>CP139509.1:247401177-248056118 GCA_021014915.2 Artemisia tridentata subsp. tridentata | reverse complement strand
ATTGAAACAATAATACGAGTGATCTCCTATCACTAGGGTTTACAACCTTGAATCTCTATGAATTAATTCGTACTTCTATATCTCTGTATATCTCTAAACCTTAACCTAGGCAATCCTTTTATAGACTAAGGATTCCTTTACAAGATAACTATCAGCTAAACCGTATAAGATATACACAATATCTTTTCCATAATTATCTATTACAAAAGCATAAACACTACAAACTTCTTCACTCAGCAGTCCTAACTGCTTATGTCTTCAAAACTCTTCAGCAGTACTAACTTCCATCTTCAACAGTCCTAACTGCTATCTTCAACAGTTCTAACTGCTATAGCTTAATTTCCTAACATTGGTTGCTCAGACTCTTGCATGATGCTTTTTCCATTATCCTTTCCTGCACTTCTTCTGATGTAAACACTTGTAGGTCTGGCAGTACTAACTGATTCACCAGCAGTAATAACTGGTTCAGTAGTACTAACATCTTCAGCAGTAGGAACTTCCTTAGCAGTATCAAAATCAACTCCAAAACCCATATCTTGCTCATTCCTACCCTGAGTTTCTGCATCATCTTGTACCAATGCCATGTTTGGATCTTGATCAATTTCAGCAATTTTCCACCCCTATTTGGAAGGATCCTCCAAATCATCTTCATCATCAGATTCTTCTTCATCAGATTCCACTATGTTTGCCTTCCTTTTAGCTTGGCTGGACTTGACTTTTTGCTCTAACTTCTTCACCTTTTTGATCAGTTTTGTATAAGCAGCACCATATATCTGCTTTGTCTGCTTTAATTCCAGCTCCAGGCTAGTAACTCTGTTTGACAATTTGGTACATAAAGCCATTAATTCATTAAGTTTCAGACTGCCCTCATCACTTCCAAGTGTGTTAACTCTTGAGTATCCATACCCCCCATAGTTTCATGTTGGCCGGGACTACTACCTGAGCTAGTTCCAGAGGAACTTGACTATTGGGAATTAAATAAGTTAACACTTTGTACCGCCAAGCTAAACAGTTAGAACTGCTGAAGATTATAACTAATAGTACTAACTGAGTTAGTACTGCTAGTGTAAATATTGGTACTGCCAGTATCAGACTTAGTACTGCTGAAGACTGATGATGAAGATTGGTATTGCCAGAGATTGAAGATGCGTGATGAACTCAAATAAGTACATATTATTACTATCATTTATCCTATTAATTTGACTTGTTTTACTATATTATGTATGAGGATTGATACTTAATCGTTTACTTTTGTAATTCTCAGTTGAAAACAAGCATTTGGTGAAACTTGGCGATTTTGGACTAATTATGGAGCAAAACATGCAAGAAGTTAAGAGTCTACTGAAATGTACAAGATCAAGAATATTCTGCTCCAGATGCGCCGCATCTCACTTATGACATGCGCCGCATCGCTATCAAGATCTCACCAGATACGATCCAAGATACAAGAGGACATGCGCCGCATCCAAATATGAAGATACGCCGCATCTTCTGGCGGTGTACGAATATTCCTGAATATTATAATCTTGGACCCCACGCGAAGTTAAGTACATGCGCCGCATCTACTTACTAGATGCGCCGCATCTTACCCTCAGACAGAAACTATAAATACCCCAAGACCAGACGAATTCGAGTGTGACATATATTATATCGGAAGACCGAAGTGAAGAAACCTAGGACGAATTCAGTCAAGGCAGCAGCACAAGACACACCCAAATCAAAGATACAAGAGCTGTAAGAAGGTGCTGCATGTGTTTAATTCATTAAGTAGTTTTGTTTTATTGTGTTAGTAAACTTTAATTCATCAAGATTGATGGCTTGTGTAACGTGACAACGGAAAGGTTGCACTCCCTTAAAACTACTTTCTCATTAATTAAAGTTTATATGTTGATGTCATTGGTGACTTTTATTAGTGCATTGATAACCTCTGTGTCTAGCTGAGCATTGATCGGGTCGCCATGCCTCTGCCCTCGCCTGTTTATTAGATGCCTATGTATTCTATGGTCTGTAGAAAAGTAGGAGAAAGATAAACGGGATAGTCATAAGTAATCATTAAGGGTTTACTCGCCGATAAGATTAGAACCAATGAGAAAGGACTTAATCTCGGTGCGTTGCATCGAACTATACACTTCATATAACAATAGCAATAAAACAAGTGACAAACTACTTATCATAAGGACAGCCCTCTTATTGTCTCGAGTATTTATCTGTGTACGTGTGTGCTACTTGCTGATTCGTGCCTATTGGTCTTGTTTATTATTTAATTGCAACCAAATCGTGCCAGTCTCTCAGGCTGAACCCCCCTTGCGTTAGATTAGGTTGTATAGCTAACTTAATATATTAAAATACTTATTAGAATAACGAGATAATACGTTCCACTCTTAGTGATCGACACTCTACTTACCATTATATTCATACTGACCGGGTACACTGCTCGTTAAGTGTGTGTGTTATTGATAAGTCGGCTAAATATAAATTTAAAACTTGAGTAGGCATTAAAACTGCTAAACCGCAACGACATAGACGCGCACTAAGTTTTTGGCGCCGCTGCCGGGGAGTGAATTGTTATTATCTGTTAATTTGATTAGTATTTTAATTAGGTTTTTAATTTTTAATCTAACCGCTAATTCTGTTGTGTATTAGATTAATTTGCATTCATTGTACTATTTTGCATATTTTCTGTTTTTGTGTGTTATTTGTTTGCTTTTGTTTGTGTTTATTTTCGTGTGTTTTTATTTGTTTTTTTTTTTATTTTTCGTAATTTTTGTTTTCTGCGATCGTTGTACTGAGCTAAATCGAACGATACGGCGCATCTGATTCCTCAGATACGGCGTATTGCGTTCAATTTTTTATAAAATACAACGCGTTTAATTAATTCGATACGACGCATCTTTTCCCCAAGATACGGCGTATCTGTTTTTAATAAGGAAATTTTTTCTAAGCGATAAAGTAATACGACGCATCTTTTCCCGAAGATACGGCGTATCTGTTTTTGATAAAAAAAATTTCTAAACGTTAACGCCATACGACGCATCTGCTTTTACAGATACGGCGTATCTATTATTTTAATTAAAAACAGTTTTCGATTAATTAAACAGATACGGCGCATCGATCTCTATCGATACGGCGTATCTTCTGAATCAAAAATCTTATATTTTGAAACGTAACGAAGATACGGCGCATTAACTTTTGTTAATACGACGCATTTAATTTTAAATAAATATCGATTTTTGATTATTAAAATTGATACGGCGCATTCTAATTTCTAAAGCGGCGTATCTATCTTCTGAATAAAGTCTGATTTAATTTTAACGATTATAAGATACGGCGTATCCCTCTTTTTGGATACGGCGCATCGTCTGCAGATATCAGTAACTTTAATTTTTCGTATTCAGTTTTCGTTGTTAATTTTCTGATATACTACTTTCTCGAGCATGCCCTACTGATATTTTTGTGTTAATTTCAGGAAGTGCATGACCAGGAGTTCTACGAAGAACTTGATTCAACCTTTCGAAGATCCTGAACGAGTCTTTCATTCGCTTAAAAAGCTTTTCAACACAAGAAGCTTTGATACTTCAAGTTCATTCGAGCTTGATTATTTTTCTGAAGAGAAAGAGGAAGAAGAAACAGAAACAATGGGCGAAAACACTACTATGGAGGAATACATGAACAGTACCCATGCTGATTACACTTCAGGAGTTGCTAGACCAAAGTTTGATGATAAGTCAAAATTTGAGTTGAAGGGTCAGTTTCTCAAAGAGCTCAGAGAGAATGCTTTCAGTGGGACGGAACATGAGGATGCTAATGAGCATGTTGAAAAGGTCCTGGAGATTGCAGATTTGTTTACTTCAGAAGGAGTCACTGACGATCAACTCATGCTTAGAATCTTTCCAATCTCACTAAAAGGAGCTGCTAACAAGTGGCTAAGGAATGAACCTGCTAGTTCAATCACTACATGGGAAGGTTTGAAGAGCAAATTCCTGAAGAGATATTGTCCACCTGCTAAGACTGCTAAAAAAATGGAGGCTATCAACAGTTTCAAGCAAGAGCCTGATGAAACTCTTTATCAAGCTTAGGAACGATTTAAAGATTTATTAATAAAATGCCCTCAACACTATCTAACCCCTATGCAGGAGATAATATTGTTTTATCAAGGACTGGACGTGCCTACTAGACAGATTTTGGATGCTAAGGGAGCTGTACCTCAAATGAGTGCAACTAATGCTAGGAAAGCGATCCAAGAAGCTGCTGATCATTCTCAGAAATGGCACGATGGGACCTCTACTAAATCTAAGAGCAGCACTAATTTTGACGGGATTGCTGCTATTCAAGCTCAATTGGATAAAATTAGTAGAGAGATGAAGAAGCGAGATGAAAGAGTGTATGCTGCCCAAGTTGGATGTGAAAAGTGCGAAGGACCTCACTACACTAAAGATTGCCCGAATAAGAATGAAAGTGAGACGTTTGAAGAAGCATATTACACCCAATTTGCACAACCATTCCGACCTTCAGGAAGATTTAGGGAAGCTACACCGGGATTCTATCAAAAGAATAACTTCAATCCCGCTTATCAAGAAAGGAGGCAGACTTTAGATGACACTCTAAAGAAAATTATGGCCGATGCTGCTAAAAGACATGAAGAGAATACTGCTATGATCAAAGAAATACGAGCTTCAACGGACACTACTACAAGAAATCAAGGAGCTTCGATCAAAGCACTGGAACAACAAATTGGTCAAATGAGCAAAGTTCTTCAAGAAAGGGGATACGGAAGTTTACCGAGCTCAACTGAAACCAACCCAAGGGATCATGTCAAGGCCATAAGCACCACTGAAGAAGTCACTCCTAACATACCTAGAAGATCGATGAATGGTAATGATGGTGCAAGACCCGAATTTTTCTTTAACTCTTCAATCAGTTTAAGAAGACTACTAAAAGAAAAGACAAAGATTGAAGAGGATATCAAGGCTACAATGAAAGAAGGGAGCTCTGCAACCGATTTAAATGCCTTGCCTCATAAAGAAAAAGACCCAGGAAGTTTTACTCTACCTTGTTCAATTAATGTTATATCTTTCAATAATGTGTTAGCTGACTTAGGAGCTAGTGTTAGTGTTATGCCTCTTAAGACATTCACTACCCTGGGACTAGGAAAATTAGCACCAACTAGGTTACTTATTGAATTGGCTGATAAAACGGTAAAACGACCTGAAGGGATTGCTAATAATGTGCTAGTTAAGATTGAGAAGTTTATCTTCCCTGTAGACTTTGTTATATTAGATATGCCCGAGGATGTTAAGGTTCCTTTAATCCTTGGTCGACCTTTCTTGTCTACTGCCCATGCTAAGATTGATGTGTTTAAAAGAAAAATCTCAATAAGGGTAGGGAATAATAAACTAGTCTATAAGTGCCAAGATCCTGTTAAAAGCATAATTAGAGGTGTCTACATGCTAGGATTAAGAGAGCGTATGGACCTAGATCTTGAAGCTAGGCTTATGGGGGAAACATTGATTCAAAACAACTCAACTAATCCTAATCATGAGAACTTTGAGGAATTTATTGACCTTAATGTACCTACCGAACTTAGACGCAATGTTGTCAATGATTCTGAGGATGAGTGGTATGATTGTGTAGTAATTAACAAACGTAGGAGAATAGTTGAGAAAAAGAGTTTGAATAATGATGTGTTTATTGAACTACCACCCCACCTTGCTTATTTATGCTTATATGATAATAAAAATTTCCCGTCTATCATTTTGTCATCTCTGCCCGAGAGGGACAGGACTTTGTTTATACAGGTATTAAAGAAGAACGGCGTGGAAATTAAGGACAAGCAAGGAGTGTTCAATATTACTGAATTAGCGATGAGGGAGCGCGATGTTTCCGACTCCTTCAATGATCGATATTAAAGAGCTGAACGTGAGTCTAACTTGAAGACTCTGGAATAAAGACAAGTGCTTACCAGGAGACAACCCGGATTTATCTTTTTATTATTTTGTTTATGTGTCGAGTCAGTCAGGTTGCCGAGGATACGGCGCATCTCAATTCTGAGATGCGACGCATCTCCTGCAATGGTCATATCTTATTTTATTTTTCTGCATTTTTTATTTTCGAATTTAAAACTTTTTATCAGTTTATTTTAATGCGGCGCATCCCTGGTTAAGGATGCGGCGCATCTTTTATTCTGATCCGTATTTATTCCAGGCTCGATACGGCGTATCTTCTTCCATAAGATACGGCGCATCGACTGACCTGATGATTTTCATTTTTAATTTTTATGTTTTATTTTTCCTAACTACTAATGTGTTATGCAAGTTGAACCTTTCTTATCTTAGGTGTGTTTGAAAGCCTTGGTGGTATTATAGATTCCTACATTTCCTGTGGATACATCGAATATGAAGCTTAAACGTTCTAATCCACAAGAAATTGATTTTTGCTCTAATACTAATGGAGGATCATACCGAGCAAATCTCAGGGGAGTTTTTCTGTTCTAATTCTTTTATTTTCCAGTTTTTAACCTTTTATACGAACAACGAGGACGTTGTTTAACTTAAGTGGGGGGATTGGAGAATTAGAACACTTAACACTTACTTGTCCTAAACTTTTCAAAATATGCTTAAAAATGTGCTTAATATATCAAAATTTAAAATTTTTTTAGCATGTTTTTGTTAAAGTCTAAGTTGCATAGCTGCACACATGACGTTATTTTCAAAAATTGTGATTTTTCAAAATTCACAAATCTATGAGTGTGCCGGTGACTTGTAAACTTTAGAACTTGGCTTGTATACTATTCGAGACCACCATAATAAGTATTATTGATATAATTGGAATGACTTGTCTAAATTGGTAAATTCTAGGATTACACCCAAATAGCCTTATATGTTTTGTGTTATTAGCTAACTACACTGGTTAGTTAACCCCCGTATAAACCCTTTTGTTACTCTCATTTTTAGAGTAAGATACCCCGAGAAAAACACTCAGAGCCATTCCTTTCGTTTCTTACACCTGTGTTAAAATGTTTCGTTACACCCTAAACCTTAGCCTACCCTGTAGATTAAAATCCGTGGTTGGTTAATTGCTATAGGCAAAGTGTGTTTCCTTACATTACCTGTGTTCGCGTGCGCAATTCATTATCTATGGTTAGGTCGGGAAATTGCACAATGCAATTGGAGTGAAAGTAAATATTGTATATCTTTGAGTTTATTTTTCGTGTGTTTACTACTTTCACTATTACCGTTATTTCTGAAGTTATGAAAAGTATGAAAAAAATTATCCAGAATTATTGTTTTAGTGATGTGGTGAAATTTTACACATCTATGTTTATGTTATCAAAAAAAAAAAAAAAAAAAAAAAAAAAAAAAAAAAAAAAAAAAAAAATCGAAAAAATGAGAAAAGAAAAAGAAAATGAAAAAAGTTGGAAGAATGATAAACCAACGATGTAAAGTTATGTAAGTGGTCGATATCACCACTAGTTGTTGTATATTATATCTATGGATTGAATGGGAGTTGGCAGTTATGGGAACGTCAACTAAGGTTTATTCTTTGATTAAGATCTTGTTGAGTATAATTCGTGTCTACCTAAAGCGTGTGTTTCAAGTGTTAAAGCGTGAGTTATTCAATGATATGAGTCTTATTCATGGGATGGTTGGGATAGTGATTAACCACACTTAGGATTTTAATTTATTTGTTTTGTTTATTTTTTATTTTTACACCAATTTATATCCCAAATATTATCCATACCTTATTATTCTTTATCCAACCAAACCTTTGATTTATTGAGATTAGGAATTTGAGCAATCTTAAGTATCGTAGTCGTGGATTCGGCTATGTATTTATGATTTTGTCGCCCTTTTTGATATATTATTATTGGTGAAGTTTGGAACTATCTTTAGCCTGTTCGAGTTAAGGATATGAGCAATTGCGAGTATCGTGTTCGTGGATTCGATCATGTATTTGTGATTTTGTCGCCTTTTCTGGAATTTGAGATCGATAGTGAATAAGAATAATTAACCCTTAAGCCTAAAAACCCTTTTTACCGCTTTAGACTTGTTATTCCTTGGCTTTAGTGGTGGAGATGTGTATACTTGCCAAGCTTATGATAGAATATTCATCGCGACTGGACAGTTAAACGATTAGATTTGCTTTTATCGAAATATTTTATTTTACTTCTAATTCGTTAAGTGTTTAGTTGTGTGATTATGACAAAAGACGAATACATGCTTAAATATAAAAATAAATCCTAATATCTTTTAGGATACATTTTCATAAGATTAATTCTAAGGTTTACTTGGGGACAAGTAAAGTTCAAGTGGGGGGATATTTGATGAACTCAAATAAGTACATATTATTACTATCATTTATCCTATTAATTTGACTTGTTTTACTATATTATGTATGAGGATTGATACTTAATCGTTTACTTTTGTAATTCTCAGTTGAAAACAAGCATTTGGTGAAACTTGGCGATTTTGGACTAATTATGGAGCAAAACATGCAAGAAGTTAAGAGTCTACTGAAATGTACAAGATCAAGACTATTCTGCTCCAGATGCGCCGCATCTCACTTATGACATGCGCCGCATCGCTATCAAGATCTCACCAGATACGATCCAAGATACAAGAGGACATGCGCCGCATCCAAAGATGAAGATACGCCGCATCTTCTGGCGGTGTACGAATATTCCTGAATATTATAATCTTGGACCCCACGCGAAGTTAAGTACATGCGCCGCATCTACTTACTAGATGCGCCGCATCTTACCCTCAGACAGAAACTATAAATACCCCAAGACCAGACGAATTCGAGTGTGACATATATTATATCGGAAGACCGAAGTGAAGAAACCTAGGATGAATTCAGTCAAGGCAGCAGCACAAGACACACCCAAATCAAAGATACAAGAGCTGTAAGAAGGTGCTGCATGTGTTTAATTCATTAAGTAGTTTTGTTTTATTGTGTTAGTAAACTTTAATTCATCAAGATTGGTGGCTTGTGTAACGTGACAACGGAAAGGTTGCACTCCCTTAAAACTACTTTCTCATTAATTAAAGTTTATATGTTGATGTCATTGGTGACTTTTATTAGTGCATTGATAACCTCTGTGTCTAGCTGAGCATTGATCGGGTCGCCATGCCTCTTCCCTCGCCTGTTTATTAGATGCCTATGTATTCTATGGTCTATAGAAAAGTAGGAGAAAGATAAACGGGATAGTCATAAGTAATCATTAAGGGTTTACTCGCCGATAAGATTAGAACCAACGAGAAAGCACTTAATCTCGGTGCGTTGCATCGAACTATACACTTCATATAACACTAGCAATAAAACAAGTGACAAACTACTTATCATAAGGACAGCCCTCTTATTGTCTCGAGTATTTATCTGTGTACGTGTGTGCTACTTGCTGATTCGTGCCTATTGGTCTTGTTTATTATTTAATTGCAACCAAATCGTGCCAGTCTCTCAGGCTGAACCCCCCTTGCGTTAGATTAGGTTGTATAGCTAACTTAATATATTACAATACTGATTAGAATAACGAGATAATACGTTCCACTCTTAGTGATCGACACTCTACTTACCATTATATTCATACTGACCGGGTACACTGCTCGTTAAGTGTGTGTGTTATTGATAAGTCGGCTAAATATAAATTTAAAACTTGAGTAGGCATTAAAACTGCTAAACCGCAACAACATACACGCGCACCAATGCGTAATGTGATAAGTATAGAAGATATTTAGTGTATATCTTATATGTTTGGAAAGATATGTATATTGTATATTTGTAGTTATCTTGTAAAGGACTCCTTGTGCCTATAAAAGGAGGTCCTAGGTTAAGCTGTTAGGAATCTCATACATCTCTAGAGTACGTTTTTGTTAAGCTTCAAGTTTGTAAACCCTAGTACTAAGCAAGAATACTCGTATTATTGAGCTAATAATATTGAAGCGTTTTGGTGAATTGTTCTTGTTAATATAATATAGTTTACTGTTTCATTGTTTACTGTTACATTATAATTCTTCTAAATATTGAAGAGTAGATTCCGCATACTTTTTGATATCATTCAAAGTTTCTAATACAAGCTCAAGTGTTTGGGATCAAAAAGTGGTATCAGAGCTTAGGTTCTGAAACTTTGATCTAGAAGCAATGGATCTCGAAACTACTCAAACCACTACCACTGCTAAACTGCCTATTCTAAAGCAGGGTGACTATGAGATGTGGAGGCTTAGAATTGAGCAATACTTTCAAGTGCAGGATTATGCTCTATGGGACATCATAGAGAATGACAACTCATTCAAACCTACTATCAAACCATCAACAAGTGAAGGTGGTGCCCCAACTGTATCAGGTCATGATACTGCAGAAGAGAAGCTTCAGAAGAAGAATGATGTCAAGGCTAGAAGTATGTTGCTGCTGGCTCTCCACAATGAGCAACTGTTGACTTTTAGCAAGCACAAGGATGCAAAGACCTTGTTTGATGCTATAACAACAAGGTTTGGAGGCAATGAATCAACTAACAAGACACAGAAGACTCTTCTTAAACAAATGTATGAGAATTTTAGTGCCTCAAGCATTGAGTCTCTTGATTTTAACTTCAATAAGCTTCAGAAGATTGTGAGCCAACTGGCTGTTTTGGGTGTAGAGATTTCTCAAGAAGAACTCAATTTAAAATTATTGAGAAATCTACTTGCTGAGTGGAACACTCATGTAGTAGTCTGGAGAAACAAGCCTGATCTGGACACTATGAGTTTTGATGATCTCTACAACAACTTCAAGATTGTAGAACAAGAGGTGAAAAGGCATACAGGATCAAGTTCAAGCTCTCAGAATATGGCTTTTGTGTCATCTCCAAGCACAAGTAGTACTGAGGAGGTTAATAATGCTTTTGGAGTTAGTACTGCTAACCCTAAAGTTAGTACTGCTAGTTTAAGTGATGATAATGTCTATGCATTCTTAGCCAGTCAAGCTAATGGGTCTCAGCTTGTTCATGAAGACCTAATACAAATTCATGAAGATGACTAGGAGGAGATGGATTTGAAGTGGCAATTAGCTTTGCTGAGCATGAGGGCCAAGAGATTTTTCCAGAAGATAGGAAATAAGATCACTATCAATGGAAGTGATACTGGTGGTTATGACAAGTCAAAAGTGGAGTGTTACAACTGTTATAAGTTGGGACACTTTGCTAGGGAATGCAGAGGGCCAAGGAACCAGGACAACAGGGGTAGGAATCAAGATAGCAGAGGTTCTAGGAATCAAGAAAGCACCAGGAAGGCTGTGAGCGAGGAAGAGACTTCTTCAAAAGCTATAGTGGCAATAGATGGACTTGGATTTGACTGGAGCTTTATGGCTGAAGAGGAAGCTCCTACCAACATGGCACTGATGGCTTTCTCAGATTCTGAGGTATATATAGATAAAGCTTGTTCAAAATCTTGTGTAGCTTTAAAAAGATATAAATCTCTTAAAAAGCATTATGATGACTTAAGAATAGAGCTTAACCAATCTGAATTTAATTTAGCAAATCATAAGAGAGGTTTAGTTGTTGTAGAAGAACAACTTATTTTCTACAAAAAAAAATGAAACTATATTCATTGAGGATATTGCTACTTTGAAAAGAGATGTTATGTTTAAAGACTTAGAAATTAATGAGCTTAAAAGTGAACTAGAAAAGATTAAGCTAGAAAAATCCATCATTGAAGTAAATATAGAGAGATATGCAGGGTCATCTAAAAGTTTAGATAAAATTGTTCAGTCTCAACTTGTTGATAAATTCAAGACAGGTATAGGATGTAAGGCTGTTGCACCTCCTTATATTGGGTTATTTCCAACCCCAAAACTTGATTTGTCAAATACTAGTGTAGAGGAGCTCAAAAAGCCTGAGACTAAATGTAAAAGTAATAGTGATGAGAGTTTTAAAGAGGTTAGTGAATCATTTGATACCCAATTAGTTGAGAAACTGGTGTCAGATGATGAGGTAGAGAGGAAAACTGTCTTTCCTGCTGTTGCTAAGGTAGAATCTGTTAAACCTAAACAACAAGTGAAACCAGCTAGGAAAATAGTTAAGTATGCAGAGATGTACAGGTCACATAGTCCTAGGGGAAATCAGAGAAATTGGAACAATAAGAAATCCAATCAACTAGGAAGTGAATTTGTAATGTACAATAAAGCCTATTTTGTTTGTGAGAGTTTTGATCATGTGCAGGCTAACTGCAATTACCACCAAAGGGAAATGGTGGTATACGGGAATGTGAATTCTAGGGTGAATAACAATTGTTTTATTAAAAGGGATCACCCTAATGCTCAAAGAAAAATGGATCCTAGAGCAGTGTTAATGAGAACTGGCCTTAGACCATTTAATACTGTTAGGCCTGTTAGTACTGCTCACCCCAAATCAACAGTTTTTTGTGCTAAAACAACATCATGTTTTTCTAAATCAGCACAACAAACTGTTATTAGGCCCTTTTATAAGAAAACAGCATTAACAAACAAAAGGTTTAGCCAAACAGTTCATACTGCTAGACCAAGAGTAAATACTACTAGGCCAGTAGTTAGTACTAGTAGGCCAAATTCAGCAGTGGTAAATGCTGTCAGGGCAAATGGGGCTAATGCTATTAAGGCCTCAGCATGTTGGGTTTGGAGACCTACCAAACCTGATAGTGCATCAATCATATTAAAGAAACATAACTATATTGATGCACAAGGCAGATCCAAGTCAGTAATGGCTTGGGTCCCCAAAGGAATCTAATTTCCTTATTTCTATGTGCAGGATCATTCACAACAAGAAGAACAGGGATATGTTGATAGTGGATGTTCCAGGCACATGACTGGGAACATGTCTTATCTCTCAGATTTCAAGGAGTTTGATGGATGATATGTTGCATTTGGGGGAGGAGCTAGAGGAGGTAAAATTACAGGGAGAGTTACAATAAAAACTGGTAAGCTTGATTTTGAGGATGTGTACTTTGTTTAGGAACTGAAGTTTAACCTTTTTAGTATCTCACAGATGTGTGACAAAAAGAACAGTGTTCTTTTTACTGACACTGAATGTCTTGTTCTTTCTCCCAACTTTAAGTTATCTGATGAGAGTCACGTACTACTTAAAGTTCCTAGAAATAACAACATGTACAATGTTGATATGAAGAAGATTGTTCCTAAAGAGAGTTTAACTTGTCTTGCTGCAAATGCCACATTGGATGAATCAATGTTATGGCATAGGAGGCTTGGTCACATGATTTTTAAAAATATTAACAAAATTGTTAAGGATAACCTTGTAAGAGGTTTACCTCAAAAACATTTTGAAAATGGCCAAACTTGTGTTGCATGTTTAAAGGGAAAGCAACATAAAGCCACTTGTAAGTCCAAGATTCAAAACTCTATTACTCAGCCATTATTCAGGTTGCATATGGACCTGTTTGGACCTACTTCTGTGAGTAGTTTAATGAATAAGAAGTATTGTCTTGTTATCACCGATGATTATAGCAGGTTTACTTGGGTTTTCTTCTTAGCTACCAAGCATGAGACTAGTGGCATCCTTAAGAGTTTTATTACTGAGATAGAAAACCTAGCTGATAAGAAAGTTAAAATAATCAGATGTGATAATGGAACAGAATTTAAGAATATAGTGATGAATGAATTTTGAGATCAAAAAGGTATTAAGAGGGAATTTAGTGTAGCTAGAACTCCTCAGTAGAATGGTGTTGCTGAAAGGAGGAATAGGACACTGATTGAGGCAGCTAGAACCATGTTAGGAGACTCTAAGTTACCTACCAAATTTTGGGCTGAAGCAGTTAATACTACTTGCTATGTGCAGAATAGGGTATTAGTAGTCAAACCTCATAACAAGACACCTTATGAACTTTTTAGAGGTAGAAAACCAGCTCTAAGCTTCATGAGACCATTTAGATGTCATGTTACCGTACTTAATACTTTAGATTATTTGGGCAAGTTTGATTGAAAGTCTGATGATGGTTTTCTTGTTGGGTACTCTATGAATAGTAAGGCTTTTAGGGTATACAACATTAGAACTAGGAAAATTGAAGAAAACTTGCCTGTGGAATTTTTGGAGAATAAGCCTAGTGTTGCAGGAGAAGGTCCTAAGTGGTTGTTTGATATTGATGTGCTAACAGAGTCAATGAATTATGTACCAGTTGTTGTAGGTACAAACTCGAATGATTTTGCAGGTACAGAAGATAGTTTTGATTCAGGACAATCTAGTATGGAGATAGGATCTTGTCAAGACTACATATTTATGCCACTGTGGAAGGATGGTTATATATTAAATTCATCCTCAAAGGATGGTGAACCTTCTAATGATGCTGAAAAGAAGGGTTCTAAAGATGGAAGCAAAGAAATTGGAGTGGAAGAACAAGAGCATCCTAATGACAGTACTAATGATGTTAATACTGCTGAGCCAAAAGATAGTACTGCTGGGCCAAATGATCATACTGCTAGTCCAACAGTTACTACTGATGCTGATTCTTCTGATGATGAAGTGGATCTAAACAACATGCCTAACACCTTTCAAGCTCCTACAACTCCAAATACAAGAATTCACAAAGATCACTCACTTGATCTTGTGATTGGTGATGTTCAGTCTGGTGTAAAGACAAGAAGAATGACAATGACACAACCTACAGATGAACAAGTTTTCCTTACTGTTGTTTATGAAGGGAAAACACATGAAGACCTTCATACTTGTCTATTTGCCTGTTTCTTATCTCAGAAAGAACCCAAGAAAATTGCTAAAGCTCTCAGTGACCCATCCTAGGTAGAAGCAATGTAAGAAGAGCTTTTACAGTTTAAGCTTTAAAAGGTTTGGGTTCTAGTAGATTTGCCTAAGGGAAAGTGGGCAATTTGTACAAAATAGGTGTTTAGAAACAAGAAGGATGAGAGAGGTATTGTTATTAGAAATAAAGCAACGCTAGTTGCACAGGGCTACACTCAAGAAGAAGGCATCGACTATGATGAGGTTTTCGCCCCTGTTACAAGAATTGAGGCAATAAGGCTGTTTTTAGCTTATGCTTCATTTATGGGATTCATGGTGTATCAGATGGATGTGAAGAGTGATTTCCTATACGATACTATTGAAGCAATACAAGGTGGCGAAAGCTCTCTATGGTTTGTATCAAGCTCCAAGAGCCTGGTATGAAACCTTGGCCAAATACTCATTGGACAATGGGTTTCACAGAGGAAAGATTGATAAAACCTTGTTATCAAGAAGCAAAAAGGGGATATTTTGCTTGTCCAGGTCTATGTTGATGATATTATTTTTGGCTCTACAAGAAGGAGATGTGTATTGAGTTTGAGAAGCTGATGTATGACAAGTTCTAGATGAGTTCCATGGGAGAACTTAATTTCTTCTTAGGGTTGCAAGTCAAGAAGAAAGAAGATGGGATATTTATCAGCCAGGATAAATATGTAGCTGATATCTTGAAGAAATTTGGGTATACTGATGTCAAGACAGCTAGCACCCCAATGGATCCAAACAAGCCTTTGCTTAAAGATGCAAATGGTGCTGATGTTGATGTTCATCTCTACAGGCCAATGATTGGATTATTGATGTATCTCACATCATCCAGACCAGATATTATGTTTGCTGCATGTGAATGTGCAAGGTTTCAAGTCACACCTAAGGTTTCACACTTACATGCTGTAAAAAGGATCTTTAGGTATCTAAAAGGCCAACCCAAATTAGGTCTTTGGTATCCAAGAGAATCTCCATTTGATCTGGTGGCTTATAGTAATAATGACTATGCTGGTGCAAGTTTAGATAGGAAATAAACATCAGGTGGTTGCCAATTCCTAAGAAAGATGTTGATATCATGGCAGTGTAAAAAGCAAACTGTGGTGGCTAATTCTACAACTGAGGCTAAATATGTGGCTGTTGCTAGTTGCTGTGGACAAGTGATCTGGATTCAGAATCAAATGCTATACTATGGGTATAATTTCATGCACACCATGATTTTCATTGACAATAACAGTACTATATGCATTATTAAAACTCCTGTTTTGCATTCTAAAACAAAGCATATTGAGATTAGACATCATTTTATAGGAGATAACAATTGGGCTGACTTACTTACAAAAGGTCTTGATGTTGGAAGGTTTAAGTACTTGGTGGCAAGTATTGGAATGCTAAATCCATAAAGTTTTAATCTCTTTGTGTCTTTGTAAAGTTTTGTATAGGATTAGTGAGAGGATTATAAAAAACTTAGGATGTTACTCCCTTATGATGTGTTTATGATACTTTGAGTTGATCTAGTTAAGTATGCGGAATCTACTTAACCACACTTAGAAGAGTTTTGGTTTGGTTAATGGAACAGTGATGATTGTATGAACCATGAACACAGAAAGTTTAACACCAAACGATTCAATATTATTCAATGATAATACGAGTGACCTTGCTATCACTAGGGTTACAATGACCCTGAATCTTAACAATGTATTCGACTGATATATGTATAACATCTAACCTAGGATCTCCTTTTATAGACTTAAGGAGTCCTTTACAAGATAAGTATTCTACCGTATAATTCTAACTAATTAAGATATACAAAAGATCTATTCCATACTTATCCTTAATACATATCTTCTGAACGTTTATCCATGCAGCAGTACCTTCTTTTCAACTAGCAGTACTAACTTAAGAGTTTGTACTGTTAGCTATACTTCAGCAGTTCTTCAGTTTATACACTAACAGTTTGTACTGTTAGTGTAATTCTCCCAACAGTACTAAGTCAGAACATTTAATTCCCAACAATCCTCCCCTACTCTGAATTAAATGAGGATGTGAGGATTCTTCCAAACACTACATAGTTAACCTTAGTCTTCTGGCTTTTCTCTGTTCTACAAGCTGAAATATTTTTCTGATTAGTTCATCTGCCATCTCTGAATCTTCTTCAACTTTAAGTGTTGATGACAGCATAGCCAATAAGGTTACTTCTCTGAGTGGATAATCCTTTTCCACTAACATATAAATTTCCAATCCTGCTTTAGTGGAAACTCTGTGAACACCACAGTTATCAAATAGTCTCCATGTGATGTCTGAGATTGGAGCTTGAAACCTCCATATAGCTTCACCTCCATCTGGCATATATAATCTTTCCAGCTCAACCCATAGTTTTTTATCCTTATCATCTGTAGGATCTGAGGTCTTGAATCTCTCTTAAACTAAGCTCCACAACTTATCTAAGTCATCTCTGTCAAAAGCTATAATAATATCTTCAAAGAATCTGTAGATTTCAGATTTTTCTCCTACCCTAATGATCTTCCATCCATTGATTCTTCCATCTTAATATACTTCCCAATCAATAATTGGATGCTTGGCTTGAAGGGGGTCAATGTTAAGGGATTCTGGAACCACTACTATCATACTATGGATCTGCTCATCAGTCAATGTCTTTCCTTCTTTCTCAGCTGATTCTTCCTCAACTAGTTCAGCAGTCTTTTCTTCTTCTAGTCTCAGCTTATTGGATTCCTCAGATTCCAATAGCTCTGCTGCTCTCTTCACACCCTTACTGGACTCAGTCTCAATTGTTGCACTTTCATCTCTTAAAGACTTTTGAATTCTTGTATAAGCTTCAATGTAAGCCTTCTCAATTTCTTCATGAGACCTTCCTTTGAAGTATATTTCCTTCCAGTAATCCAGATGTTTCAAGAAATTCTTCATATACATTAACTGTTCAATTTTTGAAGGAGTCTTCTTCTTATAAGCTTTCTTTTTTACTTTGCTTCCTTCTGATCTCCTGCAATAAGTCATTAAGAGCTGAATCTTGTTCTTCTCTGGTATACTTGGATCTTTTTTCTTCTTGTAGTTTTGCAGCTAATTCCTTATCAGAAATAATATGAGCAGCTCTGTCTTCTTCTTCAGTCTGAAACTTTCTTTCAACCATAAATGCTGCCAATCTTTCTTCTTCAGCTAATCTTTCTTCTTCAGCTACCCTTTCTAACTCCTTTTCTTGAAACTTCTGAGTTAGTTCCTCATCTAGAGCAATCTGAGCTTGTTCCTTATTGGATAACTTCTGAGAAGATGGTTCTTCTTCTGTCATTATTGCCTTACCCTTGTCTGCTCTTAAAATCCTTGGTCTTCTTATGTATACTGCAGTAGCAGTACCTCTTGAACTAGCAGTACCTTGATCCGGAATAGTAGCAGTACCTTGGTCTGCACTACCAGTACCTTCTATTAAGCCACCATTACCTTGATCCATTTCATCTGTTTGCCTCCCCTGAGTATCATACTCTTCTTGAACCAAAGTAATGTCAGGATCTTGATCCATCTGGGCAATCCTCCTCCACTGTTTGGAAGATTCCTCACCTTCATCTCTTCCTTGATCATCTGATGAGCTTGCTGAAGAAGATGAACTAGTTGATTCCACCACTTGTGTTGATCTTTACCTTTGAAGCGTCTTGACTGTTTTCTCCAATTTCTTCACTTTTAAAACCAGCTTTGTGTAGACTACTCCAAAGGTCTTTTTGTGAGTTTTGAGCTCAGCTTCCAAACTATTTACTTTCCCAGATAATTTTGTACAAGTGACCATCAATTCCTTAATTCTATGGCTGCCCTCAGCACTTCCTGATGTGTTACCTTCAGGGAGAGGTGCATCATGGGGCAAAGACTCATAATCCACCATATGGTGAGTTTCTGAGCCACCCATAGTTTCCATTTGGCTTGGGATTCCACCAAAAGTACTAGGTACTGTTGGTGTTGCCATGAATTGGGTCTTATGTATGTTACTTTTGTCCTGCCCAGCTTCTAAGCCTGAGACTGTAGAAGTAGCCCTTTCCACACTGACATATTCAGCCTCATCTGCAACATTGGTAGGGGTAGGAACTCTGTGCTGAGGTACATCAGAGTCTTGTCTGGATACAGACCTATCTGGTGATAAGGTTGGTTGTGAAGGTGATTGTTCAGATGTTGTGGGTGTGTGTTGGGAGTCAACTGGGCTGGTTGATCCTTCACCCTGAGCTTGGAGCATAGAATCAAAAAGTGGAACTGCTTCCCCACTATACCCTCTTGAAGCCATTTTCATGTTACTAAAAAGTTTTTGGGTAAGTTTGGGTGTTGGATAAACAGTTTTGTGTGGAAGCAGTTGATGTTTCCTCATGTTCAAAATTTTTTGGATGAACCTGGGATACATAAATTTTTTTTGATTTGCTATCAACATTTTTAAGCATACCTTCAAAAATGAGTTTAGAAAAATTAAAGGTTCTGTCAGTAGCCAAGCAAATAAGACCAATTGCAATATTGCTATTGAACTGTTCCCATGAGATTTTATTGGGACTAAGACAGTGAAGGATGGTGAGAATTAAAAATCTCCATTGAGGGGTGTAACAACCGTGAAATTTCAGGTCATTATTTTTACTAATTTGATTTGCTTATTATTTTATTTTAAGTAAATTGGCTTTTGCCGGGAAAGTTGCCCGCGTACGTCGTGACACGTACACTTAAATTCGTAATTTGACTCAGGCTATGCTCAGTCTACCAATTAATTTGATTTATTTTTCCCCACGTACTTTTTTTCATAGGGTATATTCTCTTTTTCCATTTCTACGCGAATTTTGTACTTTTTACGTTTTACGCGTTTTCGACTCGCGTTTTAAGCTTTAACGACATTATAACACTCCGAAAGGCTTGGGAAATTTATGAAACATCAATTTAGGTCATTTTATGTCAAATGTGATATTTTTATGAAAATGTTATTTTTATGGCATTTATTTTTACAAACTATGCATTAATTGTACCCGATATGGCTCCGTTAGCCTTTAAACCCACACCGTAGCTAACCATACTTGTGCAAAATATATACCTAACGTATTTTACAAAATAAAACACAATATACCTCCCCCATAACACCCCAAAACCGGCCATATCCCCCTCCTCTCCTTGGAACCACAAAAATCACTCTCATCATTTCACCTTTCTCTCTCTTCTTCACATGCAAATATAGAGATAATATTGATGTGTTTTTTTTAGGTCTATAAAAATCAACCAAGTTTTAAATTTATTTATTGCCGAACTAACCTATAGACTCTAAACACTCACGAGCAGTGTACCCGATCAATGTAGATAGTTTTGAGGTAAGCAAGGCTCGTTCACAAGGAGCGAAGCTAAAGTGATCTAAAGGTATTCTAATTACTAAACTAACTAACCTAGAAAGCAAGTAAATATTTTTGGGGTTTTAGCCTGAGAGGCTATCACGATTTTGTGTGTTTAATTAAACTAAATACGAGAAAATAAATATTAAACTAATTAAAAGCAAATTAAAGATAGATGAAGATAGATAGGAAGAACGGGTTAGCCACATCTAATCCATTTTATAGTTATAAATGCTTATGTCTACTTGTTTTAATTCATTCAATTGTTTTTTCGCCAATCCGATTATTAATCCTGTTACGATTATATAACCTACCATCGTGGTGGGAAAGAGGACATGATCATAGTGACTCGTCTAGCATCAATACTAACCTATTGCTTTAAACCATCTAACCTAGTTCGGTATTACACGCTACTAGTCCTATTAGGTTGTAGACACGTTCCGTTTATGCCAAACAATGATTCCTAATAGAGATTCGGGTTAACACACAAATAACTCAACCTAAGCAACCACAATTACAGGTAGTTAAGTCACATCAATTAAAGTTATAAGGATCATAACCTAGTTACATAGACTTCTACTAGTTATAAGCAATAAACGAGTTTTTATCGACAAGCACCCAATCCAATAACAAAGCAAACACATCGACAAAATCATAAAAACTAATAAAACTTCATAAACATGGCTAACACCTAAGGGTGTTAGCCCATAATCTCAGTAACAATACACAATATTTGAATCATAGCATAAAAGATAGAAATCATAATGAAAACCACACGCTAACCGAATGATTAAACAAAGTAAATTGGCTTGAGATGTTCTTCGTGGATGGAATGGATCTTCAATATAGTCTTCTGCTGTTTTGGGACGTTTACAGATGCCTGGGAATGATCCCGAGGGTCCCCAATGATGCCCTAATTCGTTAATGAGTTCGGTATTTATAGATTCTGAAATCTGGGTCGATACGGCGCATCTAGAGAGTTAGATGCGCCACATCTATAAGTAAACGTAGCCTCCAAGTCTGAAACTGACCCGATATGGCGCATCTATAAATCTGATATGGAGCATCTCCCAATACGGCGCATCTAAAGACCTGATGTGTAAAACCCGAAAATCTAAAACATGCAAAAATTACCAAAATACCCCTGAAACTTTAAAATTTAATTAAAGCTTAATTAAAGTTCCGAATCGATCCCAAAATTCTGGAAACGAACAAGATATGATACAAAATAATTTTGACGACTTCGATTAATATTTATACAAGTGTGAAATGACCAAAGTACCTTTGTGTATACCAAAAATTTAAATACATAATTATTATTAATTAAATACCTTTTAAATACAATTTAAATTAAGGAAAATAAAGTAAAAATGGTAAAATTGATTGGGCCATGATTAAGGCCGGTATTTTTGGCCCTAACCCTCCCCTTAACTCGGTCATAACCATTTATACCAATTCCATAATTTTATTTCACCTCTAAACCCTAAAAATACAATAAGCCGCCACTCTTAAAATCACCCACCCCTCAATCCGATTTTTCTGAATCAAGGGAATATTTTTATGGAGTTCTTCATATTGCAAAGGAGGTGGGAAAAATAGCCACAAGGTCCTGGAGTCGATCGTTTGGTTGTGGCGAATTATTTGGGTCGAAATAGTGTAGCCGAGCATCATAAAATCCAAGCGTGTGAATCCCTTGATCTAAAATTCTTCTGGTAATTTTCTAGCACACCTTTAATCACATATAACATGGGAAAAATATTGAAATCGAACCATGCTTCATGTATTGATCGAATGAAAAATAAATAGCTTAAAACCCTAATTTTGAATAATCGAATCTAATAAATCCATGCGATTTTTATGAGGTGTTTACTTATTTTTCCTGGGTTCTATATGCCTCATATAACATGAGAAAAATGGTTTCTTGATTTGTTTGAGTCGAATTCATGATTTATGGATTTTAGTTATAATCGGATTTTAGGAAAAAAAAGGGAAATCGTGGAACAAATTTAATATCAATCAATCTAGGGTTCTTGGTGGATGAAATCTGGAATTTAATGAGTTATAATTATGATACAATGATGGCCTAATGATTTGGATTACTAGGGTTTGATTTTGAAAATGTTTTGTTATTACCGATTGAATAATTAAATGTTAAGGGGCTGTTTTGTAATTTTTAAAACTTGTGGGATATTTTTGTAATGTTTTATAGATCAGGGGGAAGATATAAAAATTATGATATAAGGGCTTTATTTGTAAATTGAGAGAAGTGTGGATTTAATTTGTAAATTATATGGCGATTTGAAGATAAAATGTTTAGGGTGTATTTTGTAACTTTTAAAACTCAAGGGCTATTTTTATAACTTTATTTGGACTGTTTATAATTCGTATAAAATATAAATTTGAAGGTGTCACGTGTAATTTTTGTAATTAAAAGGATTAAAATGTGTAATTACATAAATTGTAAGTCGAATTGAAAATAAATAAAAATGAGGGACTAAATATGTAATTTCTGGAAACTTGGTGCTGTTTTGAGTAATAAATTATATCCAGGGGGTTATGTGTAATTTTGGTAAATTAATGGCTTGATATGTAATTATTAATAATTAAAGATTGAAAATGTAACTTTAAGGGTTAAATATGTAATTTTGATAACTAGAGGGACTTGATATGTAAATTGTGAATGTTTAAGGGTGTGTTCGTATAACATGTTAAAATAAGTGTTCATTGTGTAAAATTGAGAAATTAAGGGCTTAATATGTAATTATGGTTAATTATGTAAATAGATTTGTAATGTAATAAAGTACAAGGGCTAAATATGTAATTTACCGAAAGTTTTAGGGCTGTTTGTAACATAATAATATTGAGGGTTACTTCTGTAATTTGAAAGAATAAAAAGGACTTGATGTGTAATATGAATATTGTAAAGGTTAAATTTGTAAATTACGTAAGTATAAGATTAACTTGTAAATTAATAAAGTAAAGGGGTGTAATCCGTAAATATTGGAAACTTGGAGGCTAAAAGTGTAATTCTGGAAAATAAAGTATTCGAATGGTAAATTATGAGATTTCTATTTTAAACCTTGAACTTTGGGAAAGTTACGTTTATAACCCTGAACTATGAAAACTTGTCATATTTAACCCTAAACTTTTGTGACTTGTTTAAATACACCCTAAAGCCATATTATGATTCAATAATAACTTAACCTAAATGAGAATATGGAAATCTTACTAATTATGGAAACTTACTAAATATGGAAACCTGCTAAAAATGGAAAGTTACTTAAAATGGAAAGGTTTGTAATTCTTTTCTACCCCTCTAGGTGTGAAGAAGGAGAGGACATGATCCTTTGCATCTTATTCTTTTGGTTTGTGCTTTGCTTTGGAATAAGGTACAGATATTCTGCCCTTTTTAATAAGGTGCCTTCGACCTCTTGATTTCTGATTTGAACCTATGATATGAACCTATGGCATTTGAACCTTTGACATATGAACCTTTGATATGAACTTTGAGATTCGGACTATGACTATATGAACCTTTGACCTTTGACCCCAGTTTGATACCCGAGCCAAATATGTTTCCTAGCCATGAAGGTAACATGGCCATGTCATTGATGCACCAGTGGCATGACTCTAGTGTACTCGAGTGATGTTGTACACCGTCCCCATTTTGATTTGATATGAGCTCACTATGATTTGTTATGGCCAATATGATTTGTTTGGGGGGGCGTATGGATGCATCCTAGATTTGCTTTGTATATGATATGATATGATTTGATTTGGTGACTGATGATGGGTGCAATCCACGTCTTTCACAAAATTTGGGAGCTAGCTACTCCATTTGAAGAATGAGGACACCCCTCATATTATCTGATTATCTGAGAGGTCTCCCCACTATATGATTTGAAGATTATGGTTACGATATGATATGATTTGATTTGTTTGGGCTCGTGGTGGATGACTGTCCTAACCTTTACTCTTGTACCTTATTTATTATCTCTTGCATTATGCTTCATTTGTTCGTTTCCGTTTATTATATATATCTGTTCACTGGGCTTTTTAAGCTCAGCCGCACGTTTTCTTTCCGTGTGCGGCAGGTTTTAGTTGGAAGCTGGGTATGAGTGAAGAAACCTTTGGACTTAGAAGACCTTGATAGTTTTTCGGAAGTAGAAGTTTTTTTTTGAAGGATTTGCGTTGACAGACATAGTATTCAGTTTTGTTTCTTATTTGTAACCTTGTAGCTTCAGTATATCATTTGTAACCTCTGAATTTCTATTGTATTATTTAAGTCGTATGTTATGCTTCCCTTTGATATGTCACCATTTGCGTGACACTTCTACCTTTGTCGGGTTGGGGTGTTACATGATGCGCCACATCTCCTTTAGATATTGGTAGATCTCCTTTTTCTCTTTCCGTGGCCGCTTGAATCAACTAAAACGGAGTCCGGATGAAGATTTTATGGCCAAAATACGAAAGCATCTTCAAGTGTCGACTTGTAATCTTGACTTCTTTATTAAGCTTCTAATCTCCACTTGATTTCTTGGTAAGGATTGTGTATGGCCGATACGGCGCATCGGATTGGTCCGATGCGGCGTATCTGGAGTAGAACAAGTTGGTTCTTCTTCGTTGACCAAAGTTTCATATGCGACGCATGATAAAATCAGATGCGGCGCATGCTTCAAAGTCAGGCAATGGTCTTTAATCTCTTCAATTCAGCAGACTTTTCCAACTTGATTCATTTTGCTCCAATTTCCGTCCGAAATCATTAACTTTCACCTAATGCTTGTTTATAACTGAGAATTACAAAAGTAAATGATTAAGTATCAATTCTCATATAAAGTGGTGTAAAACAAGTCAATAATATAGGATAAATGATGCTAATAATATGTCGTTATTTGATGTCATCAAATATCCCCCCACTTGAACTTTACTTGTCCTCAAGTAAACCTTAGATTAAAACTTATGAAAATGTATCCTGAATAGGATGTATTTTTACAATTAAGCATTTATTCATTTTATCATAATTGCACAACCAAACACTTAACGAATTAGAAACAAAATAAAATATTTCGATAAAAGCAAATCTAATCGTTTAACTGTCCAGTCGTGACGAATATTCTATCATAAGCTTGGCAATGATACACATCTCACCCACTAAACCTAAGGAGTAACAAGTCTAAAGCGGTAAAAATGTTTTTTTTTTTTTTTTGGTTAAGGGTTGATCATCCTTTTTAATCTCTATCGATCTCATATTCCAGAAAAGGTGACAAAACTACAAATACATGATCGAATCCACGACCACGATACTCGCAATTGCTCAATTCCTTAACTCGAATAGGCTAAAGATAGGACCAAGTAATCTTCACCAATAATATTATATCAAAAAGGGCGAAAAATCATAAATACATAGCCGAATCCACGACTACGATACTTAAGATTGCTCAAATCCCTAATCTCAATAAATCAAAGGTTTGGATAGAGAATGATATAGGGTATGGATAATATTTGGGATACAAATTGGTGTAAAATGAAAAATAAACAAAACGGATAAATTAAAATCCTAAGTGTGGTAAATTACTTTCCCAACCATCCCATGAATAAGACTCATATCATTGAATAACTCACGCTTTGACACTTGAAACTCACGCTTTGGGTAGACACGAATTAGACTCAATAAAATCTCAATCAAAGAATAAACCTTAGTTGGCGTTCCCATAACGGCCAACTCCCATTCAATCCATAAATATAATATACAACAACAAATAGTGGTGATATCTCCCACTTAATACAAAACTTTACATAAGTTGGTTAAAACAAACATCCAACTTTTTCTTTCTTTTTCTTTTCTCATTTTTTCGATTTTTTTTTTTTTTTTTTTTTTTTTTTTTTTTTACACTACAAACATAAACATAGATGTGTAAAATTTCACCACATCACTATAACGATAACTCTGGATAATTTTTCCATACTTTTCATGACTTCAGAAATAACGGTAATAGTGAAGGTAGTAAACACACGAATAACAAAACTCAAAATATACAATATCTACTTTCACTCCAATTGCATTGTGCAATTTCCCGACTTTAACCATAGATAATGAATTACGCACGCGAACTAAGTTAATTATAAGGAAACACACTTTGCCTAAAGTAACTAACCACGGACTTTAATCTACAGGGTAGGCTAAGGTGTAAGGGTGTAACGAAACATTTTAAACATTGGTGTAAGAAACGAAAGGAATGGCTCTGAGGGTTTTTCTAGGGGTATCTTACTCTAAAAATGAGAGTAAACAAAGGGTTTATACGGGGGTTAACTAACCAGTGTAGTTAGTTAATAACGCAAAACATATAATAGGCTTTTTGGGTGTAATCCTAAAAATTTACCTTGTTAGACAAGTCACTCCAATTATATCAATAATACTCATTATGGTGGTCTCGAATAGTATACAAGCCAAGTTCTAAAGTTTACAAGTCACCGGCACACTCATAGATTTGTGAAGCATAATGCAAGAGATAATGGAGTAGCCAAATGTTTAAGTTCAAAAACTATGGTACACTGATAACCATATGATTTTTAGCAAATCATCAGCTATAAACGGATTTGAGATGTCTTTACCTGTAGCCGTTTGCTCAGGACTAACCAATTCTTGGTTTCAACTGAACCTTGGTGAATTGAATACCAAATATGGATACCAATTGTCTTTACCACAAACCATACTTTTGTAGACTAGCCAATTCTTTGGATCCCATAAAGGGTTACATCCATGGTGAATTGATGACCATTTCAACTCTCAGGAATAAACCATGGGTGAGTGGAAGTACCCTATAGCTTTGAGCAAGCTATTACAGCTATCAACAGATTTGATGTGTCTTTACCAAAGCTGTACCCTTTGGACTAGCCAACTCTTTGATGGACACAAGTCACATATGGTGAGTTGATAACCATCAACAGAGTGATGTACAACAAACCTGCAGAAAAGTTAGTAGAAATATACAAGGTTTTTTTTTTATTTTATTTTTATTTTTTTTATTAACTAAGAAATAAATTAAATAAATTACACAACAAGGATACACGATACCAGAATCAAGTAGAAGCTTTGTGTTGCAGAAGCTTGGACTTGATTAACCCAATCAACTGTTCAGCATTAGTCATATCATTTGCCACTGGATTAGGAGGAACTTCCAATTTCCTTCTAAGCATTCGTTGCATCAGTTTAATGGACAAAGGATAATGCTGATCAGAAAACATACACACCCGAATACTAGACTTTGTTTCAACCACATGTACACTGGGGATAGGAAAAAATCTCCAAGTATCAACCTTCCACTTATGAGAGTTCTTCCAAATTGAGTAGCCTATTCCATTTGGAGAGTGAGAATCAAAAAGAACTTGAAGATCTCCCAGTAAGTACAAACCAGCACCCTGTGGTGTATGAGTGGCATAATACTCTGTGACAAGTCTATGGAGAGTAATCAAATCTTGCTTATCCACCAAGTGAAGTATTTCTTGCAAGAAAGTAAACTGCATATAGTAATTATCAATCCTATATATGGTGTTAAGCTGTCCATCAGTCAATGTCCATTGTACCAACACACTATAAGAACCCTCAGGAAAAGTTTCAGAAGAACCCACTTTGATAAATGTTGTATCAGCAGATTGTAGGTCCACATGCTTAGAAAAATTACCCTTACGAGACTTATGAACTCCAGAGGCCTGCTTCCTAGCTAATCTTACTGATCTCCTGATGGCAATGTGTCTTCTGTGAGACATCCTTTTCTTCCTCCGACTAGGTATATAAATTCCCATAGAGAGAGGAGAAAGAGAAGTAACCTTTTCAGATGCACCAGAAGCATCTTTAGTAGGAATAGAAAATGTAGGAACAGAAGAAATTAGAACAGAACCACCTTCTCCATACAATTTTTCTAACTCATCTCTGGCCTGTCTAGACTTAGCAGCTTCTTGTTCAGCTCTCCTAACCATATCTGCATTATAGTTGGAAAGATGTGATCCTTCTTGTTCAGCAGATGCAGAAGAAGGAATGGGAGCAGGCTCTATAGATGCACCAGCAGCAATGGGTGTAGCACCAGGAGAAACAAGAATAGAAGGATTCTCAGTTCTCATTGATGGTTCTTTCTCAGAGGTTTCCTCAGTGGAAATGGAAGGCGCAGCAACAGGTTCAGCAGATTGTATCACTTCAGGAGTTTTCTCAGTAGAAAATGAAGCAACACTCTCAACTGTCTTGAGTCTTTTAGCTTCTGGAGCATTCACACTTGTAGCAATCCTCTTCAATTGATTAGAAGCTGGCTTAATACTCTTCATAATCCTATTATATAAACTTGTCAATTCAGATTCAGGTAAAGCCCAGACTTGCTTCTTGGTCAAACCAGATGTATAAATAGAAGTATATTGGTTATAGACCACATTTCGCATATAAGTCTTCATTTGGGCCTCAGTCTGTGGTTTCTCTCTCTTAGCTTTGGCCTTCTGTGCATCTTTTTTCTTTTGTTTACCAATAGCCATCATTTGTGCAGGAAAGTTCTCACTATTAAAATCAGCTCCCAAAATACTTTGAGCAAGAGTAGGATTTGAAGCAGCTTGTAAAGTGTAAGAATCCCACTGCTCATCAGTAAAATGAACTGATTGTTCATCCAGTTCTCTTTGTCTTTCAGGAGGCAAATTTGAAGTAAACTGATCTGCAAGCTTTTGTGCCAATGCCTGAGTCTTCATCAAATCTTCAAAATCCATCAGCAGTCTTGCTTGCTCAATCCTCTCTTTGTTAGTCACAAGGTCAGGACCAAGATCTTCCTCATCCACCACTCCTTTCCTCTTGGTAACAAGCTCATCAGAAGAATCATCATGAGAAATATCAACAATTGGAACTGTGTCAATATCCTCAGTAGGAACATCAGAAGAAGCATCAATATTAGAAACATGTTGAGAAGTATCTTCAACATGTTTAGGAGAGACAACAGCATCAGAATCCAGGACAAAAGTTCTCCCTGCAACAAATATTACAGGAGAAACTTCTGAAGGTGTAACACTAGTTTGTGATGGAATTGAAGATGAATGGCCAACAGTAGAAGCAACATCAACCATTGGTTCATCAGCCTTAAAATGATCACCATCAACTGTATCTTGAACAACATCCACACTTGGCACCATAGAAGTCTCAGTGGAATCCTTGCTCAAATACTGTCTTCTCTTCTTTCTATAGAACTTGAGAGGCTCTTTTGAGTGTGATGATTCAGCAGCTTTGGGTGAAGAAGCATGAGTCTGCTGAGCAGCTTCAGCCAATAACTCAAGATGATCCAATTGTATATCCTCCTACTCATCATCAGAGGCAAACACAAACTTCCTTTTCTTTTTCTGCCCAATTTGATCTTCTAACTCCTGAACCCTCTTTTTCAACACCACAATCTCACCACCAAGTGAGGATTTGGTATCTGCGAGCTCCTGCTTTAACTTGTTAACTTCTTGAACATTCCTGTTGAGCAAATCATATACAGATGTGAGAGTAATAGGGTCGTTAGCTCCACCAGTAGATTTCTCAGTTGTATTGGGAGCTTCATTGGGCCTTTCAGAAGAAACATGTATATGCTCAAAAGTAGGAGAGCTATCATCAATTGGCTCTCTGACAGGACTAGGTGTGGACAGTCTATTAAAGTCAGGTTCAAGAGGTGAAGGTACTTGGGTACCAAGAGACTGAATTGTCTCCTCAAACTCAGGAAGAAGCTCATCAGGAGCAACATGCGTTGGTGTTGGACTAGGACTAGGTGAAACATATAAAGGTGAAGGTGTAGGTTGGTCAGGAGAAACATTGGATGCTTCAAAAGTCATGGAAGGGCCCTCATCAATGCCAACTGATGTATTACCATCAGCAGCAACACTAGAAGATGATGGATTACCATCATCAGCAGCATTTGGAGAGGGTGGAGCACCAGCAGCATTACCCTCACCAGCATCATCATTTCCATGTGGCAACATAGCTGGTAGCAGAGGGTGATGTGCCCCAACATAATGAGTTTTCATAGAAGCAAACAATTTAGCACTAAGAGCTCCTATGGGACAACAGACTCTCTCTTGGGTTGTTATGCCTAAAATCATTTGTAAAAACCTAGGGTACATTAAAAACTTATGCTTTTTCTTTTGAATATTTTCAACCATATTATCAAAAATAAACTTAGAGAAATCATAAGTCAAACCCTGTGAAAGACATACAATACCACAACCCAATTGAGTAGAGAATTGATCCCATCCTCCAGACTTGTTGCTGATACACTGAAGTAATGTGTGCACCAAAAACCTCCACATGGGGCAAAACTTATTCTTGTGCCACATATCTGTGTCAGTACTTTGATAACCAGCAGCTCTTAACCCAGCAAGTATCTCTACAGAGTTGGTATGATAGATACCACCTTCATCATCCAGTTGCAATCTTGCCCTAATCAAAGCCTCAGTCACCACATACTCTGCTCCATCAATCGTAGCTACTATCTCTGTGTTAGAACGTTTGGCAGCAGATGCCCAAAATTGTCTAACCAACGATTCATGTATCACATTTGGAGAATGTGTTAGTGCATAATGAATCTTAGAACGCTTCAAGAAATCCACCATAGGTTCATACAGTTCATGTCCTTTTGCTTTTCCCAGAAAAGCAACTTTGTTGTGATCCTTCTTCAATTGTAGTGCCTCCATTGAAGAAATTGTGAGAAATTGGTTATGAATCAAGTAAATGGTAAATAGGTTTAAATTGGTTGAAGAGGGAATCAGTGGATTTTGGGCGAAGATTATATGAAGTAGGTTATAAATAGAAGTTACCCAATCATGGTCAAAAATATCGGAACTAATTGTTGACCAGATCTGACGTGTAAAGTAACACCAATATTCGAAATTAACGCTTCAGCCGAAATGACGGTCAATCTGCTGATGGAAAGTCAATCAGCAAAATCAACTCAAGTGTAAAATATATCTTCAGTAAATATCTTGAGTTTTACTGTGCCACCCAACTCGCATTAATTACCATCAAACCTTGACTCCGCCTATAAAATAACCCCAAATCACAATTCACACATAACAATTACCCCCAATTGAACATCAAACCCTAATTTCTCAATATTCCCATAATTAGCCACAACAAACATGTCTTCCAAACCAGAAATCATAGATCTAACCTCCTCCTCATCATCATCATCATCCAGTGATGGTTGGAGCACTTACTTTCCACCCAGTGCTCAACCATGGACACTCCGATTAACCAAGAAAACAAGTGAGAAGAAACATGATGTGGGGGAAGCAAACAAGGCCCCCATTCCTGCTGAGTCGGATTCTTCTGCTGATTCACGTCCCTTGTTTCCCTACCCAGTAATGGACAGAGTATATGTCTCTCCTTTTCTTTGTACCTCTGAAGAGGAATCTTCTGAGGATGAAGATGAAGATCCAACATTTATCCCTCCTTCCACACCAGAGAGATCCCAACCAAGGCCACAGAAGTCTAACCTTTCACTTCCAAAATCACGGGAAGTGGTGATTGGTCTTCCTGCTCCAGGATCTGGTGCTACATACCATGGAAGCAGTAGTAAGGGCAAGGGAAAAGGGAAGGTGGATGATGCGTGGTTTTGCGACCTTACAAAAGGTTTTACCTCTCGAGGGATCTCAAGAGGCTTGCAATCCCAACCAGGCAGTGTACCTGACCGATGTAGTATAGTGAAGTGGCAAGTACCGGGGGATTGATCGTTCTCTAGGGGAATAGTGTCGTTAGGATTGAAAAACTACTCTAATAGGTCTAAGGGTGAGGGAAGATTCTTTTTGTATTTTTATAATTTTTTATAAAAGCAAGTAAAATCTCGGGTTTGAAAGAGTGGGCGGAATTAGTTGCTAGTCAACTAACCCAAATAACTACAAATGCAAATAAAATAAAATAACTGAAAATGAAAAGGTTGTGAAACTTATATGGAGAGAAATGTGTTTACTTAGATTACCTTACTCCCTAACTATCTTTTACCGATTGATTAGTGTGTATTAATTGCGTGGATGACGGGTGTAATCCTTAATACCAATCGTGGGGTGGCGTACGTACTTCCCCAACTCTACAAGCTCCTACTTCACTCCTATGTCGAGCCGGCTAAGAAGCTCCTAACATGGGATCACTAGAATTCGCTCATGCATTAAATAAAACCATATAAACCTAGTACGCATTGGTTCATGTTTCTTAAGACGTTCAAGCAAATTACCGTATAGGAGGTTAGCTAGTTTTCTTAAGCCTAACATCGATAAACAATCATCCAATACAATTAATAACACACTAACAACTAATAATCAATAGTTAGGTTTCATTAGATCTAAGCAAACACAAGATAAATCTAGCCTAGCATGTTAATCAAAAGACAAGAACAAGATATAATCAAACAACACATAGACATATTGATTGATTAAGTGATTACTTATCTTCAATTAAACATGGGAGATCCAAGGGTATGAAAACCCTTAAAAATGGCAGAAATTCGTCTTAGGGTTTCTCCTCACAAAGTTGCACACTAATGACAAAAAATTGCAAAACTATATATAGAACTTAGTAGCTGACGGCGTCACTTTATAGATCTTGACGCCGTCACCTCGCCGTGGCTAGGGTTCCCGGATGGTCTTCCTGACGCCGTCCCTCTTTAATCCTCCAAAATCCGCTCTGGCCTATCAAGGGCTGACGCCGTCAGAATAGGGCTTGACGCCGTCTCTCTTTAGCTTAAACCGTGATGGCCTTGATCACCTTAAAGGGTGACGCCGTCAGACTTTCCATTGTAAAACTCTCTGGCGCGTCACATTTATTTTTCATATCCACCTCTTTTGCCAAGCCGTGACGCCGTCTGGAACAATTCTTGACGCCGTCAAGTGTACTTTTCCAGCAACTTTTGGAGACTTTGTCGTTTTCTTCACTTTTGTGCTCCAAAAACGTCCAAAATGCTTCCTTTTCCAGATTTCTTCTCCAAAGTACCTAAAATGACAAAAGGAACGATTTAGGGCAATATTTGATCAAATAAATACGATTTAGGGCTTAAATGACCCCCTAAAAGTGGTACACTTTTTGCTTCATCAAATACCCTTACACTTGAGATTTGCTTGTCCTCAAGCAAATGCGCTTTTATTCTAATCAAAATACAAGTTAGGATTCATTTAATGCTAATATAAAAGTAATTACAACAAATAGTCGTTCCACTTTAAACATAATAAGCACGGAGATTACAAACTAGCACCTCACAAGTAGTGTTTAGATACTCACATCTCTCAGGTGTCATCAAAATAAATCTCATAAATGAAAATGGATAATATCTCTCACTACCTGTCATAGCAAATAGATTACCATAGGCTTGGGAAAGGATCAAAAACCTCCTCCACTAGGCGTAAGCACCTAAGATAAACTATCAAAGAGGGCTTTTAAACGGGTTATAACGTTAGGTGTAGGGATATGATAAACACGGATTTGTTGGACAAGGGATATTTTACTGGTGGCGAGTTAAAGATCTTGATTAATTCCATGTACAATATGGCGTTGCTAAGCCAAGACTAGACTCGACTTAAGCTAAAAACAAAATAACAAAAATATAAAATAAACATAAAATGAAACGGGATGGTAGTCCGTATGTTTTTTCTACTTTTCTTTTTCTCATTTTTTTTGTATTTTTCTTGATTGATTTTTTTTTTTTTTTTTTCATACACTCTTGCCCTACCATCCAAAATAATACATCATAGGGGCGTTGCATTCCCCTTACACTTGAACTTTTACATAACTTTACAATTACTATTCTAATGACTCGAATTAAGATAATCGAAACACTTGGAGTACTTTTAAAATATTTAGCACATATGGGGGTAATAATGTTCTTCTTCACCATTACTCCATTACACTAGTACTTTACCCATGAGTCCCAATCGTCCCAAAACAATATGTACAAGGATATGACTCGACTTAGCAACCATGTAATCAATTAGATAATTAACTTGGGGTTTAAACAAATGTTGTCACAATAATGCACTAAAAATGAGTGCATACAAGGTAGGCTAAGGTGATTTGGGTGTACATTTAAGTGGGGTGTAACAAATTCTTCCTTTAAGTAAAATGCTTAAAGTTAGAAACGAAAAGATAGGCTCTGAGGGGTGTACTAGGGGTATCGTGTACTAAAAATGAGTACAACGCAAAGGGTGTGGGAGAATTACTTGACCAATGTAGCCAACGTAATTATAACAAAAACACAGGTGTAAAACAATGGGTTAATCCTAATGCCTCTTATCATGTAGTAAATCTAACTACACGAATGTAGTCTCACTTGTGGCCTCGGAATGGTCCTAACGCAAGTTCTAGAATCTAAGTGCTACCGGTACACACATCATAGCATAAATGCTTTTCCTACCAATTCTACGGGCGAACCTCACATATTTGGGGGTGGAAAAAATTTTTAGTGGTACGGTTTTGTGCTAGTCATATAACTCCTATCCATGAGACGCTCATTAAGACCAAAGTTTCACTCCTAAATGTTGTAAAAAATTTTAAATTTGGCACTAAAATTGCCCTAACAGGTATTTATCTCAGTTTTATTACACATCTACCATCAAACAAACAAAAATCAAGTGCAATTGTATTCTCTAAAGTATCGTACTTTACCCCCCCCCCCTTACACTTAAGATGAACATTGTCCCCAATGTTCAAATAACAAGATGTAAAAGTAAATAAGGTAAAAGAATGAAATCAAATACTCCCCTGATTCGTTTGGTGGATAAAGAGGTAACATAGTTAGATCTTCTTCCAAGGTAATGTTGAAGCTTCAAGACTAAAGCATCGCCATAATATTGATTCCACATACATCTCCTCGTCCAAAATAACCTGTTAAACCCTGAGAAAACAAACACGAAAACCTGCATAACATCGGCGGGATAAATTCTATATAAGGATATAATGCTTGTGGAATGATAATTTTGCAGATTCCTGGAGTTTATAAGTTAGAGATTTAATAAAAACTTTTTATGAAAACAAAACTTTCAAAAATTTCAAAAAATTAAAACCTGACGCCGTCAGGTTGTAAGGCCTGACGCCGTCAGAAATGATCTGACAGAATTCTCATGTTAAGTTTCCGGAAAATTTCTGGAAAAACCGATACCTTACTTCCTGGAAATCCTGCAAAACATCATTATGACTCGATACAAGCATTTGACTCAAACAAATACTAATATGTATGTTAATTTATTATTGTTATGATTCATGTTCATTTGTTCTAATAAACCGATTTGGATTTCCCTTACACTTATCTTTTGCAAAATACCTTTATATGTAGTTAAAACGAAGTTAAAAACAAGATAAAGCATTTTCACAATTTAGTTTTGAACATGAATCAATAATAATAAAAATTAAACACACATACGGAAGCAAATAAAATCAAACAAACAAACAAATAAACACACAAAGCAAATAAAGCTTGGGTTGCCTCCCAAGAAGCGCTTTTCTTTATTAACGAGTCTTGTAGCTAGACTCAAAGTCACCTATATTACGTGATTCCATCATTCATAATGACGTATCCCTGATAGATATAATCATTGTTATCAGGGTGGTGGTGTCTCAATCGCTCGACATTCGCAGTCACTTCACCTCCTCCCTTGCTGGTCAAGCTTACTACCCAATGTTGGTTTAGACTTTTAATTGTGAATGGTCCGTACCACCAGGGACTTGGTTCATTGGTAGGTGCTTTTGTTTCTGAATGACTTAGGAGCACTGAGTCTCCTTTTGTAAATTCAACGGGGTTATTGGTCTGCTCATCAGCCTCAATATAATCGTTATTTCTACCCTTACGTTCTCTAATCTCATTTTCATTGTAATTCTTAATCCTCGCCTCCCATGCAAGGATTTTCTCACGAACATTACCACGGATTATATTGGGGTTCGCCTCCATCTTCTTTTGTAGAGCAACATCTCGTATATGTCGTGGGATCGTTGGGAAGTTTATTGTTTTCTTCCCCTTCTTCATTTGGATGGTACTATTTTCGTAATCGATTTTTGCCCTAGTGGTAACGAGAAAGGGTGCCCCAAGGATTATTGGCATATTTATATCATTTCTTTCAATAATCATGAAGTCGACCGGATACAGGAATCCGGCCACGTTGACCAACACATCTCCTGCAATTCCTAACGGGTACTCATAAGAATGTTTTGCAAAGGAGAGTTAAGTACGGGTGATGGATGGCAGTTCGTCGGTTAACTGGACATAAACGGATAAAGGCATCAAATTTACGTCGGAACCTTGATCAGCTACCGCATCCAGATACTTGAGTTTTCCAATGCTGCATGGTATTTCGAAGACCCCGTAGAATTCCTGCTTTTCCACTAACTTTTGTCTTATGAGGCTCTCATACAATTGCCCTCCGGGTAATGTGTCAGATTCATCATCCGGTTCCATCCTCTTGGACTCCTTATTGGGTAGATGAGTACGTCGATAGTTTCTCACCCAATCGTTTATGGTCCCCTTGTTTATTTCGTGCTTCAAGTAATGCCTCACTTGTTGTGACTTTGGCGGTTCTACCAATTGGCGCTCCTCAGAGGGCGCCTCCTTTCCCTTGTCGGAATCGCATTTGTAGGCATTGGTGTTTCCGTCATTAAGTGGGATGAGATCAATCTTGTTAACTTTCATAGTTATCAACTTCCCTCTTTCTTCATTTACGCCTCCTTTGACGACGAAGATGGCATTAACACAATTAGTGTTGGGAACTTCAACGTCTTTTCGCACTAACACATTTTCAGGAGCTTTTGTTTTTGTGTATTCTTTCAAAAGGCCCATCATCTCAGCCATCTTCTCTTCCATCTCCTCCTTTTGTTTGTAGATAGCTTCCTCAAATTTTGCCAATCGTTCGGAGTGTTTTGACATGTATTCTCTCATTCGAGCTTCGAATGTTGGACTAAGTTCCTGAGGTGGTGAGTTGGGTTGAGCGTGCTTATGGAAGGGTTTAGTATTTTCCCTTCGGGGTGATTCGGACAATGGTATTTGCTTAATGCTTGAGACCGAGTTAACTGTTGCTTTTTGTGGACTTAAGGGTCTCTTTTGCTTTTCCATCAGATATGCAACCCTCTTCTCAAGTTCACTAACGCTTTCCTCGGTGATTTGATTGGCTTTATCGGGCGAGGAATATGTCTTGACCGCCGAGCGTACGTCGTGGGAAACTTGCCATGATTCATCATCGTCGGATGCAAGCTCATCAATGATTTCCCATGATTCCTCGGCGCTTCTATCACGCAATCTGCCTCCGGCGGCTCGATCGATGGCACGCTTGATGTGGTAATCAACATGGTCATAGAAGATTTGGATTTGAAGCCAGAGATCTATGCCATGATGAGGGACTTTTTGGAGTAAGTCCTTGAATCGAATCCATGCCCTATACAGGGTTTCGCCTCGACGTTGTTCGAACATCATGATATCCTTCCTTAACTTGGTAGTTCTTCCTGGTGGGAAAAACTGAGCAAGGAAATGAGTGGTGAGATCATCCCAAGAGGTGATGGATCCTGCGGGTAGACGCTCTAGCCATTGACTAGCTTGGTCCCGCAGAGAGAATTGAAAGAGACGCAGTCGGGTCGTCTCTCGAGTGGCAACATCAAGGTCTATAGAATCAACGATTTTGAGAAAGTCCTTGAGATGTTGATTAGGATCTTCGGAACGAAGTCCATGGAATGCGCATCCGCTTTGCACCAACCGGATGGTGTCGGATCGCAAGGGAGTGACATTGGCTCCTTAAGTGAGCTCAATGGTGTTTTGATAGCCATGGTGGCTAGGACGAGAGTAGTCTCCTAAGGTACGGGCTCTAGGAGGTGGGTGTTGTTGTGGTGGTGGGTTGTTGGGATCAAGGATATTACCACCTTCCATGATGTCGGATGGTATTGGTTACGAACAAAGAAACGAAGAAAAAAGATAGACTAAAGAAAATCTAGAAAAATAAAATAAAAATCTCACTAGAAAGGAATCTAGTGAGTAGACCTAATAAAAAAAATAAAAATTCAACCTAAACAATAACTATTCCCCGGCAGCGGCGCCAAAAACTTGATGCGTGGTTTTGCGACCTTACAACAGGTTTTACCTCTCGAGGGATCTCAAGAGGCTTGCAATCCCCACCAGGCAGTGTACCTGACCGATGTAGTATAGTGAAGTGGCAAGTACCGGGGGATTGATCGTTCTCTAGGGGAATAGTGTCGTTAGGATTGAAAAACTACTCTAATAGGTCTAAGGGTGAGGGAAGATTCTTTTTGTATTTTTATAATTTTTTATAAAAGCAAGTAAAATCTCGGGTTTGAAAGAGTGGGCGGAATTAGTTGCTAGTCAACTAACCCAAATAACTACAAATGCAAATAAAATAAAATAACTGAAAATGAAAAGGTTGTGAAACTTATATGGAGAGAAATGTGTTTACTTAGATTTCCTTACTCCCTAACTATCTTTTACCGATTGATTAGTGTGTATTAATTGCGTGGATGACGGGTGTATTCCTTAATACCAATCGTGGGGTGGTATACGTACTTCCCCAACTCTACAAGCTCCTACTTCACTCCTATGTCGAGCCGGCTAAGAAGCTCCTAACATGGGATCACTAGAATTCGCTCATGCATTAAATACAACCATATAAACCTAGTACGCATTGGTTCATGTTTCTTAATACATTCAAGCAAATTACCGTATAGGAGGTTAGCCAGTTTTCTTAAGCCTAACATCGATAAACAATCATCCAATACAATTAATAACGCACTAACAACTAATAATCAATAGTTAGGTTTCAATAGATCTAAGCAAACACAAGATAAATCTAGCCTAGCATGTTAATCAAAAGACAAGAACAAGATATAATCAAACAACACATAGACAAATTGATTGATTAAGTGATTACTTATCTTCAATTAAACATGGGAGATCCAAGGGTATGAAAACCCTTAAAAATGGCAGAAATTCGTCTTAGGGTTTCTCCTCACAAAGTTGCACACTAATGACAAAAAATTGCAAAACTATATATAGAACTTAGTAGCTGACGGCGTCACTTTATAGATCTTGACGCCGTCACCTCGCCGTGGCTAGGGTTCCCGGATGGTCTTCCTGACGCCGTCCCTCTTTAATCCTCCAAAATCCGCTCTGGCCTATCAAGGGCTGACGCCGTCAGAATAGGGCTTGACGCCGTCTCTCTTTAGCTTAAACCGTGATGGCCTTGATCACCTTAAAGGGTGACGCCGTCAGACTTTCCATTGTAAAACTCTCTGGCGCGTCACATTTATTTTTCATATCCACCTCTTTTGCCAAGCCGTGACGCCGTCTGGAACAATTCTTGACGCCGTCAAGTGTACTTTTCCAGCAACTTTTGGAGACTTTGTCGTTTTCTTCACTTTTGTGCTCCAAAAACGTCCAAAATGCTTCCTTTTCCAGATTTCTTCTCCAAAGTACCTAAAATGACAAAAGGAACGATTTAGGGCAATATTTGATCAAATAAATACGATTTAGGGCTTAAATGACCTCCTAAAAGCGGTACACTTTTCGCTTCATCAGTGGAGTAGAGGGTGATGTGATGTTGCCAGGGACCAAAGACATAAAACTCGGTTCTTGAGCACCATCATCGTTTTCATCAATCCATCCTTTCCATTTTCATCTTCAGCTTCTTCATCGTACTGGTCATGCATATCCACCAGCTTTTGTAATAGAGGATAGGAGCTAGAATATGTTTGGTAGATTTTGTATAGGGATGGTCTTGTATTTCATTTGAAATTGATTGTAAGCTGTAAATTGTTTCTTGAATGAATGAACAAGACTTCTTTTATATCTCATTGAGTAGCAGTTTGACATTACTTTAGTATTTCTTTTCAGTAGAAATAATGATCTTCACTTGTACCAGTGATTATGACTTGTGCTTCTCTTCAGTAGACACAGACTTTAAGCTTTCATGACCATGTTCCCAATTTACCAAACTTGTGAACATCAACATAAGATCAGCAACTGCACATATAGGCATTTCTGCAAAACAGACACAAAGTAGCAAACAAACCAAACCAAACCACACAAAACTTAAAAAACATTAGTTGATTAGTGTTAGCAAACAAAAACATAAACAATAATCTACAAACTTTACAAGCTTTACAACTACAATCCTCCCCTGAGGCATATGCCTCCCCTGAGGCTTATGCCTCCCCTCAAACTTTGCAGTTAAGGGTTAAGCATCCCAATATGGACAACTAAGTGTTGAAACCTAGGTCCATCAAAGGCTTTAGTCAATAAATCTGCCACATTATCATCTGTGTGAATCTTAATCACCTTTATCAAATGTTTTTCATATGCATCTCTTATAAAATGGTGCCTGATCTCAATATGCTTAGTTCTATTATGAAAAACTGGATTTTTAACTATGCATATGGTACTTTGATTATCAATAAAGATTGTGGTGTTCATGAAATTAAACCCATAATCCAGCAATGGGAAGTAAGTGGAGTGACCTGATGTCTAGAACAAGCACTCACAGCAAATGTAATGTCAGGCCTTGAAGCTGTCAAATACATCAATGAACCAATCATGGATCTGTATAGGTGAACATTCACAGCAGGATCTGGTTCAAGATTGTTCTTTGGTTTTGGAGCTTCATAAGGTGTAGTGGCAGTTCTGACATTGTCCATATCAAACTTCTTCAAAATGTCTCTCACATATTTATCCTGACTGATAAATATACCATCAGGTTTCTGCTTAACTTGTAGACCCAAAAAGAAAGTAAGCTCCCCCATAGCACTCATCTTAAACTCTCCCTTCATCAATTCCTCAAACTCCCTGCACCAAGCTTCTTTAGTGGAGCCAAAGATAATGTCATCCACATAAACTTGCACAAGAATGATGTCTCTGGAATTCTTCTTTAGGAAGAGTGTTTTGTCAATGGCACCTCGTCTGTAACCATGCTTCAACAGAAATGCAGAAAGCCTAGCATACCAAGCTCTTGGTGCCTGATGTAGTCCATAGAGAGCTTTGACAACCTTGTAAACTTGCTTTGGATTATCTGGGTCTTCAAAACCTTTGGGTTGAGTAACATATACCTCCTCTTCAATTTCACCATACAGAAAAGCACCTTTCACATCCATCTGATATACCATGAAACCCATATAAGATGCATAGGCCAAGAAGATTCTAATGGCCTCAATTCTAGCTACAGGTGCAAAAACTTCATCATAATCAACTCCTTCCTCTTGTCTGAACCCCTGAGCCACCAATCTTGTTTTGTTTTTGACCACAATACCCCTTGCATCTCTTTTATTCTTCAAAATCCATTTTGTCCCAATTGCAATCTTCCCTTCAGGTAGTGGTACCAGTATCCAAACCTGCTGATTCTTGAATTGTTGCATCTCATCTTGCATTGCTTCTATCCAACTTGAGTCTTCAAGAGCTTGAGAAACACTGGTTGGTTCCACTTGAGATAGAAAACAAGCAAACAGACAATGCTTAAAGTCTGTGTGATTGTCCCTTTGCTGATTGGAGACATAGGAAAGAAAAGCAACTTGACCATATTGAGAACTTTTCACAGTACTTCTAGTTCTAACAGGTGCTTTAGGATCACCAAGAATATTTGATTGGGGATGAGCAATGTTGATCCTTTTTGTAGCAATGGGGTTTACATCAATTGTGGTGTCAAGATTGTTCACAGTGGGTCCAAAATCACTGTCATAGGAAGATGAGGTGAAGATGCCAGCTTTGGGTTGGTGATTTCCAAGGTCTGAAGGACTTGGAAACCGTGTATATGGCTCTTCAAAGTCTGTGGACACACTAGTAGAAATGGGAGTATTTGCAGTAGGACTGTCAGCAGATTTGATGATGTCAGGAGAAACAGGAGAACTGTCAGCAGAATCCTGGTTTCCACTGACTGCTTGTGCTGACTCCACACCAAGCCTTACAGCTTCTTGATTGGCTGCATGCTCTTGCTTCTTGAGTCTAGCAAGGTCCTCTGCATAGTGTGACTCATCTTCAATCTCATCAGAAGTTTCTTGATCACCTGCAAAATGGTTAGGAGAAAAAGAAGGGACAACAATTGTTTGTTCATCCTGCTCAGACTCACTATCTGAGTCATCATCCAGGGTACCTGCATTGTTAGTGGGAGACTCTTGAGAACCTACAGATTGATTAGCAACATATCTAGTATAGCCCAAGTAATCAGTTAAGTAATCCAGGTCGAAATACCAAGCATGACCTTGACCCTGAACATTAGGCTTGTCTTCTAGGTATCTCAGGTTAAGGGTCTCCTCAATCTTTTTAGCATTTAAATTATATAGCCTATAAGCCTTACAATGAGCTGAATATCCCACAATATACCCCTCATCAGCTTTCTCATCAAACTTTCCCAGTGGATCACTAATATTCAAAATGGTTACTTGACATCCAAAAGGTTTGAGATAATGAATATCAGGAACTTTCCCAGTGAGAAGTTCATAAGGTGTCTTGAAATGAGGTCTAGTGATGGATACCCTGTTCAAAACATAACAAGCAGTGCTTACTGCTTCAGTCCAGAACATAGTGGGTAATTTAGAGTCTGCAAGCATGGATCTTGCTGCCTCTATTAAGGTCCTATTCTTTCTTTCAGCAACCCCATTTTGCTGTGGGGTTCTTGGATTGCTATAGTTCCTTTTTATCCCTTTAGACTGACAGAGGTCTATTAAAACAACATTTTTGAACTCTGTCCCATTATCACACCTAATACCTTTAACCTTTTTGTTTAGCTGGTTTTCAACAAGGGTAATGAATTCTTTTAAAATTGGAGATGTTTCATCTTTAGTTTTCAAAAAGAATACCCAACAAAACCTGCTATAGTCATCAGTGATTACCAGGCAGAAGTACTTATGATCAATACTTCTGATTTGAGTTGGACCAAAGAGATCCATATGCAGCAACTGAAGAGGTTCTGAGATAGTTCTCACAGCTGTAATGGCTTTGTATGAGGCTCTGTGTTGCTTTCCTTTGTTGCAGGCAACACAATTGTGCTCATTGGTGAAGACTTTGGAAGGAAGTCCATGAACTAGACCAAATTTAGAAAGCTTGTTAATGGTCTTGAAATTCACATGAGCCATCCTTCTATGCCATCTAGTAGACTCATCCAGGGATGCTTTAGCCACCAAACATGTCAGGTCATCTTCAGGTTGAACATCATTCAAATTGAATGTGTATATATTGTAACTTCTGGGAACTCTCAGCAGAATTGTTGTATCTTCTGGAAGTTTGAAGTCTTTAGAGAGCACAAGACATTCATCCTCAGAGAAGAATACTTTGTTCTTGGTGTCACAAATTTGTGATACTGAGAACAAGTTGAAATGTTGCAGTTCCTTCACATAATACACATTCTCAAAGTCCAAATTAGGTGTTCTGATGGTTCCTTTCCCAGTGATTCTACCATCTCCTCCACCAAAAGTCACATTGCCTCCTCCTTCAATGGGTACAAAATCATGCATCATCTTTATGTTTCCTGACATACTCCTGGAACAACCACTATCTACAATGCCTACTTCTTTACTTTACAGAGGATGATCCTACAACAACAAAAATATACAAAATATAAGTACACTTTGGAGACTCAAGTCATTACTGACTTGAGCCTGCCTTGTGGATCATAAGAGTTAGGCCATGTAGATGTATAAGATCCACCATTGTTCTTGGGCCTTTTTGAAAATAGGGTCCCTTTTTAGTCCAAGAACAATCTGCTAAGGGCTTCACAGCAGTATTCCAATATCCCCTATCCACATACATTGGGTCAATAAATCCAGGCCAATAACCATTCTGAAAATATGAACTAGTTGGTCTCACAAATGGTCTAGCAACAGATCTTCTCCAAGAAGATGGAGAAGGTCTATCAGCAGAATTGCTGGTCTTATTAGTTGCTTGTGGAATATATGGTTGTATGTCATTAACATTTTTCCACATTGGTCTAGGTTTATTTTGATCAGTACATACACCCATTCTTTGCTCATGAAAATTACAATCCTTAATCTAATGAAATTTACTTCCACAAACAAAACACTTCTTCTTTTTAGAAGATTTATTAAAAGTAAAAGATGTTCCATTACATTCAAAATTATTCAAACCACTAACATTAACAGGATTGTTTTTGACAGAATTAAAAACATTGTTTTGCAAAGAATTAAATGACAAGTCTTTAGAGGAAACTGTCTTTGAATTTGATTCATCAGCAGCAACTCTAACAGGCTTGTAGGGAGTCTTGGGTGTAGGCTTGGGTGAGGTCTTGGTAAGGTCTGACTTTTCACTTGAATCACAACTGGTATAGGTAGTAGACCCTTGGTCAGTGGACTTGTCACTGTCAGAACAAGAGACAAAGTCAGTAGAATTAGATTCAGGGTCTGGCAAGTCACTTGAATTTTTGCCATAAAGATGGTGTGATCCATCAAAGTCTGTGGTGTTGGTGGTAGAGGGCACGTGTTCTCCTCTAATAGGTCCAGGTACAGCATGTAATTTTCCTTCTTTAACAAAATTTGCTAGGCCTGCTGGTGTAGATTTACCCATATCATTCCTAGCCTCTAAACCAACATATTTTTTAAAACCTAAACCTATACTAGAGTTTACAGCTTGACTACCATAGAGACAGCTAGCTAACTTATCACCTGACATTAACCAAGTTTTATGATTAGCTATTTCCTTCCCTAGATTATCTTTCAGCACTTGGTTTTCTGACTCTATATTAGCTTTTTCTTTCTCAGTACGCTTTAAATCAATTCGAGTACATTCTAAATCACTTTCTAACACCCTTATCTTTTCATCATAAGCAAGCTGATTCTTTTGAAACCAAATTTTTTGTCTTTCTAAAGTTTTTAAAGCCTGTTTGTAAGAGTCAACTTCTACATAACATTCATTATATTTAGGTTTCAATTCATCATAAGCCTCCTTAAGTTCATTATATCTTTCACTATAACCAAAAACACAATTATGTACCTGAGAGATGCCCATAAAGGCAACTTGATCATGCTGATCTTCTGTAGAACAGCTGGCCAGCAATCCACTCCACTCAGGACCAAAAGCTTTATCATTATCAGGCTCATGTGCCTTCCAGTTGACATGATCATCTAGAGTGACCAAAGCTTTGGAAGATCCATCTTTCCCCTGATTCTGCTGATAGGTAGAATACCTAACCTCATCACCAGTCTTCCTATCCTTGCACTCTTTTGAGAAGTGACCCTGCTGACCACATGTATAGCATTTGATCTTCCTCCTATCAAATCTAGCTGGATCTCTTCCCTGGATACGAAACTTTCTCCCTGACTTACTTTTAAACCTTTTGATGTTCAGAGTGAGCATGGCCACCTGCCACTTCAAGTTCATCTCTTCCAAATCCAGAGGATCCACCTGTTCAAAATCCTCAAAAGCAAGTTGCTGCTGATTTTCATAATCAGCAACAAAAGAGTGAAGTACATCTTCCAATACACCACTGGACTGTGGTTGTGAATTTGATCTGGTGTTGGTGTAGGAAAATGATGCTGAGGAGCTTGGGTTTGAAGCTTGAGTCATCTTATTGGAGGTGGTGCTAACAAAAGCTGAGTAACTGGGAGTGGATGAACGAATGGGACTTCTGACATCGGGCTCAAGAGTTTTAAGCTTGTTGTAAAGATCATCAAAAGAGAGCATATCCGGTCCACCTTTAGCTTTGAGTGCAATGCTCACTTGCAGCCAAGATGGAGGTAAAGATCGCAAGAACTTTGCATTGCAATCCTCATTGTCTGGCCTGGCCTTCAGCTAATTCAATTGACTCAAAATCCTATGGAACCTGTCATACCCCTTGTGGATACCTTCTTCCTCAGAGACTTGGAATTCTTGAAACAGGCATTGTTTTGGTTGTTTTGTTTGAGAGGGTGTAAAAGAAAAGATGTTCTTAGTATCACAGAGACTCTCGCGAGGCTCTGATACCACTTGTTGAACCTAAGACCTTGATAGATCTTTGAGCACTCGTGGATCGTTAGTTATGTTTATGTAATCACAAACACACTAATAGAAAGTCTCTATTACTTGTATTCTAAAGCGGAAATCAAACACAAGTATAAACACAAATAACTAAGAACGGTTTGATCCTCTATGGATCTTTTATTAATACTAAAACTTGTTTTTCAAACTCGTACATCATACATAATAATGTGTTCCTTTTATAGATAAGGAACCCTAAACCGTTTCACAAGAAACATATATTCTAAAAACTAATAGAAGATATGCATTATAATTTCCAAATAAAACTCGTGCATATCCTAACTAATAACAAAATACGCGGAAACACTTCATCAGCAGAAACATAATACGCAGAATCTCTACTTCCGCAGAAACATTTCTTCAACAGATTCCAGCTCTTCAGCAGAATCCATCAACAGTATTTTTCAGCAGAATTCTTACTTAGCAGAATTCCCAACATAATACTATCTTTCGATTCTGAGGAAAAAATGTGGAAACTTGTCGGCCACCATTCTGACACCCACTTCACCAACTTATATACTAATGCCTAATAGTGAGACAAAACCATTCGAGGACAAGGCGATAGAGTGTGAACTCAAACCAGAAGAATACTTACTCGAAGAAGAACCCCTCGGAAGACGAGGAGGAGAACCATTACTGCACCTACTCCTCCCACTCGACCAGAGTCTATCACCAGAGAGCCCATCCACCACAGCACCCCATCGTTGGTGACACACATGCCACATCATGAGAGATATTATACGTCAGCAGAAACGAGCTGTAATGGCCAACCTACAGTCTCGTTGGAGAAGAGAAAAGATCTAGGTGCCAAGTGAGGATCTTACTTAATCAACATTCGTGATGCTATTTGACTTTACCAATTATTATTTGTTCTCATTTAACCTCAAACAACTTTTGTGATACTCAATGCCTTTCTCATTTTATGTTTGTTCTCATTTAACATGCATGTTTTCAACGTAATGCTTCTCTCATTTATTGTTGGTCCCCATTCAGTCTCAGTTAACATTCGCAATGCTTATTGTCTTTGGCACTTATTGTGTTTCTCATTAATTGTTTACCCTCAGCTAGCATTCGTGTTTCTTGTTTAATTTCTCATTTATTGTTCGTTCTCATTTCTTCTTCTCATTTAGCATTCGAGATGCACATTGTGTTTCTAATTTATTAATTTTCCCAGTTATTCTCATATAACATTCATGATATTTATGGATTTCATCATTTACCGTTTGTTCACTTCCATGACATTTATCATCTTTCTCCTTTATTATTTGCCTTCACATTTATTGCCTATCTCATTTGTTCTCATTTAAAGTATCGTTACGCTTATTGCTTTCTTAATTCTTGTCTATTTCACTTCATCTCTTTTAACAATCGTGTGTCTATTATCCTTCTCAATTTTTGATTTTCCTTATTTATTCTCATTTGACACTCGCAAAGAATATTGTCTGTCTCGTTTATTATTGAACCTCATTTAGAATTCTGTCTTTCAGTATTGGCCTCTTTTGACAATTGGTTTGATTCGTTGGTTGTCTCGATTAATTGATTATTTATGTTAATATTCTATATCTCTTCGCTTTACTATTATTGTAATTTATGGTTCTTCTGTTTGCATTAATTTGAGTCATTGACCTCTCTTTTACACACCCATTCATTTGCTTCTTCGTTCGTAGGAATATCAAATTTTCTTTCGAGCACTCTATGCTTATACTAGTACGAATGATATGGACAACTTAATCCATTCATTATTGTTTTGATTCATTGATCCTTTCATTTGCATCGATTGATAACAGTTTGCTTCTTTGTTCGTACAAATACCTAATCTTTCTTTTGAACCCTTTTACTCATGCTAGTACCAATATTTTTGACATCAAATTTTGATCCACTAATGTTATTCATTGATCCTTTGGTTGCATTATTTGATAATGACTTGCTCCTTTGTTCATACAGATATTTAATCTATCCATTTTAAGCAGTCTTGCTCCTAAAACATTATACTCGACATAAACTTATTACCATTTTATGGTTCATCAAGATCTTTCGTTTGTATTATTAATTACCCCGTGTAACTATCATTCTCCCATGGCATTGACATCTACTTCTTTCGACTGATAGTACACTCCCGTAGTAATCCCATTCGCATTACTCGTTAGTACGCATCAGGGCGTAGGAACAACACTCCAGGACAACAGGCTGCAAACAGTACAAGATCGTCAGGAGAGTTACGTGAAAGTTCGCCACGAAAGAACGTGCTATGTTTCAGAAAATGATGAAAACTGAACTCGATGTACGTTGAACCCTACAAGAATTTGGCAAAAGCTGGACCGGTAGCTTATTGACTTGAGCTTTTGCAAGAGCTTAGTAGTGTGCCCAATACATTTAACGATTCGAACTCGAAAAAGTACCTATTGGATGAAACCCGCGTCATTCCACTAGAGGAGATTCAGCTTGACGACAAGGTTAACTTAAATAAGGAACAAGTTAAGATCATAAAACTACTTGACTAAACCGAACATTACATTATCGTTCCTCAATTATACATAGCCTAATTACCTATGTCTAATTCAGGAGGGATCATGTTATGCTAGGAGCAGTCACCGGTAAGTTTTATTAAAAACGACTTTTCACTTATATCCTTAAAACAATTTGTGAATTTTCGTAAGATTACACAACTAATCAGACTCTTATCCTGCCTTCACCATGTAAAATCAGCCTCATGCGACACCGTAATCCGAGGCGACTAATCAAACTACATCGCTAATTATCTTAGAAATCATTCGCTACAAGTACCCTTATTTTTTTTTCCGACACACCGTCAGCCGATAAGATAAGCTGAATCATGAGGACGTGATTCCTTTTAACGGATGGGTAATGTAACAACCGTGAAATTTCAGGTCATTATTTTTACTAATTTTATTTGCTTATTATTCTATTTTAAGTAAATTGGCTTTTGCCGGGAAAGTTGCCCGCGTACGTCGTGACACGTACACTTAAATTCGTAATTTGACTCAGGCTATGCTCAGTTTACCCGTTAATATGATTTATTTTTCCCCACGTACTTGTTTTCATAGGGTATATTCTATTTTTCCATTTCTACGCGAATTTTGCACTTTTTACGTTTTACGCGTTTTCAACTCGCGTTTTAAGCTTTAACGACATTATAACACTCCGAAAGGCTCAGGAAATTTATGAAACATCAATTTAGGTCATTTTAAGTCAAATGTGATATTTATATGAAAATGTTATTTTTATGGCATTTATTTTTACAAACTATGCATTAATTGTATCCGATATGGCTCCGTTAGCCTTTAAACCCACTCCGTAGCTAACCATACTTGTGCAAAATATATACCTAATGTATTTTACAAAATAAAACACAATATACCTCCCCCATAACACCCCAAAACCGGCCATATCCCCCTCCTCTCCTTGGAACCACAATAATCACTCTCATCATTTCACCTTTCTCTTTCTTCTTCACAAGCAAATCTAGAGATAATATCCATCTCATTCTTCCTCTCCTTTTGCTGCCGTGAATCACCAGCCCAACACCACCAATATTCAAGTTTGGTAAGTTTCCCTAACACTTTTAACTTCATTTCCTTCTTTTTCTATGATTTTTCTTAGAGTTTTGAAGGGCTAGAAAAACAACTCTTGCATGTGTGATTTGGAAGATCTTGATTCAAGTTTTCATAAGAATATAGTATTTAGATAGGTGGTTACGCTTGATCTGGTTATTAGAAGCAAGAGAGGGATTGATTTAAATGGGTTATGATCTATTGTTAATGATTTCTTCATATTATTTTGTTATAAAAATTGATTTTAGATCAACAAATAAATCTTGACCTCCTGATATTAATGAGTTCTTGAGCTAATAAAATGGTAGTGATGATTAAACTTGAGCATGCATGGGTATTAGACACAATAAATACACATAAAGTAACATTTGGGATTGGTCCATAACTTGTCCATGAATTTATGCAACAAAAAATATTCACCATTTTGTCCTCAGTGGGTTTTAAGCTTAAATAAAAATATTGGGAGTTAGCCTCAGATCTTAGGATCATTTCCCCGAAAACCTTGCACCTTAATTCATCCCAATGACTTTTGGAGCAAATCTACACTAAAACTTGTCCAGGATTGCATGTCAGTTTTGAAAGGCCTAATACTCTAAAAAGTTGCATAGTACCACTTGATGGTCAAAACATGAAAGTTTGAGCTAAGACATGTAGAAAATTTTTCCTGTTGGTTTTAAGTCCACTGGACCTGTAGTTATGAAGTTCTCAATTAAGTGAGGCTTTGATTTTTGAATATTACAGAGTCATACGTTTCCAACCATATAAAGTTCATAAGTTTATCGCTTACGGTTTAGAAATGGCGACCCGTTTAGTACGGTATTTTTATCCAAATTTCCATCAGCTTTGCATTTTAAACCGTATAAGGTTTTACAAACGTCTTTTCGACCCATGACTTGCCATAATACTTTTAACTAAATTACCTTATGATATCATAAGTATAAGTATTACACCTTAATTCCCTGAGCCTAAGTCGTGTTGTATTTTATTTAGGTCATTTGTGACTTTTGCGGCTTTTCTCTCGACATGTACTTTTCCAGTTTCTTCTACCACTTCATCATTGGTGAGTTCTGTAACACCCCCAAAATGTGGTATAGCGGAAGCTTTCGGGTCCTGGGGTACTACAAAATCAATATACATCGCAAAAGAGATATAATACAATGCCATAATTAAATTAAAGGAAAAACCATTCATTAATACAACATTGTCTTGGCCGACATCGGCAAATAAAATAAGTTTAGACTCTTGATAAATATTTTCTTGACAACTTAATGAAAAACATGACGACTCCTTTATGCTACTGTCTGCATAAAAATGCCTACTAGCGATCACCTGAAATGCATGAGAAAACGGGTCAACTATGAAAATAGTTGCTGAGTATACTGGTTTTTAGTCAAAAGAAGTCCAAAGTCTTTAAAAAGGTCCAGATGTCAAAGCATTCAGTTACATGTCTTGCCCATACAAGACATGTAACCTATGATTTCACAATATAAAAATTTTACGTCTTATAGTCAAACACACATGCTCATTTATGTTCATATTAAAGGACAACGTATATAATAATGTATGCGGCAAAGCCCCTAAAATAAATAATATGCATTCCGTAAACAGGGGAATGAGAGGTTGGCCGACCTCTAATAGCTCTATCCATACTACCTACTGCTCCGCACAAGGGAACCGTACGAACGGTACGTCAAAATTGGAGTGCGAACAGCAAACCAACCGGGGACTAACAATGCGAATGTACGAACGGTACATCATACCAACTATTATATACAAATTAAATTAGGCCTGCTCCGTAAACATGGGAGACTAAAACTTATGTGCGTACGACAAGTCAACAGTTCAGAACAAGTCATAGGCTCAAACAATATTTTAAAAGTCAAGCCAATTTCAAAGGGTTCAGTCAAAACATATGTCATAAGTTCAAATAAAATTTTTAAGTCATGCATTCCACCCCAAACAAGTAAAATGGTAAAAAGGGGTTCTGAATTGTAACACCCCAACCCGATAAGGGTAAAGATGTCACAACGATGGTTTCATATCAGAACAAACACAAGCATTTGACATTAATAATACAATAGAATGCAAGGGTTACAAAGGAAAAATCTGAAACTACAAGTTTACAATTCAATATCTTCTACGTCTAATTTAAGGTTCTTCTAGTCATCTTCAATAGCTAATAAAGTCTTCTAATGCCCAAGTACTCTCCACTCAAACCCAGCTTCCAAACTAAAACCTGCCGCAGGAAAAGGAAATGCGGCTGAGCTACGAAAGCTCAGTGAACAGATATAACGATAACAAAGCAGTAATAAAGGGTAGTGAAGTAAGTGAAACATTTCAAGGTGTGACAGGAGTAGGAAAGAAAATGGGAAAAAGGTTATCAAGAATTGGTTACAATAGATAGGTGTAAAGGATACCATAACCCACCACAAGCCCAAGTCAAATCAAGTCAAGTCAAGTATCAAGTCAAACATAGGTTATAGGGTAACAGTAACAGTAATCCACTACGAGCCCAGATCAAATCAAATCAAGTAAACAAGTATACATGTATACGGAGGGGTGACCTCGGTATACCAAGTATAATATGAGGGGATACCTCCAAGGGTTGGAGTCATGAGCTCCCAAGAGTGAATGACGTGTATCGCACACACCTATCATGTCACTAAACAATACAAGTAATCAAGTCATGTACAATACAAATCTAGGATACATCCATACGCCCCTGTAGGCTGCCACAATGTCTTCATCTACGTGTACAAGTCAAATATCAAGTCAATGGCAGGGACGGGATAGGTCATCACTTTCCTACCCAAAAGTCAAGTCATTAGTGCATCAATGACAAGGACATGAAACCCCCATGCCTAGTATGGCTCATAGTCTCAAACTGTGGGTCAAGGTCAAGTATCAAGTATCATGTTTCAAGTTCAAGTTTAAGTCAAATCATATATCAAGGGGTTCATATCAATGTATCAAGATTCAAGTCAAGTTTCTAATCCAAGTTTATCAAGGTTCAGGTCAAGGGTCAAGACAAGAGATCATAACAAAGGTCTACAGTAAAGGTTCAATTTAAAAGTTCATTTAAAAACAATCCTTCAATAATGGTTTTCGTAAAAATGATCTTTAAAATGGTTTTCATAAAAATGGTTTTCAAAAATAGTTTTCATAAAGATAGTTTTAAAAATAGTTTTCATAAAACATTTCATAAAGAATTTAAAAGGTTTTCCTCATTCAGTTATAATATCAAGAAATCAAGGTTCAAGTCCAGGTTCATGGAAAGGTTCATATCGAGGTTCATAGCAGTGTTCGAGGCAAAGGTTCAAGGCAAGATTCAAGCAAAAGGTTCAAGACAAGGGTTCAAAGCAAAGGTTCAAATCTAAGGTTCACTATACAAGGGAACATAGCAATGGCTTTGGGGAATCCTAAACGAATCAAAACAAGAGGTCAAGAGAAACGAAGGCTCCTTACAAGAAAGGCAGAATATCTGTACCTTATTAGCAGAACTCAAGGATAGCAAATGGCAAGGATCAAATTACTCCCTTCACGAACCTAAAGGAGTGGCAGACAGAATTACAATTGATCTTTAGTTATCTTTCCATTTTAAGTAAGTTTCCATTTTAAGAAAGTTTCCTTATTTAGTAAGTTTCCATAATTAGCAGGTTTCTATAATTAGAAAGATTTAAATATTATAATTTAGGTTAAGTCATGCATTTAATATTATTATCGAATTAGGGTTTCTTTTATCATCTTATAATATTTTAGGGTTAATTATGACAAACTTCCATACTTTAGGGTTTTAAATGTAAATATATAAAAGAATAAGGTTTAAAGTGAAAATATAATAAATTAACCCATAAGTTATCCATAATTACCACTCTAGTCCTTTAATGTTAACAATTTACAAATTAGACCCTTCAAATAATTTAATTTACAATTTAAACCCTATAGTTTATTAAAATACAATTTAACCCTTACAGTATTTATATTTACACACTAGGCCTCTAATTGTCAAAAGTTACACAACACACCCCTTAAATAAAAGTTTATACGAGTTACCCTTAAGTTTTCATAATTTATAAAAAGTATAATTCGAATTATATATATTACATATCTTACCAATTAGACCTTTTAATTACAAAATTTACACATAGGACCCCTATATAATATTTTATTTGAATAGTCCCTGGTCTAATACATGTTACAAAAATATCCCATAAGTTTAATAAATTACAAAACAACCCCTATAGTTTTATTTATAAAACCGGTACATTCAAAACTAACACAAACGCTAACCCTAATTATCCAATCATTACCAAATTATTAATTATACCTTAAAAGTGCATTTATTACTCAGATTAATCATCCAAAACCCTAACCCTAAAGTGTTTGATTTTTATTTTATTTAAAAACCTTATTTTTCTTAAATCCGATTAGAACATAAATTAACCAAAGGTGTTCTAAGCTTCTAAAAATTCAAGTAACATTTTTCTAGTGTTATTAGACTCATATAAGATCATGTAAAAATATGTACAAGTCACAGAAAAATTCGCATGGTTGATCTAGATTTATTTTACGTTTTTAGGGTTAATTCATTCGAATAATTCAAACGACATGAACAAGCTTGCATGGTTTGATTTTACTATTTTATATGGATCATATATGATGTATAAAAGTGCATAAAAATACTAGATAGGGATTATAATGATCGAACGAGACATGGGAATTTATACCTCTCGGTAAGGAAGAAAATCGAGCAAAACTTCAAGAATAATCGAACCCAGCTCCTATAATTCAATCTCCTATTTTTTTAGACATATTTGAACTCAGTAGAACCCAGTAAAATTGCTAAAACAGCTCCAGGAACTCTGTAGGTGTCGAATGGATTTTTGTATGTGTTTTAATGTCGATTTAGGGTTTTCATAATATGGAATATATATAATTTCGTGGGTTTATAGGAGGGGGGAATATATTTCGGTCCAAGCTATCATGATTAAGATAAAAATCTGTTTCCTAATAATCTCCCATTATTTTTAGTATTTATCCTATACTTATTTAATTTTAATTTAGGAAAATATAACATAATATATATAAATAATAAATTTCGGCCATTAAATTATTATATTTATATTACAAATATTTTTATGACTTGTAAAATGTTAAAATGTTTAAGTACAAATTATTTCACTTCATATGGTAATAATTTCCAAGTGTTTGGGATTAATTTGGCATTTTAAATAATTAATAAGTGAATTTTAAGGTTACAAGGGCAATTTGGTAATTTTTGCATATTTTGAAATTTCAGGTATTACATGAATACTCACCTTCAATAGTCCGATTAGTGAACGTTGTGCACGACACCAACACGCAACCTAGATTAAATAATCATGTCTTAGTTCAAGTATTAAATTTCTAGTCCTTCCATATTTTAATTTCAATGTTTTAGTGTACTTATGTTGTAGTCACTTGTGTGGCGGCAAGTGTGGTTACCGAGGTCTCTCCTAAGGAATGGTGACGTATAATCTTACAATTGTCCTAAAGTCAAGGTAACTAATGGTCGGGGTCCTTCTACGGCCTAAGGTATAATTTAAACTTAGTCTAGATAAGTATATTGTACATTAGATCCGCCTATGTTGACTTTTAATATGTGACTTAATATTTCAGGAGTTTATCACCTAATGGTTTCTAACCGCTAATTTGAATAACCTAATTAGTCATCTTTATTATAATTTATTTCTTCAACATTAGCCTAAAGTTTTATGTCTCGTCTAATGTATCCTTGTTAACGTATATAAGTTAACGACGTTCACTTTTAATTTATTTGTTTATTAATGTGTCAAGTATAAGTGTTCACATTTATTTTATGCCTCGGCTTTTCAAGTTTTAAATTGTTATTTAATATATACGATCACGTGACGGTTATTAAAGGTTTAATATTATTCGACATATAGACTTTAGATCAACGGTTTTTATTATTTCGCTAATCGTTCTCGACATAGTTCCAATACTTTCATTCGAATGTCCTAAGTATTAAATGGGCTGCTGTGAATGGGTCTTTGTGTGAGCTTAATGGGCTTCACCTAAGCCCACATCTCAATTTTGTTCAAGGCTAGTTAACAAGTTATGGTGGGCTTCAATTTGGGCTTTAAAAGGGCTATCTCTTGGACTCTAGTTTTCGCCTGGTATTTCACCTAAGGAAATAAAAATTCCTGCGCCAAATTTAACACTTTGGCAGTCTCTTTTGAGACTTTCACTTAGGGATTTAAAGTGCTATGAATCGTGCCTAGGGTCTCACTAGGTGATCAATGCTCAAGTACTTCTCGAGCTCAAGTCACTTGGGTGCCTAAGTGTCGGTCTCTCCTAAGTTATTGACCCATTTTTGGGGGTCGGCAATAGGTTCACTAGTGACCTCAAAAGACTTAAAGTGTGCTAAGTTTCTACTCACTCTTTGGCTACACAAGGAGCCATGGTACTAACCTTTTTCATCCTACCCAAGCTCGTTGGGGCTTTTTTTGGTGTTATTCGAGTGTTACGTCCTCACTTCATATATGGTATTATGGTAGACTTAGGTTCGTTAATCATTCCCTGATAGCAACACAACCCAACTTGTTAACTTTACTAACATAGTCCTAACAACAAATTACCATTCGAGTTCCTTCCACAGGCTCGAATTTTATGTTCTCTACATTCTTCCCTAACCTCAACAACAATCAACCTTAGCCAACTTAATTCCTATGCTAACACATTCATGCCTCAAATACTTCAACCTAGGACTACTGCTATAACAACCTATTGCCTTTGCTAAAACAACTTTGATTTGACAGTTACAACAACCATTACAAAAGCTCAATCCTATTCGACCCATATCATTTAACCCAAAACCTAACTTACTTTCTTCAAGATTAAACAAGAGTTGTGTCTAGTTATTTATTCCGACAGAACTTCAACATCATCACTGATTTTACTAACCACATCATTCGACCTATTGACTTAATTTTTCATTAATGTTTCTAAAAAAAATATATATAACATAACAAGGATTAATAATCAACCTGATAACTTTAGGCGTATGAACTCTAGTAAGAAAACCCTTCCAATCCAAAACCAATTGCTCCAATATCCACCACAACCTCCAAATTCGAATCACAATTTGACCTAGATCTTGAGAACTTCTTAAATTTTTTGTGTGTTTGTAAATGGTGTGATCCGAGTAACTCTCAGGAGGTGCGGATTTATGGTGAATAATGGAGTTACACTCCATCTTACTTTCGGATTGTTGGGAGGATAATCACCCTATTTGGTGTGATATCCTTATACTTAAGCTTCTAAATCCTATACTATCTCGTGAATATGATGAAGACAAGGTCCTATGGTCAAAGTTATTGATGATAGATGGTGATGGTTCTGTGATTTGGGGAAGAGAAAGGGGTGGCGACAAAATAAAAGGGGAGGTAGGGTTTCAGGGAAAAAGTGTTTTGGGGATAAGGGAATAGTGGCTGGTGATGTATTTAATTAAGTATGTATAGGTATAAGGGGAGTTTTAGACCTAAGTGATTAAAACTAAATACCGGAGTCCCATTAAACAGTGTCAAATTTGGTTCCGTCCTAAACCGTTTCTAATTTCAAAAGTGTATATTTTTAGAGTCGTTAAATAATACTTGAGATTATCTCCGAGTCCTTAATTATTTTCTATGAATTTCTGTCTGTTCCTGGTCTGCGTGTGGTGTCAGTGAAAGTGAGCTAACCTATTACAGTATTATCATTAAAATAATTGCCTAAAAATTTATGGGTTGTTATAGTCTGCCAACCTAAAAAGTAGTCTTGTCCTAGAGATTCAATTCGTTCGCTGTTGGGAATAAAATGATCAAAGTCAAAGAGCCTGCCAATGATGAGAAGAGCCTGCTAGTTGATTTTGAACAAGTATGAAGATGTTCTACCAGTACCTTCTGGGTAGAAGGTACTGCTGGTTGATGAAGAGCCTGCCAAGCTTATGTCAAGTCGATTAGATATTTTGTAATAGATATTTAGTTGAATTATTAGTCTTTGTACAAAGTTATATGTTATGTAGAAGTAGATTAGTCTTCTGTGGTGACAGAGGAATATTATCAGAGTTGTACATGGGTAGTTGTATTTAATTGTAGGCGCACATAATAGTCAAAGTATAGTATAATACTCTTCCACTTGACAACATGTAATAAGATATCCTTATCTTATAAAAGGATATCTTAGTCACTACTTCATGCATGCATCTTTCACAACCAATAACCAAAAACAAACTATCTCTCAAGTAACTTAGTTACTTCAAATCACAAATCCTTTACAATCAAAGATTCAAGATTACTTTGTAATCCTGGTGATATTTAGATCATCCGTATTATTTCATCAATAATATTGAATCGTTTTGTGTTAACCAAAGTTGTGTTATTTGTTCATTGCATTCTCACGTTTACTTAAACTCACCACCTTGTGTTCTTTTAAAGTGTGTTGTAGTAGATTCCGCATGCTAAATACATTCAATACATAAATATCTCTCAAACACATTACTAAGATTCATATCCCAAGTGTTTGAACTTCGAACAACAACGTTCCACAAGTGGTATCAGAGCTAGGCTTGATATTTACTAATTTAAAAGAAAAATGGATGTTGAACATATTCAAACCAATGTTGCAGCTAAACTTCCATTACTCAAGCAAAATGAGTTTGAAATATGGAGACTAAGGGTTGAACAATACTTTCAAGTGCAGGACTATGCACTTTGGGAGATCATTGAACAAGGAAATTCATTTAAACCCCAAATCACCACTACAACAGTAAATGATGCTCTTGTAACAAGAATACAAGAACAACCATCAAATGCAGATGAAAAAGTTCAGAAGAGAAATGATCTAAAGGCAAGGAGTATGTTACTGATGACTATTCCAAATGATCAACTTCTGATCTTTAACAAATACAAAGATGCCAAAACCCTTTTTGAAGCTATTGTGGCTAGGTTTGGTGGTAATGATGCTACCAAGAAAACACAGAAAACACTTCTCAAACAACAATTTGAGAACTTCACAGCCACAACCAATGAGTCTTTGGACAGTATGTTCAATAGACTTCAGAAGCTTGCAAGTCAGTTAGCCATCCATGAAGTGATGATAACTCAAGAAGACCTAAACTCTAAATTTCTTAGAAGTTTACCTTCAGAATGGTCTATGCATGTCATAGTATGGAAGAACAAGTCAGATATTGACCAGATGAGTCTCAATGATCTCTACAACAATTTCAAAATTGTAGAACATGAAGTAAAGAAGACTACTGGGTCAAGTTCAGGAAATATGGCTTTTGTTTCATCCCCAAGCATCTCAAAGGTTGATAATGAAGAACAAGGTAGCAGAGAAGAAGGTACTGCCAATACAACCTTTGGTACTGCTAGTACTTCTGGTAGTACCAAATCCATATTAGATGAAACAATTGGTTGTGCTTTTCTTACATCTGAGCACAATGGGTCCGTATTATCATTTGAAGATCTTCAAGAGATTCATCCTGATGATCTTGAAGAAATGGACATAAAGTGGCAACTTTCACTTTTAAGCATTAGAGCCAAGAAGTTGATGATGAGGACTGGCAAGAAGATTCTGATAGATGGAAATGAGCCTGCTGGCTATGATAAGTCAAAGGTGGAGTGTTACAACTGCCACATGAAAGGTCACTACTCTAGAGAGTGTAGAAGACCTAAGAAGCAGGATAACAAGGGTAGAGGGTTTGACAACAGAAATAAAGAAAGCTTTGAGAAGAAAGGAAACTTTGAAAGCAAGAGTAAGGTTGTTGAAGTTGCTGAACCAAAAGCAATGGTTGCTATAGATGGCATGGGTTTTGATTGGAGTTTCATGGGTGAAGATGAGTCAACTTCTGATGAATTGGCTTTGATGGCATTCTCCACTCCTGAGGTACAAACTATCAAATGTTCTAATAATTGTGAATCTCTTAAAGAATTAGAAATCATAAGTAAAGCTTATGATACAGAAATTTTAGAACATAGAAAAACCAATCAAACCTTATTTGACCATAAGTGTGGTATGTCCAAGCTAGAAAAACAAATCATTCACTATAGAGAAAATGAACTCACATTTTCTGATGCTAAAGGTGCTCTTAATAGACAAATATTTTTGAAAGATACAGAAATTGAAATGTTAAGGACTGAGTGCACTAAAGTGACATTGGCTAGAGATAATATTCAACTGACTGTTACTAAATTGGAACTAGCTTCTGAGTGTACTAGGAGCATAGTAGAGAATCAGATGAATAAAAGAATAAAATCAGGGATAGGATACAATGAATGTCCACCTCCTTATAGAGGAATTCCATGTCCCCAAGGTAGTGATCTTGCTGTATCAGGTTTACATGAATTTGTTAACAAACCATTGGCTAAACCTGTAGTGATAAGTGAACCTTCTGAGAGTGCTAAGAATGTCTCACTCTCTAAGGTGCTCACTGAGAAGAGACCAGATGTCCTAATTATTGAGGATTGGGTATCTGATGATGATGAAGATGAGACTATTCCTAAGAAAGGAATCAAAGTAGGACCAACCAGTCCTAAGAAAGTAGAAGTTAAAGCTAAGGCCAAAACTGTTTTGAAGACAGTTGAAAGTTGTAAAAATTGTAATAACAAACCTAAGGGAAGCCAAAGAAATTGGAACAACCTAAAGTCTCAACAATTAGGTGATGACTTTGTTATGTTTAATAAAGCTTGTTATTATTGTGGTAGCTTTAATCATCTTCATGCTTATTGTAATAAATGGGTTTCTGGGAGTAAAACAAAGTCTAAAACAAATGTTTCTCACCCCAGAAAAAGTTTTGTTAAGTCTAACACTACAAAAGATAATCATACTGTTAGACAACATAAGCCTGTTATTACAAAACCAACTGAAAAGGGTACAAGAAACACTTTCAAAAGTGTACCAAAAGTTGAGAAAAGTCCTATTCAAAAGATAAATGTGGTTAAAACAAAAATTTGGACACCAAAAACCAAAGGTCCTTCTAGACCAAAAGGTCCTGCTAGACCAAATGGTACTGCCAAAATTGGTATTGCCAAAATTGGTACTGATAGACCAAAGACCACACAATGGATTAAAAGGGAAAGTGCTGTTAAGTCCTCAGCATGTTGGATTTGGAAACCAATCCAATCAAAAGGTGCATCAACAATCCTGAAAAGGTTTGACTTCATTGATGCAAGAGGCAAACCCAAGTCTGTCATGGCTTGGGTACCCCAAGGAAACTAATGTGTTTATTCATGTGCAGGAACATTCAACTGATATTGAAGATCAAGGATATGTTGATAGTGGGTGTTCAAGGCACATGACAGGCAACATGTCATTCCTCTCAGATTTCAAAACATTTGATGGAGGATATGTTACCTTTGGGGGAGGAATAAAAGGAAAGATCACTGGTAAAGGTACTATCAAAACCAGTAAAATAGATTTTGAAAATGTGTATTTTGTGAAAGAACTTCTGTTTAATCTTCTTAGTGTCTCACAAATGTGTGACAAAAAGAACAATGTTCTATTTACTGACAATGGATGTATGGTTCTTTCTTCTGATTTTAAGATGCCTGATGAGAGTCAGATCCTTCTTAAAATTCCAAAAAGGAACAATATGTATGTTGTCAATTTAAAGAACATTGATCCCAAGGAAGGTTTAACTTGTTTGGTAGCAAAAGCCTCATTGGATGAATCTATGATTTGGCATAGAAGGCTTGGTCATGTAAACTTTAAAACAATCAACACTATTGCAAAATATGATTTAGTAAGAGGTTTACCCAAAAAGATTTTCCAAAACGACCAAACTTGTGTTAACTGTCTAAAAGGCAAACAACATAGAGCTTCTTGTAAGCCCAAGACCCAAAACTCTATTACTCAGGCTTTACATATGCTTCATATGGATCTCTTTGGTCCTACTAATGTGTGCAGCTTGAATGGAAAAAGATATTGTCTAGTTGTTACTGATGATTATAGCAGATTTTCATGGGTTTTCTTTTTAAGATCTAAACATGAAACTAGTGAGATACTTAAAACCTATATCACTGAGGTAGAAAACCAATCTGATAAGAAGGTTAAGGTCATCAGGTGTGACAATGGGACAGAGTTCAAGAATAGAGTTATGGATGACTTTTGCAGGGAAAAAGGCATAAAAAGAGAGTTTAGTGTAGCTAGAACACCTCAGCAAAATGGAGTAGCAGAAAGAAAGAATAGAACACTTATAGAGGCTGCTAGAACTATGTTAGTAGACTCTAAGTTGCCTATTTCATTTTGGGCTGAAGCAGTTGGTACTGCTTGTTATGTACAAAACAGGGTTCTTGTGACAAAACCACATAGAAAAACACCTTATGAACTTTTCTTTGGTAGAAAACCATCTTTAAGTTTTATGAGACCTTTTGGTTGTCATGTCACTATTCTCAATACCAAAGATCATTTAGGCAAATTTGATGGAAAAGCAGATGTTGGCTATTTGATAGGGTATTCCTTGCAGAGTAAGGCCTATAGAGTGTTTAACACTTGCACTAGGCTAGTAGAAGAAAATCTTCACATAGAGTTTCAAGAGAAACTTACAAATGTGAAAGGAGTTGGACCAGATTGGATGTTTGATGTTGATAGGCTTTCAGAATCTATGAATTATGTGCCTGTTACAGGTACAAATACTAATGATAATACAGGTTCTGAAGACAATGTTGAAGCTCCTAAAGATCAAGATTACATCTGGATGCCAATTTGGAAAAGTATGGATCTATCTTCAAGTCAAGAAGGACCTTCAAACACAAGAAATGAAGGCAATGAAGAAGATCAAGGAACTCAGAATCAAGAGAATCAAGAAAGTGGTGCTAATGACAATGGTACTGCCAGTTCTTCAGATGGTCCTGCTAGTTCAAGGATTGGTACTGCTAAGCCATTGAATGTTCAAATAGATGATTCTTTTCAAGAAGAAGTTGGGATTAGCAATCTTCCAACTACATATGAAGTTCCTAAAACACCAAACACTAGAATTCTCAAAGATCACTCAACTGATGATGTGATTAGCAGCATAACTTCTGGTGTTAGAACAAGATCTCAAGTTGGTTTATCTCAAGTCTTATCTCCAGATGAAGAAGGGTTTATCTCCTCTATTTATGAAGAAAAGAATAATGATAATTACAATATATGCCTGTTTTCATGTTTTCTATCTCAGGCTGAACCCAAGAACATAAACAAAGCTTTAGATGATGCAAGTTGGGTGGAAGCTATGCAAGAAGAGCTTCTCCAATTCAAGATTCAGAAGGTTTGGATATTGGTTGATTTGCCCAGAGGTCATAGGGCAATTGGAACCAAATGGGTGTTCAGAAACAAGAAGGATGAAAGGGGTATAGTGATCAGGAACAAGGCTAGATTGGTAGCACAAGGATATACTCAAGAGGAAGGGGTAGATTATGAAGAAGTGTTTGCTCCAGTTGCAAGACTTGAAGCAATTAGGCTTTTCTTAGCCTATGCTTCATTCATAGGCTTCACTGTCTATCAAATGGATGTTAAGAGTGCATTTTTGTATGGTGAAATTGAAGAACCAGTATATGTATCTCAACCTCCAGGCTTCATTGATGCTGAGTATCCAGATAAAGTTTACAAGGTTACTAAGGCTTTGTATGGCCTACACCAAGCTCCAAGGGCATGGTATGAAACATTGGCTTGTTTCCTACTAAAAAGTGGATTCCAAAGAGGCAGGATTGATCCAACTTTGTTCATCAAAAGGACAAAGAAATATATCTTGCTAGTGCAGATTTATGTTGATGACATAATCTTTGGATCAACAAATCAAGACTTGTGTGTAGAATTTGAAAAACTTATGCATAGTAAGTTTGAAATGAGTTCCATGGGGGAACTTACTTTCTTTTTGGGTCTCCAAGTGAAACAATCCAATGAAGGCATATTTATCAGCCAAGATAAGTATGTAGCAGAGATCCTAAGAAAATTTAATTTTGCTAATTCTAAGGTTGCAAGTACACCAATGGATCCAGACAAAGGGCTACTCAAGGATGCTGAAGGAGAAGACATGGATTTGCACAATTATAGATCTATGATTGGGTCCTTGATGTACCTTACATCTTCAAGACCAGATATCATGTTCTCAGTATGTGTATGTGCAAGGTTTCAAATACATCCCAAAATCTCTCATCTCACAGCAGTCAAAAGAATCTTTAGATATCTTAAGGGTCAACCTAGGTTGGGTCTTTGGTATCCAAGGGAATCATCTTTTGAATTGGTGGCTTATTCGGATAGTGACTATGCTGGTGCAACTCTAGACAGAAAATCCACAACTGGTGGATGTCAATTTCTTGGTTGCAGACTAATCTCTTGGCAATGCAAGAAACAAACAATGGTGGCCAACTCTACAACTGAAGCAGAATATGTTGCTAGTGCAAGTTGTTGTGGGCAAGTTCTTTGGATCCAAAATCAAATGCTTGACTATGGGTACAATTTTCTTAACACCATTATTTATATTGACAATAGCAGTACTATTTGTATCATTAAAAACCCAGTTCAACACTCAAAAACAAAACATATTGAAATCAGACACCATTTCATAAGGGATTGCAATGAGAAAAGGTTAATTCAAGTTGTTAAAATTGATTCTGAAAAGAATTATGCAGACCTTCTCACCAAAGCTTTTGATTTAGGTAGATTCAAATATCTTGTAGGAGGTATTGGAATGATAAATCTTTGAAAATCATATGTTTTTGTTCATAAAATTAACTGGTATTGGATTTTAAACATGGTAATGCTAGTTAGTCAAAAGGTCCTGTTAGTTCATAATTGGTCCTACTGATACAAAATTGCTATGTTTTGTTCATATAAATGCTTGAATGTTTACAATTATATAGATCAAGTGTTCTACACTTTGTTCTTTTGGTTTGCAACTAACACATTTCAGGTTGATAACAAAAGAAGAGTTCTTCCGATCAAAAAGGTGCAACAAAAATTAAATTCATTTCAGGAGAGATAACAATCTCAGGGGAGGAATTAATAGCCCAGAATGGAAGAAAAACCAATTAGTGAAAGACAAGAGCATACAAGATGATGCAGAGTTGAAAAAGATAGAGTTAGATCACATATCTAGAAGGGATGAAGCATTTCTCAAAGGAGAAAGTTCTATCTAGATCAAACTAAGAAAGGTTTCAACTCAAAGGCATGACATTAGATGATTTCACTTGTTGAACCAATCATCCAAGATACACAGCATCATTGCCTTTCTAAATTTGCTCCATCCAAGGAAATTGCACCATCTTTGGGCCATCCTGGCTTTTGGTATTCATCTCACCAAGTTTTTACAAACTTAAAGAGTTGGCTAGTCCATAAGCAAACGGCTTTTGGTAAAGACAAATCAAATCCGTTGATGGTTGATAGTTTACCAAAAACTATATGGTTGTTAACTAACCATACTTAATTGTAAATAGTTAGCTAGTCCTTAAGTAAACGGCTTTTGGTAAAGACAACTCAAATCCGTTGATAGCTGGTAGTTTGCTAAAAACTATAAGGGATTTTTATAAAACTTTCAAAGGTACTGGTAGTTCAAAATTGGTACTGCTAGTATAAAAAGGTACTGCTATATAGCCGTTGAGCCTGTCAGAAAAAGTTTTAGCCATTAGGACTGGTAGTTAAAATTAGCCGTTGGGGTAGTTATGTAATTCACTGATGATTATATTATATTATATTTTACATATAAAAGATCTTTTTAACCGCCTTTTCATTTACTTATTTTAATCTTTCTTATTGTCGGTTAAAAGTAATTCTCTCATATCTTCTTTCATCAGTCACTATCATAATTCACATACACCTTTCATCTTCTACCAGTACTACCAACAAATCCCACCATCATATTCAAAATTTTCATTATGGCTTCCACAGTTGTTCTAGATTTTGTCCAACGTCACAATCAGTTAGCATTTTTGGAGAAGTCAGAGGATAATGCCTCATTTCATCAAGTAGTGGACTTTTTAAACAACTCCTACATCAGGTTTGCTTTGCTAGTCAATCCCACTATTTATGAAAATCAAATTTTGCAATTTTGGCAATCTGCTAAAATTAAAACTTCTGAAAATGGGGAACAAAGAATTAAGGCCAAAGTGGATGGTAAGCATTTGACTCTTACTGAGTCATCCATAAGAAGACATCTTCATTTGGATGATTCTGATGGTATTAGTCAATTACCAGATACTGAAATTTTTGAAAATTTACAAAGAATGGGGTATCATGCTGAGTCTAACAAACTTACTTTTCTGAAAAAGCATCTTACTCCACAATGGAGATTTTTGATTCACACAATCCTTCACTGTTTGAGCCAGAAGAAAACCTCTTGGGAGCAATTTAGTGGAAACATGGCTTCTGCTCTCATTTGCTTAGCCACAAACAGAAAATACAATTTTTCTAAATATATTTTTGAAGGATTGATAAACAATGTGAAAAGTAAAACAAAGTTTTTGATGTATCCAAGATTTATTGGTTGCATCATTGGAAAACTACAACTTGTGTTGCTTCCCACAGACTCAATTTATGACACACCAAAACACTCTCACAAAGTATTTTCAAATATGAGAATTGGTTTTAGAGGGGAGGAAGTTCCACTTTTTGATGAAATGGTACCACAACATCCAGAAGAACCAACACCATCTGCTGATACACAATCATCTAGTTCTTCACATGGTTTCATTTCACAAACACATCAATAATCACCAATACCATCTCCAGTACCATCAGCAACACCACCACCATCACCACATCATATATCACAAACCCAATCACCTCAGACAATGCAAGAACTGAAAGACAAGGTGAAGTTCTTAGAGAATGCTCTTAAAAGTCAAAATGAAAGGTTTTCTAAGATCAACATCAAATTGGTCAAGAGGGTCAAGAAATTGGAGGGTGAAGTGAAGAAGTTACAGGGTAAAAAGTCTGCAAAGGTTGTTTTATCTAGTTCTTCACAGTCAGATGCTGATAGGATAGATCACTCTTCCAAAAAGGGGAGGAAGGATAGGTCTGAAGATGAGGATGAAGAGGAGGAACAGGCTCAATTTGAATTCCATGATGGAACTCAAGTTTATGATGAAGAGCCTGTTGGAGCAGGGCAAGAGCCTGTTGGAGCAGGGTAAGACCCTGCTAGGGCAGAAGAAGAGTCTGCTAGGAGAGAAAGGCTATTGGCTATGGGGTATAAAGGGTCTGCTGGGAGAGTGTACAAGAGAAAGAGGGTTTTAATTGCTGATGAGCAATCTTCTGCTCCATCACAAGATTCAACTCCAAAGGATAAGGGCAAAGGTATTATGATTGAAGATGAGCCAAAGTCCAAGAAGTTGAAAAGAACTCAGCAAATTCAGATGGCTTTAGGAGAAGAAGAGGCCAAAAGGGTTCAACAAGAAGAGCTAGAAGCACTTGAAGCTTCAAGAATGCTTGCAGCAATGAAAGAGCAGAAAGATACTGAAGATGTTGCTCAAGATCTTCTTGATACTCAAATTGCTCAAGAGACCTTTGATGCACAGATGTTATGGATTATCAATAATGATCCAATTGTGAAAGGTCATGCAGCAAATATAGTTAATGACAAGACACTCAATTCTGATGAGAAGACTGAAGCACTTGAATCTTTCATCAACAAGAAATACAAAGAAGCAGCTTTGGCTGACATTTTTGAGAAGATGAAGGAAAGTCAGAAGAGAGGTTTTAAAGTGGGCCAAACTAACAAAGATCAAACAATCTTTATGAAGAAATTTTTGAAGAATCAGGCAAATTGGACTGATTATCAACTTAAGAAGAAATCAGCTGATGAAATCTTCTTTTTATATCTTCAAGCCTGCAAGAGTCTTTACTATAATGTTCCATCTGATGTACACCCCTCAATGAAGAAGAAAGATGCTCAAAAGAAAGAAGTAGCAAAATTGGACACAGAGCAAGTAAGTAAAATGTTGATTACTTTACCTACTATCATACATGCTGATCCAATTAGGTCTAGACACCCTATAATTGATTGGGAAATACACCATGATAGATTTGGTAAGTCATGGAAAATATCAAGGGTTGGGGGACAGTCTGCTATCTTCAAGAATTTTGAAAATTTAGTAAGAGCATCTGATAGAGCAGATTTGGAAGAATTGTGGAATCTAGTGCAGATTAGGCTAGACACAACTTCTAGTACAGATGCTAAGGAACAAGAACTTTGGGTAGAATTCAATAGGATGTTTGATCCTGATCCCAAAGATGTTCATTGGAAATTTCCCTATTATGATCCTTCAACAACTTGGGAATTTCTAAGCCATAGCAATATTCATCACCTTTTCACACAGAGTGGGATAGAACTCTTTATGTTAGCTGAGAAAGAGTATCCACTTAGCTATGAAGTGCTTAAAGCTATGATCTCCAATAGATTAAGGTGTGACAAGGATGAAGAAAACTCAGAAATTGTTCAGAGTTTGCTGAGGAGCATATCTGAGCAATATGAAAGAAAAAGGGAGGATAGAAAGTAAAGGTTTTTGGAAGAGTTCTCTCAAATCCTCAAGGTATGTATTTTATTCATCAGAAACTTGTGTATTTTAATGGAAATAACAAGTTTAGGGGAGGATTGTTGGGAATAAAATGATCAAAGTCAAAGAGCCTGCCAATGATGAGAAGAGCCTGCTAGTTGATTTTGAACAAGTATGAAGATGTTCTACCAGTACCTTCTGGGTAGAAGGTACTGCTGGTTGATGAAGAGCCTGCCAAGCTTATGTCAAGTCGATTAGATATTTTGTAATAGATATTTAGTTGAATTATTAGTCTTTGTACAAATTTATACGTTATGTAGAAGTAGATTAGTCTTCTGTGGTGACAGAGGAATATTATCAGAGTTGTACATGGGTAGTTATATTTAATTGTAGGCGCACATAATAGTCAAAGTATAGTATAATACTCTTCCACTTGACAACATGTAATAAGATATCCTTATCTTATAAAAGGATATCTTAGTCACTACTTCATGCATGCATCTTTCACAACCAATAACCAAAAACAAACTATCTCTCAAGTAACTTAGTTACTTCAAATCACAAATCCTTTACAATCAAAGATTCAAGATTACTTTGTAATCCTGGTGATATTTAGATCATCTGTATTATTTCATCAATAATATTGAATCATTTTGTGTTAACCAAAGTTGTGTTATTTGTTCATTGCATTCTCACGTTTACTTAAACTCACCACCTTGTGTTCTTTTAAAGTGTGTTGTAGTAGATTCCGCATGCTAAACACATTCAATACATAAATATCTCTCAAACACATTACTAAGATTCATATCCCAAGTGTTTGAACTTCGAACAACAACGTTCCACATTCGCTCTACTGACGTTCGTCCTCGTGGTTAGATTTGAAGATCAACTTTTCCATTCTCGAGCTTAGCTTTCACGTGACCTTTAGTTAGTGAATTCCCACTAAATCTCACAACTCCTTGAAAGGAAACTGTCATGAGTCTGAGTAACAACTTGATTCCATTTTGATTTTTGCAACTCATCAAACAAGAACTGTCACTAGATCAAGCTGGAAACAAGTTGCTAGAAGGGAAGATTTTTACATCTTACATGAAGGCCTCTGGAAGGTTCGGCTCAAGTTTGGAATTGTCTAAGCCAAATCTAATCAACGAATAAAGGCAAGGCATTCAATTAAGGCTTATGACCTCAGGTCTCATATTAGTCTTCGTCGTTAACTTGATAGGGAACAAAAGTCAATCCTACGCCAGTACTAAATGGTATGAACATAAAGTGACTGTTCAAAAGGACATACCCGTCACGACGGCTGGGTTTTAGCGAACTTCCTTGTTGCCTAGAAGGTATATGCGACCTCGAGCTGGGCTGATATTGCCTCCACGGTTTGGGTCATTTTCACCAATCGCTGCAGCGAGAGTTAGATTCTCCTGTACTGGCCTCTATGCCCTATTCAACTTAGGACACACGTTCCGAAGGTGATCCGAATTTCCACACTCGTAGCACGTCCACCTTCGCTCTTGGTTTCCATTTCTATTTCGGCAATTCCGACTAAGATGGCCAGTCTGTCGGCATCTGTCGCACCTTGGGCAGTCTCCTAAGTGATGGAGGTTACGTCGTGTGCACATAGGATGTGGGCCTGCATATCCTTTGCGCTCCTGTGTGTTTGCTCCATAATTCCTGGCTACTCGTTGCCGTTTATCCTGCTGGTCCTGGTCCCGGCTTCCCTGCTGATCCTCCCGTCATTTTTGTCCATGGTCGTTTCCTTTCAGTAGTCCACCAGACCTGATCACATTGTTTGTCAAGCGATATGCCATGCCTATAGCGTCTTGAAGTGTGGTTGGTTTGGATGCAGTGACGTCTCTCCTGATTTTAGGGATCAAACCCCAAACATATCGATCGATCAACTTCTCTACAGTAGAGACCATGTGAGGGACCATTCTGGTCAGTTCGTGGAAACGGGCCGTGTATTTGTCAACTTCTACTCCCACCATCAAATGGTTCCAAAACTCTTCCTCCAATCTCTGCACTTCGTCTTTTCTGCAGTACTCCTCGGTTAGTAATTTCTTGAATTCTGTCCAAGGTAATCCATTTGCAGCTTCTCTCCCTCTGGTCTGTAGTTGGTTGTTACACCAAGTCAATGCTCGACCTTGGAGCAGACCGGATGAGAACTCAACCTTATCTCCCTCAGCATATTTAGTGATGCTGAGTTTCGACTCAACATTCTTGAACCACGATAGCAGGCCAATGGCACCCTCGGTGCCATAAAACTCTTTTGGCTTGCATGCCATAAAAGTCTTATAGCTGCATCCATGGCCGTTGATCGAGGTACCAGCTCCTTCATTGGTTCATCCTGTACCGACGTGTGTGGCGATCTGAGTTAGAAGATCCATCAATCCAGCAGCACTGTCTCTTGGGACTTCATTGTTGGTGCTTCCTGAGCGGGTTTTCCTTGTAGTCATGATTCTTCAATAGACCAAAACTTTGTGTTATACGTGGACGATGGCGGATGGCTGCTTTGGAGACGTAGCGATTATGACGTGATGGAATCAAAGACGTGCTTAATCTATTAGGTCGTAGTATAGCAAGGGGAAGGCATATATATCTACATAACGTATAAAAATATAAACAAGGCATATAAACAGGGCTACTCTAACATGATATGCATACACACACAACTAATGCAATTTCAGGCGATCAGACTCTTAGGACACAACCAAAACATGATCCGAGACTACTACTCCCATCATTGCATGATTTTTCCCAAATTATGCATAGGTGATCAGGCTATGCATAATTGAGGAGAAATGATTCAATGGTCGGACTAGCCAGCTCGTATGATGTTTGGTGTTTAATAAAAATTTATTCTGGTTAAAGTTGCGATTTTTTTATTTTTGAAAAACCGACATTCTCTATAACCTTAGGCTCTAATACCAATCTGTAACACCCCCAAAATATGGTATAGCGGAAGCTTTCGGGTCCTGGGGTACTACGAAATCAATATACATCGCAAAAGAGATATAGTACAATGCCATAATTAAATTAAAGGAAAAACCATTCATTAATACAACATTGTCTTGGCCGACATCGGCAAATAAAATAAGTTTAGACTCTTGATAAATATTTTCTTGACAACTTAATGAAAAACATGACGACTCCTTTATGCTACTGTCTGCATAAAAATGCCTACTAGCGATCACCTGAAATGCATGAGAAAACGGGTCAACTATGAAAATAGTTGGTGTGTATACAGGTTTTTAGTCAAAAGAAGTCCAAAGTCTTTAAAAAGGTCCAGATGTCAAATCATTCAGTTACATGTCTTGCCCATACAAGACAAGTAACCTATGATTTCCAAATATAAAAATTTTACGTCTTATAGTCAATCACACATGCTCATTTATGTTCACATTAAAGGACAACGTATATAATAATGTATGCAGCAAAGCCCCTAAAATAAATAATATGCATTCCGTAAATAGGGGAATGAGAGGTTGGCCGACCTCTAATAGCACTATCCATACTACCTACTGCTCCGCACAAGGGAGCCGTACGAACGGTACGTCAAAATTGGAGTGCGAACGGCAAACCAACCGGGGAATAACAATGCGAATGTACGAACAACACATCATACCAACTATTATATACAAATTAAATTAGGCCTGCTCCATAAACATGGGAGACTAAAACTTATGTGCGTACGGCACGCCAACAGTTCAGAACAAGTCATAGGCTTAAACAATATTTTAAAAGTCAAGTCAATTTCAAAGGGTTCAGTAAAAAAATATGTCATAAGTTCAAATAAATTTTTTAAGTCATGCATTCCACCCCAAACAAGTAAAATGGTAAAAAGGGGTTCTGAGTACTCACCTTCAATAGTCTGATCAGTGAACGTTGTGCACGACACTAACACGCAGCCTAGATTAAATAATCATGTCTTAGTTAAAGTATTAAATTTCTAGTCCTTCCATATTTTAATTTCAATGTTTTAGTGTACTTATGTTGTTTTCACTTGTGTAGCGGCACGTGTGGTTATCAAGGTCTCTCCTAAGGAATGGTGACGTATAATCTTACAATTGTCCAAAAGTCAAGGTAACTAATGGTCGGGGTCCTTCTACGGCCTGAGGTATAATTTAAACTTAGTCTAGATAAGTATATTGTACATTAGATCCGCCTATGTTGACTTTTAATATGTGACTTAATATTTGAGGAGTTTATCACCTAATGGTTTCTAACCGCTATTTTGAATAACCTAATTAGTCATCTTTATTATAATTTATTTATACAACATTAGCCTAAAGTTTTATGTCTCGTCTAATGTATCCTTGTTAACGTATATAAGTTAACGATGTTCACTTTTAATTTATTTCTTTATTAATGTGTCAAGTACAAGTGTTCACATTTATTTTATGCCTCAGCTTTTCAAGTTTTAAATTGTTAGTTAATATATATGATCACGTGACGGTTATTAAAGGTTTAATATTATTCGACATATAGACTTTAGATCAACGGTTTTTATTATTTCGCTAATTGTTCTCGACATAGTTCCAATACATTCATTTGAATGTCCTAAGTATTAAATGGGCTGCTGTGAATGGGTCTTTGTGTGAGCTTAATGGGCTTCACCTAAGCCCACATCTCAATTTTGTTCAAGGCTAGTTAACAACTTATGGTGGGCTTCAATTTGGGCTTTAAAAGGGCTATCTCTTGGACTCTAGTTTTCGCCTGGTATTTCACCTAAGGAAATAAAATTTCCTGCGCCAAATTTAACACTTTGGCAGTCTCTTTTAAGACTTTCACTTAGGCATTAAAAGTGCAATGAATCGTGCCTAGGGTCTCACTAGGTGATCAATGCTCAAGTACCTCTCGAGCTCAAGTCACTTGGGTGCCTAAGTGTCGGTCTCTACTAAGTTATTGACCCTTTTTGGGGGGTCGGCAATAGGTGCACTAGTGACCTCAAAAGACTTAAAGTGTGATAAGTTTCTACTCACTCTTTGGCTACACAAGGAGCCATGGTACTAACCCTTTTCATCCTACCCAAGCTCGTTGGGGCTGTTTTTGGTGCTATTCGAGTGTTACGTCCGCACTTCATATATGGGCTTATGGTAGACTTAGGTTCGTTAATCATTCCCTCATAGCAACACAACTCAACTTGTTAACTTTACTAACTTAGTCCTAACAACAAATTACCATTCGAGTTCCTTCCACAGGCTCGAATTTTATGTTCTCTACATTCTTCCCTAACCTCAACAACAATCCACCTTAGCCAACTTAATTCCTATGCTAACACATTCATGCCTCAAATACTTCAACCTAGGACTACTACTATAACAACCTACTGCCTTTGCTAACTTACTTTAACCCAAAACCTAACTTACTTTCTTCAAGATTAAACAAGAGTTGTGTCTACTTATTTATTCTGTCAGAACTTCAACATCATCACTGATTTTACTAACCACATCATTCGACCTAATGACTTAATTTTTCATTAACGTTTCTAAAAAAAAGTATAACATAACAAGGATTAATAATCAACCTGATAACTTTAGGCGTATGAACTCTAGTGAGAAAACCCTTCCAATCCGAAACCAATTGCTCCAATATCACCCACAACCTCCAAATTCGAATCGCAATTTGACCTAGATCTTGAGAACTTCTCAAATTTTTGGTGTGTTTGTAAATGGTGTGATCCGAATAACTCTCAGGAGGTGCGGATTTATGGTGAATAATGGAGTTACACTCCATCTTACTTTCGGATTGTTGGGAGGATAATCACCCTATTTGGTGTGATATCCTTATACTTAAGCTTCTAAATCCTATACTATCCCGTGAATATGATGAAGACAAGGTCCTATGGTCAAAGTTATTGATGATAGATGGTGATGGTTATGTGATTTGGGGAAGAGAAAGGGGTGGCGACAAAATAAATGGGGAGGTAGGGTTTCAAGGAAAAAGTGTTTTGGGGATAAGGGAATAGTAGGTAGTGATGTATTTAATTAAGTATGTATAGGTATAAGGGGAGTTTTAGACCTAAGTGATTTAAACTAAATACCCGAGTCCCGTTAAACAGTGTCAAATTTGGTTCCGTCCTAAACCGTTTCTAATTTCAAAAGTTTATATTTTTTAGAGTCGTTAAATAATACTTGAGATTATCTCCGAGTCCTTAATTATTTTCTATGAATTTCTGTCTGTTCCTGGTCTGCGTGTGGTGTCAGTGAAAGTGAGCTAACCTATTACAGTATTATCATTAAAATAATTGCCTGAAAATTTACGGGTTGTTATAAGTTCATAGCCCCAATTTTTACTTCAATTGTTTTACAAACTCCGTGGGGGAGATACATGCTATAAATATTTATGATCACATTTGCTTTGAAATTGGATGCTATTCGGTTATTATTATTGCCTAAGTTTCCCATAGCCTGAAAGTCCCTTTTATCGTGAACCGTTAGTCACTTGCGAGTGAACGCGAATACCGTGAATAGATCTATTAGGAATGACATCCCCCATGCCGGAATTTGCCTGTATGGCTATTGTGTGTATGGTATTCGTACTGATGATAGGTATGGCTATATCCTATGTTTGAAGGGTAAATTTATGCTATTGACAGCAATGACGTTAGTATCGGGGTCACGAGCTTAGAGCAATAATAACTTTACTAGACTTTGTATTCGTAATGTAGTCGTTTTTATAAATTATATTTTGTAATCAATTGCTTATTACTTAAACTCTATGGATTCACTCAACCTTTGTGTTGATGTTTTTAGCATGTTTTATCTCAGGTTCTAAGGCATAAAGGTCTTGGATAGGGGTGGAAACAAGTCGAGCCGCTCATAAAAAGCTCGGGATCGGATCGGTAAAAAGCTTGAACGAGCCGAGCTTTAACGAGCTCGAGCCCGATCCCGAGCCTAAATTAAAGTTCGTTTAATAAACGAGCCAGAGCCCGAGCTTTATATACAGAGCTCGATTAGGCCGTGAGCCTAAACGAGCTCTAGTATATTTTGAGTATATACATGTATAATACATAATATAAGCGTATATGTATGCATATATACTATTAGTATCTTAAGGCTCGAGCTTTACATAGCATAACACGAGCCGAGCTTTACACAAACACGAGCTCGAGCTTTACATAGCATAACACGAGCTCGAGCTTTACACAAACACATCATAAATGAGCCGAGCCCGAGTCGAGCTCAAGCCTTATATAGCATAACACGAGCCGAGCTCGAGCTCAAATCTTAAGGCTCGAACCGAGCCGAGCTCGAGCTCGATCTTTCTAGAATATTAACTAGCCGAGCTCGAGCTCTGGCAGGCTCGGCTCGTTTCCACCCCTAGTCTTGGATGGAGTCGCACGGATATATTTTGAAGACTCGGCATATTTTCAAATTTGAAGAGACTATATTTTAAAGATTTATGTTAAGTTTAAAACACTTGTGATCTTTTGAAAACATTGTGTTTTATGAAAACTGTTGGGGCCTTTTGCAAACTCTGAAGTTTTAATGTATCAAATGTGACACACTTTTAAAACGTCTCTTTTGAATGGTCGTCTTCCATGACTTGTACTTTGTGCTATGAAGTAAAACCCCAGTGAGACTATCTTCTGCTGTGATAATTTTGGGGGTGTTATAAGGGGCAAAACGACTCTTTTGAAAAGTTAAAGTTTGTGATTGAGTGTTGTACCCCATCCTGGTTAAATATTCAAAAATCTCGGTGTTTGGCATAGCACTAATACCATTGTCATCATTCAGATGGAGATGCCTCCTGAGTGATGATTCAGTAATAGTGATGGATTTGCCATCCACTTTAGCATTTAACTCTTTGTCACCATTTTCAAATGTTTTGACATTGGTAGTCTGCCAAAACTATTTGATGTGAGTGACATAGATAGTGGGATTTAAGAGTAAAGAATACCTTATGTGAGAACTAGTTAAAAAGTCCAGTATCTGATGTAAAGTTGTATCATCCCCTGCTTTTTCCAAGTAAGCGACCACATTGTGCTTGTCAAGAAAGGATAAAGAAGCCATAATTTTTTCAGTAAAAGATGATTTGACAGTTGTGAATAGTATAAATTTAGGGTAGAAACTAGAAGAAGAAAGTGAATTGAGATATTATGAGAGGCTTGTTAGGGTTTCTATTGGACCGAATTTAATCAAAAGATAACTTTTGATTGAAGATACAATTGATATGGTGCCACAATGGGCTGTGGAGTGAGCTGACAGTGGGTAAAGACCCGACCCTACTCCACAAATATTACTATGACTAAACTATTATTACGATAACTAAACTAAAACTAATAAGCCTACGAGCTACTTAAATGCTAAATAGATACTCGGGGTGACCGAGTCTTTCATGTGAATATTTATATTCCTAACAGTATCTCAGCCACATATTTATCTTGACTGATAAATATGCCTTCAGTTGATTGCTTCACTTGCAACCCTAAAAAGAAGGTAAGTTCCCCCATGGAACTCATCTGAAACATATCATGCATAAGTTTCTCAAATTCCACACACATTTCCTTCCTTGTGGATCCAAAGATAATATCATCCACATAAACCTGTACCAGCAAGATATCCTTCTTTTTCTTCTTGATGAATAGAGTCTGATCTATCTTGCCCCTTTGAATCCATTTTCTAACAAATAAGAAGCCAATGTCTCATACCATGCCCTTGGAGCCTGATGTAGTCCATAAAGAGCTTTCACAACCTTGTACACCTTATTAGGATGTTCTGGATCAACAAAACCTGGAGGTTGAGAGACATACACCTCCTTTTCAATAGTACCATACAAGAAGACACTCTTAACATCCATTTGGTAAATAGTGAAACCCATGAAAGAAGCATAGGCCAAGAATAGTTTGATTGCTTCAATCCTTGCTACTGGTGCAAAAACTTCTTCATAGTCTATTCCCTCTTTTTGTGTATACCCGTGGGCTACAAGCCTAGCCTTGTTTCTGATCACAATACCCCTTTCATCCTTTTTGTTTCTGAAAACCCATTTGGTGCCAATTACCCTTATACCGTTGGGTAGATCTACTAGTACCCAAACCTTCTAAATCTTGAATTGGAGAAGCTCCTCTTGCATTGCTTCTACCCAACTTGAATCTTCTAAGGCTTTGAGAACATTTTTGGGTTCAGATTGTGAGTGTGCTGGCATCTTCATGCTTCTTTTCATCATAAACAGCACTAAGAAATCCTTGTGGATCTGAAGTCATGAGTTGCTTTCTTGTCTTTACTCCAGACTGCATGTCACCAATCACATTGTCTAGGGAGTGATCTTTGTGTATCCTTGTGTATGGTGTAGTAAGAACTGCATAGGTAGGTGGTAGATTGTTGATATCCACCTTATCTTCTGAGAAATCAGTAGTATTAGTATCTAATGGGCCAACAGTATGAACATTTTGCCCAGCAGTACAAACTTGAGGCTAAACAGTACAATCACCATTAGTACAGTTATCTTGATTCTCTTGTTCCTCAGCTCGAACTACATTGTTTTCATATTCAATCACTTCCTTGGCTTCATCAGAAGAAGGCTCATCATATTTTGAAGATGAATCCACACTGTTCCATATTGGCATCAATATCTGATCTTGATCTTTCTCCTTTCCCAAGCCTGCTTCTTTTGTTGCGTCATCAGCTTCTGAACCTGCAAAATCATTAGAAAAGGTTCCTGCAACAACTAGCACATAATTCATTGAATGGGTTAGAGTATAAAGGTCAAATAGCCATTTTGGACCTTCACCTGCAACATTAGATTTATTTTCTAGAAATTGAACATGCAGGTTCTCCTCAACTTTCCTTGTTCTTGTGTTGTATACGCTAAAGACTTTACTATTTAGTGAGTACCCAACCAAGAATCCTTCATCTGATTTGCCATCAAACTTGCCAAGATGGTCTAAGGTATTTAGAATAGTGACATAACACCCAAAAGGTCTTAGAAATCCTAATGCAGGAGTTCTACCTCTAAAAAGCTCATATGGTGTCTTGTTGTGAGGTTTAACTACCAAAACCCTATTCTGCACATAACAAGCAGTATTAACTGCTTCAGCCCAAAAGGTGATGGGCAACTTAGAATCAACTAACATGGTTCTAGCAGCTTCTATCAGTGTTCTATTTCTCCTCTCAGCAACTCCATTCTGCTGAAGAGTTCTAGCAACACTAAACTCTCTTCTAATACCCTTTTCCTTACAAAACTCGTCCATAACTCTATTTTTTAACTCTGTCCCTTTGTCACACCTAATGACTTTTACTTTCTTATCCACTAAGTTTTCTATCTCAGTAATGAATGTTTTAAGAATGCTAGTTGTCTCATCCTTAGAACCTAAAAAGAAAACCCATGTGAATCTACTATAGTCATCAGCAACTACAAGACAGTACCTTTTATGCATAATACTACTCACAGAAGTAGGGCCAAACAAATCCATATGTAGCTCAAACAAAGGTTGATTAATAGAGTTATAAATCTTGGGCTTACAAGAAGCCTTGTGTTGTTTCCCTTTGAGACAGACAACACAAGTCTGATCATTTTCAAATCTTTTCTGAGGCAAGCCTCTTACCAAACCATCCTTAACAATTTTATTAATGGTTTTAAAATTTATGTGACCAAGTCTTCTATGCCATAACCTGGCTCTGATACCACTTCAGAGGATTATAAAACACTTAGGATGTTACTCCCTTATAATGTGTTTATGATACTTTGAGTTGATGTAGTTAAGTATGCGGAATTTACTTAACCACACTTAGAAGAGTTTTGGTTTGGTTAATGGAACAGTGATGCTTGCATGAACAATGAACACATAAAGTTTAACACCAAACGATTCAATATTATTCAATGATAATGAAAGTGACCTTTCTATCACTAGGGTTACAATGACCTTTAATCTTAACAATGTATTCGACTGATATATGTATAACATCTAACCTAGGATCTCCTTTTATAGACTTAAGGAGTCATTTACAAGATAAGTGTTCTACCGTATAATTCTAACTAATTAAGATATACAAAAGATCTATTCCATACTTATCCTTAATACATATCTTCTAAACGTTTATCCATGCAGCAGTACCTTCTTTTCAACTAGCAGTACTAACTTCAGAGTTTGTACTGTCAGCTATACTTCAACAGTTCTTCAGTTTATACACTAACAGTTTGTACTGTTAGTGTAATTCTCCCAGCAGTACTAAGTCAGAACATTTAATTCCCAACAATTAGTATTAGTACTGTTAGTTGTTTTAGTTTGTACTGCTAAGTTAAAACTGTTAGTCAAAATTGATACTGTTATATAGAAAATTTTCTGCATTGTGTTTTCTTGGTATTAGACTAACATTTGCAGGATAAGCAAGCAGTATGATTGGTATTTATGTTGTGTGAGAAGCAAAAGTGGTGGAATGTTTGCAATATTGTTGCTAAAGGCTGATGCAACTGATTCATGATAGAGAAGGTTTGGGGATCACTTGACAAGGGTTAACATCTGAGTTGGGAGGTTCTTTAAAATATTTTTCTTGAAATCAACTTATGCCTATCAGGTGGTATTATTGAACATGAATTGATGGTTTTAGTTAGTCAGATAGTAACTGAGCTAACTCACTTTTTACCATTCTGTCATTTGATAGTTTGTTAGTCTAAGGACATCTGGTATTGAGAACAGCGAGTAAAAGTGAATCTAATACATTTGTATTAGAGGTAACACCTGCCACGAGCTGGAAACCCTATCAAGAAAGCTCTTTTAATGAGTCTATCTGATCACAGGCAGTATTTATACTAAAAATTATTGGTTCACACACCACCAGAGGTTAAGTACAACCGAAATTGATTGAGTGTCTTCCTTTACACTTAATCCCTTCAAAAAGTTTGGGTGCAGTATTGTTTTTATGAAAATTTGGGTAAATACTGCAGGGCAAAATTTGTATTGGTAAAACTTAGTACTGTTAGGCAAATATTAGTACTTCAGGGTAGCCGTTTGTACTGTTTGGTCATAACCGTTTTTCAAATATAGTCGTTGAGATATTTTTGGCACTTACTTCGCTTATAGGTTTCTTAAAGGTGGATAATACTTATCTTTTCTTTAATTAAAAGATTTCTTCACAATAAGGAAAAGATTTATTTAGTCGGTCAAATCGAAACCCTAAGCATTATCTAATAAATCTCAATTGGCTTTACCAAACACACTTTCACTCATTAACGACCATAACCCAAAACCCTAATAAAACTTTCATTGATCATTATAGCTATTTTGGAATTTTGCGACACACAACATGGTTGCATTCTTGGAGAAAACAGAGGGAAGTAATGGCTTTCATCAGATAGTAGATTTTCTAAATTCTAGCCACATCAGGTATGCTCTTACTATTAATTTGTAAGATAATTGAAATCATGACACACTCATACACTTGTGATTTAGCCGAATTCTAGAGAGATAAAGAGAGAGGAGTGGGAGTTCTAGAGAGATAAAGTGAAGGAAAATTATGTTGAATGATTAGAAGCTCCAACCCTCTTCCTTGGTGGGAGAGGGTATTTATACAACTTACTTAACGCCCCACGTAGGCTATGGAGCGGGCTACAGTGGGTAAAGACCCGACCTGACTCCATGGTGAAACGATATCTAAACTATAACTATAAAGTCTATGAGCTATCTAATGCCAAAAGATACTCGGGGTGACCGAGTCTTTCATATGAATATTTATATTCCTAACAATCTCCCCCTAAGGGAGGTCACCCCGTAAAATACACTTTGAATTCTAGCATTCTATTACATGACTGTAAATTCCTGGTTCGTAGTCTTTTGATTCTTCAAGTTCAACACACTTTGTACTTTAGGCAATGATCGTATGATTAATGTTCCTTTGGCATATGTGATCTTTGAGCATTTTTTGAGATCATCAGCCACCGTAAATCTCCAAGTTCATCCTTTGTAGTATCGCCTTCATGTGATGTAATGACCATTGGAACGACATGCTCACACTTTTCTAGATCAGGAGACTTTGCATCAGAGTTGCGGAAGCATTGTTGTAATTCTCTCAACTTTCATGATCCTTTCATAATGAATTGGTCGTGTGAGTATGGGGTGTGGATTAACATGTCTCTGCTGGAATTAGGTACCACCATCAACATCTTTATATAAATCTGAAATAAAACAGTTAGCAATAAAGTTAGAGAATGAATATGGCTTTGTCATTCACTCGGTGTGGTTGGATTAACCTTCGGTTCCGTGAGGACCGACCTGTGATCAGGTAGAATTCCCTTTAAAGAAAATTCTCCTTGACAGGACTTTCCAGCTTGTTGTAAAGAATCATCCAACGAATTAACATCATAATCATCATACTAAGCATGTTCTCATACCGAAACGTCTTCAAGCAGCTTGCACGGTAGAGTGAATCAGTGAATTAAATACCCACTGATTGATGAGAAATTGATTAGAAAAATCACTCGTGTGTCATTGGATAAACATTTTATGCAACACGACGAGGGTTTTATAAATTGAATCACATTTCTGTCATAAACACTTTTGTTTGAAAACTTTACACAATCAATGTGCTCGAAACTCAGTTGGTGAGCACATTGAAAGGTTTTCCAAAAGCATCCGTCAATCCATTTCTTGGAACAAGTTTAATTCAAATGTGAATTGCCCCATCGTTTCTTTCCAGTTGTCACTAGTTTGATCCATGAAGGATCTCACATGTCACTAGGTTGATCATTGTGAATACTTGCATATCATTCAGATGTTCTGGCAATACCACGAGGATAATGCAAAGGACTCTTAATGTATATATATTTCTTGTTTTTCACGGTTTATGAAATAACAAGCACATTTTAAGTGTGTCCTAATGAGATTTATGGATGATCTCTTGGCTCTAGACTCAATAGTGCGTTTTGATTTAGTGATCGGAGGCTGGAGAGGACTGCCACCTTTTCAATATCGTCTAAATCGGAGTGAGAGAGACGATAGAAATGTATTGATCTCCGTGACAAATGAAACACGAGTCCTTTGAGGGACCTTGAGTGGCTAGGGAGGGTTGTGCAGCATATCACTGGCTCCGTGATACTTGTCTTCAATGTCAGCAATCAACTAAGTGATTCTGACAACATATGTATTGACCCGGTTTCTGCCTAAAGTGTAAGGAGGGCTTCTTTCTTTTCACCCTTTATCTTTACATTTCTTTTTCATTCTTCAACCCCTTTAGTGCTTACCAAGACTTCATCACTAGTACCTTGTTGGGTTTGTTCCAATACCAGTTCCATCTCAGTCGGCACTCTTCCCTTATTCTCACTTTTCTCCTTTTTCCATCGTTCCTAAGGACTTATATTCTAACTAGAGGATTGTCCCTGGGAAGATCCCTCCGGTTTTGGCTGGATCATGGGAACTGATACCTAACCTTACCATCCTTATAAATCCAGTACATTAAATAAAATGGTCGGCCTTTGGTATTCTTCCACAATTGTCATCATAAATCATTCGCTCCTCCTCAATATGTGCATCGATTATACGAAAGAGTTTAGCACATGTGAGAGAGCCTACACTTGAGTCCAAAAGATCACATTTTATCAGTTTTCATAATTAAATCACATTCTCTCCCCCGATCAAAAAATTTAAACCTTTTGAGATTTGGGATCTCAATTGATTTAAATAAGTTTAGAGAATTTGGGAGAAAATGTGGTCCGATTCAATATATGCTGATAATGGAACATTACGATGCTCCCCCTCAATCTATGAAGGAGAATGTTAGTGTCAGGTATGATAGGTTTGAAAGATTTTGAATTAAAACAATCATTCACTGACACATAACAACAATTGTATATTCACTGCTTATGATGTACAAGATAACTGTTACGACACAAATGATGTTGACCTTTACGTAAAGATGATATGATCATTCGCTTCTCTGAGGGAGTCAGTAGTCAACATCACTTATCCATCCACCAACAAAATTTCTAAAGTATTATAGATCCCCACTCGGTGAGACCAAAATTAGTAATGCTTTGTTGAAGTGAAGGTGGTGGTGGTGGTGAAGGTGTTGTTGTTGTTGTTGCTACCGATGTTGTTGTTGTGGTGAATTCAGAGCCAGCCAATGGAGTTTGAATATCTGATCAAGTGGTTAGAGCGGGAGCAGGCACATTCACATCAGCCATGGAATCTGCATAGGATTATCCACAAAGATGGGCATACATACAGATTAACTCTACATTAACCGCTACCATAAAATCATATTCATGTCATGATCAAACCATAATCAGGAATTTTTTTCAAACCACTCTCTAGCATGAAGAGCAAGCAACAATCATGAACATGTCAATTCACTCATATTTCAACATTCAACTCAGGATCTTATACACAAGATTCTAACACGATAGCCACATACCTAAGCATATCCTGAGTGTACAAGCAATACGTCAACAACAATTAAACAGCTATCGACTAACAAAAGTCAATCAACATTCGAAACTCATTCAATCAGATCATACAAATGCCTGTGGAGTGTTCAAGAAGATCAAACACAATGGGTTTTCTAACTTCTTTTAGATTTTGAGTTTTAAAGTATTTAGGGGATTAAACGGGGATTCCAAAGTGACACAAATGAACCTTCTAGTTACATAAAGCTAGGAAACTATAAACAAATTGCACATAATGACCTAATCTTTCTAACAACTAACACATTTGACCATTTGGGATAAAGCTTAGTAAGTTCCTCTTCAACTAATACCCCATAAACTACAAAAACCTTTTCTAACAATTATGAGATAACCAAGAAACCCGTTTGATGATATAAAATATGAAATCACTCTCCCCCTTAATCAATGACCTGTATTCGAGTTAACGAGTTGTAGTCATTGATTGAGTGACAAATTTTATGAACAATCCAATTCTGAAAGAATTTCAAACAACACGATACCACCATGTGTCTCACAAATAATTTTCAGAAGAATCATAGAAGGAAAATTATTTGTATACAAAGAAGACTTCTCTTCTTATACCATAAATAATGCACTGAAGCGTGCACTAGATCGGAGATGCACGGATATGAAGTAATAAAAGCCTGGGTGAACTTCACTCGTTGTTAGGAACAGTCGTCTTTTTGCCGACGTGCTTTCCTCATTTTGAAAAACCGGGTTGCATATTTGAAGAAATAGCAAGCCATTTAGGCATGTTTTGAAAACTTTTTGAACTTCTGCTCGAACTTCATTTAAAGACCCATGTCATTATTGAATGACATTTCTAGGACCGTAAATGTTATCGATACCAGAAGACATGCCTTGAAAAACTATTTTTTGGAATTTTCTATTTTTCTGATTTTTTATGGTTTTTCTATTTATATGATTTTTGTTGGTTTTATATTTTTCTATTTACATTTTGGTTTAAGATATTTACAAAATATATTATTCAATTTAAGAAGATGTTGACATGAATACCGAAATAAGGATATCGTTCTGTACGTTGTAGAAGTTTGTAGTCAACATCTCTTAAACTTCCACCACCAAAGCTTTCGAGGCTCCTGAAAAATCGTCTGAACTTGAGCCTTCTCAATGTGAAGCTTTGATAGCTTCCCCCCAAACTGACAATCTTCTTTTTGAGCAATTTCAAAGCTCTCTTTCAAGCTTACATTAGTTAAGTTCACAGCGGAATCCGTAGCAAACCACATCAAATATTCTGCTCCTTTTAAGAATAATCATCGTGATTATCCGTTCGGGGAATCATCAAATAGATCAGCAACGTATCATCTCACGCTTGAATAATTCTTCTCATATTTCTTCCCACTGAAGGCTGAAGAAATGCATACCAAAGTTATCAGGAGACCACTTCCCCCAAGTAGTTGAAGTGATGCAATCAGTCTCATTATATGAAGCTCAAAAAACAACCCGAAGTACACACTTAATCCCATTAATGAAGTCGAAAACGTAACATCAAAATCAATTAAGACTCGAAAATGCACTTTTCTCCCTTCAGGAAATTGCAGATGAGAATTACTACACAAAAGTCAACTAAGTCCCGAGTGTAACCAATTTATCCCATATGTAGTCAAAATGATAACACCAAGACAGTACCACAAAAGCAACTAAGTACCGGATCTAGTCGAAATGATAACACCAAAACAATACCGTAAAAATCAAGTAAGTCTCGGATGAACACATTTCCTTCAGTAGGATACATACTAACTAGAGGAATTATCATACAATTGTGTACCTCTTTTATCATCAGAAACTGTTTCTTACATCTCTTCCCCCACGTAGTTGGAATAATACACCAAAAGCCACGAGTTAAAACACTGATTTTCTCTGCGGTGGTGACATTTGTCTTCCCAAAATAACTTCAACTAAGAAGAAGTATAAAGTTCATCACGTGTACTTGTTGTGCGTTCAGATGTATGTCTCCTTCCCACTTGCTGGTTTTGATACCTCATAATTAGCAACACATTTTACGCACATATACTTGAAATCTTGTGAGAAGAACAAAATTGGCTCAAATGTATCCTTTGAGAATCAACTGCTATAGAAACTCTCTCTGACTATCTTTACCAACCCTTATGTTCTGTCGGCTATTGCTGTGACCACTTGGTAAAGTAAACCCGAGATACCAAACTTGAAAATGAAGTAGAATTCCCCAACTTTGTTACTTAAGCTTGCACTGTTGTTGATTGAAGAACGATGCAGAAGAAAAACCTCTAAGTACCCTTATACACTCAACTAAGAGCCAAAACAAGTACAACACCTCTTGAGACTATACACATCTGCATCTGCGTGTGACACTGAGCACTACAATGTAACTCCTTGAAGTGATAGCTATAACCCGTGAGTACTACAATGTAACTCCTTACATCTGGTATAACTAGATAATCCACGTCCCAATCATAAAATTTATAAGTTCAAGAAAGTCATCAATCGATAGATGAAGTCTCGATGATGAAATAAGTAGAAGCCTTCGTGAAACCCACTTCAATCTCAAATAAGGGATGCCAAATAGACTTCGTGATCACTTAACATTCCATGTCCAAATTCTTAGCCGTTTTGAAGTTTTAGCTGACATTTTCCTTTATGTTCTTGTGGTTGATTTACAGAGTGCACATTGGAAGGAACAACAATCCGTGATGAAGGAGATTCTTCAGAACCAGGTTCTGGGAAAGGAATACCAAAGAATGGATGATTATTCATGTGTGCAACTTCAATATCATGAAAGTCATTATCAACACCATAAGGAATAACAGGAGATTGGGTTACTTGAGTAGTCTGAGTTGTAATTCTAGATGGTGCATCTTGATCAATGGAAATTGAAGAAGCTGAACCAGTTGAGTCAGCGGGAACTGGAGAAGGAGCTTCAGGAACTAGATGATCAACATTTGTTGGAGGTTGGAAGTATTCATCAAACATCGGTTGAACCAATAAATCCCAGTCATCCGTTGTTAGTGGAACATTTGGTGTTGGAGGAGGCACTTGTTGTGCACAGGAGCCATATGACCATTTCTCAAACATCAATCAACATGTAGTTTATTCACACTTCTCCCCCTCAAAAAAGGCATATGACTGCCAACTACCATTTTTGATTGAACGAGTGAATAAGAATACAATCAACGGTAAGTAGATCTACTTGATGACTGACATTTAGTTTATTCACACTTCTGCCCCTCAAAAATTGCATATGAGGTTGCCATTTTTGAAAGAACAAGTGAATAAGTAAATAACGATGAATACAGAACGTTGATTCACTTGATGTCTGAATGAGCATGGGAAAAGCATGAAGCATGTTGATGAGAGTGATCATAAACAAGAAGATTTCTCTTCTTCTGAAGATAACGCGCACTGAGGGGTACACCTTTCTTTTCTTAGAGGAACGGGGCCTGAAGTGTTGTCTGCAGACGCTATTATGTTGACATTGAGGCCCGAGGCTTGAACTGCAGTGTTTAAACGTCATTGTCGTTGAAGAACGAGGCTTGAACTGATGTGTTCAAACGTCATTTGTCATTGAAGATCGAGGCCTGAACTGATGTGAACAGACATCATTTGTCATTGAAGAACGAGGCTTGAACTGATGTGTTCAAACATCATTGTCGTTGAAGATCGAGGCCTAAACTTATGTGAACATACGTCATCATTCATGTTCATCAAATATGACTTTGTTGAACCCCTAATTTATGAGATATCAGTCTTTTCGGCAACCAAACTCTGAGTCTTTCCATAATAGGAGTGAACGATGTACCTGCACTTAAGTAAATACTACCTGCACAAACATTAAGAGTTTGTTCGCATTTATATGGGTTAGTTATATCAGCATCTAAACCATTTGGGGTTTCGCTGTCAACCTTGGTATTGTACTCAGTGAACATCTTCCTAGTAGGTATCCATCTAAGACCAACAACCTTAAAAAATCTACCCGTCGGTATCCACCTAAGGCAAGATCTAGGAGTGTTTGGTTTCTCATGTACAGTAGAAGTGCTGTTGAGAGAAAACCTTTGTCCTATAGTAATCTGCCTACCAGGTTTCTGAGTATAACTCTTTGGTTCTACGGGCTTGTTGTTGTTTCTAGTCTTAGGGGATTGAACCTTAGCACGAGCATTCACTACCTTTAGGAATTTTGTTATACAATCATCATGATTTGCATTAAAAACACATTTCTAACAAGTCGAGCAGACATAGTGTTTGGTTTCAGAAAAGGATCTAGAATTCTTAGAGTGATTTGCTACGGGAATCACTTTAATCGATGCGCAACTACTCTTAGAAACAGGAAAATTCCTAGTCTTTTCATGTGTGGTTTTCTTAGCATCCTCTAGGTTGTGATTCTGAACAAGGTCTTTATGTCTAACATGTTCCTTTGGTGTCACAAATGACACATGCTTTAAACTAATCCTAGAAGAGATAGAAGCACTCATATGATGGGGTTTTGCATAAGCATATTTCTTTTCATTAGGTCGAGACTATAAAGTGACTGGTTTTGACAAAACTTGTTTTGCATCAACTTGGGAGGCAAGCCGTGGTTTTGAAAATTTTGGTCGATCAGATATAAACGCAGTCGGTTGTCTAACAACTGGTTGGTTTCTCAGTGGTTGTAATGCTGGTTTCCCCAAGATTGATGGTTTTGCAAACTTAGTGTTCACACTATTTCTTGTTAATTTTCTTAACTCGTTTTTTAATGCTGCAATTGTAAAACCCTTTTCCTGAAGTTGAGCTTTGAATTCATCATTTTTGGCAATCAAAGAAGTTGTTTGTTCTATATTCTTAGTTCTCGTTTCTTTGATTGAAGCATGCAGGTCTTTGTAATGCTTTTTCAAAGTCTCATTTTCCTTAAGTAATTTAGCCACTTTAAGTTCCAATTCGATGTTTCTTGTATTAATTGCATCGATATCATGTTTAGCCTTGACTACATTACTTTTCTCATGCATATCTAGAATCCGTTCTTTCAAATTGTTGATCGTCGAGTTTTAGGAAATTATGGATTTTTACATGGTTTGTTAGTTTGAAGACTTTCTTCCTTATGTTGTATTGCTATTTCAAGTGAAATGCAATGTTTTTCAAGTTGTAAGAATCTGTTTGAAAGTTCATTATAAACCTCTTTTTCAACCATATCATTCGTTTTGAGAAGCTCAGCCTTAAGCAAAGGACTTTTAACATGATCATGTTCAGCATCCTGGTCAATTTCTCCCCCCTTATGACTCATATTTGTTGAATCAGGAGTGGTATTGCTATCAGCCTTTTCCAACAGATATGTGTCATAAATAGGTTCAAATTGATCAGTATGTTGTTGTTCACTAGCAAGGACATTATGTTGAACAGTTAAATGTACCTCAGCAAATGGCACATGGTCATTTGCTGGTCTGATATCTGCATCCACACCATGTGTGATATAATTCTTTGAACTACTACTTGTTTCATGCTTATCTGACTTTGTCCCACTGCATTCTGTGACAACTGAACTAGCATCCAATGCTTTACTCGAATCAACCTTAATCTCTCTTCTTTGCATCAGGTTTTCATTCATCTTGATGTCATACTTTTGTTTGTGTTGTGCTCTTTCATCAATGCACATCTTAACATTACCCATGTATTGGAGTAATGTTTTTCTAAACAATTCAACTTCGATTCCAGTGTAATCAGCAAAGCACTTTTCTGTCCTTTGACTGTCATAGTCCCAAGTGTATTCCGAATTGATGAACAATTGAAGTTGTTAGTTGATCACCCAAAAAGCAGCCATGGAACCAGATTCATGAAATTCTTCTCTGTCAAGTTGTTGTTCTAGTTGATCCAAGTTCATGAACATTGTGCCTGTGAAAGTCTGAACATCTTGACCAAAGAGTGACGCAAATGCTCTTTCGAATCCTCCCATGGAACTAGGTATTTCTGAGAGAAGCTTGAGATGTGAATGAAGTAGTCGAAAGTATTTCATGCAACTTTCCTTTGCCTTATCTTGAAATTTTTGTAACTGATGCAACTCTCTCTCTCTTGTAAACTCGAGTACAGAAGTGTACCCATTTGATTAGTGGTCACGTTCGGTAATTTCCAATTCTGCACGTTCGGTAAGTTCCAATTTTGCACGTTGTTCATGTATGGCCACTTGATCTTTATCGATATTATGTTTAGTGGTCAATGAGTCATCAGGGATAACGGCAGTGTTCTCATGCATCACATAACCATCATTTAGAACAGAAGATGCACTACTAGGTACAACAAATGCTTCGTTGTGTTTCACATATTGTTCATATGGGATAACATTTCTATTTCCCATATTAGCAGTATCTGACTCAACAACGTTTGTTTGTTGTACTTTGTCGGGAATCTTATGTTCATCGATCATGTCGTACAGTTTGAGTACCTCAGCTATGACTGAATCCGAAATTTTTGACATGATATTAATGAGCACGGTATTTTATATTTGTAGTTATCTTGTAAAGGGGCCTATGGCTGGTAAAAGGGGCCTATGGTCTCCCAAAAATTTAGTCTTCATAGTTGCAAACAACTTAGCAGTCAACCTACCCATATTCCTAGGTAAGGGGTCAGTGGTCTGAACACCTAGAATTATTCGTAAGAATCTATGGTACATGAGGAATTTTTTTTGACATTGAGTATATTCCCTATCATTCCTTCAAAAATGTATTTAGACCAATTGTAAACCCACCCAGTGGACATACAAATAAGGGCAGAGGCAATGGGACTAGCAAATTGATCCCACCCACCAGACTTAACACTAAGGCATTGCAACAAGGTGTGAATTAGAAACCTCCATTGAGGCGAAACCTTATTCTTGAAAAATGTAAAAGTACCAGCAATTGGATACCCTATTGCTTCCATCCCTTCCAGAATCTGCTGTTCAGAGAAGATATACAGCCCATTCTCATCATTAAGTTGAAGATGAACTCGAATAGACTCCTCAGTAATAGTATGTTCTTGCCCATCAATCGTAGCAACTATCTCCTGAGGTCTTCCTACAATCGTATGAACAACAGCAGTACCCCAAAATTGTCAAACCAGAGAATCATATACCACTATTGGGCAATGAGTAATGGCATGTCGAAGAGAAGACCCTCTTAAAAAGGCAAGGATGTCATCATACCCTTCGCTTCTAGGTGAAGATTCAAGATAACCAACTTTATTGTGATCTTCTTTGTATTGAAGGGCTGCCATAGAGTTGAATCAGGGAATTAGATGTGGAAATGAGAAGTAATGCAATTGATTTGAGAGAGTGAGGTTATTTTGGGTGAGGAATTTTATTTTTAGGTCGTGAATACGGTTTCCCAATTTAGCAGCTTAAATTGCATAATCTTCGTGGAACCTTTGACCACTTTGAATTTAATTTAATCCCAAAATAAATTCCTCAAATACTTCAATATCCGCAGCAATGAAGTCAACCAGAGGTAACCAGATGGTCAAATAGCGGGAATAGAGTATCTTTGACCAAATACATTACCAGCAGCAACGGTGGGTCAACCGGTAGCAATGAGCTGGTCAACCATCAGCAATGAGCTGCTGTTTGACTAACGTCAAATCCCCAATTAACTCCAAACCAACCCAAAATTTAATTTCATTAACCTCCCCTTAAGTCTATATAAACCCTTGAAACATCAACACAACCATATCTCATTCATCAAACCCTAATTCACAATAAATAACACATAATGTGTTCATCAAACCCCGACATAATAAACATTTGTGATTCATCCTCTGAATCTTCAGAATCATTAGAGGGATGGAAAAACTATTTTCCACCCACATATTCCACTGGCACCAGTACCAGCAGCAAAATCAAAGGAAAAGCAAAAGTTGAGGAACCATCATCTCCCCCATCTGATGCTGAAGATTCTAGCTCTGATGGTGATCCCTCATCCTGGCCAAAGAGCTTGACATACTACCAAGGTGAATGGGAGACTTATCTACCAAACAGTCCCATTTCAGCTGAGCTAACAAAGATGATGGAGAAAGTTGTGGCTGCCTTCTACCAAGTCTCAGTGCCAAGGCCAAGCCAGCCATTCCCTAGATCACACCCTAGGGAAAGTCAGCCATCACCTAGCCAAGTCATTCATCCCCTAGGCCAAGTCAGCCACCACCTAACCCAAGACAGCCAATTCCTGTAATGTTGGCCCTTGCAGCTCCAAGTTTGGATGAAGATATTAGTGGCAGAGGAGTGAGAAAGGTGATGCCTGATTATGAAGGCAAAGGGAAAGGGAAGATGGAATAGGTGGTTGGGTTAGGGAAGGGTGCTAAGGCCTGGATGTTTGGTGTTTAGGAGTTTGTTCCTTGAGTGTGTTGTCTTTTGTCTGGTTTGTTTGATTGTTGACAGATGTTAGTTGTTGTCCTCTGATGAAGTAAGATGAATCCTGTAACTCCCTTATCAATGATAAATAAAATCTTTTCTTTGAATGTATCTAATGAGATTGAAGACTTATAAATAACTCTTGAAAAACAACCTGCAAAAGGTTAGAAAACACAAAACAAAGAATATACAAGAAAACTACATTAACTGCAAAACAAAGTTAGTAAACATAAAAAGTAAAACATAAAAGCAAGAGATACAACACAAAATTACAAGCATTAGCCTCCCCTTAGGCTAATGCCTCCCCTCAAAACTAGCACCAAGGAAACCATGGAGAGTAAGCCATTCCCCCCATATACATTGGATCATAATAGGCAGGCCTACAACCATTTTGAAAATAGGAGCTTGTAGGTCTGTTAAATGGCCTAGTAACATTCCTTTTCCAACCAGCAGAATTAGATCTACCAGCTGAAATAGGCTCACCCGCAGGAATGGCTGCAAGTTTGAAATGCCTACCAGCAGCAATGGCTACTGGTTGTTTTGCATTACCAGCAGAAAATGCAGCTGTTTTAGGCCCATATGGGGGTATCTTTTCTACATTTTTCCACACAGACCTAGTTTGCTTTTGTCTAACACCCATTTTGTTTTCATAGAAATCACAATCCTTGATTAGGTGAGAATAACTACCACATACAAAACAGGATTTCTTCTTAACTTGACATCTTTTATGACACACAAACTTCTCAGAAACAGAATCAGAAGAACAATTGTTTTTAACAGGAAAAATAGGGGTGTCATCAAATGTAGCTTTCTTTGAATTGGATTCCATACTAGCTACTTTTGGTGAGAAGTCATCAGACTTGGGTGTAACAGACTTTTCACTTGAATCACATGAAGTAAAGTCTGTGGACTGAGAATCAGAAGACTTGTCACTTGCAGAACAAGAAACAAAGTCATCAGAGTCTGATAAGTCCTTTGACTTTTTTCCATAGGACATGTATGATTCATCTAAGTCAAGGTCAGAGAGAGAGTGGACAGGGGTAGGCATAAAAACTCCTCTGATAGGTGGAGGAACTGCATTCATTCCTCCTTCCTTTATATACTTTACAGGAATTTGGTAATTTGGCTCCTTAGAGGTAGGGACAAATATACTTGGGTCACTAGGGTCATAAATATCATCTGGCCCAACATCATACCCCAATCCCCTCTTACACCTTACAGACTGAGTACTGTTATTTAGTTTGACTAGGTTTTTAGCTGATTCTTGCCGTGCATTATGTCTAGCCAATTCAGTATCTAACTTAGTCTGTAATTCATGATTTCCTAATTTTAGATTAGCATTTTCTTTTTCAGAATATTTAAGCTCATTAGTGGTGAATTCTAATTCTCTTTGTAGAACCTTAATTTTCTCTTCATATGCTACCTGATTGGCTTGATACCAAGCTTTCTGCTTTTCTAAGGTTTTAACTGCACTACTATATGCTTGGACCTTAATATAGTATTCTTGGTACTTAGATTCTATGTCATCGAATTCTTTCCTAATGATTGAGTACAATTCATGACAGCCATAAGGACAGTTTTGTACGTGAGATGGAAATCCCATTAAGGCAAACTCTTCCATATCATCCTTTGCATCACCCCCCACATGAATTGTTTGATCTGTACACTCTCCATCAGATTCATTAGGTTCAGTCCACTGTTTCATAGAATCAAACGGCAGCAAGTTTCTGATCTTCATGGCCCACATTTCATATTTATCCTCTGATGAAGACATTGTGCGAAGGTTCAAGAGATTAGATTAAAATAAGTTTTCTTCTTTAACAAAGATCCTCACCAGGCTCTGATACCACTTGTAGGATCGTACCTGATAGATAGATCTTTGAGTGAGCTTGGTAAACTGTCTATGTAAACACAAACAGCTTAAGAGAATCTCTAAGTGTAAGACTTGTGCCTATGCGGAAACTAAACACAAGAATATAAAAAAGAAAGTAACTAACAAAGGTTTGATCCTCTATGGATCGTCTAATAACTAAAGATAATGTTTTCAATGCGTACATAAACCCTAGCTGCAGGTTTCTTTTATAGACTAAGAAACCCTAATACAGCTTCTATGAAAACGAGTAAAGAGATAAACATAAATCTATTCCTAGAATAACTCTAACAAGACACTAAAAATATGCTATGACCAGCAGCATTGAAAGCTACCAGCAGGAATGAGTCAATGCTACCAGCAGGAACTAACGATAGCAACAATGCATACTACCAGCAGGAACCAGCTAAAGCTAACAGCAGCAATGACTTTTTACATAATTCCTAACACACTTTGTACTGCCAAGCTAAACAGTTAGAATTGCTGAAAATTATAACTAACCGTAGTAACTGAGTTTGTACTGCGAGTGTAAATATTGGTACTGCTAGTATCAGACTTAGTACTGCTAAAGACTGATGATGAAGATTGGTACTGTCAGAGATTGAAGACGTGTAATGTGATAAGTATAGAAGATATTTAGTGTATATCTTATATGTTTAGAAAGATACGTATATTGTATATTTGTAGTTATCTTGTAAAGGAATCCTTGTGCCTATAAAAGGAGGTCCTAGGTTAAACTGTTAGGAATCTCATACATCTCTAAAATACGTTTTTGTTAAGCTTCAAGCTTGTAAACCCTAGTACTAAGCAAGAGTACTCGTATTATTGAGCTTATAATATTGAAGCGTTTTGGTGAATTGTTCTTGTTAATATAATACAGTTTACAGTTTCATTGTTTACTATTACATTATAATTCTTCTAAATATTGAAGAGTAGATTTCGCATACTCTTTTATATCATCCAAAGTTTCTAATACAAGCTCAAGTGTTTGGGATCAACATTGACTCATTGATTGTTGCCATGGGTTGGGTCTTACTGATGTTGCCACTGGCCTGTCCTGCTGCTAAGCTAGAGACAGTAGTGGCAGCCCTCACCATTCTGTTAGAGACAGCCTCATCTGCTACATTGGTGTGAGTAAGAGATCTGGGTTGAGGAACCACATATTCCTGTTTGGTTCTTCTCCTATAGGTTTATGAAATTGGAGGTTGAGAGATAGATGGAGCACTGGTGGGTGTGTGATGGGACTCAACTGGGATTGTTGATCCTTCACCCTGAATGTTTTGGTTTTGAACAAGCATTGCAGAAAACAATGGAACTTCTACCCCATTATAACCCTTAGAAAGCATCTTCATATTACTTACAAGTTTTTTAGTAAAGGTAGGAGCGTTATAAAAACTTTTTTGTAGTAGAAGTAGGTTCTTGTTTTCGTTCAAAAACAGTTGAATAAATCTTGGATATATTAAAAATTTGTATTTACTATCCAAGTTTTTCACCATACCATCAAAAATCAATTTGGAAAAGTTAAACTTCATGTTTGTGTTCAAGCAAATAATAGCAGTTGCTATATTGCTACTGTTGGGTTTTATATTTGAGTTGATAAATACAAAACTACAAGTGAAGAATGAAGACAATGCAAAACAAAAGGGACTTGCTTGATAAAGAAGATTTTACTTATTAGTCCTTTGTAAACCTAATTCTCTATTATATAGAGAGAATACAAGTCTTAGTTTTAGGGTGTGTCAAGATGTAAAACACCAAAGGGGTGTGTGTGTGTGTAACCTAGGTGTAGGGTATGGGAAAAATGCCTAGGGTTAGGATTTTGTGTTCATCTTCTAGATCATTTGATCCCTGTTACAAGATCTGTAACACGTACTACACTTGATCAAGTAGTATTGGGGCTGTTAGTTTGTATTTGTAGTTGTTAGTGATGATGACGAAGAAACTTTGTTTCAATAACATTGTACTGTTCTTATTCCGTTGTGCAAATTCATATGTTTATGTACTTTGTTATTGTAATCCCTAGTGCTCTAAACGATCCATGGAGTTATCAAACTCCACAGCTACTAAATTGTTCCCAAGATGTTTTCTTTGGACTTAAACAATGTAAGATGGTATGAATGAGAAATCTCCATTGAGGGGAAAAGTGTCCTTTTTGAAAAGTTAATTTGTCAGAAGTTGACACATACCCCATCAAGGAAAGGTTTTCAAAAATTTCAATATTTTTCAAAGAACTAATACCCTCATCATCTGCTAATTTGAGATGTCTCCTAACAGATGACTTAGTAATATTCATGATTTTGCCATCAACTGTTGCAGTTAATTCTTGTTCTACATTATCAAGTGTTCTGACAGTAGCAATCTACCAAAACTGTTTGATTAGAGAAACATATATAGTAGGATTCTTTGTAAGAGCATACCTGATGTGACAGGTATTGAGAAAATCCACTATTTGATGAAATCCTTGACTTCCCTCTGTTTTCTATAAGTAGGCGACCATGTTGTGTTTGTCACAGAATTCCAAATTTGCCATTGAGATTGTTTAGGGTTTAGATTGGACCGACTGAATAAATCTTTTCTTTATAATGAAGAAATCTTATAAGTTAAATAAAGATTATGAATTATCCAATTTAGGAAACCTATAAGCAAAGTAAGTAATGAAAATATCTCAATGGCTATAATTAAAAAAAAGTTATTCCCAAACAACACTAACGGTTACCCAGCAGTACTAAGTTTTACCGAGCAGTACAAACTTTTGTCTAGGAGTAAAAACTTTTATAAAAACATTTTCTCAGCAGTATTAACCCAATTTCTTTTTAAAACAATACTGCACTCATACATTTTGAAGGGATTAAGTGTAAAGGAAGACACTTAATCATTTTGGTTGCATTTAACCTCTGGTTGTGTGAGAACCAATGATTTCAGTATAAATAATGCTTATGATCAGATAGACTCATTAAAAGAGCCTTTTTGACAGGGTTTCCAGCTCGTGGCAGGTGTTACCTCTAACACAAATGTATTAGATTCACTTTTGCTCGTTTTTCTCTAAGCCATATGTCCTTAGACTAAGACACTATCTTAATGATAGAATGGTAAAGAGTGAGTTAGATCAGTTACTATCTGACTAACTAAAAACCATCAATTCATGTTTAGTATACCACCTGATAAAAATAGGTTGATTTCAATATAAGGATTTTAAAGAACCTCCCAACTCAGGTGTAACCCTTGTCAAGTGATCCCTAAATCCTCTCTATCATGAACCAGGGTCTCAATCATTAAGCAACAGCTTTGCATCACCACTTTTGCTTTCCATCATGAATTTCACACAACACTAATTCCAACCATACTGCTTTGCTTATCCTGCAAATGTTAGTCTAAAACCAAGAAAACACAATCCAGAGCATTTTCTTCATAACAGTATTAAGTATGACTAACAGTTTAACTCAACAGGATTAATTTACACTAGCAATGTTAACATCTAACAGTACTAATCCTTTACAAAACATTACAAAGACAGAAAGAGATTAAAACTTTAAGGATTTAACATTCCAATACCTGCAACCAAGTACTGAAACCTTCCAACATCAAGAACTTTTGTAAGTAAATCTGCAAAATTGTTATCTGTGTATTTTAACAACCTGAATCAACTTTTTATCATTGTAGTCTCTTATAAAATGATGTCTAATCTCTATGTGTTTTGTTTTAGAGTGTAAAACAGGATTCTTAATAATACAAATAGTACAGTTATTGTCAATATAAATCACGGTGAGCATAAAATTATACCCATAATCCAGCATTTGATTCTTAATCCAGAGTACTTGACCACAACAACTAGTAGCAGCCACATATTCAGCTTCAATTGTAGAATTGGCAACCACAGTTTGCTTCTTTCACAGCCATGATATAAACCTACATCCTAGGAACTGACAACCTCCTGTTGTTAACTTCCTATCTAAACTTTCTCCAGCATAATCATTGTCACTATATGCCACCATTTCAAAGGGAGAATCTCTAGGATACCAAAGGCCTAATTTAGGTTGGCCTTTTAGGTACCTAAAAATCCTTTTCACAGCATGTAAGTGTGAAACCATAGGTCTAACTTGGAATCTGGCACATGCACATACTACAAACATAATGTCTAGTCTAGATGATGTAAGATACATCAATAAACCAATCATTGACCTGTAGAGATGAACATCAGCATCATCACCATCTAAGTCCTTGAGCAAAGGCTTGTCTGGATCCATTAGGGTGCTAGCTTTCTTGACATCAGTATACCCAAATTTCCCCAAGATGTCAGCTACATATTTATCCTAACTGATAAATATCCCATCTTCTTTCTTCTTTACTTGCAACCTTAAGAAGAAGGTGAGTTCTCCCATATAACTCATCTAAAACTTGTCATGCATCAGTAAACTCAGAACATATCTCCTTCTTTGTAGAGCCAAAGATAATGTCATCAACATAGACCTGGACAAGCAAAATATCCCCTTTTTGCTTCTTGATAAATAATGTCTGATTTATCTTTCCTCTATGAAACCCATTTTCCAATAAATACTTGGCCAAAGTTTTGTACCAGGCTCTTGGAGCTTGATGCAACCCATAAAGTGCTTTCACCACCTTGTAGACTTTGTCTGGATAGTCTGGATCTTCAAACCCTAGAGGTTGAGTAACATATACATCTTCTTTAATTGTACCATAAAGGAAAGCACTCTTCACATCCATCTGATACATAATGAATCCTATAAAAGAAGCATAAGCTAAGAACAGCCTTATTGCCTCAATTCTTGCTACAGGGGCAAAACATTCATCATAGTCTATGCCTCCTTCTTGAGTATAACCCTGTGTAACCAGCCTTGCTTTGTTCCTGATCACTATGCCTCTCTCATCTTTCTTGTTCCTAAAAACCCATTTTGTACCAATAGGCCATTTACCTTTAGGCAAATCCACTAGAACCCAAACCTTTTGTAGCTTAAACTGTAAAAGCTCTTCTTGCATTGCTTCTAGCCGAGATGGATCACTTAGACCTTTGGCAATTCTTTTAGGTTCTTCCTGAGATAGGAAACAAGTAAACAAGCAAGTATGAAGGTCTTCATGAGTTTTCCCTTCATAAACAGCACTAAGAAAACCTTGTTCATTTGTAGCCTTTGTCATTCTCCTTATCTTAACACCTGACTGCACATCACCAATCACATTATCAAGTGAATGATCTTTATGGATTATTGTATTTGGAGTTGAAGGAGCTAAATATGTGGTAGGAATGTTGTTCATATCCACTTCATCACCAAAGAAATCAGAATGTGTAGCTTCAAGTGGAGCAGTAGTAATTGGTGGACTAGCAGTACTAATATTTCGCTTAGCATTAATAACATTTGGCCCAGCAACATTAATATCTTGAGTACTGCTTTCAGGCCTCTCTTGATCATCAATTCCACTTTCTTTATTGATACATTCATCATCCTCTTTTCCAGCATCACTAGAAGGTTGTGGTTCATCATTGCTGACATTCTTTGAAGATGAATTAAACATTGAACCATCTTTCCACAGTAGCATCACAAGGTAGTCTTGGCTAGACCCTGTCTCTATGCTAGATTAACCTGCACCAATACCATCTTCTGAACCTGCCAAATCATTAGAGTTTGTACCTGCAACAACTGGTACACAATTCATTAATTTTGTTAGAGCATTAATATCAAACAGCCACTTAGGTCCATCTCCTGCAACACTAGGCTTATTCTCCAAGAACTCAACATGCAAGTTTTCTTCTACTTTCCTAGTTCTAATGTTGTATACTCTAAAAGCCTTACTATTCGTAGAGTACCCAACAAAGAATCCTTCATCAGACTTTCCATCAAACTTGCCCAAATGATCTAAGGTATTAAGGATGATAACATGACATCCAAATGGTCTCATGAAGCTTAGAGCAGGTTTTCTACCTCTAAATAGTTCATAAGGAGTCTTGTTATGAGGCTTCACTACTAAAACCCTGTTCTACACATAGCAAGCAGTATTAACTGCTTCAGCCCAAAATGTAGTAGGTAACTTAGAGTCAGCTAACATGGTTCTAGCAGCCTCAATCAGTGTCTTATTTCTCCTTTCAGCAACACCATTCTGCTGAGGAGTTCTAGCTACACTAAATTCCCTCTTAATACCTTTTTTTTCACAAAACTCATTCATAACTCTATTCTTGAACTCTGTTCCATTATCACGCCTGATTATTTTTACTCTCTTATCAACTAGATTTTCTATCTCAGTAATAAAGCTCTTAAGAATGCCACTAGACTCATCCTTAGTTGCTAAAAAGAAAACCCAAGTAAATCTGCTAAAATCATCAGTGACAACATGACAATACTTCTTATTCATTAAGCTGCTCACAAAAGTTGCACTAAACAATTCCATATGCAACATGAATAAAGGCTGAGTAATAGAGTTCTGAATCTTGGTCTTACAAGAGGCTTTGTGTTGCTTCCCCTTAAGACAAGCAACACAAGTTTGGCCATTTTCAAAACTTTTTAAAGGTAAACCTCTCACAAGATTATCCTTAACAATTTTAATAATGGTTTTAAAATTTACATGACCAAGCCTCCTATGCCATAGCATTGATTCATCCAATGTGGCCTTTGCAACAAGACAAGTTAAACTCTCTTTAGGAACAATATTCCTCATATCATCACTGTACATGTTGTTCTTTCTAGGAACTTTAAGTAAAACCTGACTCTCATCAGCTAACTTAAAGTTAGGAGACAGAACAAAACATTCAGTGTCAGTAAAAAGACCACTATTCTTTTTGTCACACATCTATGAGTCACTAAAAAGGTTAAATTTTAACTCTTGGACAAAGTACACATCTTCAAAATCAAGCTTACCAGTCTTAATTGTTCCTTTACCAGTAATTCTTCCTCCTCTGGCTCCTCCCCTAATGGCAACTTATCCTCCATCAAATTCCTTGAAATCTGAGAGATAGCACATGTTCCCTGTCATGTGCCTGGAACATCCACTGTCAACATATCCCTGATCTTCTTGTTGTGAATGACCATGCATATAAAAATAAGGAAATTATTATCCTTTGGGGACCCAAGCCACTTGGATCTGCCTCGTGCATCAATATAATTATGTCTCTTCAATGTGATTGATGCACTATCAAGTTTGGTAGGTCTCCAAACCCAACATGCTGAGGCCTTAACAGTATTATTCCCATTTTTCCTAACAACATTTATTACTGCTGAATTTGGCCTAGCAGTATTAACTACTTGCCTAGCAGTATTAACTTTTTGACTGAAATTAATGTTAGTTAATGATGTTTTTGTTTGAAAGTGCCTCTTTACAGTTGATTGTGCTAATTTAGAAAAATGTGACATTGGTCTAGCACTATAAACTATAGTTTTGGGATGAGCAGTATTAACAGGCCTAACGGTATTAAGTGTAATTCACCCTTGTATAAGTATTCCCATATACCCTTGTATTCCTAGATACCACCTTTTCCCTTTGATGGTAATGGCAGCCAGCTTGCACATGGTCAAAACTTCCACAGACAAAACAAGCTTTATTGTACATCACAAAATCACTTCCTAGCTGTTGGGATTTCTGATTATTCCAGTTTCTGTGGCTTCTCCTAGGGCCTTGTGACATATACATTTCAGCATACTTAACTAGTTTCCTAACTGGTTTTTCTTTTTGTATTGGTCTAACAACATCTATCTTAGCAATATTAGGAAAAGCAGTTTTCTTCTCTAACTTATCTATTAGGTCAATATATTGCAAACACACAAGTATAGATATGAGAGAAATAGATAAAGAAATAGATTTGGTCAATTTACTCAATATGATAAAGAATCAGACAATAGTTTCACTAGCATATGAAATAAACCAACAACTAAAAGGGTATGTTACATGTAGTATTTATAGGGAAGGAAACTAGGGCAACACTCCCTCTTCCTTCCTTTCACACGAAATGGGCTAGACATAGGCCCGTGGGTTTTAGTCTTAAACCTAGTTACATATTACTAATATAAACTATGCAACCTATTAGAAATTCTAATGACCGACACTTGATAATACTAAAATGTATTCCCAACAATCTCCCCCTAAGGGTTAGTCATCAAGGTTGCTCGATGTCTTCATCCTTTTCTCATGCTTTGACTTTGCGGCTTAAGACGTCTTCAAAACTATAAATCTTTGTTCTTTGTTCTTTGTTGTTGTGATCAATGTGATGGTGTTATCTGTCGTTCATCAACGTCTTTGTCTTTGGTGTCTTTACGCCTTTCCAACATGCGCATACATCTTTTGACTTTGAATCTTCATATTTAAACAGCTCTCATTTTATTGTATTGATCTTTGTCTTTCAAAATTGTGGATTCTTTTGCAAGACGTAGAATCTTTCTTTGAACTTTAGACATTCTTTGTGATGTAAGTATGAGCATGTGGAAAACTGTTGTGATGTTGATGACAGTGAAGGTGGTAAATGATTTCCCGGTCTCTATGAGTACCTGCATATAAACAGTTAGCAATAAAGTATCCAGTACTTACAGGTTCAAACTTCGAGATAATTATCAGCATAGTGTGAAAACTTTCTCTAATCCTTACCAAGGTCATTCCTGAATCGGATACCCCCGAGAGGGCTTACACAGATATACCGACGTATATCAACGATTCAGGTGAGCCGCTGAAGTATACCGAAGTATCACTCCACGACTGTAGACCATTTGAAACAACCGCGAATAATTAGCGTAACCCATAAGGGATTACCGAAGTGACCTGTTGTCAGGGCTGTTTGATGTTGACTCTGGCAGGAATTTCCATTCAATCACTGAGAATTACAATTGTAAATTATCTCATAAATGTTCTGGCAGATTGCGAGGATCTGCGTAGGACTCTAAAATTTACAACTGGCGTCCTGAATTTTGAACAACCAGTGTAGAAATATTACATGTTCCTATGAGATCTTTTGATGTATCTCGTGGCTCTAGACTCGATGAGTGCATTTTTTAGTAGTCGGAGACTGGAGCGGTGTCTCATGTTTCAATATCAACACAACTCATAATGAGAGGTTGATAGATTATGCAGGGTTCCCCGTGAGAATGAAGCAAGTCCTTTTAAGAGAACTTGAGTGGCTTAGAAGGTTAAGTGCAGTGCGTCACTAGGTCCATGACGTCTTTGTCTTCAATACTGGTGTCACCTTAGTAACAACCAGTAGCATATGAATTGAACCCAGTTTCTACCCTAAGGTTGATCATTTAGAGGGCTATTTCTTTTCACCCTTTTTAATAACTTTTCTTTTTAATTCTTCAACCCCTTCTTTCTCCTTTCATTCTTTACTCCTTTTTTCAATCATACCTAAGGACTTCTAGTACTAAACTATTGGTGATGTCCTTGGGTAGATCCCTCTGGCTCTAGCGGATCATAGGACGTATTTCCAAACCTTAGTCACCTTATAACTCCATGACTATCCTATGTTGTCATAACAAATAATCATTTGAAAATCTCTCAAAGTGTTTGTGATTCAGAAACTTATTTTGTTAACACTTTGAGAGTTTTGGTTCCTTTTAGAAATACTCCCCCTTCACATGTGCTCAAACATTTTAAGATAAATTTGCACATGTTGGGTGAAGTTTGCACTTTTTGAATTGATCCACTTTCAGTGAACAAGACCGATTTAAGACACGCTTACATCACTAGTTAGACTAGCTTGAAATTATTACCCGGCCTGGTCAAGTCCTTTTGATTTCTAACATTTGAGTTTCGTCAATTCATGGGTTAAATCTGAGTCGAGCTCGTACGAGATTTCACATGTGTTACCATATTTTAATCACTTTTGTTTTTCTCCCCCTCAAAAATAGTATATTGATGTTGCTTTTGGAAAACTTTTGGTTAAAATATGCTTTTTGAGGTTTACGGGAAGAGTCCAACAAGAACTTTTCATTTTGAACAAATATTGTTACAAATACTCCCCCTCAATAAGTGAAATAACTTTTTGAGGTTTTGATTAAGAGAGGGAATACTTGTTCTTTTGAGCAGAATTATGAAAAACTCAAAAATTTGATTAATTCTACTCAAAAGTAAGAAGCTTTCGCTCCTTATATTAGGATTGAGGCAGTGAAGCGTACCTTAGGGTCCTTTCTTTACAAAGATCGGGTTGTACACTGATATATGTGCACAAGCCATTATTGTTTTTACAAATTCAATCAAAAAGAATTCACAATTTACTCACAAATTTAAACGTTACTCAGACTGTTGGAATATACGAATAGGAAAGCTCAGTCTTCCTCCAACATAGCTCTCTAGTCGTCTGATCTGGTCATGTCGTTTCAACCTTTCTTCAATCTTCTTTATGAAGTTGCGAACCTCCCTTGACTCATTAGAATTCCACCTTTGCCTCTTTCGAAGTGTTATATCATTCAACCTATAATTCAAGCCATCTCGAACCGTCTTCAGCGTATCATCACAGAACTTGTGGATCTCGTTAAATCGCATAAAGCTGACGTTTCCATGAGCACTCCTGTAGGTGAAACCGAAGGCAGGTTCTCTTTTCAACTGATATTGTGATGCTTCATGAATACCTGGATACTGAAGTTGTGGACTTGCCAGGTTGAGTCTTCGTTGGTAGCTTTCAACACCTAACTGGAGATCTTCAACTCTTTCTTGAATAATTACACACCTTATGAAGACCAGAAGAGATGTGATGAACTTTTATTGTAGATCAGTTGAAAATCGTCGCATTCTTCCTTGAACTTTCTCTAGATACATGTCTTCGATGTCTTTCAAATTCAAATTTGGGAAGTCAGCTTTGCAGAACATATACTACTTTTCATATTGTCGTTGGACAACGATCTTCTGAATGTAATCATAACCGAACTTTGTTGCAGATTCGAGATACATGATGACGACAATTTGCTTCGTGCTTTTAACATCATGTCTTGACTTTACCCTGCTGCGATAGTAGAGCTGTTGACGTTCAGGCTAATGGTGAATCCCAAGCAGTGCATCTGTGTCATATGGGACTACCTCGTCAACAAATATCTTCGTTGTAGTTTCTTCAACTGTAGGGTGGTCGAATCTTGTGGCAGGTATCCGGTATGTCAAGGAGGTTGCATATTTATGTTTAGTCTGATTCCCATGTTGAAGGTATTCCAGTTCTGTGTTGAAGATGAATCTGAATGGAATCCTGGGTTTCTCTAGTCTTCCGAACATTGGTAACGGCTTGGTCCAGTCAGCGAAGTACGGTCCATGCTTTTCGGAGGTGTGATCGATATTAGACTCAGGGTTAAGCCAGTCGATATCATTAGACATTGCACGTGCAATGTTCTCTAAGTGATATTCCAGTTCGGCTGCGCTTCCGGATCTTTCTTTAAGAAGGTTGAATGCATCGTTCTTGATCCTTCTTAATTACTTTTTCATCATCTTCTTAATACCAAACTCTTTCTTGAGTATTTGGGTGAATTCAACTATGCGTCCAGACAGAGTTTCTTCGTCTTCAGGTAGAGGAGGTTGAGCATTGATCATCTCATCAAACCATCCATACTCAGCCATGTTGTCGTTTTCTAACCAGGAGACAACCTTTTGCCGTTTGTCTCTGGCTTCTTTGGTTTTCTTTGACTTCTTTGTGCGTTTGGGGGTTGATGATGGTCCAGGTCTAGATTCTGATTGTTCATGAAAGTTATCACCAGTGTAGACAAAGTGATCATCTTCTTTTGTTGCAGATCCGGATCTCATAGGTTCATGTTGGGTAGATGCGGTTGTTGAAGGCTTGGCCGGTTCCTGATGTGAAGATGACGGACCCGCAGTCGACACTACAAAAAAACAGGCTTTCAGAGACTGAAAAATCAGTCTCCGATACACCATGATCAGTTACGAATGGTCTATCAAGGACTGATTTTGCTAGTCACTAATCAGTTACAACAGCTTAGTTACGGAAAGTGACGTTATCAACTGAAATTCAGTCCTTGTTGTATCAAACCAACGAGGACCAGAGATCAGTCTCCAAAATTAAAAAGTCAGTCCTTATTTCTATGGGTTGGTATCATGTTACTTCAGTCCCCAATGCATATTATCGGCGAATGAAAAGTCAGTCGCCAATACAATGTTAGATCAGTTACTAACACATGGATTTAGGGACTGAAAATTAGTCCATAAACATTGTTTATAGTCCCTAATACGTTTCGTTGTTTTGTAGATTACCGTACCAAATCAGTCTCTAATAATAGGATTTAAAAAATGATTAGTCTCCGATGAAAGGCTTTAGAGACTGATTGTTAGTCACAATAAAAAAAATGAATTAGTCCTTAATTTATTTTTCTAGTGACTGAAAATTAGTTTCAAAATATATGTTAATCGATACAAAATAACATTCAAATAACTCTCCAATATGATGGCGCAGTTCCATTATATCTCTATTATAAACTAAAAGTTAGTTGCAAATACAATTTAATTGAGTCCCCATACACAATGCATACATGACCCCTTACAATAGTATATAAAACTCCAAACCATAAACAATAATAATAACAATATTTGTTTAAAGCATAATATTCACCAATCCAAATAACAAGAGTTTACAATTCAATATGTTTAAAAATAAAACCAAATTCAATAGAAATAAATTTGAACGTCCTATATATCACTATCGGTGAATGGATCATCATTACCATCACCGTTACCATCACCTTCAGTAGTATTTGGTGAGTCTATTGTGCTCTCGAAGTCTGGAAATTTTTTGCTCAAGAATTTTGCCAATTTCTCATAATTACCTTTATACGGTTCAAGTTCACTAACCTTTGCTCTCAATTCATTAATCTCAGTCGAGTTTTGTTTAGGTGTTGAGTCAGCTTGTTGAGATGAGATGATTCAGCTGCTTCTTTCATCCAATGCCTACTCAATTCGCCTCGGTAGCGTTTCCAATGTTCACGTAGCCGAGCATCCACATAGTCCATAAATTTCATATATGTTCATAACAACTCGAACTTTCCCTAGATTTTATATATATCTTAGTGGTAGAACTGGAATTGTAACAAGTAACAATATATGGGGATCAGGTGCATCTGCAGAAACTGATTGAAATATTATCAAGGATCAACTTATAAGAATAAATGAAAAGAACATCAATCATTGCATTAGCAGAAGGATCATCGAAAATCTCTAGACTGCAATCAGCGAAATAGTTAATCTGCACAAGTTTAGTGTAACGTATTAGAACATAATGATAATTTTGGATGATCAAACCAAAGGGATACACACCCAGAGTTAAATTAGAACTTTCTCTTACAAACCAAAGGGACCTTTGCGAGGTTTCCCTGTTGGTCTTCCATTACCAGATGAACCTCCTTGTCCTCGCCCACGGCGGCCCTTGCCTCACCCTCCACCTTTCTCAGCTCTTTCGGTAGTGCGTCTGATTTTTATCATATCTGCAAGTGATATATCCAAAGATGCCATTGTATAAAAGATTCTGCAACTGTACTTTCAGATATATATATATCCTGTGGACATGAGGAAAGACTGTCAACAACCAAAAATCGATTTTCAATAAAGCAAAGCAGGTACTTCCAAATCTTGAAACCGATTTTAATCCTAATACTTATCGGGTCTGTTCAATGTGTTTGGCAATAATAAGTCTAGAGGCGTGTACATGTGGTTATTTTAGCAGCTTCTGCATATGCTTATAAGCAGAAGTAGATAACCATCCTAAACAAGTTGTTTCACCTTATGGCTAAAGCTCGGAAATTAAACCACTAAGCATAAATGCATAATAACTTCCAACTAATTAGATAAGCGTACATTTAATTGTCTCACTCAAAATACTTATTTTAACGCTTCTTCGAATATCGGCTGCTTAACCTCAAATAAAAAAACCCTCAAGAAGAGAATTCAGTTTCCAGAATCAATTAAACCGAAAAAATAAGCTGATCCAAACACACCCTAACTAAGCAATACGAAACAAATCAATTAAGCCCGAAAAACTTGAGAAAGCAATAAGAAACAATCTTAATAAGCTATAACCAATTTAGGCTAATTTTCATATAACTAGCAGTCATTCATATGTTACTCAATTAACAACAATTTGCATCTATTAATTAAAAGCAAATCAAATACCTAGAAAACAGATCACAAACAAAACCATCGAATGAATGAATTAATATATTTAAATTAAAAGTTTACCTGAACTACGATAATTGATTGTAGAATGATGATGACGAGAGAAAAGTGGAATAAAATTAGGGTTTGATTTTATGGATGGATGGATGAGATTTCAAATTTCAGGAAAAAAAAAGATTATACTCTGTGTGTGTATCCCAGAGAAGAAGTTTGTGGATGTGAGATGTAAGGTTGGTAATAGTTGGATAATCGGATGGAAGGATAATTTGACTTTTGGGGAAACTTAGAGCGGGACAATTGAAAATGGGAGAGGGAAATTCTATTTTCTTTCGAGGTATTATAGAATTTAATTTATATATTTTATATACCAACTAGTTTTAGAACTCATAAACGCACGGGGTTTAGTCAGATATTATAACAGGTAATAATTTTTTAATAATTTTATTTTGAAGTTAAATATTTTGACAATTCATAAGTAACTTATTTTAAGATTAAATATAATACAATTATAACTCGTACGTCTATTAGCTTGATTCATTTCGAGAAAATGGTATAGTATTTATAAGGAGACCTTTAGGGTTGTGAGAACCCGTAAAGGCAATATGATGATTCACGTGGTGTGTAAAGTAGAGTGCGTTGATTGGCTATATGCCTATATGCAACTTTTTTGTTATTATCTTGAATGGAAGTGGTGTGTATAGTATAGTGGATTGACGATTGCTATAGGCACCACGACTTATTATATATGGTAAGAACGTAATAGTTGTTTCTTTAAAAGGGATGTCGCGCTCGATGAAGCAACTGATTGATGTCATTATCCTAATTACACGTCTTAAATTGTCAACACTCAAAATGAAAGCCATCGGTGAATACTAAAGATGTTATGAACGTCTGAAACTTGAATTCTGCTCGAGTTCCCACGTCACGGGGGTATAAACCGAGGTTTCGTGCGTGAACCCCTAAGTGTTACACATAAATAGCAATCCGTAAATAGGTTTATATACAAACTTACAATTACTAACAACGATACAAATATATGTAGGTCTTAAAAACAAGTGTAGTACATTACAATATATAGAACCGTATATTCTGTCGGTAATCCGTTTTCGTCCGTTTTTGTCATTTTTTATTCGTTTTTGTTCGTTTTTATACGTTTTCGTCCGTTTTTATACATTTTCGTCCCTTTTTTACGTTTTTGTCCATTTTTCTCCCTTCTTTTACGTTTTCGTCCGTTTTTATACGTTTTCATCCATTTTAGTCCTTTTTTTTTTTTACATTTTTATATGTTTTCATCCGTTTTCGACCGTTTGTATATGATTTCATCCGTATTTTTATGTTTTCATCAGTTTTTGTCTTTGTCTGTTATATTTTAATGTTTTTATACGTTTTCATCCGTTTTAGTCCATTTTTTTACGTTTACGTCCATTTTTATACGTTTTCGTCCATTTTTTACGTTTTCATCCGTTTTGATACGTTTTCGTCTGATTTTAAACGTTTTTGTCTGTTTTTAAACGTTTTAGTCCGTTTTAATCTATTTTTATACATTTTAGTCTTAGCTATGATGTCCATGTATTAGGGACTGAGTTGTGATTCAAATTCAGTCACTAACAAATTTCCCTCCAAACTTTTTTTATTGCGCAAACATATTTGTAACTGAATTTTAGTCTTAGGTATGATGTCCATGTAATAAGGACGCAGTTGTGACTGAAATTTAGTCACTAAAAGATTTCCCTCAAAACTTTTTTATTGTGTAGACATATTTGTAACTGAAACTTAGTCTTAGCTATGATCTCCATGTATTAGGGACCGAACTGTGACTATAATTCAGTCACTAACAAATTTTCCGTCAAATTTTTTTATTGCGCAAATATATTTGTAACTGAAATTTAGTCTTAGATATGATGTACATGTACTAGGGACTGAATTGTCACCCTTATTCAGTCACTAACAAATTTGCCTCCAAATTTTTTTCCCGTACAGGCATATTAGTAACTGAAATTTAGTCTCAGATATGGGTTCACTGAATCGAGGACTGATATTTAGTCGCCGCAATCAGTCAATAAAAGGTCAGTCCTTAAAAGTATCAGTAACTGATGTTTCAGTTACCGATGCTATGTATCAGCGACTGATATATCAGTCCCTAGAAATTCAGTTTCTGAAAGCCTGTTTTTTTGTAGTGCGACTTTGGTTTCTTTGACTGTGAGTTCGGATTGGGATCTTCATCGTCTCATGGCCTTTTGTGATTTGTAGCATCATCTTTGCAAGTAGTCTTTGATAGATTTACTGAGACAGCAGTGTAGATAGCATTTTCTTCAGGAGTCATGTCTACTTTGCCAAAAAATCTATCAAACATCTGAAGCTGAAGTTCTTCAAACGATATCTATGTTGGGAATACGTTTAATTAATATCAAGTGTCGGTCATTTAATTATGTAATAGGTTGCTTAGATATTAGGCTTATATGTTTGTAATAGACCAAGGCTTATGTAGTAAGCCCATGGGCCTTGTTTTATGTCTTAAATATTCTAGTATGTGCACATGGGGCATTGCCCTAATCTATGTGCCTATAAATACTCTTGTAACCTTCATTTGAAGGTGTTGGTTATTTCATATATGTTATCAAACCTTTGTCATTCTCTCTTATGATATAATCGACTACTCTCTCTACCTCATCTCTTTATCTCATCTCTATCTTACTTATATTATTATGTGATAACTATTTTGGTGACCTAACAAGTGGTATTAATCGGCAAAAGTTAGTTGTGAAGTGTTACGTACCATTTACTATTTATTTCGTTTGGTTTTGTGTTTTACTTTGTGACGAAATCTTCTTTCTGGTACTTTTTTCTCACGCTTGTAAAGTGTGTAGAAGTCTATAGTGTTTAGGAGTTTAATTTGTAGTCGAAAGTTAGGATTTTTTTTGTTTTAAAATTAGTTAGGATCGTAATTTTATTAAGTTACCATCTATCAAAATTACTCAAATTTCATCTTTTAAGTTAAAGCTGGAAACTTTCTTATCATTTAAGTGTTTTTAAACGTTTTTTATCAAAAAGAATCCTTTTTAAACATCGTTTTTTGATAGAAAGTAAGCGTTTTTTTTTTTTAAAACTGTCCTTCATCAGAATTCACATTAAGGGTTTATCGGAATTGACAATGAGGGTTTATCGAAATTGACTTAAGGATTTATCGGAATTGACTTAAGGGTTTATCGGAATTCACCATAAGGGTTCAACAAAATTGGAATTTCAGGGTTCATCGCAATTCATCCTAGGTTTTCTTCACGATTCACGGTTTACTAAGTAGATTCCTTGCTTGTACAAGCTTGTGAAAATACTTCGACTTTGTGGAAATCTCCTATATTGTATAAGATAGTGAGGTAACATCGGAATTGCAAAGATCCATGTCAATTCAGATAACTTATCGAAATTGCCAAATTCCATCGCAATTCAGAAAACTTATCTAAATTGCCAAGCTATATCGCAATTCAGATAACTCATCGAAATTGCCAAATTCCATCGCAATTCAGATAACTTATCGAAATTGCCAAGTTCTATCGCAATTCAGATAACTCATCGAAACTACCAAGTTCCATCGCAATTGATCATAAGTCATCGCAATTCGTCAGTGAACAATGCTCTTCGAAATTTGAACGTGAACAGTACTTATCTAAATTCCAACTTAACCAAAACCAAACTTCATCTAATTCAACACACTTCATAATTATCTTCAAAAGATCCATCACAACTACACAAGTTACTCTTTATGTATCTTTCTAAAAAAATTTAATTTTAAGGGGAGATTAAACGTTCAGTTTTTACGCGAAATTTAAATATTGGTATAACAGTGAAAATTTAGGCCCAAAATTCAAATTTTTATGGTGAAATTTGCCGTCAAAATTTTTAAATCTCAAAATTTTCTAGTAACCTTAGAATTGCATTTTATGGTGAATTTCAAATTCTGGGGGAGAAATTTTTTTCAAATTTAATTTTTGTAGGGAAATAAGAAGTCACTATATCGACCTCTTGTGTGACATATCAACTTTAAACATTTTAGTTTGATTCTTCCGATTACATCGCAACAATTAGGGGGAGAAATGTATAAATCAATGTCGCAAATGAATGAACAGGTGTCACAAATCTCCACACCTACCAACAACAGATCAAAACCTTCATCTAATCCTTCATTACCAAACTTTGCTTTTCAAGGACCTCAAGAACAAATGTACTTCACACAAGCAACTGATGATCCTGAAGATCCGTTTGTGAAAATGAACAAAGGAACGGTGTTATTGACTAAGATGTACTCACAAATTAAGAATTTAAAGAGTCAGACTTCATCTAACCCCCGAAATCAAGCAGTCGCGCAAGGTGAAAGAGTTGATATACAAGGAAGGAATGCTCAAAGGATTGTTGGGAATGTTGAGAATACCACAAATGTCGGTAATGCGAGCAATGCGGTTAAAGCATTGGAAGCTAATTTCGTTTATACAGAAAGCAGTGGGACATAATCAGAAAAGCAGGATGACTGCAGCAGATCGAGGAATGATACAGATGTTGATTGTGCAGATGTCAGACTCACCTATGACACAAAGCCCATATTTGACAAAGAGCCAATGGCTGAGGATGGCAACAGCAGATCGGGGAATGATACAGATGTTGATTGTGCAGATATAGACCCACTTATGACACGGAGCCCATATTTGACAAAGAGCCAATGGCTGAGGTACAATCAATTGTCAATAATAATATATCCGCTCATGATCGCCAACTTACTGAACAACCTGAATTCAGAAATGAAGGAGGGGTTGATCAGAATGTTGACCAACATCTTGTCAAACAACCTTTGTCTGATCCATGAAATGAAAATATAACAAATGTACCATCAAACCAAACTCTCGAGTTTGAAAATACTTGTCCCAAAAAGACCATTGCCCAATTCCAAAAAGATTTCTCAAAACTAGAGGCACATTGAATCTCACTTGAAATTAAATTGCAAAATGAATCTCGTACTTCATGCAATAATGGTCAATTTTTGAATGAACAAAGTAAACATATGGATACATTAGTTAAGGAAAATGAGCTTTTAAAAGGTCAAATTCAAGCAAAGGTGTTTGCACATGCTGCATTGCAAAACAAATTAAGAAGATTGACTGGCCAGAGTGTGGATACTAAGTTTGCAAAACCATCAATCTTGGGGAAACCGCCTCTACAACCTATCAGAAAATAATCAGTGGTTAGACAACCAACTGCATTTAAATTTGAACGACCTAAATTTTCAAAATATCAGTTTGCCTCCTAAGTTGTTGAGAAAAATGATTTGACAAAACCAGTCACTCTACATTCTTGGCCTAAGTAAAATGCATATGTCTCTGCTAAACCTCAACACGTGATTATACCTGGCTTATCTAGGATTAGTTCGAAAACAGTGTCTAAACCGAGCATCAAAAGTAAAGAGTCTTATGGCATAAATGACATGTACAAGAACTATGATCTAGAAAAATCTAGAAAAAAATGCACTACTTCAAAAGGACGGAATTCTAGGTTCAAAACCTTGTATGATGCCTTTCACTGTATTACAGAAAACACTGCTAGTAGTAACAAACCAAAACCTAGGAGCACTCAACAAAAAAATAGGATTTGGCTACCACCTAAGAGTAGTTGCGTAAACAATCATGATGTGCACAGAGAAACTCAATCTAGGAATTCAAAGTCATTTTCAAAAACAAAACAATTTTCAATTGCGTGTAAGGATACAACTAAACTTCCTATTTTTAACCAAAATACTGAATATGTATGTCCTGCATGTCAGAAATGAATCTTTCAAGCTAATCATGATGTCGGTGTTTCAAAATATCTTCAAGAAGTGAATTCACGTGCAAAGGCACAATCGACTAAGACAAGTAAACCAAACAAACCCGTTTAACCAAAAGACAAGATTCAGAAACCTAAGAAGTGGATCAATATAGGACGTAGATTTTCTCAACCAAGTGATGCTCCCACATCTCATTCCGCTGCACCTAAAAAGAAAACATCTCCTAGGTCTAACCTTAGGTGGGTTCCCACGGGTAGAATTTTCAAAATGATTGGTCTTAGGTGCATTCCTACTGGAAAGATTTTAGACATTTGCATCAAAACAAATGTGAACTCTACAGCATCTATCCCTGAGGCAAGAATGAAAACCGTCAAAATCATGTGTTCTGGTGTCAAGAAGATAATTGACACTATAATGTTATACTTATAACATCTGGAACCCAGTTACACTTGGGGATCCATGTTTTCTATCTTGTCTCCTCCTACTTTCTTTGAAGATACAACAGGAATGGCTTCGGAACAACTCAGTTTCGGACCCGAGCTTATAACAATGGCTTCTGAGCAAAACAGCTTAGGACCCGTAACCAACCATCTAAATTTTTCAGATCAATCAGCTGCACCTCTTTCACTTAACCGTAAAGAATTGGAAACACTGTTTGCACCATTGTTTTATGATTCTTTTGCATGTCGTGCACCAGATGTATCACCAATTTCCGCTGCACAACCTGATAATAATCCAATGCCTGATACACCTGCTACTACAACAAACAACAGTTGCTACAGATGCACCTCCAATTGAATCTCCATCAACAGCAGAACAAACCGCTTCCAACACTAACAATGCAGCTGAAGATCTTCAACAACAACCAGTACCCGAACATGCAGATTATGACCCAAATGCGTTATTTAATCCATTTGCACCGACTCCAACCGTTCCTGATATTGTAGAGTCATCCACACGCAATTTGGACCCGTCTAATCTGCATACGTTCTATCAACATCACCCTTCAACACACCATTGGACTAAAGACCACCCCTTAGTAAACATCATTGGCAATCCCTCAGCTCCAGTTATGAAAAGACAAAAACTTCACACCGATGCTGAAAACTGCATCTACACACTCACAATTTGTCAAGATGAACCCAAAAACATCAAAGACGCACTAACATACGACAACTGGATTGAATCAATGCAAGAAGAACTCGACAAATTCAAATGACTAAAAGTATGGGAGTTAGTTGAAAAACCAGATGGGGTCTATGTCATCGGACTAAAATGGATTTGGAAAAATAATTTAGATGCAGAAGGCATAGTAATTCGTAACAAATCGCGTCTGGTAGCTAAAGGATTCACTCAGCAAGAAGAAATTGATTTTGAAGAGTCATTTGCTCCAGTTGCTAGGCTTGAGGCTGTCCGTATCTTTCTAGCATACGCTGCACACAAGAATATGGTTGTTTATCAAATGGATGTGAAAACGGAATTTCTGAATGGTCAATTATGTGAGGAAGTTTATGTTAGTCAACCAGAGGGATTCGTCGATCCAGAGCATCCCAATCATGTGTACAAACTCAAGAAGGCCTTTTAATGACTTAAACAAGCCCCAAAGGCATGGTACGATAAACTTACTGCTTTCTTGCTTACCAATCACTTTACTAAAGGTTCTATGGATCCGACTTTGTTTATTCAAAAACACGGGGAGGACATTTTAATTATTCAAATCTATGTCGATGACATTATTTTTGCATCAACAAACAAAAAATATTCAAATGCTTTTGCAAGATTAATGAAACAAAATTTTGAAATGTCCATGTTGGGTGAACTTACGTTCTTCTTAAGACTCCAAGCTCATCAATCACCCCGTGGAATTTTTCTAAGTCAGTCCAAGTATGCTCTTGAGATTTTAAAGAAACATGACATGACAAGTTGTGATACTTATAACACACCTATGTCTGCATCATCCCCAAAGCTGGATGCTGATTTACATGGTACATCTGTTGACCCTACAAAATACCAATGTATGATTGGGTCACTCATGTATTTAACAGCCAGCCGTCCAGATATTGTATTTGCTGTATATCTATGCTCCCGTAATCAGTCTCGCTCAACTGAAAGACACCTCTCTAAGGTTAAAAGAATCCTTTGATACATAAAGGGAACCATCCATTTGGGGATCTGGTATCCGAAGGATTCTGGTTTCGAACTAATAGCCTTTTCAGATGTTGATCATGCAGGATGTTTAGACACACACAAAAGTACATCTGGTGGAGTGCAGTTTCTAGGAGACAAACTTGTATCTTGGCAGTCAAAGAAGCAGGATTGCACGTCATTATCATCAAAAGAATCAGAATATGTAGTCATGTCAGCAACCGTTGATGACCAACTATTAGGGGGATATTGTTGGGAATAAGTCTAATTAATATCAAGTATCGGTCATTTAATTATGTAATATGTTGCTTAGATATTAGGCTTATATGTTTGTAATAGCCCAAGGCTTATGTAGGAAGCCCAAGGGCCTTGGTTTATGTCTTAAATATTCTAGTATGTGCACATGGGGCGTTGCCCTAATCCATGTGCCTATAAATACTCTTGTAACCTTCATTTGAAGGTGTTGGTTATTTCATATATGTTATCAAACCATTGTCATTCTCTCTTATGATATAATCGACCACTCTCCCTGCCTCATCTCTTTCTCTCATCTCTATCTTATTTATATTATTATGTGATAACTATTTTGGTGACCTAACAATCTATTTTGCTGGAGTGGGGACTGTGTGAATTGTGAGAGGAGCTGCGGAGATCACGTCATTGATGATTTGTCGAATGATAGGCTTGAGTTGCCCTCGTAATGGCTTCAAACACTCTTTTAAGTCCCGCTGAACAACTTGTGATAATTATCTTCTAAGAACTTTTTTGTATGGTCCTTGATGAGTGCATCCATATCTCTTTGAAGAACGTCATCTACTTGCTGTTTCATTCCTTGTAGTTCACTTACTAGCGCTGTTAAGCCGGTAACCATGCTTGTCAAGGTTTCAAATTGATCTTGAAACTTCTTTTCTTTCTTGACTCGAGCTTGCTTCACGGCTTTCTTGACTGTTGCAGCTGCGTGTTAGATCATAGTGTTAACAGGCTTCTTGATTGATTTGTGTGTTGATGTTGTTTGTGTTGGTGGTGGTGATGAGTGTGTTGATGATTGAGGAATAGAAGCGTCTTTGTTAACGTCGACGTCCTGATCTTTTGTTGATGCTGGAGGTGAAACTAGAGGGGAAACGGCAGGTGTATCTTTGGAAATAGGAGGAGATAGTGGTGGTGAATTGGGAGGTGTCTGTATAAAGTCGTCAGCATTAAACTGTTCTTCTTCTTCAACATTCTTGACTACCTCTTCTTCCTGTTGTTCTTTCAACCTCTTTTCTTCATCTTCTTTAGCTTTCCCTTCCAGTTCTACTTCAATTACTGCCTTCTTAAGATCTTCCTTTGTAATTATTAAGTTGTCCTCCATGTTCATGTCTTGATAGTCAGAGTGCTCAGAAACGTATTCAGACATAATGGTGTTGCCTTCCTCATCCTTTTGCTCTTCATTACCGGGTTGGTTAACCGGATCCGAATTTGGTGCTATGATGATGTTCCCTTCTCTACCGGGTTGATTAATCGGATGGAGTTGGGTGTTGCTGCTTGTCCCTCTTTCCTCATTTGATTGAAGAACCGGACTTGGAGGAGGTTGAGGAAAATTTTGGCTTTCTTTGGTAACCTTGATTAGTCCATCAAGTTCCATCTCCTTTTCGGTTCAAGGTTCGAAGGCAACACTCTTAAGTTTCCTCTAATCAAACAACGTTGACTCATCATCTTCTTGTTCTTCATCATCATCACCCAACTCTTTATCAATCTGTTTAAACAAAATTCCCTTTCTTCTTTCTTCGTCTTCCTTTAATGACTCGAAGCTCAACTTCTTTTCTAATTCTGTTACTGCATCATCAGTAGCTGCATCTTCTCCGTGAATGACTACTTCCTCATCTGATTTGGTGTCAGAGTCTGATTCATCAGAAGGTTCAGGTATAGGTTGAGGTGTGGGTTCATCCTTGAGAAGAGTCATCGGGACTTTTCTTCTTCTGACTTTGAAAGGTGCTGACTTCTTTCATTTTAAGCTTGTAGTGCTTCTAGAGCTCCTAGTCTTAGCTTGTCTTTGACTTCGTGTTTTCACTTGAGATGGTTCAGTGTCATCCTCAATGAAACCGACTTTTACCTTGATGAAACCTGCATCATATTTACGATAATTTGCAGTTTCTTTGATTTGTTCATCAAGGAAATAATCAGGAAGCCTTTTGCCTTGTTTACGTGTGTTGGTGGTCAATGTTTTCACCAAATCAATCTTACAATCATCAATAAATCTGTGAATCTTCTCCGTTGGACCATGAAGACGACTCACAAACTCTGGTTGATATTCTAATAAATGCCAAATGATTAACGTGGTGAAGCGAACGAATGGAATCTTGGTCATGCTCCGATTTGACTGAATCTGGTAAACCATGTCTTCCATTATTGGTTGAGCGAAGTCAATCTTTCTCATGTTGACAATGCCCCAAAAGATTTGAAGGTGTTGTAGCCGGTGATGCTCATGTCCGCTTTGCCTTCCAGAAACAGAGCGTACGACGATCAGATAGAAAGTTCTCCAAGGTTGTGGTAGAAACTTCACAGCAAACCTGTAGTGTTTAGTCAATGGTGTGTCTTCTTGAACATCATACCCTAAGTCAATGAGAGAGTCCAAGACATCAGCTTCACTGGGTATCGGAGCATAAGCATGTTTTGGTCGTGGCAAAAGAAGTACAGTGCAAATCAGCTGGACATCAACAGTGTACTATTGTCTGTCCAAAGTCACAGTGAAAGAGTTGTCGTCCAGATTGACCCTTGCTGTGTGCCTGAACTGATGTAGGTAGAAAGATGGAACCGAAGCGGATTTATTAAGTATGTTCTTGCACGGGTGAACAAGAAGAATATCTTTGACAATTCGGCATAATTCTTCAGGAATTCTGAGATTGTTGAAGTCAACCCTTGCATTGTTCATGCCGATGACTACCTTGTAGTCTTCCGGGACTATATCTTTCAGATTAAGTCATGGAAGTGGTTGTGTAGGAGCAATCACATTTTGTTCAGCCATTGTATTCTGAAAGGAACAATCATAAAACAAACATCCAGAATATTTAAGTGTTAGCACAGTTTTTGTTTGAGTTACTGATTTTATTCCTTTTTGTGAATATATAAGTTGTTGACAAAAAATGTCTTAAGCTTGAACATTATGATTGTTTGAAGTTTAAGGGTTAAACAACTTGTGGTCTAAGTCCTAAGTATGCATGAAATGATCACAAGTGTTTGGACTTAGGAATGCTAGATAGAAACTATGTATTTAAGTGTTTGTTCGAAACATGGTTGTATAATGTTTGTTAGAAACATTTTGCTAGTTTGAAATTTTTATGCTTGTTCGAAACTTTGTGTCTGAAAATTTTGGTCTGTTTGAAAAAATTCAGAGCTAGTTCGAAATTTTTATGCTTGTTCGAAACTTTGTGCCTGTTTGAAAATTTTGGTCTGTTCTAAAAAATTCAGATCTAGTTCGAAAATTTCTCACTAGTTCAAAATTTTGAGCTTGCTCGAAATTTTCTTGCTAGTTCGAAATTTTTCATGACACTTAGAAGAATTCTTATACAAGAAACTTCGAACAACCATAGACGTACTTTTTTTGAAAACTGGAAATTTCAAATTCCTTGCCCTGTGATTACAAACAATAACCAGGTGTTATAATTCATTCTAATGACTCTAATGATCATCACAATTAACAGTTTATGCGTCCAAACATAACAGATGGCATGTTCGAAATTTCAAGAACACCAACAATTTCTAACACAATTCAAAACAGATTCAGTGCAAGATAAATCATTTCCAAAACATCCCTTATATCGAACATAAGTGATGAGTGTCTAAATACTCATCATTTCATTCACATTTTGACTGCAAAAACATTTAAAAACATGCAGTTATGCTTCAAAATTCAGAAAATATTATTGGATTGTGTTTTTATATGTTTCAGATGCAAAATGATTAAAAGCAAGTAAAAATGAGCAAAGTTTGGATAAACGGCAAGTCTAGTCCCTCGAATTTCAAAAGTTGTCAAAATTAGTCCTTGGGGTTTGAAAAATGACATTTATGGTCCCCGGGTGTTTTAAAATGGAAAATTATGTTTTATGGTCCTTGTACTATTGAAACTTGGCATGAATGGTCCTTTTGATAACTTTGGTGAAATTACAACTCAGCCCCTTCACAAATCAGAAAATACAAAAATGGTCCTTGTGATTAAACTACAAACCAACCGGACCCTATTTTAAAATAAACCCAAATCCTACCCAAAACAACAAACCCAGCCCATCCTAAACTAAACCCAAAGCCCAAACCCGACCCACCAACTTAAATAAATAAAAACCGGGTCAAACCCACTCCTTCTGTTCATCTCCCTCCCAACTCCCTGATACACAAAACCAGGTGGTTTTGGCCACCTGCTACCACCACCTCACCCCCCAGCTGGCTACTCTACACCTCCACCTCAATCTCCCACCTACTTAGCTACTCACCAACGTGCCCTCATGACTCAGAAAAAAAGCCAAAATCCCACTTGGCCATTTCCCGCCAAAACAAGATTGAAGGGTCCAGATTGAATTGATTTAATCCAATGATGGGGAAATGCTCAGAGGTCGACAAGGAAGCTTATGGGAGTAATATTTAAGAAGAAAAAGACAGAGAAAATGGGTGTCATAGTTTTTAGACCCCTTTCGTAGTGTAGAATGTTTATTGCTTATTTTTAGTTTAAATCTCAGTTCTAATTTGTACTTCAAGTCATTTTAAGCTTAATTGTATTTTATGTTATCGACATTGTTCAATTTCCAGGTTAAATTAAATTTCATGTTTCCACTTGTTTCAATGAATTCGAATATTAAGCTCTAGTCAGTGTTACATGATACACAAGCTCCCTACCCATTCATATAAGCTTATCTAAGCTCCTTGTAGCTTTTTGTAAGCCTATGTTTCAGTCTAGTAATTTTCACTTTGAAAAACCAAAAAAGTCAAAAATAGTCAACTTAAGTCATTAGCTTATTTAGAGCTTATTTTAATTTGAAAATCACTTTTCTCAGCTTAACTGAGTTATTAAGTCAGTAATAAGTCAGTAGTTCAAATTGGTTCAGTGTTTTCTAGTTTTAAATTCATTTCTGTCAATATATAGGGGTGTTTGGATTGATAGTCAAACTGGGTCAAATTGGGTTGGAATTGTTCCATTGCACCTTGATCAGTTTTGATTAAGCTTGTAACACCCTATTTAAGCTATTTTCAATGTTATTTTTGTTGATTGAAGCTTTTACAGGTTTTTGAGTTTGGGACTGAAATCACAAGCTTCTGAGCTGCCCTCACAAGCTCCAAATGAGCTGAGCTTATTGTGGTGCTATTCTTGCATTCTCAAGTTTCTTCTAAGATCACATTCAGTTTGCATTAAGAACCCATAGGCTTGGTTCTCAGTTTTACTCATTTCAGTCACATTTAGCATAGCAGTCTTTATTTTTGAGTTTTTTACACTTTCTCAGATTTTTGAGATTTTCTAGTTCCCTCAGTTTAAGTTATCATAAGCTAAAGTTTGTGGATTATCATAGTTCACCAGTTCACCTAGCTCTAGTATTTTTTTAAAGATTTTTAGAGTAGCTTATTGTAGCTTTTGGATAGCTTGAAAGTCACTCATTTTGCCCTGTGCACCCTAGTTCAGCAGACTGCAGTGAACTTTTAGCTTATTCTGTGATGATCATGTGCTTATTCCATTAGAATTTGTGGCTTATTAGTTGTCATTTCAGCTTATTAATAGTTGTCCAGCTTGTTTCTATTTGTTCCTTAATGGTTTGTCATTTCTATTTTTCTGTTTTGGTACATTAGTTTAATGGTTAGATTGCCTTTTATTTAGCTCAAAACATCACCTCAGTTTTACATTTCACCTGCATCAGTTAGAATTTGCCCAAGTAGCTAACTGTATTACTCTATACTGATGTATCAGTATTTGATTGTTCTAAAGCACCTACTTTGTAGCTTATTTTCTATGCTCATAATAAGTCCTTTAGGTCTGAATTTTGGTACACAAGTAGCTCATAGTATAAGCTTGATTTTGCCCCCTTCACTTTCCAAAAAACTGCTTATTTCAGTGCTTAAAAATAAGCTAGAAATAGGGCCTTTAGCTTTCTTTTAGTAAACTGTATAATTACTCGATTTGGCAGACGGCCTGGGCATATTTTAGTTTTTTAAGTTGAATTAGGTTTGTTTAGGCCTATTACACTATACCTGAGCTTTTGGTGTATTCTAGTGCTTATTTGCTTATTTTTGTGCTTATTTTCAAACTGCTTATTAGCCCATTCAGCTTATTAGTGGGCTTATCTAACTCTTTATATTTTTCCTAGTATTCTGCTATCATATAGTATTTACCTTGAATTTTTTAGATTTTTCCCAAGTCATTTACTATTTTTAGTCCTTTTAATTAGTTTCTAATAGTTTTTAATTCATAATAAAAAATATAAAAGTCAGAAAAATATAAATCTTTTTTCTAAAATTTTCTTTTATTATTTAGGATTTAAGAAAAATAATTTTGCACTTGTAAGATTAGATTTCCATATATCTCAGTTTTTAGCCCGTTTTTCACTTTATTCTACTTTTTTCGGTGCTTATTTTAAGTTTTCAAAAATATCGTCTTTTATAAAAAGTGCTTATAATTAAGTACTTTAGCAATTTCGAAAATCAAAAATCCAAAATTATCCCGTTTTTATATTTCCCGTTTAGCTTATTTAAGCTATTTTCTTTTATTCCTTAGTATAAATCACTCAAAACCTTATTCGTTCAATCATCACCCGATCACAAATTCGATCTATTTCAGTTTTCACACCTCGCTGGGACTTAACGACCCGGGGATACACTAACTCCTTGGATAATTGCATTGTGCCCTAGATTGTTTGACTCTTGTTGACCATTTACTTTTTCAATATTAGCAGACTGTTTGGGGCCGATCAAATTTTGGCGCTGTTGCCGGGGAGGTGTGCTGCGTAAAAATGAATTTGAAGCATCGGTGATTGTTGAATATACATCCATTGTATATTTATCATCCTTGTCCATATTTTCACATTTTTCATATAAAAACCAAAATAATCGTGAAGTTAATTCGTTTGACTGAACGATTGCCAAAAACATTTTTATTCAAGTTTTCAACGAACACACAAAAAAAACCCCAAAACTATTCATCTTTACCCTCTTACCTTTTTGATTCTTCATTTCTTACCCTCTGTTACCCTTTAATTCTTTCTATGTCTTATCCTCACCTTCTTGGTTGTCAATGGTGTGGCGGCCCTCATAATGATGATAATTGTCTCAGTTTTAGCATGGTAGAGTCGGGAAATGGGTCTGTCTATAACCAAGATCCCTATTCTTACCATGACACGACTAATTTAATCCAACAGCTACCACATCATGAGATTCAGACATACTTGTGTGAATTTTGTGGAGGTCCTCACCAAGGATTTGAGTGTCAGACCAGAGACACGTTTGTCTATGAACAAATCTCTAATAACCCTATGAACTTTGGAAATAATCAATATCCATGTTATTCACCAAATCAGTCACAACAATCATTTTGTTGTGAGTACTGTGGAGGTCCACACTTTAGCTCTGATTGTCAAACAAGGAATCCATTTCCTTGTAACAATTATGACTCTTCGTATCATGACCAACCTCTACAGTACCAAATGAATCAGGCACCACCTCAGCCTCAGCCACTTCCTCAAAATCTTCTCCTTGATCTTTTGGATTTAGTGAAAGATTTGAAAGGATGTAAACATTCCCAAGATAATCCAAATCAAAAATCCATGGAAGAATTGTTAACTGAAGAGCAAGCTGCTAAATTAGATTCCCAGATTGCCAGTGAAAACTCTATTAGGGAATTAATTAAAATACAAAAAGCAGCCAGATCTAGCTCTCGATTCCGTTTCATTCCTGATGATAGTGATGATGAAGATATCGTTGATATTCTTCAAAAAGATTCATCAAGTTCATCAGTTGAGATTCCTTTCGTGGAAGTACAGGGAGAAAAGTCTGGAGAAATTACTAGCAGAAGAACAAATGAAAATTGTAAAATCCATGTGTGCTAGTCTTTTTCGACTCCCTCAGTCTGCTGTTATCACACCCGAGGTTCCCACTCACTCTCTAAGCATGGGGGATGAGCATCTTAGCACTGTTCCTGAAAAGGAATCGGACGAATTCATAAAGTCTAGTGTTGAGAACCTTGTTCCAATCCCAAGTGAGTCACAAGGAATTCTTGATCATGAGTGTGATATCCCTTCCCCTCTTGAGTGTTCAAAAGATCATTTTGAGACTTTCTCCGATTCTAACGATGAATATACATCTTATGGAGAAGTTGAGTATGTTGAGGCATCACTGCCCCATTCTGATGTTGACCCTCTTCTTGAGGAGTTTACTGATGAACTTACTCACATTGATCCACTTCCATCAGGAAGTGATGATGATCTCTTTGATTTCGAATCCAATCTGGAAGAAATCGAAAGTCTCTTATATCATGATCCATCACTCAATTCTTATCCCAACCCCGAGCTTAGTGATTCACATACTGATGAAAATTCTTTATCTTGTGGAGACATCAGTCATGTGGAGGAACTACCTTCTGAGCTCGTCTGTCCAAAAGAGAATATTGATCATCGTGTTCCCAAAGCATTCAAAATGTCTTTCACCAATCCTCTGTTTTAATTCGAATCTGAATTCACTTTAATTTCTGATAATCCACTCTTTGATATTCAGAACGAGGTAGGTGATGATTCCATAATAGAACAAGGGTTCACAGATTTACATCACGTGAATGATTCTCTTTACGAGGAGTTCTCCTTTGAACTCACTCATATCATATCTCCACCAGAGTATGATAACTTTCACTTTGATCTAGACAAAGATTATCTTTATGTCCTGGAGGGAAATATTCTCAACACTGAGAATTTGATTAATGTCAAAATTCCATCCCTCCCGCCCAGAATATGTCTTGATCAAATGAGCTTTAATGATGAGGTTCATGATCCAGAAATCATGAATTCTCCTTCTAATGATGAGTTAGTCATGATTTTTATCATGACTTTCTTTCTTTTCTTCACCTACACGGTGACTTCTCCTGTTCTTCACTCCTTCGGGAATGAAGACACTATCTTTGATCCCGGCATTTTCATTTATCATTTGTGAGCCGGGTCTGTGTATATCTCATCGGAGTGGAACTTTCAAGTACTTCAGTGTTTATCCAAACATCTTGAACGAAAGTCCGATGGAGATTTTTTTTTCCACTTGCTTCCCCAAGAACCAATGAATGCGGGGTCGAGTCAAGCTAAGTGACTCGGTGAACAAAAACATTAGCACAACATGGGTTTTCACCCATGTCTCTGATTTCTTTCTATTTTCTAACACCTAAGTGTGGGGGAGATGCCCCACATGTTGTATATATGTAAGTTTTCATCAAAAAAAAAAAAAAAGTGTGTGTATATATAATGGCTATTAGTATTGCCTTTTCACGTTCTAAGTGTTGGTTTAACAGCCGGTACTTTGAATATTGAGGGCAATATTCAGTTCTAAGTGTGGGGGGGAATTCTAGCGAATTTGATCATATGTACCATCTAGTACCCCCATTTTGGCCAAAATTTTAAAAAAATTTCTCACTTAGAACGCAATAAATGGTTATCAGTCAGCCATGTCTAACCCACATAAGGATTGGCTAATCCAGGAGCAAACGGCTCTTGGTAAAGATATCTCAAATCCGTTTATGGCTTGCAATTTGCCAAAAATTGTATGGTATTCGACTCACCATATCTTTATAAGTGAAGAGTTGGCTAGCCCGCAAGGTTATGGCTTGTGGTAAAGGCAAGTGGAAAACCATAATTGGTAATCAGCTCACCAAAGATAATAACTGTATTTTATCTAAGAGTTGGCTAGTCCAGAAGCAAACGGCTTCTGGTAAAGACAAATCAAACCCGTTGACAGCTGATGATTTGCTCAAAATCATTTGGTTATCATTGTACCAAAGTATCACATACTAAAACAGTGGCTACTCCAGAAGTAATGGCTATCTGGTAAAGAGTAAAATCCATTAAAGTTTCAAAAAGGATTGCTAGGGACTAGCAATAGTTTAGTGTGGGGGATTGATGAGTGTCTAAATACTCATCATTTCTTTCACATTTTGACTGCAAAAACATTTAAAAACATGCAGTTATGCTTCAAAATTCAGAAAATATTATTGGATTGTGTTTTTATATGTTTCAGATACAAAATGATTAAAAACAAGTAAAAATGAGCAAAGTTTGCATAAATGGCAAGTCTAGTCCCTCGAATTTCAAAAGTTGTCAAAATTAGTCCCTGGGGTTTGAAAAATGACATTTATGGTCCCCGGGTGTTTTAAAATGGAAAATTATGTTTTATGGTCCTTGTACTATTGAAACTTGGCATGAATGGTCCTTTTGATAACTTTGGTGAAATTACAACTCAGCCCCTTCACAAATCAAAAAATACAAAAATGGTCCTTGTGATTAAACTACAAACCAACCGGACCCTATTTTAAAATAAACCCAAATCCTACCCAAAACAACAAACCCAGCCCATCCTAAACTAAACCCAAAGCCCAAACCCGACCCACCAAATTAAATAAATAAAAACCAGGTCAAACCCAGTCAAACCCACTCCTTCTGTTCATCTCCCTCCCAACTCCCTGATACACAAAACCAGGTGGTTTTGGCCACCTGCTACCACCACCTCACCCCCCAGCTGGCTACTCTACACCTCCACCTCAATCTCCCACCTACTTAGCTACTCACCAACGTGCCCTCATGACTCAGAAAAAAAGCCAAAATCCCACTTGGCCATTTCCCGCCAAAACAAGATTGAAGGGTCCAGATTGAATTGATTTAATCCAATGATGGGGAAATGCTCAGAGGTCGACAAGGAAGCTTATGGGAGTAATATTTAAGAAGAAAATGGGTGTCATAGTTTTTAGACCCCTTTCGTAGTGTAGAATGTTTATTGCTTATTTTTAGTTCAAATCTCAGTTCTAATTTGTACTTCAAGTCATTTTAAGCTTAATTGTATTTTATGTTATCAACATTGTTCAATTTCCAGGTTAAATTAAATTTCATGTTTCTACTTGTTTCAATGAATTCGAATATTAAGCTCTAGTCAGTGTTACATGATACACAAGCTCCCTACCCATTCATATAAGCTTATCTAAGCTCCTTGTAGCTTTTTGTAAGCCTGTGTTTCAGTCTAGTAATTTTCACTTTGAAAAACCAAAAAAGTCAAAAATAGTCAACTTAAGTCATTAGCTTATTTAGAGCTTATTTTAATTTGAAAATCACTTTTCTCAGCTTAACTGAGTTATTAAGTCAGTAATAAGTCAGTAGTTCAAATTGGTTCAGTGTTTTCTAGTTTTAATTTCATTTCAGTCAATATATAGGGGTGTTTGGATTGATAGTCAAATTGGGTTGGAACTGTTCCATTGCACCTTGATCAGTTTTGATTAAGCTTGTAACACCCTATTTAAGCTATTTTCAGTGTTATTTTTGTTGATTGAAGCTTTTACAGGTTTTTGAGTTTGGGACTGAAATCACAAGCTTGTGAGCTGCCCTCACAAGCTCCAAATGAGCTGAGCTTATTGTGGTGCTATTCTTGCATTCTCAAGTTTGTTCTAAGATCACATTCAGTTTGCATTAAGAACCCATAGGCTTGGTTCTCAGTTTTACTCATTTCAGTCACATTTAGCATAGCAGTCTTTATTTTTGAGTTTTTTACACTTTCTCAGATTTTTGAGATTTTCTAGTTCCCTCAGTTTAAGTTATTATAAGTTAAAGTTTGTGGATTATCATAGTTCACCAGTTCACCTAGCTCTAGTATTTCTTTTTTAAGATTTTTAGAGTAGCTTATAGTAGCTTTTGGATAGCTTGAAAGTCACTCATTTTGCCCTGTGCACCCTAGTTCAGCAGACTGCAGTGAACTTTTAGCTTATTCTGTGATGATCATGTGCTTATTCCATTAGAATTTGTGGCTTATTAGTTGTCATTTCAGCTTATTAATAGTTGTCCAGCTTGTTTCTATTTGTTCCTTAATGGTTTGTCATTTCTATTTTTCTATTTTGGTACATTAGTTTAATGGTTAGATTGCCTTTTATTTATCTCAAAACATCACCTCAGTTTTACATTTCACTTGCATCAGTTAGAATTTGCCCAAGTAGCTAACTGTATTACTCTATACTGATGTATCAGTATTTGATTGTTCTAAAGCACCTACTTTGTAGCTTATTTTCTATGCTCATAATAAGTCCGTTAGGTCCGAATTTTGGTACACAAGTAGCTCATAGTATAAGCTTGATTTTGCCCCCTTCACATTCTAAAAAACTGCTTATTTCAGTGCTTAAAAATAAGCTAGAAATAGGGCCTTTAGCTTTCTTTTAGTAAACTGTATAATTACTCGATTTGGCTGACGGCCTGGGCATATTTTAGTTTTTTAAGTTGAATTAGGTTTGTTTAGGCCTATTACACTATACCTGAGCTTTTGGTGTATTCTAGTGCTTATTTGCTTATTTTTGTGCTTATTTTCAAACTGCTTATTAGTCCATTCAGCTTATTCGTGGGCTTATCTAACTTTTTATATTTTTCCTAGTATTCTGCTATCATATAGTATTTACCTTAAATTTTTTAGATTTTTCCCAAGTCATTTACTATTTTTAATCCTTTTAATTAGTTTCTAATAGTTTTTAATTCATAATAAAAAATATAAAAGTCAGAAAAATATAAATCTTTTTTCTAAAATTTTCTTTTATTATTTAGGATTTAAGAAAAATAATTTTGCACTTGTAAGATTAGATTTCCATATATCTCAGTTTTTAGCCCGTTTTTCACTTTATTCTACTTTTTTCGGTGCTTATTTTAAGTTTTCAAAAATATCGTCTTTTATAAAAAGTGCTTATAATTAAGTACTTTAGCAATTTCGAAAATCAAAAATCCAAAATTATCCCGTTTTTATATTTCCCGTTTAGCTTATTTAAGCTATTTTCTTTTATTCCTTAGTATAAATCACTCAAAACCTTATTCGTTCAATCATCACCCGATCACAAATTCGATCTATTTCAGTTTTCACACCTCGCTGGGACTTAACGACCCGGGGATACACTAACTCCTTGGATAATTGCATTGTGCCCTAGATTGTTTGACTCTTGTTGACCATTTACTTGGTCAATATTAGCAGACTGTTTGGGGCCGATCAATAAGCTACCTGAACATTTATCATGAACTCCTAACATAAACACCTCTAGTTCAAAATATGAAGAACACCAATTAATCGAATAACCCACAAATCGTTATAATGTAACAATTCATTTTGGTCGAGTGATCTATGAATGATACTAAACAAAACCCACTAACTTAATTAGGCTCAAACACTTTCAATCAAAAATCCCCAAATCAACCATAAACCCTAATTATCTAAATCCAATCAATCTTGTTTCTGAGAACAATTAAGGTATTGGAACATGTTTAAGACTTGTTTAGGAACATTTCCCACCAATAACATTAACCATAAACCCACAGAATCATAAACCCCCAATTCAACTAAAACCCTAACTCTTTAAATCAAAAATTAGTAAGATCTAGCCGTTGGATTATGAAAACGTTTGAAAACCATGACTTATATTAAACTAAGGATTACAAAAACACTTACGGATTTAAGATTCAAAGCACGGATTCAAGTAATGATTTTGGATCGTCGTTTATGGTGGTTGAGAAGTAATAAAGATTTTGCAGGTGCAGTAAATGGTGTCATTTTTTTTTTTTTTTTTTTGTTAAAATTTTTACTTTCAAACTATGTCACTTTTAGTCCCTTAACGTCTCATTTTGCATAGTTAGTCCCTTTTCCTCACGTAATTTTACAAACACACTTTTGACAAGAAACAATTTTAATACTCTCTCTCGACTTAGGATATATAAAATATTTTGAGATTAAGGAGGGTATTACAAGGATATTTTACCAACATTTATACAAACAACATCTTTTTGGAAATATGCAAGTACAATTTTTTTTTTTTTAAATTAAAAGTGAATTTCATTCTCCCCCTCAACACTTGTTCGAAAAAATAGGTAATTTGTTTAAATGAACAAAGTGTTGACAGAAATTTTGTACTTGCATTTTATTTTATTTTTTTGAAAGAAAGAAAGTTGAAAATGAAAATCTTTTTGTTGCTTTTGATAAGATATTTACAAAACATTTTGGTGTTTGACTTTCTTAGATGTTTTCAATAAGGTTTTTCAAATCATCTGGAGTCAAACACCGCATGCCAATTTGGTGAACTAATTCCACAAATCTTGCATAGGGCAAGACTTTCGTGAATAAGTCTGCTAATTGGTATTCAGCAACCACAAAGTATAGTATAATTGTACCCTTTTCAACATGCTCTTTGATTAAATGATATCAGAGTGCGATATGTTTTGACTTCGAATGTTGAACCGTGTTGCATGAGATAGCAATGGCACTCTTGGAGTCGCAGTACATGGGAATCTTATTGTAAATGTAGCCATAGTCCATCAGTTGTGATCGCATCCATATGACTTGAGCGCAGCATGCTGACATGGCTACATATTCTGATTATGTTGATGACAATGATGTGCAATTTTGCTTCTTTTACTGCCAAGATACAAGTTTCTCTCCTAGAAACTGCACTCTACCAGATGTACTTTTGCGTGTGTCTAAACATCTAGCATTATCAGCATCTGAAAAAGCTATTAGTTCAAAACCAGAATCCTTCGGATACCAGATCCCCAAATGGATAGTTCCCTTTATGTATCAAAGGATTCTTTTAACCTCAGAGAGGTGTCTTTCTGTTGGGAGAGACTGATAACGGGAGCATAGATATACAGTAAATAAAATAACTGGTCGGCTGGCTGTTAGTTACATGAGGGACCCAATTATACTTCGGTATTTTGTAGGGTCAACAGGTGTACCATGTAAATCAGCATCCAGCTTTGGGGATGATGCAGACATAGGTGTGTTATAAGTATCACAACTTGTCATGCCTTGTTTCTTTAAAATCTCAAGAGCATACTTTGACTGACTTAGAAAAATTCCATGGGGTCCTAAGAAGAACGTAAGTTCACCCATCATGGACATTTCAAAATTTTGTTTCATTAATTTTGCAAAAGCATTTGAATATTTTTGTTTGTAGATGCAAAAATAATGTCATCAACATAGATATGAACAATTAAAATTCCCTCCCCGTGTTTTTGACTAAACAAAGTTGGATCCACAGAACCTTTAGTAAACTGATTGGTAAGCAAGAAAGTAGTAAGTTTATCGTACCATGCCCTTGGGGATTGTTTAAGTCCGTAAAGGGCCTTCTTGAGTCTGTACACATGATTGGAATGCTATGGATCGACGAATCCCTCTGGTTGACTAACAGAAACTTTCTCACGTAATTGACCGTTCAGAAATGCCATTTTCACATCCATTTGATAAACAACCATATTCTTGTATGCAGCGTATGCCAAAAAATACGGACAGACTCAAGCCTAGCCACTGGAGCAAAGGACTCTTCAAAACCAATTCCTTCTTGCTGAGTGAATCCTTTAGCTACCAGACGTGATTTGTTACGAATCATTGTGCCTTCTACATCTAACTTGTTTTTCCAAATCCACTTCAGTCTGATGACAAAGACCTCATCAGGTCTTTCAACTAACTCCCACACTTCTAGCCGTTTGAATTTTTCGAGTTCTTCTTGCATTCACTCAATCCAGTTTTCGTATGTTAGTGCTTCTTTAATGTTTTTGGGTTCATCTTGACAAACTGTGAGTACATAGATGCAGTTTTCAGCATCGGTGTGAAGTTTTCATCTTGTCATAATTGGAGTTGAGGGATTGCCAATGATATTTACTATGGGGTGATCTTTAGTCCAATGATGTGTTGAAGGGTGGTGTTGATAGAACGTATACAGATTAGACGGGTCCAAATTGCGTGTGGACGACTCTTCAATATCAGGAACGGTTGGAGTCGGTGCAAATGGATTAAAGAACGCATTTGGGTCATAATCTGCAGGTTCAGGTACTGGTTGTTGTTTTAGAACTTCAGCTGAATTTTCATTGTTGGATGTGGTTTGTTCTGCTGTTGATGGAGATTCAATTGGAGTCGCATCTGTTGCAACGGTTGTTGTTGTAGGAGCAGGTGTATCAGGTATTGGAATATTATCAGGTTGTGCAGTGGAAATAGGTGATACATCTGGTGCACGACATTCAAATGAATCATGAAACAGTAGAACAAACAAGGTTTCCAATTCTTTACGGTTAAGTGAAAGAGGTGCAGCTGATTGATCTGGAAAGTTTAGACGGTTGGTTGCGGGTCCTAAGCTGTTATGCTCAGAAGCCATTTTTGTAAGCTCATCAAAATTCGCATGAATAGTCTCCCGAATTTCTCTAGTACGACGATTCCAGATTCAAAAACCTTTGGAGTTTTCATAATATCCAATGAAGATACCAATATCGGCCTTTGCTTTGAGCTTTCCAAAATCATCATGATCATTATTTGGGTAGCATAGAGCACCAAATACATGAAAGTGTTTTATATTCGGTTTGCGGTTGTGAACAATCTCATAAGGGGTTTTGTGATGGCGTTTGGTGATCATACAACGGTTTAGGGTATAACATGCAGTTGATACAGCTTCTGCCCATAAGTAATCTGGTAATTGAGCAATGATTAGCATCATTCTTGCAGCTTCCACTAACGTCCTGTTGCGTCTTTCGACAACCCCATTCTATTCTGGACTTCTTGCAATAGATGTTTGATGTTCAATTCCCACTTTCTCAAAGTAGGATTGAAGACTCTAATTCTTGAATTCAGTTCCATTATATGTTCTAACTTTTCTGACCGTATTACGAAGCTGAACTTTAATTTTTGTGAGAAAGGTCATGATCATTGAAGGAGCTTGATCTTTGCTATAGAGAAAATAGACCCAAGTCCATCTGGAGTAGTCATCAATAATTACTAGAATGTAGCGTTTACTGCTGATCGTTTAAACATGCATAGGGCCACACAAATCCATATGAAGTAGTTGAAGAACGTGATTCGTACTGTGTTCTATTTTTGAAGGGAAATGTGCACGAGTACTTTTTCCTTGTCCATAAGCTGGACATAAGTGATCTTTTGAATATTGAAACTTGGAAGACCATCGACTAGTTTGTGACGTGAAAGTTTAGTCATGGTTTTGAAGTTCAGATGAGAAATTCGTTTGTGCCAAAACCATGATTTAGTCGAATGTGCTTTGAAAAGCAGACATATAGGAGAAGAAGCAATCATATGAGACATTGAGATATTGTATAGACTAGTTCCACGAATGCCCGACATTAGATCATTTCTTTGTAAGTCACGAACGAAACAAGTTTTCTTCCGAAATGCTACTTCCAAATCCCCATCACAAAATTTACCGACGGAGAAAAGGTTGTGACCAAGGCCTTCGACATAGTATACACGATTAATTTCGATGTTTCCATTGACGTAATCTCCATAGCCCATGATAGCAGCGAAAAGATCATTCCCGTATCTGACAGTGCCGATGAACTTTGAAACAAAGTTTACTAACAATTTGAGGTTGCCTGTCATGTGTCGGGTATAGCCGCTATCAACAATCTATATAACAATTTGTACCACCTGCATCACACAAAGAAGACGAAGATGGAGTGATGGTAAGGGTAGAACCCAAAGAATTTGTGGGTTCCGTTGGGTTAGTAACACAGTTATTAATAACTTTAGGTAGCCATGTAAAACTAGGTTTTCTTTATAACTTTAGGTAGCCATGTAAAACTAGGTTTTCTTTATAATCAATTTCAAGGTTAAGCATCAATCTCAGTTTATGCAAATTTGTGTTCAAATTTCATGTTTCTTTGAATATTGTTAATAATGTTGTTTCTGGACTCATAAGTTCATATAAGCTCCTTATATAGCTTTTGTAAGCTATTAGAAACTTAAAAAATTCAGTTGTAGTATTAAGAATCAAAATTACAAAAGTGAGATAAAAAAGAGTGAAAAATCAAAAATCAATGAAGATGTTTGAAGATGGCTGGAGCAAGGGAAATTCTGGATTGCCCTTGGGTTAGTAGCTTTGTGGAAAGCCCATAGGAGTGATCTAAAGTCCTTGTTCTTGGTTTCAAGCTGGATCACAGTTGTAAGCCTTTTTAGTCAATTTTTGCATTTCACTGTATTAGTAGCTTAAACCTTAAATCTCTGTGTTTTTATGTTCTTGTGTTGTAGTTAAGTAGATTCATTCACTAAAACAAGTTGCTTGTTCATTAGATATCATAGTTGCTTAAAATTCCATTTTACACAGTCAAAATAGCATTTTAGTGAATTCGGTGTTTCATGCTTGGATCATTGTTGATTTCTGTTCAAATGGTCTTGTTATATGATAATATAAGGTTTAAAATCAGTGTTGTAGTCTAAATCATCAGGTTGTTTTGAAAATCAAAAATCAAGCAACATATAAGGTGTGTTTGGATCAGTGTGATTCATTGAGTTCTGTGGTGTCTTTGTTGTTATTCTTGGTTCATGCATGTCATATTAGGTTTAAGTAATTCAATTTAGTCATAAAAGTTAGTCATTTTTCAGTTAAAAGTCAAAATCAGTTTTATTTCAATTTTTCTACATAAATATTAGTGTATCAGTTAGAATAATATCACATTTAGTTGCATAAGTTTTTTATCTAGCTTAATTTCATGTTTCTATAGCATAACATTACATAATCAGTGAGTAGAATAGAATCAAAATTCATCTAAGTCAAATATTTGGTTTTACTGCAAAAGTCAATCATCTCCCCTGTGCACCCAGAAAAGTCAGATTTTCATAAGCTTGCATAAGCTTCATTTCTTAGCCTTAGCTTGTGATTTTTGGTTCTTTGTGAAGCATAGCAACCCATCTTCAAGTTCCAGCAATAATCTTTCCATTTCTAGCTTATTTGATAGGGCTGCAATCAGCTTCTATTTTGTCCCATTTTCATCAGTGTATACTGATCAGTATATTTGACCAATTTTCATAAGCTATTCATGAGCTCTCTAGTGGTCCCCACAGTGAGAGCTTTAGCTTTTTGAACACCCCACCAGCTCATCTAAACACCTCAGTGCTTATTTTAGGCTTAGGAGCTTTTGCCCCTAGCTTAATTTGCTTTCAAAAAAGACTGCAGGCCTGAGTGTTTAACTGAGTGGGATTTGGATTGCTTATTGGCTTAATTTGAGCTTATCAGTGAATCCCTTTGTCCCTCTTTGCTCATTTCCAGTTTAGTTAACTTATTTACACCTTATTTTCCCTTTGTTTCAAGCTTGTAGCTTATTTTGAGCTTAATTCCCATTTTGAGCTCATAAGCTCAACTGTTTAGCTCATTAAGTTGCAAACTGCTTATTTTTAAGTTTTAAAATTTTTTGTCTTCATTAAAGTTGTTCATTTTCAGTAGTGTAACAAGTTTGTAGTATAAAGTTTTAGATAAAAACCACTTTTAAGAAAGTGATAGCTTCTATTTAAGAAGCTTGAGTTGTTTAGCTTATTTTTCTGCTTTTTAATTAAGCACTTTCTGTTTTTATAATTTTATTATCTTCCTGTCACCTTTAAATAATTTAGGAAAAAGTTTCATAATTTTCTGAGTTTGTTTAGTATTTATTAGAATTTAAAATAGTTAAAAAGTATTTAAAATAATAGTTAATTAATAATAATTAGATAAAAAGTGTAAAAAATATATTTATGGTTTTAAAATAAGTTTTATAATATTTTAGATTTATCTAAGTCATAATTTCATTTTTCTAGGTTTATTTCTTATTTTCTCACTTTTTAGATAATTATTTAATAGTTAAAAATAGTTTTTAATTAATAATAATTAATTAATAAGTCAAATAAATAATTTTCTTTTTCCAATAATTTTCTTTTATTATTAGGCTTGTAAAAAAATAATTTTCATATCCGTAGGCCTTTTATTTATCAAAGCTCACTTTTATTTTGTACGTTTACCTTTATTTAAAAGTTAAACGTACGTTTTTATATTTTAGACGTTTTAAGTAATTTGGTTACCTTTATTTATTTCAATAGCTTGTTTTAAGCTATTATCTTTTATTTTCTTAGTTCATAAATTCCAAAACCCTTTCCCATTCAATTACACTTGATTACAAGCCGTTTTTAAAGCACAATTTCACATCTCGCTGAGACTTAAACGACCCGGGGATAAAACTATACTCCTTGGTTAATTGTCCTCAATTGGTTTGACTTTGTTTGACCACATCCGTGGTTAATTTAAGTTGACTGTTTTAGCAGCAATCAAATTTTGGCGCCGCTACCGGGGAGGTGTGCTGCGTGTTTCAAACGTTTTGCAGTATCGTGTCTTTGAAACCCAATTTGTGTATATCTTCTCTCTCTTGTATATTTATCATATATAAAGCAAAACGCTTGTGAAGTTAACTCATTTAACGGATCAAGTACCAAAAATATCGTATTTCAATTCCCCATAAACCATATTAAAAAAAACAAAAATATTTTCTTTTCTTTTCTATATATAATATCATATAAAAAATAAAAGCACCAAAAACATTTTCCTTTTTCCTTGTTAAATAATAAACAATAAATAAAAATTACCATCGAGTACCAAGACAGAGTACTACCTAACTGGGGGTACGACCATAATAAGTTCCCAAACCAAAGATATAAAACTTGCCTTTGTATCACTTGCGAATATCGGCTCACCTTTAATTGATAAACAAACTATAACGGAGGTTTAAGGATAGTCTGACATTAAATTGTCGGACTGAAAGAAGCGGGTTTTTAAGGAGCATTTAATTGCCCACCTTTGCTTCTCCGCCACTCTGTGCGTTTATCTTTTAGAGAGCTACCGTACGCCTGTTGATTATTGGTTTAAGTTCACTTGTGTTTTTTCTCGATCTTGATTTTAATTGAAAATTTTTGTTTTCATCCTCACTTTTCAAAAACAAATAAAATCCAAAAAGAATCTTCTTACCCCTTTTCTAAGTTTCCTCCACTATAAAGGATTCTTAGACTCGTCTTAGTGCATGCGCACTCGTTCTTCTAGGTCATCAAGCCCTCTCCGTGAGCTTGGAAACATACCTCGAAGACGTCGTAGACGTTCTGCCCCATCAGTCGTATCTGAGGAACGTATTGATCCTGTCGTCATGGCAGATTTGCCGATGAATGAGCTTCTCCAAGCACCCATCGAGGGTTATGGAGATGCCATTGTTGTTCCAGCTATTGTAGCTGAGAGTTTTGAGCTCAAAACCGGGTTACTGAATCTTGTAACCTCAAGCCAATTCTACGGTTTTGAGAGGGATGACCCTCATGCTCACATTCGATGGTTTAACAAGATTACATCTACCATCAAATACAAGAACATCCCTTCTAGCTCAATCAAACTTCTTCTATTCCCATTTTCTCTCGAGGGACAAGCCCGGATATGGCTTGAAAAACAACCCCCTCGTTCAATTGAGACATGGGAGGACTTAGTTACAAAGTTTGTAAACGAATTCTTTCCACCGTCTAGAACGACAAGTCTTAAAAATGAAATCATCAAATTCACACAAAGATTTGATGAATCGTTTAGTGACGCGTGGGATCGTTTCAAAGAATTGCTTCGTAAATGTCCTCATCATGGTTTCACCGAGTTGATGCAAATCGACACTTTCTATAATGGTGTGAGTCAACCAGACCAAGATTCTCTCAATGCCTCCTCAGGAGGTAACTTTTTGAGCAAAACTGTCAAAGAAGCTTTAGCGATTATTGAAAATAAGTCTAAGGTCCGTACTGCACGAACAAAGCCATATCATTCTCAGGCTAGTGCCGGTCCTTCTACTTCATCTCCCGTTAGTACTTCTAGCACCGATGCTAAGATTGATAAACTCACGGACGCTATTCAATCTTTGGTTCTCTCAAACCAAAAGAAAGTCACTTTCACACAAAATCCTTCACATGCTGAAGTGAAGAAAGTGGAAGTCTGTGTTACTTGTGGTGGTCCTCATGCATACTACGATTGTACTACCACCGATGGTAGTCCTTTTGAAGTTAATGCTATAGCCGGTACTTCAAATCAGGGAGGTAAACAATACCGTCCTCAAATAGAACCAAGTTACCGAGCTAGCACCTACCAAGGACCACCCGGTTTTAATCAGAACCAGAATTTGCAAAACCGAAACCAAAATCAACCTCGAATGAACCAAGGTTATCAAAACCAAGGGAATTTCAATTCTGGACAAAATCAAGGTTTCCAACACCAAGGAAACTTTAACCGAAACAATTACAACCAGGGAAATCATTTTCAGGGGAATAGTAATCCAAATCAAGGGAATTTTCAACATCAAGGTTATAATCAAAATAACCGAATGCAAAATTTCCCTAATCAACATCAAGCCATTCCAGCCTCACAACCATTATCTGATGAGTTATTGAGGCAGTTCATGAAAGCTCAAGAGGACACAAACAGGTTGTTGGTCAGCCAGATCTCTGAGATTAAAAAATCTTTAAATGATCAACCTTCGGGCTCAGGAAAACTTCCGAGCAACACGATCGCTAACCCGAAGGGCGATGTTAAGGCGATCACAACCCGAAGTGGTGTTTCATATGAGGGACCCACTATTTCCACTACCACTTCTTCTTCTTCCCCCAAGGTAGTGGGAAGTGAGCCTGAGGTGACTAAGGACCAGGTACTTCCTACTAATAACGGAGGTACCAACAACGTCCAACCTCAAGTTTTCCCGAAACCCAAGACTAAACCTCAAGTTGTCTTTGAACATCCTGAAACCCCGGTTGAAAACCCTAAATCCAAACCTTCTATTCCCTACCCATCACGTTTAAATGAGCAAAAGCTCCGCGAAAAAGCTAGTCAACAAATGGATAAATTCTTCCAAATTTTTCAAGAATTACACTTTGACATAAGCTTTGCGGATGCTATCATTCTGATGCCCAAGTTTGCTTCCACAATCAAACACTTGTTAAGCAACAAGGAAAAACTGTTTGAAATGGCAAAGACTCCATTAAATGAGAACTGCTCAGCAGTTATCCTGAAAAAGCTTCCCGAGAAGCTTGGAGATCCTAGAAGATTTCTACTACCTTGTGTCTTTCCAGGAATGGTTGAATGCTATGCCTTGGCTGATCTTGGTGCAAGCATCAACCTGATGCCTAAATCAGTATGGAAGAAACTTTCTCTTCCTGAACTTACTCCTACCTGCATGACTCTTGAGCTTGCAGATCGTTCAATATCTCGTCCACTTGGCATTGCTGAGGACGTATTTGTGAAAGTAGGAAAGTTCCATTTTCCAGCTGACTTTGTGGTTGTGGATTTCGATGCTGATCCTAGGGTTCCTCTCATTCTTGGAAGAGGATTCCTAAGAACGGGTCGTGCTCTCATAGATGTATTTGAGCATGAAATCACATTACGTGTGGGTAATGAAGCTGTTACCTTTAACCTCGATCAAACTTCGAGGTACTCCTCAAATTATGATTCTGAATCGGTTAACCGAATCGATGTCATTGATATTGTTTCAGAGGAGTACTCTCAAGAGTTTCTTGGTTATTCTCATAATTCTGTGAGTGGGAATCCCACCACATCTTCTTTACCTATCATTTCCGACTCTTCCCCTTCTCTCACTCCGTTTGAGAGAAGTGATTTCATTTTGGAAGAGATCGAGGATTTTCTCAAGTGTGATTCATTCCTAGAGGGGATTGATAACGCTGAGATTGATCTGGAGAGAGATATTCTTCTTCTTGAGACATTGTTAAATCAGGACAATTCTCCTCCACTCCCTCCCGTTGAACTTCATAATGAGGAAATCAGATCAGTTGAGAAAACCGATGAATTTCCTGAGGTCGAACTTAAAGACTTACCACCTCATCTTGAGTACGCATTTTTGGAGGGTGATGATAAATTACCCGTCATTATTGCTAAAGCTTTAAGTAATGAGGAAAAGACTGCTCTAATAAAGGTTTTGAAGTCACACAAGCAAGCCATTGCTTGGAAACTCTCCGACATAAAGGGTATCGACCCTGAATTTTGTACTCACAAGATTTTAATGGAGGATGACTTTAAACCAGCAGTCCAACATCAAAGAAGGGTGAATCCTAAAATCCACGATGTTATCAAACAAGAGGTTCTCTAACTTCTTGATGCAGGATTGATTTATCCCATCTCTGATAGTCCTTGGGTTAGTCCCATTCACTCTGTTCCAAAAAAGGGTGGCATAACTGTTGTCACAAATGATGAAAATGAGTTGATTCCAACTCGATTGGTTACGGGGTGGCGTGTTTGCATTGACTATCGTAAGTTAAATGATGCCACCCGTAAAGACCATTTTCCTCTACCTTTTATGGATCAGATGCTTGAGAGATTAGCAGGGAACGAGTACTATTGTTTCCTTGATGGTTTCTCGGGTTACTTTCAAATCCCCATTGATCAACAAGATCAAGAAAAGACTACCTTCACATGCCCTTATGGAACCTTTGCTTATAAACGTATGCCTTTCGGCTTATGTAATACTCCAGGCACATTCCAGAGGTGTATGATGGCTATATTTACCGACATGATCGGTAAAACAATGGAGGTCTTTATGGATGACTTCTCGGTCACTGGGGATTCGTTCCAAGCATGTCTCTCCAATTTAGAAAACATGTTGAAAAGGTGTAAAGACACCAATCTTTGTCTAAATTGGGAGAAGAGTCATTTTATGGTCAAAGAGGGCATTGTCCTCGGCCATAAGATATCAAAGAACGGGATTGAGGTTGACAGAGCTAAAGTTGATGTCATTGGTAAATTACCTCATCCCACTACCGTCAAAGGTATTAGGAGTTTTCTGGGTCATGCCGGTTTCTATCGTAGATTCATACAAGATTTTTCTAAAATAGCACGGCCTATGACTCATCTCCTTGAAAAGGATGCTCCTTTTATCTTCTCACCCGAGTGCATCAAGGCTTTTGAAATATTAAAGAAAAAGCTTACTGAGGCACCCATTTTAGTTGCCCCCGACTGGGATTTTCCCTTTGAGCTCATGTGCGATGCAAGTGATTTTGCTATCGGTGCAGTCCTGGGGCAACGAAAAGCCAAACACTTTCAGCCTATTCACTACGCAAGTAAAACAATGACTGAAGCTCAAACTCATTACACCACTACAGAAAAAGAATTGTTGGCTGTGGTGTATGCCTTTGAGAAGTTTCGGCCATATTTGATCTTGACAAAATGTGTAGTGTATACGGATCACTCGGCTCTCAAATATCTCTTTGCAAAACAATATGCAAAGCCGAGATTGCTCCGTTGGGTTCTCCTCCTACAAGAATTTGATATCATTATACGTGAAAAAAAGGAGCTGAGAACCTAGCTGCTGATCATCTATCCCGATTAGAGAACCCACACCAAGATGTTTTCGAGAAAAAGGAAATAAATGAAACATTTCCTCTCGAGACACTCAATGCGGTTGCTTTTCGTGGAGATTCTACCACCCCATGGTTTGCTGACTTCGTAAATTACCATGCGGGTAACTTCATAGTGAAAGGGATGTCGACCCAGCAGAAGAATAAATTCTTCAAAGATGTTAAACATTACTTCTGGGACGACCCCTACTTGTTCAAAATCTGTGCGGATCAAGTCATCCGACGGTGTGTTTACGGACAGGAAGCTATTGACATTCTCAAAGCTTGCCATGCTGGACCCACGGGGGGCCATCATAGTCCAAACTACACCGCCAAAAAGGTGTTTGATTCCGGGTTTTATTGGCCCACAATCTATAAGGATGCCCAAGATCTCATCAAAACTTGTGAAGCTTGTCAGCGTCACAGAAATATTTCACAACGAAATGAAATGCCACAAAATGCAATTCAAGTCTGTGAAATCTTTGATGTCTGGGGCATTGACTTTATGGGGCCATTTCCATCATCTCGAGGAAATAAATACATTCTCGTGGCTGTTGACTATTTGTCAAAATGGGTTGAAGCAAAAGCTTTACCCACTAATGATGCCCGAGTAGTTGTAAAATTCCTAAAAGCTCTTTTTGCCCGTTTTGGAACTCCACGTGCTATAATCAATGATCGTGGTACGCATTTTTGCAATGAAAAATTTGACAAAGTCATGCAAAAGTATGGTGTAACTCACCGTCTTTCCACTGCGTATCACCCACAAACAAGTGGGCAAGTTGAAGTTTCAAATCGGGGTATTAAAAGAATCTTAGAAAGGACTGTAGGAGAAAATCGTGCATCCTGGTCGGATAAATTGGATGATGCACTATGGGCCTTTCGTACAGCTTACAAAACACCCATCGGGTGTACACCTTACAAGCTTGTGTACGGAAAGGCATGTCATCTTCCGATCGAATTAGAGCACAAAGCCTACTGGGCCTTGAAACATGCTAACTTTGACCTTCAAACTGCGGGTAATCACCGTAAAGTTCAAATGAATGAATTAAATGAACTGCGTGATCAAGCATACGAGAACTCTTTGATTTATAAAGAAAAGACAAAGAAGATTCATGACTCTAAAATCAAGAACCGCGTTTTCAACGTTGGTGATCGATTCCTTCTTTTCAATTCAAGATTAAAGATTTTCTCAGGCAAACTCAAATCCCGTTGGTCTGGTCCATTCACTGTTACAAAAGTTTATCCATATGGTACCATTGAGTTATCGCAAAATGACGGACCAAATTTCAAAGTGAATGGTCATCGTTTGAAACACTACTTTGGAGAGGACATACCATTTATGGTTGTCCCGGATCTTCAAACTTTCCCCATGAACCAATAAATTTGGGGATCGAGTCAAGCTAGTGACTCGGTGATCAAAAACATTAGCCCGCACCATATGGGTTTTCACCCATATCTCTGACTTCTTTCTCTTTTCTAACACCCAAGTGTGGGGGAGTGCCCACGAGTTGTATATATGTATAGTTTCAAAAAAAAAATGTGTGTATGTGTATATAAAATAATGGCTATTAATATTTCCCTTTCACGTTCTAAGTGTTGGTTTAATAGCCGGTACTTTGAATATTGAGGGCAATATTCAGTTCTAAGTGTGGGGGGGAATTCTAGCGAATTTGATCAAATGTATCATCTAGCACCCCCATTTTTAGCCAAAATTTTAAAATTTTTTCTCACTTAGAACTCAATAAATGGTTATCAGTCCGCCATGTCTAACCCACATAAGGATTGGCTAATCCAGGAGCAAACGGCTCTTGGTAAAGATATATCAAATCCGTTTATGGCTTGCAATTTGCCAAAAATTGTATGGTTTTCGACTCACCATATCTTTATAAGTGAAGAGTTGGCTAGTCCAGAAGCAAACGGCTTCTGGTAAAGACAAATCAAACCCGTTTACAGCTGATGGTTTGCTCAAAATCATTTGGTTATCATTGTACCAAAGTATTACATACTAAAACAATGGCTAGTCCAGAAGCAAACGGCTTCTGGTAAAGACAAATCAAAACCGTTTACAGCTGGTGATTTGTTCAAAATCATATGGTTATCAGTGTACCATAGTTCTTACTTGAACTGAAACATTTGGCTACTCCAGAAGTGATGGCTTTTGGTAAAGAGATAAAATCCATTAAATCTTCATAAAATATTGCTAGGGACTAGCAATAGTTTAGTGTGGGGGATTGATGAGTGTGTAAATACTCATCATTTTTGTCGTATCTGAACTGCCAAAACATCCAAAAACACTCAGAAATGCATCAAAATACTGAAAATATCCCAGGAGTGTGTTTTATAAGTTTCAAATACAAAATGTTTGAAAACAATTGAAAAACAAACAAAGTTTGCAAAATTGGCAGTTTCAGTCCCTCAACTTTCAAAACATGTCAAAACTAGTCCCTGGTTATTCAAAACATGTAAAATATCATTAAAGGTCCTTGGGAATTCACAAGTTGTCAAAAGAAATCCTTTAAAGTTAAAAATTGCAAATTGACAACTTTAGTCCCTCAAGTTTGAAAAATGTCATATTTGGTCCCCGGGTGTTCTAAATTGGAGAAAATGCATTTATGGTCCTTGGGTTATTATAATATGGCAAGATTGGTTCCTTGTGATACTTTGGGAAAGTTACAACTTCAGCCCCTCAAAATCCAAAAATTACAAAATGGTCCTTGTGATTTAGCTACTATAAACCATCCGGATCCTTAATTAAATAAAACAAACCCATCCTTAACATTAACCCAACCCATCCTTATCCAAACCCAGCCCAACCATAAAATCCTTTTACCCGGCCCAATCCCAACTTAAATAAATACCAGGGTTTGACCCTAGTCAAACCCTTCTCCCTCTCACACAACCCCGCCAAAACCACCCTTCCACCATTAAAACTAGAAACCACTCAACCTTTACACCTCAACCCCCCACCTCATCACCCCAGCTCACTAATCTCTCCCCTCCACCTCCACAAACACCCAAATTTCTTTAATTGTAAAAACCTGCTCAAGCTACTTGTGTACGTTTTGGCGCCAAAAATGCCAAATGGACGATTATGATGAAATTGGCCAAATCAAAAGTCAAGATGTGGTGGGAATTACTCAGAGATGTCGGCAAAGGGATAAAAGTCTATAAAGAAAGAATGGGAAGCAATGTAATAGAGTATCTAGTGTAATTTTAGTTAATTAGTGTCGAATTAGTTAAATTTCCATTTTCCAGTGTAATTTTAAGCTTTCAAGTACTCTTTTTAGTGTTCTCACATGTATAAGAATCTTTTTCAGTAATCAATTTCAAGGTTAAGCATCAATCTCAGTTTATGCAAATTTGTGTTCAAATTTCATGTTTCTTTGAATATTGTTAATAATGTTGTTTCTGGACTCATAAGTTCATATAAGCTCCTTATATAGCTTGTGTAAGCTATTAGAAACTTAAAAAATTCAGTTGTAGTATTAAGAATCAAAATTACAAAAGTGAGATAAAAAAGAGTGAAAAATCAAAAATCAATGAAGATGTTTGAAGATGGCTGGAGCAAGGGAAATTCTGGATTGCCCTTGGGTTAGTAGCTTTGTGGAAAGCCCATAGGAGTGATCTAAAGTCCTTGTTCTTGGTTTCAAGCTGGATCACAGTTGTAAGCCTTTTTAGTCAATTTTTGCATTTCACTGTATTAGTAGCTTAAACCATAAATCTCTGTGTTTTTATGTTCTTGTGTTGTAGTTAAGTAGATTCATTCACTAAAACAAGTTGCTTGTTCATTAGATATCATAGTTGCTTAAAATTCCATTTTACACAGTCAAAATAGCATTTTAGTGAATTCTGTGTTTCATGCTTGGATCATTGTTGATTTCTGTTCAAATGGTCTTGTTATATGATAATATAAGGTTTAAAATCAGTGTTGTAGTCTAAATCATCAGGTTGTTTTGAAAATAAAAAATCAGGCAACATATAAGGTGTGTTTGGATCAGTGTGATTCATTGAGTTCTGTGGTGTCTTTGTTGTTATTCTTGGTTCATGCATGTCATATTAGGTTTACGTAATTCAATTTAGTCATAAAAGTTAGTCATTTTTCAGTTAAAAGTCAAAATCAGTTTTATTTCAATTCTTCTGCTTAAATATTAGTGTATCAGTTAGAATAATCTCACATTTAGTTGCATAAGTTTGTTATCTAGCTTAATTTCATGTTTCTATAGCATAACATTACATAATCAGTGAGTAGAATAGAATCAAAATTCATCTAAGTCAAATATTTGGTTTTACTGCAAAAGTCAATCATCTCCCCTGTGCACCCAGAAAAGTCAGATTTTCATAAGCTTGCATAAGCTTCATTTCTTAGCCTTAGCTTGTGATTTTTGGTTCTTTGTGAAGCATAGCAACCCATCTTCAAGTTCCAGCAATAATCTTTCCATTTCTAGCTTATTTGATAGGGCTGCAATCAGCTTCTATTTTGTCCCATTTTCATCAGTGTATACTGATCAGTATATTTGACCCATTTTCATAAGCTATTCATGAGCTCTCTAGTGGTCCCCACAGTGAGAGCTTTAGCTTTTTGAACACCCCACCAGCTCATCTAAACACCTCAGTGCTTATTTTAGGCTTAGGAGCTTTTGCCCATAGCTTAATTTGCTTTCAAAAAAGACTGCAGGCCTGAGTGTTTAACTGAGTGGGATTTGGATTGCTTATTGGCTTAATCTGAGCTTATCAGTGAATCCCTTTGTCCCTCTTTGCTCATTTCCAGTTTAGTTAACTTATTTACACCTTATTTTCCCTTTGTTTCAAGCTTGTAGCTTATTTTGAGCTTAATTCCCATTTTGAGCTCATAAGCTCAACTGTTTAGCTCATTAAGTAGCAAACTGCTTATTTTTAAGTTTTAAAATTTTTTGTCTTCATTAAAGTTGTTCATTTTCAGTAGTGTAACAAGTTTGTAGTATAAAGTTTTAGATAAAAACCACTTTTAAGAAAGTGATAGCTTCTATTTAAGAAGCTTGAGCTTTTTAGCTTATTTTTCTGCTTTTTAATTAAGCACTTTCTGTTTTTATAATTTTATTATCTTCCTGTCACCTTTAAATAATTTAGGAAAAAGTTTCATAATTTTCTGAGTTTGTTTAGTATTTATTAGAATTTAAAATAGTTAAAAAGTATTTAAAATAATAGTTAATTAATAATAATTAGATAAAAAGTGTAAAAAATATATTTTCAGTTTTATAATATTTTAGATTTATCTAAGTCATAATTTCATTTTTCTAGGTTTATTTCTTATTTTCTCACTTTTTAGATAATTATTTAATAGTTAAAAATAGTTTTTAATTAATAATAATTAATTAATAAGTCAAATAAATAATTTTCTTTTTCCAATAATTTTCTTTTATTATTAGGCTTGTAAAAATATAATTTTCATATCCGTAGGCCTTTTATTTATCAAAGCTCACTTTTTATTTTGTACGTTTACCTTTATTTAAAAGTTAAACGTACGTTTTTATATTTTAGACGTTTTAAGTAATTTGGTTACCTTTATTTATTTCAATAGCTTGTTTTAAGCTATTATCTTTTATTTTCTTAGTTCATAAATTCCAAAACCCTTTCCCATTCAATTACACTTGATCACAAGCCGTTTTTAAAGCACAATTTCACATCTCGCTGGGAGTTAAACGACCCGGGGATAAAACTATACTCCTTGGTTAATTGTCCTCAATTGGTTTGACTTTGTTTGACCACATCCGTGGTTAATTTAAGTTGACTGTTTTAGGAGCAATCAGTTACACTGATAGTATGATTACAATTTGCCAAATTAGAATCTAAATCAGATGCAACATGAGTTTTATTCAAATTCCTAAGTTGATCTTCTACTTCTGGGGCTTCTAGTTTTCCGCTTCTACGTTGCAAGATCCTATTCTTCCGTTTGTTGCTCTTACGCTTTGATCTGCTAACGCTAGTAGTGGGGACTATTCCTGTAGAAGTGGAAGGATTCAAATTAGTAGTCTGAGTGGATGTTTGCCTAGGTGTTGTGTCCATTTTTTACATTCCAGGTGCAATCACATTTATGTCAACAAACTTTCCTTTTTCTAGTAACTGAATTTTCTCATTTAATTCAATGATGATGTGTTACATTGTACTCATTTTTTACATTTTTTACATTCCAGGTGCAATCACATTGTACTCATTTTTTACATTTTCAATTTCTTGTTCATATTTGAGCAATTGACACTTTAAGACTGCGTTCTCATCATCAAGATTTTCAAATTTGGATGACAAATTGTTTTCAAAACCCAGATTATCTTTTTGGTGTTGTAAGGCTAATTCAAAATCAATACTTTGTGCCTCACACCATTGAAGTTTCTGTTTTAGTTGAAAAATCTCTTTTGAAAGGTTACTCTGAACATCATCATTTTGTTTAATGATTTTCGTATTTTTATTTTTTAAAGTCTCAATCTCGTGTCTCAACGTTTGAGTGTTAGCAGTGTGATCATCAACAAGCATAGAATTGCAAGACTCATAAATAGAATTCATAATCACATAGATAATATCAGAACTTAGAACATTTTCCAAGAATCGATCAGCTTCATTTTGTAAAACTTTGTATTTTCGTTTTTGCTTTGAGATCGAGTTTTCTGTTGCATTGAAAATGTTCATCATGGATGTTACTTCTTTTTGAAGTTCATGTTCCCAGTGTGTAGCACAAAGACGCAAATGTTGAACATGTGGTAAGAATTGTGTTTGAAAAATTTCTCTCTTTGCTTTTTCGTAAGCAGATTGAAAAGTGAAAACTTTTATCTCTGAGTTACGTTTAATTACATGTTCTAAAAATTTGATTTCTTCCATAAACGTATCAAAATACCTAAGTACAAGACAACGTTTAGTTAATGGTGTAATATCACCAGAGTTTGGTAAAGGGCCATTTATTTGTGCCACTAATTTAACAGGACCAACATCAGAAGAAGATTTATGATTTTGCATTACACACCATTGTTGCTCTGTTTTATCTATTTAAGGAATGAATGTTTCAGAAATATGAGGCACATTTGAATAATCAAATGGTATAGCATATGGTTTAAAGCTCATTTTTTATTGACTCTCTTCTTCCTATTCCTGATCTTCCTCACAATCATGTAGAACAACACGCAAAATTGATTCATCAAATAATTGGTCTGCACTATACAACTTTGGATTTTCTTTGAGTGCTGTGTTAAAAAAACGTAGTTTATTATCACCAAGAGCAAAACCATGACCTTTGGGACTTGGTTTCAAAGTGAACTTTTGTATTGTTGTGATAGACTCGCCAGTTTTGTAAACAACGTTTTGAAACTCTTTTAATTTGCATTCCAGTTCGACAATTTCATCAAGGTAAGAATCAATTTGTTTCCTTGACTTTTGTTTGTGTTCAGAAAAACTAGCTTGACAAGTGGACATCTTAGTTGTTATTTTTAAAAGTTTTGAATTGAGATGTTCAACTTGTTGTTTGAGCTCATTTTTTTCTTGTTCCAATTTAGGAACCAATTTACTGTTAGAAACAATTAATTCTCGTATTTGATGTAGTAAGTCTTGTTCTTTGACATAAGCTTTTTGAAATGCAACTTCAAAACTTTGTTCTCATTTTTCTTTTGTTTCAAAATTTGTGAGTTATATTTTACAGCACTCAAGATCCGCAGTTAATGATGCAACTTTTGCTTTTAATGTTCTGTTGATTTCATTGCATTTTCCAATCTGAGATTTTTGTTAATTCAATTGAGATTGGGTGGTCAATAGTAAGGTCATGAGTTCTAGATCTGGACCGGGCGAAGGTTCATTTTGTTCAATTTGATCATTGTTATCGTCATCGATTGGATCATCAAATGTAACAACTATGTTCATTTGTTCATCTTCTGGAGGAGTTAATAATGAATCATTTTGAACAACTTGCTCCTCATCTGCTGCAGAAGCAGATGGTGATGCAATTTCATGTATCAGACATGTGGTTGGATCAGGTACCTAAGACAGACCATCAATGTCATACACTGGGCCTGTGTCATTCATGTGAAGTTCCTGCATATTTTCCATTAGCATCACACCTGTATTTGCTTCCAAATCTTCCATGTCATCATCTGAATATGCATTTGCCATGAAGCTGTTTTCTTTTTCTGTGAGAGTGCCCCCTGATTCATCCTTTAGAGCTAGAAGTAGTTCCTTTTTATGAAACTCGCTACCTCTGACTCTGGGTTTGGGACATGCATTAGCCAGATGACCTTTCCCATTGCAGTTATAGCACTTGACCATAGTATTCCCAGTCTCTATATTCCCAGTTTCAACAATTTCAACCCTTCTTTTAGGAGCACCTACATTGTTCCGATTTCCACCAGTTGCATTAAACCGTTGTCCATTTCCTGAATTTCCCATATAACCTCCTGATCCCGTTCTTCCATAGTTACGATTCTGTATTTCAACCCGTCCATCTTGTACAACAGCTTGATTCCTTGTGTTAGATGAAGTGCGGAGACGATTGTTGGATTTGTTGGAAAATTTGCTAAAAGTACGAGAAATGAGTGCAAATCCTTCATTCAAAGAGTTGAATGCATCATCTTCATCATTGTTAATATTTGTGTAGAACATGGTGTCAGTGTTGTCATAGGGGACTAGTTGATTGTCAGTTGATTGCTGTGTCGACTCATATGGAATAAGTTGGGTTGATGGGGTTTGCTGAGGATAAGTAAAGTGATGTTGTTGTTGGACATAAGCATGGTTTGACTGTGGAGGTGGAGCAAAGTGAGATTGAGCTATCAGTGCCAAGGAATTTGGAGTTGTAGAAGGTGAATAAGTTCCCCGAAGAGCTCGATATTTTTCAACTTCAGATTGATGGTGCTTCAAATAATCATACAACAACCCATACGATGCATTATGAAGATTTTTGTCTTGGCGAACAAACGTGAAATATTTTTGCCAATATGGACCAAGACAGCTGAGAAACGTAGTGTTGATTGCAATCCTTGGTAAAACAATATTGTGTCTGTCCAAGTCATTGATGATGTTTGTGAACCGATGGTAATAAGACTCTAGTGACTCCCCTGATTCAATCATGAACATTGTATATTCGAGATAAAGTTTGGATTCCATGTCTTCTTGGTTCAGTTCAGTACCTTCCATTAAGAGATGAACATGTTCCCACATGTCCTTAGCTGTTTTCTGAGCATCAATGCTTCGGAAAATTGGATTAGGTATTTCCCTGAAGAATATATGACATTGCAAGTTCATTTGCTTCTCGATGAAGTATTTGTTCTGCAGTAAGTTGAGTTTGAGGAACAGGGGTCACGGTTTCAGGTCTTGGAGGAATAGCAGTTGCATCTCTTGGAATCGTTGTAGTAGGCATTTGGAAAGGACCTTCAAGTATAACATTTTCCATATATTTTTCATGAGGTTTCTTCAGTTTAATGAACCTTAAGAATCTGCTTGCCCATTGAACATAATTTTCAGGAGTGAGCATTGGAGGTGTGTCAAGTGATCCAGCTTCACATCTAGATTGTTGGCTGCTGATGGCCTCACACATTTGATCAAACCAGTGTGGTTGTTTTGCAAGGAGTGGGAAGGATTGCATTGGTTGCTGTTGGTATGGTTGTTGTTGAGGAAATTGTTGTTGTGGATAGAATTGATGTTGTTGCATGAATAGTTGTTGTTCAGGATACTGCTCTTGTTGAGGATACTGCTGTTGTAGATAGTTAAAGTAAGGTGGTTGAGACATTGTTACACTTGTGTAGATGATGGATCCTGTAGAAGGTTAAGAAGTGTGATGAGTTATTGAAGAAGTAATTCCTTGTTCGAAAGTCTCTTGAATGGCTTATTCGAAAAATATTTGAAACCCTTGCTCAAAAATTTCTTGAATTCCTTGTTCGAAACTTGTCAACTGTGTTCGAAAAATTTCAGTGTTCGAAACTTTTGAACTTTGTTCGAAAATTTCGGTGTTCGAAACTTGTGAACTTTGTTCGAAAATTTCTTTGTTCGAAACTTTGAACTGTTGTTCAAAAGTTTTTAAAATTTCAAAGTAAACTTTCTAATTTATACAAATTAGAAAGATTCCCAAGTGTCGAAGCGTTTTTCTAACTTAAACAAGGAAGAGAAACACTGAGTAATCCCAAAATCCTGAAGATACGTGGTGGAGTGCTAGTTCGAAAATTAAGGGTTTAAGGAGCTAGTTCGAAAAAAGAGGGTTTAAGGAGCTAGTTTGAAATTTGGACAGTTTTTTGAAAATGATTAAAGCACACTTAAAACTGATTTTAAATCCAAGATTCATGTACAACTAACCTTAAAAACACTAAAAGCAAACGAAAGTCGCAAACTTTAAAGTTTTTAAGAAAGGTTGTGCTAGTTCGAAATTATGTAGAACATAAAAATACGAATCTAAAACTTAAAATTTAACCTAAGAGTTTGAAACTTTCTTGTTTTAAAAGGTTTATAACACTATTTTGTAATCAAAAGAGTGCTAACTACCAAGAAATAGAAAAGAAAGGGCAAAAAAACTTAAGAAATACGAGAGAAAGAAAAAAAAATTAGTTCAAAAACAACCCAAAACACTTGTAATCTTCTTCTAGCGATTGATATCACCTATTTGGTCAACATATTGCAAACACACAAGTATAGATATGAGAGAAATAGATAGAGAAATAGATTTGGTCGATTTACTCAATATAATAAAGAATAAGACAATAGTTTCACTAGCATATGAAATAAACCAACTACTAAAATGGTATGTTACATGTAGTATTTATAGGGAAGGAAACTAGGGCAACACTCCCTCTTCCTTCCTTTCACACAAAATGGGCTAGACATAGGCCCATGCATTTTAGTCTTAAGCCTAGTTACATATTACTAATATAAACTATGTAACCTATTACAAATTCTAATGATCGACACTTGATAATACTAAAACGTATTCCCAACATTATCATCTGACACCATCTCCTTAACCAATGGGGTATCAGAAGATTCCTTAACCTCATAAGAATTAACTTCACTAACACTCTGACTAGTCTTAGGTTCATAGCTTTCAATCTCAGGCTCAGACAAATCAAGATTTGAGGGTGCAAATAACCCTGTATAGGGAGGTGGAACATCATTATATCCTACGACTTTTTTGAGTTTGTCAATAACTTGACATTGTATGATCCTATCTACACTTTTAGAAGAATGTTCAAATCTCTCTATATCAACTTGAATGCATTCTTTTTCTAGCTTAAGATCAGTAAAAATAGTCTCATTCTTTTTGTAAAAGACAAGTTGCTCTTCTACAACTGCTAATCCTCTTTTATAATTAGTTAAATTGAACTCAGATTGATTAAACTCTATTCTTAAATCATCATACTGAGTTTTAAGAGTTTCAAACATTTTTAAACAAGTTTTTGAACAAGTTTTGTTACTGTATACCTCTGAGTCTGAAAGAGCCATAAGAGCCATATTTGTAGGGACCTCATCTTCTGTCATATAGCTCCAGTCAAAACCAAGCTCATCAATAGCCACCATGCCTTTGGAAGAAGTTTCTTCCATATTCACAGTCCTTCTAGTACTTTCTTGGTTCCTAGGTCTTTTGCTTTCTTGATTCCTGTTTCTGCTGTCTTGGTTCCTAGGTCCTCTGCACTCCCTTGCAAAGTGTCCCAACTTATGACAGTTGTAACACTCTACCTTGGACTTGTCATATCCAGCTGTGTCACTCCCATTTATAGTGATCTTTTTACCAGTCTTCTGGAAAAACCTTTTTGCCCTCATACTCAACAGTGCTAACTGCCTCTTCAAATCCATTTCTTCAAAGTCATCTTTATTGATTTTTTCAAGGTCTTCATGTACAAGCTAAGACCCATTTGATTGATTGGCTAAAAATGCATAAACAGTAGCATCACTTAAGGTAGCAGTACTAGCTTGAGTGCTAGCAATACTAATTGGAGTGCTAGCAATACTAACTCCACAAGCAGTATTAACTACATCAGTACTGCTAGGGCTAGGAGATGAAACAAATGCCATGTTTTGAGAACTTGTGATTGAACTTTAGCTTGCAATTCTCTTAACTTCTTGTTCAACAATCTTGAAATTGTTGTAAAGATCATCAAAACTCATTATGTCTAGATCAGGTTTATTCCTCCAGACCACAATATGAGTATTCCACTCAGAAGGCAGACTTCTCAAAAATTTCAAATTGAGATCTTCTTGTGAAATAGTTTCACCTAAGACAGCCAGTTGACTTACAATCTTCTGAAGTCTTTTAAAAATATAATCAAGAGACTCTGTGCTTGGAGCACTAAAGTTCTCATACATTTTCTTCAGAAGAGTCTTCTGAGTCTTCCTTGTGGCTTCATTACCTCCAAACCTTGTTGTTATAGTAGCAAACAAGGTCTTAGCATCCTTAGACTGATTGAAGGTCAACAGATGTTCATTGGCAAGTGCCATTAGTAGCATACTTCTTGCCTTCACATCATTCTTCTTTTGTATCTTTTCTTCAGCAGTTACAGGACCTGGTATTGTTGTAGTTGTGATACCATCGACTATTGTTGATTTAGCAACTGGTTTGAATGAGTTACCATTCTCTATAACATCCCATAGAGCATAGTCTTGTACCTGAAGGTATTGCTCAATCCTAAGCCTCCACATATCATAATCACCCTGTTTGAGAATAGGCAATTTTGCAGTAGTAGAGGTTTGAGTAGTTTCTAGATCCATCTCTTCCTGGTTCTTCTTGTTAGTTTCTTCTAGATCAAAGTTTCAGAACCTAAGCTCTGATACCACTTGTTGATCCCAAACACACGAGCTTGTATTAGAAACTTTGTGAATACTAAAGAGTATCCGGAATCTACTCTTTAATACTTAGAAGAATGTAAACAATATCAATGAAACAGTAAACTTTGTATGAACAATGACATCACCAAAATGCTCCAATATTATTATATCAATAATACGAGTATTCTGTGTAGTACTAGGGTTTACAACCTTGAAGCTATATCAAAAAGACGTATCAAACATCATAACCTAGGACCTCCTTTTATACACTAAGTAGTCCTTTACAAGATAACTACAAATCTTATAAACTATTAAACTTATACATATCTTTCTAACTAAATAGAATATACACAGAATAACTCAATACATATCTCTTCACACGTCTTTATCACTTTAGCAGTACAATCTTCCTTCAGCAGTCTTAAGTAAATACTCTGGCAGGACTAACTTTCCTTCTAGCAGTACTAACTGGTTAGTATTGGCAGTGTTAATCTTGAACAGTCTTAAGCCTTGGCTTGGCAGTACTAAGTATGAATACATTAATTCCCAACATATTAGGTTGTGTTGATGTTTACTCATCGCGCTATTCCCTCTGATCATATTGCGATATCTTATTTCCTCTGCTGCTAAGGTGTGATTCATAGCCCCACCTTACTTTTAACTTGTTTTATAAACCCATGGGGGAGATACATGCTACTTACTTTTATGAACACAATTGTTTAAACGTATGCTTTTCCTGACTAAGATGATAATGCTAAGTACCACCCTTACCACAAGCAAGTCCCTCGATCATGAACCATTAATCACTTGCGAGTGAGCGCGAATATAGTTTATAGGCCTATAGGAATGACTAACCCGCCATGTTGACCAAGGATGGCAACATGTGATGTGCTATATTCGAGTTAACTAGGTAGTTGGCAAGCTATCTACTTGGGGGCAAATTTTGTGAATATTATTATTGTAATTACATCAATGTTATTGATGCTGGTTAACGTTTTGCGTGTCATGAGCTTAGCAACTATACGACGCTTTGCCCGATATTTGTATATGTTACTTATATCTTCCAGACTTTGAAAGTCTTGTGTTCAACTACTTTACTTTTAAACCTATGAATTTCACTCAAAGTTTGTGTTGACTTTTTAGCATGTTTTATCTCAGGTAATTGATGCATACTGTATTGGCACTGGGAGTGGCATGAAGACTCTGGATGGCTATCTGTTTTTATTTTCTACTTTCTTATCTTTTATCATTCGAAAAACCTTTTAAGTTGTGTCTTATTACTCCGCTGTGCTTGACTTTTGAGAGATCTTTGAACTCTAATGTTTTACTTAAAGTTTTAAATGATATGTTTTGTTAAAACGACTTATTTTGAGGTCATTTTCTATGATTGTGACTGTCCTACCCATAAGTAATACCCAAAACTATGTTCCGCTACCATATTCCGAGTTGGGGGTGTTACAGATTGGTATCAGAGACACTGTTTATAGAGAACGAGGTCATATTTTTCTCGACTATAAACATTTTTCCATGTCAAATGTTTTCACAATTGATAGCCATCAGCCCCACGTGCCACTTCGCTCTGTTATCGTTTTATTTAACCTCTGTGTATGCATGCTCTTATACTGTTATATACTTTACTTAAATTTTTCCGCAAATACCTTATATTATATAAAAACTATTTTTTTTACACTATTGGTTGGGATCTTGACTCAAGGTACTCTTTGTAGAGTATCATGTATGCCCCTGCCTTGCCCGACCAGTTACCGGTTTTACCCGCACCACACATCCCTGGTGAGGATATGGGCCCTATGGATGCACCTTACCCCGATGATGAGTTAGATCCCGAGGATATGGACGATCATGATGATGATGATGATGATGATGATGATGATGATGATGATGATGATGATGATGATGGTGATGATGAGATGGACCCACCTTCACCGGCAGTGTCAGACGTTACCTACGAGTCTGATACGTCGGACGCGTTGGGTCATGCACTTGCTACCGAGGAGATATCTGGTCCACCACCTACGTTTGAGGTTGGTGAGTCTTCGTCAGCACCGCGAGTTACACCCACAGAGCTTAGGGAAGAGCTGAGCCGTTTGCGTCATGATATCACTTGGTGTACTGGTCGCTACATGTCGATGTCCCGGGGTTTGTGTACGTGACAGACTGAGGTTCTGGAGTTGAAGAAGCAGATCAGGAGAGATTGAGGAGCCATGGATGACTTCTATCTTGGGTTTTACAACTTTGTTGAGAGATTGAGTTCGACAGAGCGAACAATGACAGAGTCTCAGGAGCGTTTGGCATTGTTGGAGAAGAAGATGTCTGTGATCGAGAAGGCTGTGATGGAGTTAAAGGGGCGAGCTATTTTCCCTGATATTGATAGACGTCAGCACGATCATAGTCTTTAGGAGTTGAGAGATGAGATACATGCTATGCAGTGGCAGGCATACTGGGAAAGGATGGAGAGGTTCTGTTTTGATGATAGCAATGATGTCTTGGCTACATACGGTGGAGACCATCAGTGAGAGATTAGTGATCATCTTTATTATGGTAGTTTAGTATCGTAGTAGTTATTTACCTTGTACTTAACTGATTTGTATCAGTTAGTAGATTTATCAGAAACTTGTAGTCGTTTTGCATATCTTGTAAGACTTATGAAAAGTATTGAATCTATGATGTATTATGGTGATTTACTATTTATGATGTTGAATGCGTGCTATATTATGATGTTATCATGGTGTTGTTTATTTCGTGATATGATTCTGTTACGTTAGTCAAATACTTACTGTGTTGTACACTTGTAATGATTGATTGAATTATGTCGCCTAGGAAGATGACACCAGGTGCAATCCAGAAGTTAGTGGAAGACAGCATTGCCGCGGTGATTGCGGTGCGTGCCGGGAATAGCAATCAGAATAATGGAAATGTGGGAGTGCATGTGGCCAATGCAAATCGTTTTTGTACCTATAAGGATTTTATGGATTGTAAGCCTATCACTTTCAAGGGATCTGAAAGAGCTATTGGTTTGACTCAGTGGTTTGAGAAGGTGGAATCCGTGTTTTTGCGAAGTAACTATTCTGAGGATTGCAAGGTGAAGTATGCAACGGGAACACTTGTGGAGCATGCTTTGTCTTGGTGGAATTCTTATGCTCAGCTATAAGACTAGGGAATGCTTACAGCAATCCGTGGGAAGAATTTAAAAGGGAGATGGTTAAGAAGTACTGTACTCGTAGTGATGTGAAGAAGTTGGAGACTGAGTTTTACTATTTGGTTGTGAATGGGGTTGACCTCGCGACTTACGTGCATCGGTTCCAGGAATTGAAGGTTTGCTATGCTCATATGGTTCCAGATAATGAGACACTATTGGAGAAGTTCATTGGAGGATTACCACCCAGTATCGAAGGGAATGTGACATCTTATAACTCTCAAACATTGGACGAGACCATTCGCTTAGCTTAGCGACTTTTGGATCAAGTAATCAAACATGGTACTGTTCAGAGAAGTAACAACACAGACAACAAGAGAAGGTGGGAAGACAACAGGAGGAACACCAACTACAACAACAGCAACAACAACCAGTACCGTCACAACAACCATCACCACCAGCAGAACAGAGGGCAGGAGACTGCTAAGGCTTATGTGGCTGCTCCAACACAAGTTGGAGGGTATGCTGGGAGTCACCCATTCTGTGATAAGTGTAAGCAGCATCACATTGGACCATGCACAGCTAGGTGTCAGAATTTTCAGAAGGTTAGACATATTGCTAAGCACTATAAGCAAAGGGTTGTAGCTATTGGGAGTAACCTACAGCCCTTGGTAACTTGTTTTGTATGTGGAGAGCGTGGCCACTACAAGAGTCATTTCCCTAAGAACAACAGACAACGAGTGGAAGGTGCTCATTGGAGAGCATATGTGATGGGGAATGGAGAGCAGCAGCAAGATCCGAATGTGGTTACTGGTACGTTTCTACTCAACAATCAACGTGTTAAAGTTTTATTCGATTCTGGTACTCATATGAGTTTTATATCTTCCACAATTTCTCCGCTAGTTGGTATCACCCCGTCCTCCCTAAACACTAGTTATAGCATCGAACTAGCTAACGACAACTTAGTTGACACTTGCACTGTAATCTGAGACAGTACCCTAAACCTCCTAGATCACCCATTTAGTATCGACCTCATGCCTATTGAACTCGGAAGCTTCGACGTAGTAGTTGGTATGGATTGGCTGTCCAAGCATCCAGCAAGTATTGTTTGTGGTGAACGAGTTGTTCATATTCCTCTCAATGGTGAAACTTTAATAGTCCGAGGTGATCGTAGTGGAACTCGTCTGAACATCATATCTTGTCTCAAGACTCTGAAATACATCGAGAAGGGATGTCATGCATTTCTAGCACATGTGGCTAAGAAGAAGTCGGGAGAGAAGCGACTTGAGGATGTTCCAATTGTGTGTGATTTTCCCGAAGACTTACATGTGCTTCCACTGGTTCGACAAGTGGAATTCCAAATCGACTTAGTGCCGGGAGCTGCACCCGTGGCACGTGCACCTTATCGACTAGTGTCGACAGAGATGCAAGAACTGTCTAATCAGCTGCAAGAGTTGTTGGATAAAGGGTTTATTCGACCAAGTTCCTTGCCCTGGGGAGCACCAGTTTTGTTCAAGAAGAAGAAGGATGGATCGTTCAGGATGTGTATTGATTATCGTGAACTGAACAAGCTAACAGTGAAGAACCGATACCCTTTACCCAGAATCGACGACTTATTCGATCCGCTACAAGGATCCGGTTACTACTCCGAGATAGACTTATGATCGGGTTACCATCAACTCAGAGTTCGGGAAGATGATATTCCTAAAACAGTGTTCAGAACACCGTATGGCCACTATGAGTTTCAAGTAATGTCGTTTGGTTTGACAAACGTACCTACTGTATTCATGGACCTCATGAACCGGGTGTGTAAACCATATCTGGACAAGTTTGTTATAGTTTTCATTGACGACATTTTGATCTACTCCAAGAGTGAAGAAGAACACAAGCAGCATCTGACAATCATTCTAAAGCTACTCAAGGAAGAAAAATTGTACGCGAAATTCTCTAAGTGTGAATTTTGGATTGGAATTGTACAATTCCTTGGACACATAATTGACAGCAAAGGTTGCACGTAAATCCCGCAAAGATCGAAGCTATTGAGAACTGGCCATCACCCGCTAACTCTACAAAGATTCGCCAATTTCTAGGACTGGCTAGATACTATAGGAGATTCATCGAGGGATTCTCCAAGATAGCTAAATCGTTAACCAAGTTAACCCACAAAGACAAGAAGTATGAATGGGGAAAGGAAAAATAAGAAGCATTACAAACCCTGAGCAGAGACTTTGTAGTGCACCGATTCTAGCTTTACCAGATGGGGCTAAAGATTTCGTAGTATATTGTGATGCATCACACCAAGGACTAGGAGCAGTTTTGATGGAACAAGGAAAAGTCATGGCGTATGCTTCCCGACAGCTTAAGACTCATGAGGAGAACTGTACCACGTACGATTTAGAGTTAGGAGTTGTGGTTTTTGCGCTTAAGATTTGGAGGCACTATCTTTATGGAACGAAGTGTACTGTCTTTACAGATCACAAGAGCATTCAATATATTTTGGATCAGAAGGAGTTGAATATGAGACAACGATGATGGCTAGATCTGTTGAGCGACTATGATTGTGAGATCTGATACCACCCGGGGAAAGCGAACGTTGTGCCTGACGCCTTGAGCCGTACGGAACGGTTGAAACCTCTACGAGCTCGAGCTTTGGTTTTGACCATCAATTCAAACCTTCTCGCTCAGATTCTCAATACGCAAGAAGAAGCGGTGAAACAAGAAGATCTCAAGAGTGAGAACCTATACGGTATGATACAGAAGAAGTTCGTAAAACGTTCAGACGGGACTTTATTTTTTGAAGGAAGGAGTTGGATACCTCGTTTTGGAGGACTGCGAGATTTGATCATGCATGAGTCTCATAAGTCAAAATACTCTGTCCATCCAGGATCTGACAAGATGTTCCACGATCTCAAGAAGTTATATTGGTGGTCGAACATGAAGGCTGACATTGCCGATTACGTCCGCAAATGTCTTACATGCTCCAAAGTTAAATGGGAATGGATTACAATGGATTTTATCACCCAACTTCCAAGAACTTCAACCGGTTTCGACGCCATTTGGGTTATAGTTGATCGACTAACCAAATCTGCACATTTTCTACCCATCAAGGAGAACTACAGTATCGACAAGCTGACTAAACTCTATGTTAAGGAAGTAGTCTCGAAACACAGCGCGCCAATATCTATCATCTCTGACCGAGACAGCAGATTCACTACCAACTTTTGGCGATCATTTCAGGATGTCTTTGATACAAACCTCGACATGAGTACCGCCTACCACCCACAGACTGATGGTCAGAGTGAAAGGACCATACAGACCTTAGAAGATATGCTCCGGGCTTGTGTGATTGAATTTAGGAATGAGTGGGATACCCATTTGCCTTTAATTGAGTTTTCTTACAACAACAGTTACCATGCGAGCATTAAGGTTGCACCGTTTAAAGCACTGTATGGTCGAAAGTGCCGATCACCTATTTGTTGGGTTGAAGTGGGAGAAGCCCAGCTCACTGGACTTGATATTGTTCGGGAGACGACCGAGAAGATCGTGCAAATCAGGAACCGATTGCAAGCCGCAAGAGACCGACAGAAGAGTTACGCAGATGTGAGGCGTAAACCATTAGAGTTTCAAGTCGGAGACTGGATTATGTTGAAAGTCTCACCAAGGAAGGGCGTGATACGGTTTGGTAAGAGAGGGAAGCTGAACCCAAGGTACATTGAACCATTCAAGGTATTGAACAGGGTTGGTCCTGTAGCCTATAGGCTTGAGCTACCACCAGAACTCAGTAGAGTGCACCCTACATTACACGTGTCCAACCTGGAGAAGTGCTTGTCGGACGAGCCACTCCTGATTTGAGAGGATTATAAAACACTTAGGATGTTACTCCCTTATGATGTGTTTGTGATACTTTGAGGTTATGTAGTCAAGTATGCGGAATCTACTCAACTACACTTAGAAGAATTTGGTTGTTTAATGAAATAGTGATGCTTTGTATGAATAATGAACACAGAAAGTTTAACACCAAACGATTCAGTATTATTAAACAATAATACGAGTGATCTCAATATCACTAGGGTTACAAAGACCTTGAATCTTTACAATGTATTCGACTGATGTACGACTCTTACGTGTACCTAAAACATCTAACCTAGGATCTCCTTTTATAGACTTAAGGAGTCCTTTACAAGATAAGTATCTACCGTATATTTCTAACTAATTGTGATATACAAAAGATCTATTCCATACTTATCCTCTACAATATTGTCTAAAGCAGTTATCCATGCAGTAGTACCTTCATTACAACTAGCAGTACTAACTTGACAGTTTATACTATTAGTTATTTCTTCAGCAGTCTTCAGTTATATACTAACAGTTTGTACTGTTAGTTTAATTCTTCCAGCAGTACTAAGTCTTGATCATTTAATTCCCAACAATGCTCCCCTAAACTTTTGATTTACCCTAAATCATCAAGTGTCTCTGAATTAAATGTGAATTTTGAGGACTCTTCCAAACACTACATAGTCAATCTTAGTCTTCTGGCTTTCCTTTGTTCTGCAAGCTGAAATATCTTTCTAATTAGCTCGTTTTCCATCTCTGAATCTTCTTCAACTTTAAGTCTTGATGACATCATAGCCATTAAGATTACTGCTCTGAGTGGATAATCCTTTTCCACTAATATATAAATTTCCACTACTGCTTTAGTAGAAACTCTGTGAATACCATAGTTATCAAACAGTCTCCATGTGATATCTGAAATTTGAGCTTAAAATCACCATATAACTTCACCTCCATCTGGCTCATATAATCTTTTCAGCTCAACCCATAGCTCTTTATCTTTATCATCTGTAAGATCTGTAGTTTTGAATATTTCTTGAACTAAGCTCCACAACTTATCTAAGTCATCTCTGTCAAAAGCTCTGATCATGTCTTCAAAGAACTTGTAGACTTCAAACTTTCCTCCTACTCTGATAATTTTCCATCTCTTGATTCTTCCATCGGAGTATACTTCCCAATCTATGATGGGATGTTTAGATTGAATGGGATCAATGTTAAGAGATTCAGGAACCACCACCATCATTCTACGGATCTGTTCATCAGTCAATGTCTTTTCCTCTTTCTCAGCTGATTCTTCCTCAACTAGTTCATCATGCTTTTCTTCTTCAGTTCTTTGCTTCTTGGAATCTCCTGATTCCAACTGTTCTGCTTCTCTCTTTTCTCCTCTTCCTTCACTTCTTTCAAGATCACCTCTGAGAAACATCTATATTCTTCTATGTGTATCAATGTAGATCTTTTAAATCTATTCATAAGATAATGCTCTTCTTTCCAGGTGTCTTGATGCTTCAAGTAATTCTTCATATACCTTAGTTGTTCACTTCTTGAAGGAGGTTTCTTCTGAGCAGCTTTCTTTTTAGTTTCCTTCTTTCTGATCTCCTGCAATAGATCATCAAGTGCTGATTATTGCTCTTCTGTGGTGAACTTAGACCTTTCTTCTTTTTGTAGCTTTTCAGCTAACTTCTGATCTGCAAGAACCTGAGCAGCTGTCTGTTCATCTTCAGTTTGATACTTGTATTCAACCATAAATGTTGCCATTCTTTCTTCATCATCTACCCTAGCTAACTCTTCTTCATGGAATTTCTGAGCTAGTTCCTCATCTAGAGCAATCTGAGCTTGTTCCTACTTGGATAACTTCTGAGAAGATGGTTCTTCTTCTGTCATTATTTCCTTGCCCTTGTCTGCTCTTGAAAACCTTGGTCTTCTTGTATATATTGCAGTAGCAGTACCTTGTGAACCAGCAGTACCTTGATCTGGAATACTAGCAATACCTTGAAATGCACTACCAGTACCTTCTGTAAAGTCACCAGTACCTTGATCCATTTTTTGTTCTTGCCTCCCTTGAGTATCATACTCCTCTTGAACCAAAGAAATGTCAGGATCTTGATCTATCTAGGCAATCTTCCTCTCATGTTTGGAAGATTCCTCACCCTGATCTCTTCCCTGATCATCTGATGAGCTTGATGAAGAAGATGAACTTGTTGATGTCACTACTTGTGCTGACCTTTTCCTTTGAAGTGTCTTGACTGTTTTCTCCAATTTCTTCACTTTTAAAACTAGTTTAGTGTAGACAACTCCAAAGATCTTCTTGTGACTTTTGAGATCAGCTTCCAAAGTGTTTACTTTCTCAGATAATTTTGCACAAGTATCCATCAATTCCTTAAGTGTATGTCTGCCCTTAGCACTTCCTGATGTGTTACCTTTAAGGAGAGGTGCATCATGGGGCAAAGACTCATAGTCCACCATATGGTGAGCTTCTGAGCCACCCATAGTTTCCATTTGGCTTGGGATTCCACCAAGAGTACTGGGTACTGTTGGTGTTGCCATGGATTGGGTATTAGCTATGTTACTTCTGTCCTGCCCAGCTTCTAAGCCTGAGATAGTAGAAGCATCCCTTTCAATACTGACATAGTCAGCCTCATCTGCTACATATGGAGGGGTAGGAATTCTGTGCTGAGGTACATCAGAGTCCTGTCAGGATAAAGACCTATGTGTTGATGAAGCTGGTTGTGAAGATGATTGTTCTGATGTTGTGGGTGTTTGTTGGGAGTCAAATGGGCTTGTTGATCCTTCACCCTTTGCTTGTAGCATAGTATCAAAAATTGAAACTTTTTCCCCTCTGTACCCTCTTGAAGCCATTTTCATATTACTGAAAAGTTTTTGGGCAAGTTTGGGTGTTGGATAAACAGTTTTGTGTGGAAGAAGTTGATGTTTCCTCATGTTCAAAATAGTTTGGATGAACCTGGGATACATCAAAAACTTTGATTTGCTATCAACATTTTTAATCATTCCTTCAAAAATGAGCTTAGAAAAATTGAATGTTCTTTCAGTAGCTAAGCAAATGAGAACAGTTGCAATATTGCTACTAAACTGTTCCCATGAGGTTTTCTTAGGACTGAGACAGTGAAGGATGGTGTGTTTCAAAAATCGCCATTGAGGGGCAAAAATACCTTTTTGAAAAGTCAAAGCTTGTGATTGGGTGTTGTACCCCATCCTGGTTAAATTTTCAAATATTTCAGTGTCTGGCATAGCACTAATACCATTGTCATCATTCAAATGGAGATGCCTCCTGAGTGATGATTCTGTGATAGTGATAGATTTACCATCCACTGTGGCATGTAACTCTTTGTCACCATTTTTAAATGTTTTGACAGTTGCAGTTTGCCAAAAACTGTTTGATGTGGGAGACATAGATAGTGGGATTTAAGAGTAAAGAATACCTTATGTGAGAACCATTTAAAAAGTCCACTATCTGATGGAATTTTGTATCATTCTCTGCTTTTTCCAAATAAGCGACCACGTTGTGCTTGTCAACAAAGGATAAATAAGCCATTATTTTTCAGTAAAAGATGATTTGACTGCTGTGAATAGAGTAATTTTAGGGTAGAAAGTAGAAGAAGAAAGTGAATTGAGATATTTTGATTGACTTATTAAGGTTTCTATTGGACCGACTTCAATTAAAGAGAGCTTTTGATTGAAGAAAGGTGAATATAATATTTTAAAAGTAAAATATCCAAAAGAAAAACCCTTAAGATAAGATTTTGATTAGTATAAATCGCAACAAACTCTCAACGGCTAGTTTCTAAAAGTTGTTAAGTCACACCAGTACTAACGTCTATTCAGCAGTACAAACGTAAATCTACCAGTACTAAGTTTAAGCATGGCAGTACAAACTTTTTAGAAAAATTTTGACTCAGCAGTATAAACTCAATTTTGATTAAAAGCCTATACTGCTAACAACCATTTTGAAGGGATTAAGTGCAAGGACAGAAACTTAATCATGATTTTGGTTTAATGCAACCTCTGGTTGTGTGAGAACTAATGTTTTTAGTTATAAATAACTGCCTGTGATCAGATAAACTCATTCAAAGAGCTTTCTTGACAAGGTTTCCAGCTCGTGGCAGTTGTTGCCTCTAATACAATTGTGTTAGATTCACGTTTGCTCGCTGTTCTCTCTACCAGATGTCCGTAGACTAACTCATTATACAAAAGTATAAAATGGTAGAAAGTGAGTTATGTCAGTTACTGTCTGACTAACTAAGCCATCAATTCAATACAAAACATCATAATAAGATCTCAAGAAAGAAGTTTTAAAGAATCAATTAACTTAGGTATAAAACCTTTGTTAATGAATTCCCAAACTATGTCCATCATCAACCTATTATGTCTGCAACTAAACCACCATTTGCTACTCACACAATGCACTTTGTAATTCCTTTGTGCTCATACTTCCAAAGACTGCTCATGAGAGCTTGAGAGCTCTGAATACATTGAAGATTTGCAGCTTGAAAATCCTTGATGAGATTGCATGGCTTAAGGGGAAGATGACATCTTTCATATAGTTTTGTCATTATCAAATTCATCACCTGCCATTGTTAGTCCAAAACCAAGAAAACAAAGTGCAAAGCACTTGCTTCATAACTGTATAAACATATGACTAACAGTTCTAACAAACAGTCCAAATTTTGTACTGGCAGTACAAATTATACAAAGCACTGACAAACCAAGCAGTACAAATCCAATTTATGTACAAAAACACACGGTTTGAAAATTTTAAGGGTTAAGCATTCCAATACTTGCTACCAAGTATTGAAGCCTTCCAAAATCAAAGGCTTTTGTGAGAAGATCTGCAAAGTTATGATCAGAATCAATTTTAACCACTTGAATTAACTTTTTCTCATTGCAGTCTCCAATGAAATGATGCCTAATTTCTATGTGTTTTGTTTTAGAATGTTGCACTGGGTTTTTAATTATACAAATTGTACTACCGTTGTCAATATATATCATGGTGTTCATAAAATTATACCCATAGTCAAGCAGCTAATTTTGAATCCAAAGCACTTGACCACTGCAACTTGCATCAGCTACATACTCAGCTTCAGTTGTAGAGGTTACCACAATTGTCTGCTTTTTACACTGCCATGATATAAGTCTGCAACCAAGGAATAGACATCCACCAATAGTTGATTTCCTGTCCAGACTTGCACCAGCATAATCACTATCTGAATATGCCACCAAGTCAAAAGGTGATTCCCTAGGATATCACAGACCCAACCTAGGTTGACCCTTAAGATATCTAAAGATCCTCTTGACAGAAGTTAAATGAGAAGCCTTGGGAGTGACTTGAAACCTTGCACAGGCACATACAGCAAACATGATATATGGTCTTGATGAAGTTAGATACATCAATGACCCTAACATAGATCTGTAGGTGTGTACATCAACACATTCTCCATCAGCATCTTTAAGTAAATGTTTCTCTGGATCAACTGGTGTGCTTGCCACTTTAGCATCAGTGAACTGAAACTTTCTTAGTATCTCTGCCACATATTTATCCTGGCTGATAAATATGCCTTCATTAGATTGCTTTACATGCAACCCCAAAAAGAAGATAAGTTCCCCCATGGAACTCATCTGAAACTTATCATGCATAAGTTTCTCAAATTCTACACACATCTCCTTCCTTGTGGATCCAAATATGATATCATCCACATAAACCTGTACCAGCAAGATATCCTTCTTATTCTTCTTAATGAATAAAGTCTGATCTATCTTGCCCCTTTGGAATCCATTCTCTAGCAAATATGAAGCCAAAGTTTCATACCATGCCCTTGGAGCTTGATGTAGACCATAAAGAGCTTTCACAACCTTGTACACCTTGTCAGGATGTTCTGATCTACAAAACCTGGAGATTGAGAGACATATACATCCTCTTCCATAGTACTATACAGGAAGGCACTCTTAACATCCATCTGGTAAACAGTGAAGCCCATGAAAGATGCATAAGCTAAAAATAGTCTGATTGCTTCAATCCTTGCTACTGGTGCAAAAACTTCTTCATACTCTATTCCCTCTTCTTGTGTATACCCCTAGGCTACAAGTCTAGCCTTGTTTCTGATCACAATATCCCTTTCATCCCTTTTATTTCTAAAAACCCATTTGATGCCAGTTACCCTCATACCCTTGGGTAAATCCACTAGTACCCAAACTTTCTGAATATTGAATTGGAGAAGCTCCTCTTGCATTGCTTCTACCTAGCTTGACTCTTCTAAGGCTTTGAGAACATTTTTGGGTTCAGATTGTGAGAGGAAACACACAAATAAGCATGTGTTGGCATCTTCATGCTTCTTTTCTTCTTAAACAACACTAAGAAATCCTTGTTGGTCTGAAGTCATGAGTTTCCTTCTTATCTTTACTCCAGACTACATGTCACCAATCACATTGTCTAGGGAGTGATCTTTGTGTATCCTTGTGTGTGGTGTAGTGAGAACTGCATAGGTAGGTAGTAGATTGTTGATATCCACCTCATCTTCTGAGAAATCAGCGGTATTAGTATCTGATGGGCCAGCAGTATGAATATTTTGCCCAGCAGCACAAACTTGGGGCTCAACAGTACAATCACCATTAGTACTGTTATCTTGATTCTCTTGTTCCTCAGCTCTAACTACATTGTTTTCATCTTCATTACCTTCATTGGCTTCATCAGTAGAAGGCTCACCATTCTTTGAAGATGAATCCACACTGTTCTATATTGGCATCAGCAAATGATCTTGATCTTTCTCCTTTCCCAAGCCTGCTTCATTTGTTGCATCATCAGCTTCTGAACCTGCAAAATCATTAGAAAAGGTTCCTGCAACAACTCGCACATAGTTCATTGATTGGGTTAGAGTATCAAGGTCAAAGAGCCATTTTGGACCTTCACCTGCAACATTTGATTTATTTTCTATAAATTGAACATGCAGGTTCTCCTCTACTTTCCTTGTTCTTGTGTTGTATACTCTAAAGGCTTTGCTATTTAGTGAGTACCCAACCAAGAATCCTTCATCTGATTTACCATCAAATTTGCCTAGATGGTCTAAGGTATTTAGAATAGTTACATGACACCCAAAAGGTCTTAGAAATCCTAATGATGGAGTTCTATCCCTAAAAAGCTCATATGGTGTCTTGTTGTGAGGTTTAACTAGCAAAACCCTGTTCTGCAAATAACAAGCAGTATTAACTGCTTCAGCCGAAAAAGTGATGGGCAACTTAGAGTTAGATAACATGGTTCTAGTAGCTTCTATTACTGTTCTATTTCTCCTTTCAGCAACTCCATTCTGCTGAGGAGTTCTAGCAGCACTAAACTCTCTTCTAATACCTTTCTACATACAAAACTCATCCATAACTCTATTCTTGAACTCTGTCCCATTGTCACACCTAATGACTTTTACTTTCTTATCCACTAAGTTTTCTATCTTAGTAATGAATGTTTTAAGAATGTTAGGTGTCTCATCCTTAGAACCTAAAAAGAAAACCCATGTGAATCTACTATAGTCATCAGTAACTACAAGACAGTACCTTTTATGCATAATACTACTCACAGATGTTGGGCCAAATAAATCCATATGTAGCATAAGCAAAGGTTGATTAATAGAGTTATAAACATTGGGCTTACAAGAAGCCTTGTGTTGTTTGCCTTTGAGACAGGCAACACAAGTCTGGTCATTTTTACATCTTTTCTGAGGCAAGCCTCTAACCAAACCATCCTTAACAATTTTATTAATGGTTTTAAAGTTAATGTGACAAAGTCTTCTATACCATAACATAGACTCATCCAATGTGGCCTTAGCAACAAGACAATTAAGGGCCTCTTTAGGAACGATCTTCTTCATATCAACACTGTACATGTTGCCCTTTCTTGGAACTTTAAGTAGAACCTGACTTTCATCAGGAAGCTTAAAGTCTGGAGAAAGCACAAGACATTCAGTGTCAGTAAAAAGAACCTTGTTCTTTTTGTCACACATTTGTGAGACACTAAACAGGTTATACTTAAGCTCTTCCACAAAGTACACATCCTTAAAGTCTAGTTTACTGGTTTTCAATGTGCCTTTACCAGTAATTCTACCTCCTATTCCTCCCCTAAAGGTAACATATCCTCTATCCATTGGTTGAAAGTCTGAAAGATAGGACATGTTGCCAATCATGTGCCTGGAACATCCACTGTCTGCATAACCTTGATCTTCATCATCTTTCTGTGAATGTCCCTGCACATGAAATAAGGAAATTAGTTTCCATAGGGTACCTAAGCCATCACTGACTTGGGTTTGCCTCGTGCATCAATATAGTCAAATCTTTTCAATACAATTGATGCACCATTGGGTTTGATTGGTCTCCATACCCAACATGCTGAGGCCTTAACAACATTAACCCTCTTATCCCTAGCAGTGTTTGTAGAGTTACCAGTACTAACTGCTTAGCTAGCAATACTAACTGTTGGCTTTGCAGTTTTAGCCTTTGGTTTCCAAAATTGTTTTTGAACCACTGCTTTATTATGAAAAGGCCTTTTAACAGTTTGTTGTGCATGTTTGAAAGTTGGTTTTGCACTTTTAACTGCTGGTCTAGGGTAAACAGATTTAAAAGGTCTGGGAGTACTAACTGTTGGTTGGGCAGTACTAATTGGTTTGTGGCCAGACTTCAATAAAAGTGCTATGGGAGTCATTCTATTAGCATTATGGTGAGTTTGAGACCTGTTAGAGTTCACCCTTTTGTTTGTGTTCCCAGATACCCTGTTGTTCCCAGTAACCATCTTTCTGCCCTGATGGTTATTACAAAAAGCCTCTAGGTGGTCAAAACTACCACAAGAAAAACAAGCCTTATTATACATAACAAAATCTTCACCTAGTTGGTTGGACTTGAGGTTATTCCAATTCCTCTGGTTACCTCTTGGTTTGTCTGTGGATCTATACATCTCACAGTACCTAACTGTTTTCCTAACTGGTTTGACATTTGATTTAGGCTTAACAGTTTTATTATTAACCACCTTAGGAACATTGGTTCCTTCTAACTTTACCATATCAGGTTTAACTACAACCTGATCTTCCTCATCATCAGATGTCCAGTCCTCAATAGTTGGAGCATCTGAATTCCTATCAGGGGACACCTTATCATCAGCAAGAGAGGTGTCACTTGCACTCTCAAAAGGCTCATTATTTTCTACAAGTTTATCAGCAATTACATTCTCCTTTGGCTTACAACCATATTCTAACTTAGGTTGTTGAAATTCAGGTAAACCTGCATGCTCTTGGTCAATTCCTGGGGGTGCAGGAATTCCTATGTGAGGAGGTAGACATGTTTTATACCCCAACCCAGACTTAGCCTTATTAACTATCTGACACTCAATGATTTTGTTTACACCTTTTGATACATATTCCAAAGTGTCTACAGTTAACTGGATATTATCTTTTGCCTTGGTGATTCTTTCTAATTCAGTTTTTAACAAATTTATCTCAGCATTCTTAAGTGACAAATCTCTCTTAAGAAAAGTTATATCCTCAGCAAAAGCAGACTCATTGTTATTATAATGCACTATTTGTTCTTCTAGGACTGCTAAACCTCTCTTATGATTAGACAAATTGTAATTAGTTTTGTTTAATTCAATCCTCTGCTCATCATAGTGTTTCTTTAAGGTTTCATATTCTTTTAGAATAGTGCATGTTTTAGAACAACTTTTAGCAGATTGTACCTCAGAGTCATAAAAGGCCATAAGTGCCATCTCAGAAGGTGCTTCCTCATCATCTACCATGAAACTCCAATCAAAGCCTAGTCCATCAATAGCCACCATAGCCTTTGTAGTTGGCTCAGCTTCTTCCACAGCCTTGGGCTTGCTTCCATAACCCTTGTTCCTGCTATCCTACTGCCTAGGTCTCCTGCATTCCCTTGAAAAATGCTCCAACTTGTGACAGTTGTAGCATTCTACCTTTGATTTGTCAAAACCAACAGTATCATTGCTGCTGATGGTGATCTTCTTGCCAGTTCTTTGGTAGAATTTCTTAGCCCTCATGCTAAGAAGTGAAATCTGCCACTTGAGATCCATCTCCTCCAAATCATCATCATTAATCTCCTAGAGATCATTATGTTTCAGCATTGACCCATCATTCTGGCTTGTTAGGAATGCACAGTAGGTTGTATCATTCAGAATACCAGTAGTACTGGTTGATGAACTAGCAGTACTAACACTAGAGTTAGCAATACTAACTCCTACAATAACCTTTTCTTTAATTGTACTTGAATTACTGGGAGATGACACAAAAGCCATGTTCCTAGTGCTTGAACTAGTTCCTCTAGCCTTCTTTACATCCTGCTCAACAATCTTGAAGTTGCTATATAAATCATTAAGGCTCATAGAGTCAATGTCTGGTTTGTTCTTCCAGACCACCACATGCATAGCCCACTCTGCAGGTAAGCTCCTCAAAAACTTAGAGTTCAGATCTTCCTGAGGTATATCAACACCAAGAATAGCAAGTTGGCTAACAATCTTTTGCAGTCTATTAAACATGTGATCCAAAGACTCATTACTGGTTGCAGTAAAGTTTTCAAAGTTCTGTTTCAACAGAGTCTTTTGGGTCTTCTTGGTGGCTTCATTACCACCATACCTTGTAATGATTGCCTCAAACAAGGACTTTGCATCCTTGTATTTGCTAAAGTTCAAGAGCTGATCATTAGGAATTGTCATCATTAGCAAGCTCCTAGCCTTGACATCGTTCTTCTTTTGTAGCCTCTCTTCTGTAGTCACTAGAGAGGTTTGCACAACAGTCACTTCTTTACCATCAACTGTTGATACAGATGTGGAAGGCTTAATGGAATTGCCTTCTTCAATCATCTCCCAGAGTGCGTCTTGCACTTGGAAGTACTGTTCTATTCGTAGCCTCCACATATCAAATTCGTTCTGCTTTTGCATTGGCAATTTAGCAGCCATGTTTGTTTGTGTAGTCTCCAAGTCCATCACTTTCTCTTCTAAATCAATAGTATCAACCTGTCTCTGATACCACTTGAGAGGATTATTGATGACATCAAATAACGACATTTTATTAGCATCATTTATCCTATATTATTTACTTGTTTTATATCACTTTATATGAGAATTGATACTTAATCGTTTACTTTTGTAATTCTCATTTATAAACAAGCCTTAGGTGAAAATTAATGATTTCGGACGGAAATTGGAGCAAAATGAATCAAGTTGGAAAAGTCTACTGAACTGAAGGAAGATGCGCCGTATCATTCTTGATAGATACGTCGTACATAAAGAATTAGACGAATCCTAGACCATTGCCTGATTTTAAAGAATGCGCCGCATGTATTTATCTCATGCGCCGCATATAAAACCTTGGTCAACGAAGAAGATCTGACTTATCTACTCCAGATACACCGTATGACATTCCTAACATACGGCGCATCAATCTCAAGACTTCACCAAAGATTATCCAAGATACTGAAGGACATGCGCCGCATAAAGATACAAGTTACGCCGCATCTGAAGACGGTGAACGGATATTCTGGAATATAATAATCTTGGACCCCACGCGAAGTTACCTAGATACGCCGCATCGGACCAATCCGATGCGCCGTATTGGCCATATACAATCTTAGCCGAGAAATCAAGTGAAGAATAGAAGCTCAATGAAGAAGTCAAGATTACATAATGATACTCGGAGATGCTTTCGTATTTTGGCCATAAAATCTTCATCCGGACTCCGTTTTAGGTGATTCAAGTGGCCACGGAAAGAGAAAAAGGAGATCTATATTTTTCAGAAGGAGATACGGCGCATTGGCTTTGTGGATGCGCCGCATCAAGGTCGGAACAGCAGCAGACTAATTTTGGTAAACCTTGGAGGCTACTCTTCCTTACCCCTATAAATACCACAGCCCTATGGACGATTTGAGGATATAAAAATCACTATTATCAGTTGGGAACAGCCCCAAATCGTCCCCAACACCTTCTCCATCCACCATTGAAGATCGACGAAGAACATCTCCATACTTATCTTTGTGTATCATTCGGTTAGCATAATAAATTTGTCTATGGATTTCTTATGTCTAATTTTTATGTATACTTTATCTTTTGCTGAGATTATGGGCTAACACCCTTAGGTGTTAGCCATATTTATGAAGTTTTATTAGTTTTTATGATTTTGTCGATGTGTTTGCTTTGTTATTGGATTGGGTGCTTGTCGATAAAAACTCGTTTATTGCTTATAACTAGTAGAAGTCTATGTAACTAGGTTATGATCCTTATAACTTTAATTGATGTTAACTAACTACCTGTAATTGTGGTTGCTTAGGTTGAGTTATTTGCGTGTTAACCCGAATTTCTATTAGGAATCATTGTTTGGCATAAACGGAACGTGTCTACAACCTAATAGGACTAGTAGCGTGTAATACCGAACTAGGTTAGATGGTTTAAAGCAATAAGTTAGTATTGATGCTAGACGATTCACTATGATCATGTCCTCTTTCCCACCACGATGGTCGGTTATTTAATCGTGACAGGATTAATAATTGGATTGGCGACAAAACAATTTAATGAATTAAAACAAGTAGACATAAGCATGTATAACTATAAAATGGATTAGACTTGGCTAACCCGTTCTTCCCTATTGATATCGATCTATTGTACTATCCTTAGTTTAGATATTTATTTTATTGCAATCAGTTTAATTATAACACATAAAATCGTGATAGCCTCTCAGGCTAAAACCCCCAAAAATATTTACTTGCTTTCTAGGTTAGAATAGTTAGTTTAGTAATTAGAATACCTTTAGATCATCTTAGCTTCGCTCCTAGTGAACGACCCTTGCTTACCTAGAAACTATCTACATTGATCGGGTACACTGCTTGTGAGTTTTTAGAGTCTATAGGTTAGTTCGGCAATAAATAAATTTAAAACTTGGTTGATTTTTATAGACCTAAAAAAAACACATCAAGTTTTTGGCGCCGTTGCCGGGGAGTGATTGTTTTAATTTGATTTATTGGTATTTTAGTTTAGTTAGTTTTATTTGTTTATGTGTGTTTCTGTCTCAGAAAGGCAATACGGCGTATCCTTGTCTTTGGATGCGGCGTATCTGTCTTATATCAATACGGCGTATACAGGTCAATTGTATACGGCGTATTGACGTTCTGTGACCAATTTTTTTTTATCGTTTTTCCTTATTTTTGTTTATTTAATTTTTTTTTCGTTTTAGTTTTTATTGTTTTTGTTTCGGTTACTGCTGTTCTTAGTTGTTTATCTTTCAGGTAATAATGATGATGGATAATCCGGACATAACTATGGAAGAATATCTTAGGCTTAACAATGAAAGATCCTTGAGCAATAAAAAGGTTTACGATTGGGAAAGAGCAAGATATGGTGCACAAGTCATCAATGATAAAGAACCCACGATGGAAGAGTACTTATTATCAAAGCAGGAAGAGTCAGGGAAAGAAAGAAAGACATTGCCATTTAGACACACTTGGATTTTATCCAATGATGATGATGAAGAAGAATCATACGATTTTGGTGCAATTAGGTTTCCGGCAATAGTTATTGATGATGTTATTTCTCCGGAAGTTGCCCAAGATGAAGAAGAGTCACAAGTGTTTGATTTGAATGAAAATACGGCAATTGTTTACAAAGAAGCTTATTCATCCGAAAGTGCTTATGATGAAAATGAAGATGAATGTGGAACAATGGTGTATGGTGCTATTACTTGTTATTTTTCACCGGAGTTGGAAAATATATTCTCATTATATCAAAAACACCATGATGATATTCCATCGGATGAAGATAATGAGTATTCTAATATTGAAAGTTTTGATTGTATTGTGTACGATGCCATACCGCAATTGCCACAACAAAATGAAATATTCATGCGTGGAACAAATGAGCCAGATTATGACCCCACAAAGGATTTTGAAGAAATGTGGGATGACTTATTTGAGGCGGCTATTCGGGAAAAGGATGAAATTACAAGACCACTAGTTGAAGATGGAGACTCACAAGATGAATTGGAGTCACTTACAACAAAAAGTGGTACTAATTTATTTAATATTATTAATCCCGTTACTAATAATCTTGCTAGTTTTCCTTAACAGGTTGCAAAACGAAAGAATGATGAGGTGGAATTTACTACACCAACTAATGATGAATATAAAGCACCTGTTATCAACCCATTTTTGGTTGAAATAGAAAAAGAATTCAAGGATGAGCTGATGGACACGACCATGATTGAAGAGGATGATTTCAATCTCATGAAGGATATAGAGGAACCCGAACTTTTACTCGCCAAAGACCCTTTCTCATCTTTTATGGATGTCAAGGGACGCCTTACTACCAATAGAACAAACGAAGAAGAAGGGAGATTCATTGATCCTCAACATACTACTCTCCCACATGTAATGTTCATGTCATCCAATTTAACAACCAAACCGGGTAAGGTAATGAACAAAGTACACATATTGCCAAGGTATTATCTTTACATATTCTATCCATCTCTAGTAGCAAATTTACACCGTTATGGTGCTTATTGCTACTATCACCCGCACTTGACCGCAAGTGGGGGGAAAAACACCCTATTGCCTAGTAAATAAGGGTGGAGTCAGGCTCGTGACTCTAACAAAAACAAGCGCTTCTTGGGAGGCAACCCATGATTGTCTTTTATTTTGTTTTTAGTTTATTTTTATTTTCGTATTTCTGTCAGTTGGTCAATACGGCGCATGCACTTTTAGTGGATGCGGCGTATTAGTTACAGGAAGTTGATGCAGCGTATCCAATATTCCATGGATATGGCGCATCGACACTCTGGCCTGTAATTTCCCGTAGTTTTATTTTCCTAACCAATGATTAACGAGATGTTCTCGAGTCTATTTTTTCTGTGGTCTCTATATATTTACAGGTCTGGACGAATGAAGATGTTGATGAACTCCCACATTTTATATGCTCGCATTCTTACATGGTGGATCATACCGAGCAAATCTCAGGGGAGTTCTCCGTTCTAATTCTATCTATCTCTTGTTTTTAATTTCAAATACAAACAACGAGGACGTTGTTTAACTTAAGTGGGTGGATGGAGAATTAGAACGTTACTTGTCCTTAATTTTTCAAAAATATGCTTTAATCTATGCTTAATTATAAAAATTTAAAATTTTTTTAGCATGTTTTTGTTTAATCTAAGTTGCATAGCTGCACACATAACCTTATTTTCAAAAATTGTGAACTTATCAATATTCACAAATCTATGAGTGTGCCGGTGACTTGTAAACTTTAGAACTTGGCTTGTATATTATTCGAGACCACCATAATGAGTATTATTGATATAATTGGAGTGACTTGTCTAACTTGGTAAATTTCTAGGATTTCACACAAAAAGCCTATTATATGTTTTGTGTTATTAACTAACTACACTGGTTAGTTAACCCCCGTATAAACCCTTTGTTTACTCTCATTTTTAGAGTAAGATACCCCTAGAAAAACCCTCAGAGCCATTCCTTTCGTTTCTTACACCAATGTTTAAAATGTTTCGTTACACCCTTACACCTTAGCCTACCCTGTAGATTAAAGTCCGTGGTTAGTTACTTTAGGCAAAGTGTGTTTCCTTACAATTAACTGTGTTCGCGTGCGTAATTCATTATCTATGGTTAAGGTCGGGAAATTGCACAATGAAATTGGAGTGAAAGTAGATATTGTTTAATTTGAGTCTTGTTATTTTTCGTGTGTTTACTATTTTCACTATTACTGTTATTTCTGAAGTCATGAAAAGTACGGAAAAATTATCCAGAGTTATCGTTATAGTGATGTGGTGAATTTTACACATCTATGTTTATGTTAGTAGTTTGAAAAAAAAAATGGAAAAAATGAGAAAAGAAAAAGAAAGAAGAAGTTGGAAGTTTGTTTTTACCAACATTGTAAAGTTATGTAAAGTTATCATTATTGTTGTTGTACTATATTTATGGATTGAATGGGAGTTGGCCGTTATGGGAACGCCAACTAAGGTTTATTCTTTGATTGAGATTTTATTGAGTCTAATTCGTGTCTACCCAAAGCGTGAGTTTCAAGTGTCAAAGCGTGAGTTATTCAATGATATGAGTCTTATTCATGGGATGGTTGGGAAAGTAATTAACCACACTTAGGATTTTAATCTATTTGTTTTGTTTATTTTTCATTTTACACCAATTTATATCCCAAATTTTATCCATACCCTATATCATTCTTCATCCAAACCTTTGATTTATTGAGATTAGGGATTTGAGCAATCTTAAGTATCGTAGTCGTGGATTCGACTATGTATTTATAATTTTGTCGCCCTTTTTGATATAATATTATCGGTGAAGATTACTTGGTCCTATCTTTAGCCTATTCGAGTTAAGGAATTGAGCAATTGCGAGTATCGTGGTCGTGGATTCGATCATGTATTTGTAATTTTGTCGCCTTTTCTGGAATATGAGATCGATAGAGATTAAAAAGGATGATCAAACCTTAACAAAAAAAACCCTTTTTACCGCTTTAGACTTGTTACTCCTTAGCTTTAGTGGGGAGAAAGAGTATCACTGCCAAGCTTATGATAGAATATTCGTCACGACTGGACAGTTAAACGATTAGATTTGCTTTTATCGAAATATTTTATTTTGTTTCTAATTCGTTAAGTGTTGGGTTGTGCAATTATGATAAAACGAATAAATGCTTAATTGTAAAAATACATCCTATTCAGGATACATTTTCATAAGTTAATCTAAGGTTTACTTGAGGACAAGTAAAGTTCAAGTGGGGGATATTTGATGACATCAAATAACGACATATTATTAGCATCATTTATCCTATATTATTGACTTGTTTTATATCACTTTATATGAGAATTGATACTTAATCGTTTACTTTTGTAATTCTCAGTTATAAACAAGCCTTAGGTGAAAATTAATGATTTCGGACGGAAATTGGAGCAAAATGAATCAAGTTGGAAAAGTCTACCGAACTGAAGGAAGATGCGCCGTATCATTCTTGATAGATACGTCGTACATAAAGACTTCGACGAATCTGAGACCATTGCCTGATTTTAAAGAATGCGCCGCATGTATTTATCTCATGCGCCGCATATAAAACCTTGGTCAACGAAGAAGATCTGACTTATCTACTCCAGATACACCGTATGACATTCCTAACATACGGCGCATCAATCTCAAGACTTCACCAAAGATTATCCAAGATACTGAAGGACATGCGCCGCATAAAGATACAAGTTACGCCGCATCTGAAGACGGTGAACGAATATTCTGGAATATAATAATCTTGGACCCCACGCGAAGTTACCTAGATACGCCGCATCGGACCAATTCGATGCGCCGTATTGGCCATATACAATCTTTGCCGAGAAATCAAGTGAAGAATAGAAGCTCAATGAAGAAGTCAAGATTACATAATGATACTCGGAGATGCTTTCGTATTTTGGCCATAAAATCTTCATCCGGACTCCGTTTTAGGTGATTCAAGCGGCCACGGAAAGAGAAAAAGGAGATCTATATTTTTGAGGAAGAGATACGGCGCATTGTCTTTGTGGATGCGCCGCATCAAGGTCGGAACAGCAGCAGACTAATTTTGGTAAACCTTGGAGGCTACTCTTCCTTACCCCTATAAATACCACAGCCCTATGGACGATTTGAGGATATGAAAATCACTATTATCAGTTGGGAACAGCCCCAAATCGTCCCAAACACATTCTCCATCCACCATTGAAGATCGACGAAGAACATCTCCATACTTATCTTTGTGTATCATTCGGTTAGCATAATAAATTTGTCTATGGATTTCTTATGTTTAATTTTTATGTATACTTTATCTTTTGCTGAGATTATGGGATAACACCCTTAGGTGTTAGCCATGTTTATGAAGTTTTATTAGTTTTTATGATTTTGTCGATGTGTTTGCTTTGTTATTGGATTGGGTGCTTGTCGATAAAAATTCGTTTATTGCTTATAACTAGTAGAAGTCTATGTAACTAGGTTATGATCCTTATAACTTTAATTGATGTGACTTAACTACCTATAATTGTGGTTGCTTAGGTTGAGTTATTTGTGTGTTAACCCGAATCTCTATTAGGAATCATTGTTTGGCATAAACGGAACGTGTCTACAACCTAATAGGACTAGTAGCTTGTAACACCGAACTAGGTTAGATGGTTTAAAGCAATAAGTTAGTATTGATGCCAGACGAGTCACTATGATCATGTCCTCTTTCCCACCACGATGGTAGCTTATTTAATCGTGACAGGATTAATAATTGGATTGGCGACAAAACAATTGAATGAATTAAAACAAGTAGACATAAGCATGTATAACTATAAAATGGATTAGACTTGGCTAACCCGTTCTTCCCTATTGATATCGATCTATTGTACTATCCTTAGTTTAGATATTTATTTTATTGCAATCAGTTAAATTAAAACACATAAAATCGTGATAGCCTCTCAGGCTAAAACCCCCAAAAATATTTACTTGCTTTCTAGGTTAGAATAATTAGTTTAGTATTTAGAATACCTTTAGATCATCTTAGCTTCGCTCCTAGTGAACGACCCTTGCTTACCTAGAAACTATCTACATTGATCGGGTACACTGCTCGTGAGTGTTTAGAGTCTATAGGTTAGTTTGGCAATTAATAAATTTAAAACTTGGTTGATTTTTATAGACCTAAAAGAACACATCAATTATAAAACACTTAGGATGTTACTCCCTTATGATGTGTTTGTGATACTTTGAGGTTATGTAGTCAAGTATGCGGAATCTACTCAACTACACTTAGTAGAATTTGTTTGTTTAATGAAACAGTGATGCTTTGTATGAACAATGAACACAGAAAGTTTAACACCAAACGATTCAATATTATTAAACAATAATACGAGTGATCTCAATATCACTAGGGTTACAAAGACCTTGAATCTTAACAATGTATTCGACTAGTGTACGACTCTTACGTATACCTAAAACATCTAACCTATAATCTCCTTTTATAGACTTAAGGAGTCCTTTACAAGATAAGTATCTACCGTATATTTCTAACTAATTGTGATATACAAAAGATCTATTCCATACTTATCCTCTACAATATCGTCTAAAGCAGTTATCCATGCAGTAGAACCTTCATTACAACTAGCAGTACTAACTTGACAATTTGTACTGTTAGTTATTTCTTCAGCAGTCTTCAGTCATATACTAACAGTTTGTACTGTTAGTGCAATTCTTCCAGCAGTACTAAGTCTTGACAATTCTTCCAGCAGTACTAACTCTTGATCATTTAATTCCCAACATGATTCCACTCGACGAAATTCAGATTGATGAGCAACTGAACTTTATTGAGGAACCCGTTGAAATTATGAACCGGGAAGTCAAGCAGCTGAAGCAGAGCCGTATCCCCATCGTGAAAGTCCGTTGGAATTCCAAGAGAGGACCCGAATTCACCCGTGAGCACAAAGACGAGTTCAAGAGAAAGTACCTTCACCTCTTCGCAACCGCAATTAGTAACACTAACTGAAATCCGGACGGATTTCAAAATATGATGTAGGTACTGTAACACCCGGTGACTTTCCAAACCTATTTTACTAGCAAAATATTTACTTTCGCATCCCCTTAGCATTTAAATTTTTTCTGAACTTATTTGAACTTGAGAAACAGAGGATATTTTGTTTAAACGTGAACATTGTTCACCAATCTAGCCGGCACAACTTAGAATACTTAAATCTATTTGATTTATTGATTTAAATTGAATCTGATGAACTCAAATAAGTACATTTTATTACTATCATTTATCCTATTTATTTGACTTGTTTTGTTATATTATGTATGAGGATTGATACTTAATCGTTTACTTTTGTAATTCTCAGGTAAAAACAAGCGTTTGGTGAAACTTGGCGATTTTGGACTAATTATGGAGCAAAACATGCAAGAAGTTAAGAGTCTACTGAAATGGACAAGATCAAGACGAATCTGCTCCAGATGCGCTGCATCTCACTTATTACATACGGTGCATCACTATCCAGATTTCACCAGATACGATCCAAGATACAAGAGGACATGCGCCGCATCTACTTATGGAGTTACGCCGCATCTTCTGGCGGTGTACGAATATTCCTGAATATTATAATCTTGGACCCTACGCGAAGTTAAGTCAATGCGCCGCATCTACTTACTAGATGCGCCGCATCTTACCCTCAGACAGAAACTATAAATACCCCAAGACCAGACGAATTCAAAAGGATAATAATAATATTATATACGAAGTACGAAGTACAGAAACCTAGCACTAATACCATTGTCATCATTCAAATGGAGATGCCTCCTGAGTGATGATTCAGTGATAGTGATAGATTTACCATCCACTGTGGCATGTAACTCTTTGTCACCATTTTTAAATGTTTTGACAATTGCAGTTTGCCAAAACTGTTTGATGTGGGAGACATAGATAGTGGGATTTAAGAGTAAAGAATACCTTATGTGAGAACCATTTAAAAAGTCCACTATCTAATGGAATTTTGTATCATTCTCTGCTTTTTCCAAATAAGCGACCACGTTGTGCTTGTCAACAAAGGATAAATAAGCCATTATTTTTCAGTAAAAGATGATTTGACTGCTGTGAATAGAGTAATTTTAGGGTAGAAAGTAGAAGAAGAAAGTGAATTGAGATATTTTGATTGACTTATTAAGGTTTCTATTGGACCGACTTCAATTAAAGAGAGCTTTTGATTGAAGAAAGGTGAATATAATATTTTAAAAGTAAAATATCCAAAAGAAAAACCCTTAAGATAAGATTTTGATTAGTATAAATCGCAACAAACTCTCAACGGCTAGTTTCTAAAAGCTGTTAAGTCGCACCAGTACTAACGTCTATTCAGCAGTACAAACGTAAATCTACCAGTACTAAGTTTAAGCATGGCAGTACAAACTTTTTAGAAAAATTTTGACTCAGCAGTATAAACTCAATTTTGATTAAAAGCCTATACTGCTAACAACCATTTTGAAGGGATTAAGTGCAAGGACAGAAACTTAATCATGATTTTGGTTTAATGCAACCTCTGGTTGTGTGAGAACTAATGTTTTTAGTTATAAATAACTGCCTGTGATCAGATAAACTCATTCAAAGAGCTTTCTTGACAAGGTTTCCAGCTCGTGGCAGTTGTTGCCTCTAATACAATTGTGTTAGATTCACGTTTGCTCGCTGTTCTCTCTACCAGATGTCCGTAGACTAACTCATTATACAAAAGTATAAAATGGTAGAAAGTGAGTTATGTCAGTTACTGTCTGACTAACTAAGCCATCAATTCAATACAAAACATCATAATAAGATCTCAAGAAAGAAGTTTTAAAGAATCAATTAACTTAGGTATAAAACCTTTGTTAATGAATTCCCAAACTATGTCCATCATCAACCTATTATGTCTGCAACTAAACCACCATTTGCTACTCACACAATGCACTTGTAATTCCTTTGTGCTCATACTTCCAAAGACTGCTCATGAGAGCTTGAGAGCTCTGAATACATTGAAGATTTGCAGCTTGAAAATCCTTGATGAGATTGCATGGCTTAAGGGGAAGATGACATCTTTCATATAGTTTTGTCATTATCAAATTCATCACCTGCCATTGTTAGTCCAAAACCAAGAAAACAAAGTGCAAAGCACTTGCTTCATAACTGTATAAACATATGACTAACAGTTCTAACAAACAGTCCAAATTTTGTACTGGCAGTACAAATTATACAAAGCACTGACAAACCAAGCAGTACAAATCCAATTTATGTACAAAAACACACGGTTTGAAAATTTTAAGGGTTAAGCATTCCAATACTTGCTACCAAGTATTGAAACCTTCCAAAATCAAAGGCTTTTGTGAGAAGATCTGCAAAGTTATGATCAGAATCAATTTTAACCACTTGAATTAACTTTTTCTCATTACAGTCTCCAATGAAATGATGCCTAATTTCTATGTGTTTTGTTTTAGAATGTTGCACTGGGTTTTTAATTATACAAATTGTACTACTGTTTTCAATATATATCATGGTGTTCATAAAATTATACCCATAGTCAAGCAGCTAATTTTGAATCCAAAGCACTTGACCACTGCAACTTGCATCAGCTACATACTCAGCTTCAGTTGTAGAGGTTACCACAATTGTCTGCTTTTTACACTGCCATGATATAAGTCTGCAACCAAGGAATAGACATCCACCAATAGTTGATTTCCTGTCCAGACTTGCACCAGCATAATCACTATCTGAATATGCCACCAAGTCAAAAGGTGATTCCCTAGGATATCACAGACCCAACCTAGGTTGACCCTTAAGATATCTAAAGATCCTCTTGACAGCAGTTAAATGAGAAGCCTTGGGAGTGACTTGAAACCTTGCACAGGCACATACAGCAAACATGATATATGGTCTTGATGAAGTTAGATACATCAATGACCCTAACATAGATCTGTAGGTGTGTACATCAACACATTCTCCATCAGCATCTTTAAGTAAAGGTTTCTCTGGATCAACTGGTGTGCTTGCCACTTTAGCATCAGTGAACTGAAACTTTCTTAGTATCTCTGCCACATATTTATCCTGGCTGATAAATATGCCTTCATTAGATTGCTTTACATGCAACCCCAAAAAGAAGATAAGTTCCCCCATGGAACTCATCTGAAACTTATCATGCATAAGTTTCTCAAATTCTACACACATCTCCTTCCTTGTGGATCCAAATATGATATCATCCACATAAACCTGTACCAGCAAGATATCCTTCTTATTCTTCTTAATGAATAAAGTCTGATCTATCTTGCCCCTTTGGAATCCATTCACTAGCAAATATGAAGCCAAAGTTTCATACCATGCCCTTGGAGCTTGATGTAGACCATAAAGAGCTTTCACAACCTTGTACACCTTGTCAGGATGTTCTGATCTACAAAACCTGGAGATTGAGAGACATATACATCCTCTTCCATAGTACCATACAGGAAGGCACTCTTAACATCCATCTGGTAAACAGTGAAGCCCATGAAAGATGCATAAGCTAAAAATAGTCTGATTGCTTCAATCCTTGCTACTGGTGCAAAAACTTCTTCATACTCTATTCCCTCTTCTTGTGTATACCCCTAGGCTACAAGTCTAGCCTTGTTTCTGATCACAATATCCCTTTCATCCCTTTTATTTCTAAAAACCCATTTGATGCCAGTTACCCTCATACCCTTGGGTAAATCCACTAGTACCCAAACTTTCTGAATATTGAATTGGAGAAGCTCCTCTTGCATTGCTTCTACCTAGCTTGACTCTTCTAAGGCTTTGAGAACATTTTTGGGTTCAGATTGTGAGAGGAAACACACAAATAAGCATGTTTTGGCATCTTCATGCTTCTTTTCTTCATAAACAGCACTAAGAAATCCTTGTTGGTCTGAAGTCATGAGTTTCCTTCTTATCTTTACTCCAGACTACATGTCACCAATCACATTGTCTAGGGAGTGATCTTTGTGTATCCTTGTGTGTGGTGTAGTGAGAACTGCATAGGTAGGTAGTAGATTGTTGATATCCACCTCATCTTCTGAGAAATCAGCGGTATTAGTATCTGATGGGCCAGCAGTATGAATATTTTGCCCAGCAGCACAAACTTGGGGCTCAACAGTACAATCACCATTAGTACTGTTATCTTGATTCTCTTGTTCCTCAGCTCCAACTACATTGTTTTCATCTTCATTACCTTCATTGGCTTCATCAGTAGAAGGCTCACCATTCTTTGAAGATGAATCCACACTGTTCTATATTGGCATCAGCAAATGATCTTGATCTTTCTCCTTTCCCAAGCCTGCTTCATTTGTTGCATCATCAGCTTCTGAACCTGCAAAATCATTAGAAAAGGTTCCTGCAACAACTCGCACATAGTTCATTGATTGGGTTAGAGTATCAAGGTCAAAGAGCCATTTTGGACCTTCACCTGCAACATTTGATTTATTTTCTATAAATTGAACATGCAGGTTCTCCTCTACTTTCCTTGTTCTTGTGTTGTATACTCTAAAGGCTTTGCTATTTAGTGAGTACCCAACCAAGAATCCTTCATCTGATTTACCATCAAATTTGCCTAGATGTTCTAAGGTATTTAGAATAGTTACATGACACCCAAAAGGTCTTAGAAATCCTAATGATGGAGTTCTATCCCTAAAAAGCTCATATGGTGTCTTGTTGTGAGGTTTAACTAGCAAAACCCTGTTCTGCAAATAACAAGCAGTATTAACTGCTTCAGCCCAAAAAGTGATGGGCAACTTAGAGTTAGCTAACATGGTTCTAGTAGCTTCTATTAGTGTTCTATTTCTCCTTTCAGCAACTCCATTCTGCTGAGGAGTTCTAGCAGCACTAAACTCTCTTCTAATACCTTTCAACATACAAAACTCATCCATAACTCTATTCTTGAACTCTGTCCCATTGTCACACCTAATGACTTTTACTTTCTTATCCACTAAGTTTTCTATCTTAGTAATGAATATTTTAAGAATGTTAGGTGTCTCATCCTTAGAACCTAAAAAGAAAACCCATGTGAATCTACTATAGTTATCAGTAACTACAAGACAGTACCTTTTATGCATAATACTACTCACAGATGTTGGGCCAAATAAATCCATATGTAGCATAAGCAAAGGTTGATTAATAGAGTTATAAACATTGGGCTTACAAGAAGCCTTGTGTTGTTTGCCTTTGAGACAGGCAACACAAGTCTGGTCATTTTTACATCTTTTCTGAGGCAAGCCTCTAACCAAACCATCCTTAACAATTTTATTAATGGTTTTAAAGTTAATGTGACAAAGTCTTCTATACCATAACATAGACTCATCCAATGTGGCCTTAGCAACAAGACAATTAAGGGCCTCTTTAGGAACGATCTTCTTCATATCAACACTGTACATGTTGCCCTTTCTTGGAACTTTAAGTAGAACCTGACTTTCATCAGGAAGCTTAAAGTCTGGAGAAAGCACAAGACATTCAGTGTCAGTAAAAAGAACCTTGTTCTTTTTGTCACACATTTGTGAGACACTAAACAGGTTATACTTAAGCTCTTCCACAAAGTACACATCCTTAAAGTCTAGTTTACTGGTTTTCAATGTGCCTTTACCAGTAATTCTACTTCCTATTCCTCCCCTAAAGGTAACATATCCTCTATCCATTGGTTGAAAGTCTGAAAGATAGGACATGTTGCCAATCATGTGCCTGGAACATCCACTGTCTGCATAACCTTGATCTTCATCATCTTTCTGTGAATGTCCCTGCACATGAAATAAGGAAATTAGTTTCCATGGGGTACCCAAGCCATCACTGACTTGGGTTTGCCTCGTGCATCAATATAGTCAAATCTTTTCAATACAATTGATGCACCATTGGGTTTGATTGGTCTCCATACCCAACATGCTGAGACCTTAACAACATTAACCCTCTTATCCCTAGCAGTGTTTGTAGAGTTACCAGTACTAACTGCTTAGCTAGCAATACTAACTGTTGGCTTTGCAGTTTTAGCCTTTGGTTTCCAAAATTGTTTTTGAACCACTGCTTTATTATGAAAAGGCCTTTTAACAGTTTGTTGTGCATGTTTGAAAGTTGGTTTTGCACTTTTAACTGCTGGTCTAGGGTAAACAGATTTAAAAGGTCTGGGAGTACTAACTGTTGGTTGGGCAGTACTAATTGGTTTGTGGCCAGACTTCAATAAAAGTGCTATGGGAGTCATTCTATTAGCATTATGGTGAGTTTGAGACCTGTTAGAGTTCACCCTTTGGTTTGTGTTCCCAGATACCCTGTTGTTCCCAGTAACCATCTTTCTGCCCTGATGGTTATTACAAAAAGCCTCTAGGTGGTCAAAACTACCACAAGAAAAATAAGCCTTATTATACATAACAAAATCTTCACCTAGTTGGTTGGACTTGAGGTTATTCCAATTCCTCTGGTTACCTCTTGGTTTGTCTGTGGATCTATACATCTCATAGTACCTAACTGTTTTCCTAACTGGTTTGACATTTGATTTAGGCTTAACAGTTTTATTATTAACCACCTTAGGAACATTGGTTCCTTCTAACTTTACCATATCAGGTTTAACTACAACCTGATCTTCCTCATCATCAGATGTCCAGTCCTCAATAGTTGGAGCATCTGAATTCCTATCAGTGGACACCTTATCATTAGCAAGAGAGGTGTCACTTGCACTCTCAAAAAGGCTCATTATTTTCTACAAGTTTATCAGCAATTACATTCTCCTTTGGCTTACAAACATATTCTAACTTAGGTTGTTGAAATTCAGGTAAACCTGCATGCTCTTGGTCAATTCCTGGGGGTGCAGGAATTCCTATGTGAGGAGGTAGACATGTTTTAGACCCCAACCCAGACTTAGCCTTATTAACTATCTGACACTCAATGATTTTGTTTACACCTTTTGATACATATTCCAAAGTGTCTACAGTTAACTGGATATTATCTTTTGCCTTGGTGATTCTTTCTAATTCAGTTTTTAACAAATTTATCTCAGCATTCTTAAGTGACAAATCTCTCTTAAGAAAAGTTATATCCTCAGCAAAAGCAGACTCATTGTTATTATAATGCACTATTTGTTCTTCTAGGACTGCTAAACCTCTCTTATGATTAGACAAATTGTAATTAGTTTTGTTTAATTCAATCCTCTGCTCATCATAGTGTTTCTTTAAGGTTTCATATTCTTTTAGAATAGTGCATGTTTTAGAACAACTTTTAGCAGATTGTACCTCAGAGTCATAAAAGGCCATAAGTGCCATCTCAGAAGGTGCTTCCTCATCATCTACCATGAAACTCCAATCAAAGCCTAGTCCATCAATAGCCACCATAGCCTTTGTAGTTGGCTCAGCTTCTTCCACAGCCTTGGGCTTGCTTCCATAACCCTTGTTCCTGCTATCCTACTGCCTAGGTCTCCTGCATTCCCTTGAAAAATGCTCCAACTTGTGACAGTTGTAGCATTCTACCTTTGATTTGTCAAAACCAACAGTATCATTGCTGCTGATGGTGATCTTCTTGCCAGTTCTTTGGTAGAATTTCTTAGCCCTCATGCTAAGAAGTGAAATCTGCCACTTGAGATCCATCTCCTCCAAATCATCATCATTAATCTCCTAGAGATCTTTATGTTTCAGCATTGACCCATCATTCTGGCTTGTTAGGAATGCACAGTAGGTTGTATCATTCAGAATACCAGTAGTACTGGTTGATGAACTAGCAGTACTAACACTAGGGTTAGCAGTACTAACTCCTACAATAACCTTTTCTTTAATTGTACTTGAATTACTGGGAGATGACACAAAAGCCATGTTCCCAGTGCTTGAACTAGTTCCTCTAGCCTTCTTTACATCCTGCTCAACAATCTTGAAGTTGCTATATAAATCATTAAGGCTCATAGAGTCAATGTCTGGTTTGTTCTTCCAGACCACCACATGCATAGCCCACTCTGCAGGTAAGCTCCTCAAAAACTTAGAGTTCAGATCTTCCTGAGGTATATCAACACCAAGAATAGCAAGTTGGCTAACAATCTTTTGCAGTCTATTAAACATGTGATCCAAAGACTCATTACTGGTTGCAGTAAAGTTTTCAAAGTTCTGTTTCAACAGAGTCTTTTGGGTCTTCTTGGTGGCTTCATTACCACCATACCTTGTAATGATTGCCTCAAACAAGGACTTTGCATCCTTGTATTTGCTAAAGTTCAAGAGCTGATCATTAGGAATTGTCATCATTAGCAAGCTCCTAGCCTTGACATCGTTCTTCTTTTGTAGCCTCTCTTCTGTAGTCACTAGAGAGGTTTGCACAACAGTCACTTCTTTACCATCAACTGTTGATACAGATGTGGAAGGCTTAATGGAATTGCCTTCTTCAATCATCTCCCAGAGTGCGTCTTGCACTTGGAAGTACTGTTCTATTCGTAGCCTCCACATATCAAATTCGTTCTGCTTTTGCATTGGCAATTTAGCAGCCATGTTTGTTTGTGTAGTCTCCAAGTCCATCACTTTCTCTTCTAAATCAATAGTATCAACCTGTCTCTGATACCACTTGAGAGGATTATTGATGACATCAAATAACGACATATTATTAGCATCATTTATCCTATATTATTGACTTGTTTTATATCACTTTATATGAGAATTGATACTTAATCGTTTACTTTTGTAATTCTCAGTTATAAACAAGCCTTAGGTGAAAATTAATGATTTCGGACGGAAATTGGAGCAAAATGAATCAAGTTGGAAAAGTCTACTGAACTGAAGGAAGATGCGCCGTATCATTCTTGATAGATACGTCGTACATAAAGAATTAGACGAATCTTAGACCATTGCCTGATTTTAAAGAATGCGCCGCATGTATTTATCTCATGCGCCGCATATAAAACCTTGGTCAACGAAGAAGATCTGACTTATCTACTCCAGATACACCGTATGACATTCCTAACATACGGCGCATCAATCTCAAGACTTCACCAAAGATTATCCAAGATACTGAAGGACATGCGCCGCATAAAGATACAAGTTACGCCGCATCTGAAGACGGTGAACGGATATTCTGGAATATAATAATCTTGGACCCTACGCGAAGTTACCTAGATACGCCGCATCGGACCAATCCGATGCGCCGTATTGGCCATATACAATCTTAGCCGAGAAATCAAGTGAAGAATAGAAGCTCAATGAAGAAGTCAAGATAACATAATGATACTCGGAGATGCTTTCGTATTTTGGCCATAAAATCTTCATCCGGACTCCGTTTTAGGTGATTCAAGCGGCCACGGAAAGAGAAAAAGGAGATCTATATTTTTCAGAAGGAGATACGGCGCATTGGCTTTGTGGATGCGCCGCATCAAGGTCGGAACAGCAGCAGACTAATTTTGGTAAACCTTGGAGGCTACTCTTCCTTACCCCTATAAATACCACAGCCCTATGGACGATTTGAGGATATAAAAATCACTATTATCAGTTGGGAACAGCCCCAAATCGTCCCCAACACCTTCTCCATCCACCATTGAAGATCGACGAAGAACATCTCCATACTTATCTTTGTGTATCATTCGGTTAGCATAATAAATTTGTCTATGGATGTCAAGGGACGCCTTACTACCAATAGAAAAAACGAAGAAGAAGGGAGATTCATTGATCCTCAACATACTACTCTCCCACATGTAATGTTCATGTCATCCAATTTAACAACCAAACCGGGTAAGGTAATGAACAAAGTACACATATTGCCAAGGTATTATCTTTACATATTCTATCCATCTCTAGTAGCAAATTTACACCGTTATGGTGCTTATTGCTACTATCACCCGCACTTGACCGCAAGTGGGGGGAAAAACACACTATTGCCTAGTAAATAAGGGTGGAGTCAGGCTCGTGACTCTAACAAAAACAAGCGCTTCTTGGGAGGCAACCCATGATTGTCTTTTATTTTGTTTTTAGTTTATTTTTATTTTCGTATTTCTGTCAGTTGGTCAATACGGCGCATGCACTTTTAGTGGATGCGGCGTATTAGTTACAGGAAGTTGATGCAGCGTATCCAATATTCCATGGATATGGCGCATCGACACTCTGGCCTGTAATTTCCCGTAGTTTTATTTTCCTAACCAATGATTAACGAGATGTTCTCGAGTCTATTTTTTCTGTGGTCTCTATATATTTACAGGTCTGGACGAATGAAGATGTTGATGAACTCCCACATTTTATATGCTCGCATTCTTACATGGTGGATCATACCGAGCAAATCTCAGGGGAGTTCTCCGTTCTAATTCTATCTATCTCTTGTTTTTAATTTCAAATACAAACAACGAGGACGTTGTTTAACTTAAGTGGGTGGATGGAGAATTAGAACGTTACTTGTCCTTAATTTTTCAAAAATATGCTTTAATCTATGCTTAATTATAAAAATTTAAAAATTTTTTAGCATGTTTTTGTTTAATCTAAGTTGCATAGCTGCACACATAACCTTATTTTCAAAAATTGTGAACTTATCAATATTCACAAATCTATGAGTGTGCCGGTGACTTGTAAACTTTAGAACTTGGCTTGTATATTATTCGAGACCACCATAATGAGTATTATTGATATAATTGGAGTGACTTGTCTAACTTGGTAAATTTCTAGGATTTCACACAAAAAGCCTATTATATGTTTTGTGTTATTAACTAACTACACTGGTTAGTTAACCCCCGTATAAACCCTTTGTTTACTCTCATTTTTAGAGTAAGATACCCCTAGAAAAACCCTCAGAGCCATTCCTTTCGTTTCTTACACCAATGTTTAAAATGTTTCGTTACACCCTTACACCTTAGCCTACCCTGTAGATTAAAGTCCGTGGTTAGTTACTTTAGGCAAAGTGTGTTTCCTTACAATTAACTGTGTTCGCGTGCGTAATTCATTATCTATGGTTAAGGTCGGGAAATTGCACAATGAAATTGGAGTGAAAGTAGATATTGTATAATTTGAGTCTTGTTATTTTTCGTGTGTTTACTATTTTCACTATTACTGTTATTTCTGAAGTCATGAAAAGTACGGAAAAATTATCCAGAGTTATCGTTATAGTGATGTGGTGAATTTTACACATCTATGTTTATGTTAGTAGTTTGAAAAAAAAAATCGAAAAAATGAGAAAAGAAAAAGAAAGAAGAAGTTGGAAGTTTGTTTTTACCAACATTGTAAATTTATGTAAAGTTATCATTATTGTTGTTGTACTATATTTATGGATTGAATGGGAGTTGGCCGTTATGGGAACGCCAACTAAGGTTTATTCTTTGATTGAGATTTTATTGAGTCTAATTCGTGTCTACCCAAAGCGTGAGTTTCAAGTGTCAAAGCGTGAGTTATTCAATGATATGAGTCTTATTCATGGGATGGTTGGGAAAGTAATTAACCACACTTAGGATTTTAATCTATTTGTTTTGTTTATTTTTCATTTTACACCAATTTATATCCCAAATTTTATCCATACCCTATATCATTCTTCATCCAAACCTTTGATTTATTGAGATTAGGGATTTGAGCAATCTTAAGTATCGTAGTCGTGGATTCGACTATGTATTTATGATTTTGTCGCCCTTTTTGATATAATATTATCGGTGAAGATTACTTGGTCCTATCTTTAGCCTATTCGAGTTAAGGAATTGAGCAATTGCGAGTATCGTGGTCGTGGATTCGATCATGTATTTGTAATTTTGTCGCCTTTTCTGGAATATGAGATCGATAGAGATTAAAAAGGATGATCAAACCTTAACAAAAAAAACCCTTTTTACCGCTTTAGACTTGTTACTCCTTAGCTTTAGTGGGGGAGATGTGTATCATTGCCAAGCTTATGATAGAATATTCGTCACGACTGGACAGTTAAACGATTAGATTTGCTTTTATCGAAATATTTTATTTTGTTTCTAATTCGTTAAGTGTTTGGTTGTGCAATTATGATAAAACGAATAAATGCTTAATTGTAAAAATACATCCTATTCAGGATACATTTTCATAAGTTAATCTAAGGTTTACTTGAGGACAAGTAAAGTTCAAGTGGGGGGATATTTGATGACATCAAATAACGACATATTATTAGCATCATTTATCCTATATTATTGACTTGTTTTATATCACTTTATATGAGAATTGATACTTAATCGTTTACTTTTGTAATTCTCAGTTATAAACAAGCCTTAGGTGAAAATTAATGATTTCGGACGGAAATTGGAGCAAAATGAATCAAGTTGGAAAAGTCTACCGAACTGAAGGAAGATGCGCCGTATCATTCTTGATAGATACGTCGTACATAAAGACTTAGATGAATCTGAGACCATTGCCTGATTTTAAAGAATGCGCCGCATGTATTTATCTCATGCGCCGCATATAAAACCTTGGTCAACGAAGAAGATCTGACTTATCTACTCCAGATACACCGTATGACATTCCTAACATACGGCGCATCAATCTCAAGACTTCACCAAAGATTATCCAAGATACTGAAGGACATGCGCCGCATAAAGATACAAGTTACGCCGCATCTGAAGACGGTGAACGAATATTCTGGAATATAATAATCTTGGACCCCACGCGAAGTTACCTAGATACGCCGCATCGGACCAATTCGATGCGCCTTATTGGCCATATACAATCTTAGCCGAGAAATCAAGTGAAGAATAGAAGCTCAATGAAGAAGTCAAGATTACATAATGATACTCGGAGATGCTTTCGTATTTTGGCCATAAAATCTTCATCCGGACTCCGTTTTAGGTGATTCAAGCGGCCACGGAAAGAGAAAAAGGAGATCTATATTTTTGAGGAAGAGATACGGCGCATTGTCTTTGTGGATGCGCCGCATCAAGGTCGGAACAGCAGCAGACTAATTTTGGTAAACCTTGGAGGCTACTCTTCCTTACCCCTATAAATACCACAGCCCTATGGACGATTTGAGGATATGAAAATCACTATTATCAGTTGGGAACAGCCCCAAATCGTCCCCAACACATTCTCCATCCACCATTGAAGATCGACGAAGAACATCTCCATACTTATCTTTGTGTATCATTCGGTTAGCATAATAAATTTGTCTATGGATTTCTTATGTTTAATTTTTATGTATACTTTATCTTTTGCTGAGATTATGGGATAACACCCTTAGGTGTTAGCCATGTTTATGAAGTTTTATTAGTTTTTATGATTTTGTCGATGTGTTTGCTTTGTTATTGGATTGGGTGCTTGTCGATAAAAACTCGTTTATTGCTTATAACTAGTAGAAGTCTATGTAACTAGGTTATGATCCTTATAACTTTAATTGATGTGACTTAACTACCTGTAATTGTGGTTGCTTAGGTTGAGTTATTTGCGTGTTAACCCGAATCTCTATTAGGAATCATTGTTTGGCATAAACGGAACGTATCTACAACCTAATAGGACTAGTAGCTTGTAACACCGAACTAGGTTAGATGGTTTAAAGCAATAAGTTAGTATTGATGCTAGACGAGTCACTATGATCATGTCCTCTTTCCCACCACGATGGTAGGTTATTTAATCGTGACAGGATTAATAATTGGATTGGCGACAAAACAATTGAATGAATTAAAACAAGTAGACATAAGCATGTATAACTATAAAATGGATTAGACTTGGCTAACCCGTTCTTCCCTATTGATATCGATCTATTGTACTATCCTTAGTTTAGATATTTATTTTATTGATGATAAAAATAAGTCATTAATTGATGAACTTGATAACTATTTGATTAAGGGTCCTTATTTTAAGTTTGTTGATGAAGACGAGGAAGAATTCACCAAAAGAAAGTGTCAACTACTTGGGATCCCTTATAATGAGCCACCCATGATTATTTCTGAAAAATTTAAAATCATCAAATACTCTTTGGGACCAGAGGAGGAATATGTTGCGACAAAGACCAAGAGTTATAGAAGATTAAGCTGAACGGAAGAAAACATCGCCAAGCTATACGGGAACATCTTTCGGATGAAGGAAGAAGGATGGACCGTGACAAGGACTAAATGAAGAGCTGAACGTGAGTCTAACTTGAAGACTCTGGAATAAAGACAAGTGCTGACCGGGAGACAACCCGGATTTATCTTTTATTTTTTTGTTTTTGTGTCGAGTCAGTCAGGCCGCAGAGGATACGGCGCATCTCAATCCTGAGATGCGACGCATCTCCTGCAATGGTCATATCTTTATTTTTTTCTGCATTTTTTATTTTCGACTTTAAAACTTTTTATCAGTTTATTTCAATGCAGCGCATCCCTGGTTAAGGATGCGACGCATCTTCTATTCTGATCCGTACTTATTCCAGGCTCGATACGGCGTATCTTCTTCCATAAGATACGGCGCATCGACTGACCTGATGATTTTCATTTTTTAATTTTTATGTTTTATTTTAACTAACTACTAATGTATTATGCAAGTTTGAACCTTTCTTAACTTAGGTGTGTTTTAAAGCCTTGGTGGTATTATAGATTCCTGCATCTCCTGTGGATACATTGATTATGAAGCTTAAACGTTCTCATCCACAAGAAAGATGATTTTTGCTCTTATACAAATGGAGGATCATACCGAGCAAATCTCAGGGGAGTTTTTCTGTTCTAATTCTTTTATTTTCCAGTTTTTAACCTTTGATACAAACAACGAGGACGTTGTTTAACTTAAGTGGGGGGATTAGAGAATTAGAACACTTAACACTTACTTGTCCTAAACTTTTCAAAATATGCTTAAAATGTGCTTAATATATCAAAATTTAAATTTTTTTTTTTAGCATGTTTTTGTTTAAAGTCTAAGTTGCATAGCTGCACACATGACGTTATTTTCAAAAATTGTGATTTTTCAAAATTCACAAATCTATGAGTGTGCCGGTGACTTGTAAACTTTAGAACTTGGCTTGTATACTATTCGAGACCACCATAATAAGTATTATTTATATAATTGGAATGACTTGTCTAAATTGGTAAAATTTCTAGGATTACACCCAAATAGCCTTATATGTTATGTGTTATTAGCTAACTACATTGGTTAGTTAACCCCCGTATAAACCCTTTTGTTACTCTCATTTTTAGAGTAAGATACCCCTAGAAAAACACTCAGAGCCATTCCTTTCGTTTCGTACACCTTTGTTAAAATGTTTCGTTACACCCCTACACCTTAGCCTACCCTATAGATTAAAATCCGTGGTTGGTTAGTTACTTTAGGCAAAGTGTGTTTCCTTACATTACCTGTGTTCGCGTGCGTAATTCATTATCTATGGTTAGGTCGGGAAATTGCACAATGCAATTGGAGTGAAAGTAAATATTGTATATCTTTGAGTTTATTTTTTGTGTGTTTACTACTTTCACTATTACCGTTATTTCTGAAGTCATGAAAAGTATGGAAAAATTATCCAGAATTATCATTATAGTGATGTGGTGAAATTTTACACATCTATGTTTATGTTTATTAAAAAAAAAAAAAAAAAAAAAAAAAAAAAAAAAAAAAAAAAAAAAAAAAAGAAAGTTGGATGTTTGCTTTAACCAACTTATGTAAAGTTTTGTATTAAGTGGTCGATATCACCACTAATTGTTGTATATTATATCTATGGATTGAATGGGAGTTGTCAGTTATGGGAACGCCAACTAAGGTTTGTTCTTTGATTAAGATCTTGTTGAGTATAATTCGTGTCTACCTAAAGCGTGTGTTTCAAGTGTTAAAGCATGAGTTATTCTATGATATGAGTCTTATTCATGGGATGGTTGGGATAGTGATTAACCACACTTAGGATTTTAATTTATTTGTTTCGTTTATTTTTCATTTTTACACCAATTTGTATCCCAAATATTATCCATACCCTATATTATTCTTGATCCAAACCTTTGATTTATTGAGATTAGGGATTTGAGCAATCTTAAGTATCGTAGTCGTGGATTCGACTATGTATTTATGATTTTGTCGCCCTTTTTGATATAATATTATTGGTAAAGATTACTTGGTCCTATCTTTAGCCTATTCGAGTTAAGGATTTGAGCAATTGCAAGTATCGTGTTCGTGGATTCGATCATGTATTTGTGATTTTGTCGCCTTTTCTGGAATTTGAGATCGATAGAGATTAAGGAGAATAATTAACCCTTTAAGCCTAAAAACCCTTTTTACCGCTTTAGACTTGTTATTCCTTGGCTTTAGTGGGGGAGATGTGTATACTTGCCAAGCTTATGATAGAATATTCGTCACGGCTGGACTGTTAAACGATTAGATTTGCTTTTATCAAATTATTTTATTTTTACTTCTAATTCGTTAAGTGTTTGGTTGTGTGATTATGGCAAAAATGAATACATGCTTAAATATAAAAATAAATCCTAATATCTTTTAGGATACATTGTCACAAGATTAATTCTAAGGTTTACTTGGGGACAAGTAAAGTTCAAGTGGGGGGATATTTGATGAACTCAAATAAGTACATTTTATTACTATCATTTATCCTAATTATTTGACTTGTTTTGTTATATTATGTATGAGGATTGATACTTAATCGTTTACTTTTGTAATTCTCAGGTAAAAACAAGCGTTTGGTGAAACTTGGCGATTTTGGACTAATTATGGAGCAAAACATGCAAGAAGTTAAGAGTCTACTGAAATGGACAAGATCAAGACGAATCTGCTCCAGATGCGCCGCATCTCACTTATTACATACGGCGCATCACTATCCAGATTTCACCAGATACGATCCAAGATACAAGAGGACATGCGCCGCATCTACTTATGGAGTTACGCCGCATCTTCTGGCGGTGTACGAATATTCCTAAATATTATAATCTTGGACCCCACGCGAAGTTAAGTCAATGCGCCGCATCTACTTACTAGATGCGCCGCATCTTACCCTCAGACAGAAACTATAAATACCCCTAGACCAGACGAATTCAAAAGGATAATAATAATATTATATACGAAGTACAGAAACCTAGGATGAATTCAGACGAATAGGCAGCACAAGACACACCCAAACAAGGATACAAGAGCTGTAAGGAGGTGCTGCATGTGTTTAATTCATTAAGTAGTTTTGTTTTATTGTGTTAGTAAACTTTAATTCATCAAGATTGGTGGCTTGTGTAATGTGACAACGGAAAGATTGCACTCCCTTAAAACTGCTTTCTCATTAATTAAAGTTTATATGTTGATGTCTTTGGTGACTTTTATTAGTGCATTGATAACCTCTGTGTCTAGCTGAGCGTTGATCGGGTCGCCATGCCTCTGCCCTCGCCTATTTATTAGATCGCCTATGCATTCTATCGTCTGTAGAAAAGTAGGAAGAAAGATAAATAGGATAGTCATAAGTAATCATTAAGGGTTTACTCGCCGATAAGATAAGAACCAACGAGAAAGGACTTAATCTCGGTGCGTTGCATCGAACTATACACTTCATATAAAACTAGCAATAAAACAAGTGACAAACTACTTATCTATCAGGACAGATCTTCTTATTGTCTCAAGTATTTATCTGTGTACGTGTGTGCTATTCGCTGATTCGTGCCTATTGGTTTAGTTTATTATTTAATTGCAACCAAATCGTGCCAGTCTCTCAGGCTGAACCCCCTTGCGTTAGAATAGGTTGTATAGCTAACTTAATATGTTAAAATACTGATTAGAATAACTAGATAATACGTTCCACTCTTAGTGATCGACACTCTACTTACCATTATATTCATACTGACCGGGTACACTGCTCGTTAAGTGTGTGTGTTATTGATAAGTCGGCTAAATATAAATTTAAAACTTGAATAGGCATTAATACTGCGAAACCGCAACGACATACACGCGCACCAGAATCCAAGGAAACTATGCGTGTGAATACTCAATTTTATCGAAAAAATCGTTCCGAACGCAATGGCGAGAACCTCGTGTTTTAAAACAGATTTTTGCTACGCTAAATGGGTCCCACGGTATTTATTTTAAAAGAATAGCAAAAGTTACAAAACAAATCCCCGCGCCCATTTTACACCCCTCCCCCTTCAGTTTGCACAACTTTGGCCCCTCGTGGGGGTATATAAGCCCTCTAGGGTCAGGCATAAAGCTAGGCCAGCTGGGATAAGTGGCCCAGGAAGCTACTGTTACCCGTGGAGTTGAGACAGCTTATCGGGAATCTGCCGTGAGAATAAAGGAAGACTGCATTTTTTTATTGGGACCAGCTGCGCTTACCTTGCTTAGCCATTGAAGAACAGACCCCTTTTATTAACAAGATTTTTTACTAATACACATTGCGATTGTGTCTCCTGATCGAAATTTAAGTTAAGGTTTGTGGAGAAACAGTCTTTAACCACACACCCTCTCACGGGAATTTATTTTCCGGCGCTGCACCACCTTTTTCGGCCAACTTCCAGCCATCACCAAAAATACCACCGCCGCCTAGATCGAGACCCCGAGGTTATTTGATCCGTGCTAAAACGTATATATAAATATTATGCAATGACGGATACGCGTGAATAAATACAAATCACCCCTTTGTGACAAAGGATACTTGCAAAAACTCACGTTTGTGTGTAGTGTGAAACCAGGTAAGTGATTACCCGGATCGTTTCCCAACGAGGTGCGAATGGGCAAATTGTTTAAGTTTTGGATTAGAGTGACTGATGATTAGATATGAGATTTTTTATTTTTAATTAATTCTAATTGATATATGAAAAACAAATATACAAAAGAAAATTAAACGCGAATTAATTAAACTAAAAACGCGAAACGAGAAATCTAAAAACGGGATAGAAAAGTGAAATATTAGAAAACTAATCCTACAAGTGTAAAATTATTTTTCTTAAATCCTAAATAATAAAAGAAAATTTTAGAAATTAAAATTATATTTTACTAATTTTTATTTTATTTAATATGAATTAATTACTATTTTAAACTAATTAAAAGGATTAAAAATAATAAATGACTTAGGAAAAATCTGAAAAATTCAGGATAAGTCTAAAATAATATTCTTAATCTAGGAAAATTAAAATCAAAAGTTTACTAAACCCTAATAAGCAGTTGGGCTAAAAAGCAGTTTGGCAAATAAGCTAAAAATAAGCTAAAGTTATCCAAAAATTCCCAAAAGCTCAGAACTAGTTTAAACAACTTAATCAAGCATCAAACAACTTAAAAACAAAAATAAGAACAAGGAATAAGCAAGATAAGCAGTTTGGCAGTTGGCAAAAATTTGCAGAAATGACAGATAAATACCCCAACTTGCAGACAGATTAAGCACTTAAAATAAGCAGAAAAGTGGGAATTAAAGGGGGCAAAACCTAGCTAGTACTACTGGTTATACTAAAAACCAAAAAGCCCCAATTCTAACTGCCCAATTGAACTCTAATTTAGCACTAGATCAGGTGGTATTATCAACTGAGATTAGTGCAGGCTCAGGGCAGGGAAATGGGGAAATTTGCAGAGCAAATTTAAGCTATTAAATAAGCTATGAAGTGGAATCCAAGCACAGAATCTTAAAACCTATACTACTGGCTATAAGCAAACTGAAAATCAAGAAGTGAGCATAAGTGAATAAGCCAAAAATCAGCTGAGAACAGAAGCCACTTTTTGATGGTCTGCTCAGTATATACTGGGCAGTATGATTTTTTGACTCTAATCTTTTCAACTCTTAATGAAACTTTACCAATACTTGGGAATGCACTATAACCATTAGAAGGAACATGTAAATACCAAGAATGCTCACTAAATAAGCTCAGCTTATTAATAAGCTTACTAGGGCAGTAAAGCTTATGAAAAATTCACCTATTGAAGCCAACTACTCAAAACATTCAAAACAGCTTAAGTCCTAGTGAGAACAACTTCTATAACCTCAAATAAGCTCAACTAAACTATAGCTTATGGTCAATGAACAGTGAACTGGCCTTATCCCTACAAATAAGCTTAAACCAAACACCCCTTTAGAAAAGGGCTGTGTTGGATTTGAACTAGAACAGACAAAATTAACTTATAATATCTGATTTTTATTGTTTAACTAACTTAATTTAACTATGATTAATAATTTTTAAAACAGAAATAAGCAGTAAAATAAGCTGTCATATTATTAGCTATTTTTGGACTTTTATGAGATTTTTTAGTAAAATGACATAAAGGCTAATAAATACTTATTAAACTGATGAGATATGTTTAAAAACTATTACTAAGCAGAAAATTACAACAATAAGCTAAAATTAAGCACTAGATCAGTGAAATAGAAAATTAAGTAAAAATTAAGAAAAAAGCTTACAACTGAATGGTTAAGAAACAGGATAGAACTAGATCAGAACTGAGCTTCGTTTGTCACTTACCAAGTTTAGACCCCATTCCAGCTTAATTACCTCAGCTTAACTCCTCCCAATTGCTTATTTGTTTGAAATGTTGACTTTAGTTGACTTTTTGGTTTTTCTTGAAATAAAACTGTTTATAACTAATATAAACTTACAGCAAGCTATGTTAAGCTTGTATAAGCTTATAGCAAGGGTGTGGAGTGTTTGTGATTGATTCTAACAACTATATGACTAAATACGAATCACCAAGAAACATGAAAACTTGAATTTTCATTATAACTAAAATTGAGTACAATACAGAAGGAAATAAGAACAAGTGGCATGAAACAAACATGAATTAACAACTAAACCTTAACTTGAAACTGAAATAAGCACTTAACTACTTTCTACACTACTGATGGTCTTAAACTACTGACAACTCTTTCTCTGTGGCTTCTTCTCTTTATATAGCACTCCAAAAAGAATCTCTCCTCAATTCCGAACAAATCCCACCCATTTGATTGCTTTGAAGTGATCTCAGTCGTTGAAAACACTTTTGGCGCCAAAAGGGAGATAGTGGAAAAATCCACTATCTCTGATAATCTTGAAATAGGGAAGAAGCATTAAATGCCCCTTGGCTTGTTAGGTGGAGTGGGATAGTAGGAGGGGGGTGGGTTTGTCAGTGATAAGGCGGTGGATGGGTGGTTTATGGTATGGTATTTTGGCGGGGTGAGTGGTATAGAAGAAGAGTTTGACTGAGTCAAACGGGGTATTAGCTTAAATACGGGGTGGACTTTTTATTTGGTATTGGGCTTGGGAAATGGGTGTGGGTTGGGTTAAGTTGTAGCTGGATTTTATTTTAGGATTGGATTGGGTTAGGATTTGGACTGGAAATGGGCTGTGTGGGTTTTATTTTAGGATAGGGTCCGTTTTGGTTTGTTAATTAAACACAAGGACCATTCTTGTAATTTATGATGTTTTGAGGGGTTGAACTTGCCAATTCTAAAAAACTTTCATCCAGGGACTAATAGTGAACATATTTGATTTCCCAAGGACCAACGTTGACTTATCTTCCAAATTAAACCTTCAGGGACTAATTCTGCCAATTTATGAAACTTCAGACTGAAACTGTCAATTTATGAAACTTCAGGGACTGAAACTGTCAATTTTGTAAACTTAGCTCGTTTTTCACCTGTTTTCAATCCTTTTGTACTTGAATCATATAAAAACACATTCTATGGATATTTGTAGCATTATGTGACTTTTCAAAGTGTTTTTGGCTATTTTTGCAGTTTAAATGGGAATAAAATGATGAGTATTTAAACACTCATCAATCCCCCACACTAAACTATTGCTAGTCCCTAGCAATCATTTATGAACATTTAATGGATTTTATGCCTCTTTACCAAAAGCCATTACTTCTGGGGTAGCCAATGTTTTAGTATGATACTTTGGTACATTAATAACCAAATGATTTTTAGCAAACCATCAGCTGTCAACGGATTTGATTTGTCTTTACCAAAAGCCGTTTGCTTCTGGACTAGCCAACTCTTAGATAAAATACAGTTATTATCTTGGTGGGCTGATTACCAAATATGGTTTTCCAATGCATTTACCACAAGCCATAACCTTGCGGGCTAGCCAACTCTTCACTTTTAAAGATATGGGGAGTTGAATACCATACAATTTTTGGCAAATTGTAAGCCATAAACGGATTTGAGACATCTTTACCTAGAGTCGTTTGCTCTCGGATTAGCCATTCCTTATGTGGGTTAGACATGGTGGACTGATAACCATTTGTTGTGTTAGTGCAAAGCACTTCCACCAAATGAAAAAAAAATAATAATAAAAAAAAAAAAAAAAAAAAAAAAAAAAAAAAAAAAAAAATTTGGTCAAAACGAGGGAATTAGGGCACTAAAAGTACAATGTGACAAAATTCGAGAGAATTCCCCCCCCCCCCCAACACTTAGAATTGAATATTGCCCTCAATATTCAAAGCACCGGATATTATGCCGAGACTTAGAACGTAAAAGGGAATACTACTAGCCAAAAGTAGGAACACAACAATTATTAAATTTTTTTTTTTTTTTTTTTTTTTTTTTATTATTATTATTATCAGCAGGGGCAACTCCCCCACACTTAGGTGTTAGAAAAGAGAAAGAAGACAGAAATATGGGTGAAAACCCATATGGTGCGCTAATATTTTTGTTCACCGAGTCACTTAGCTTGACTCGACCCCGCATTCATTGGTTCTTGGGAAAGCATGTGGAACAAAAAATCTCCATCGGACTTTCGTTCAAGATGTTTGGATAAACACTGAAGTACTTGAAAGTTCCACTCCGATGAGATATACACAGACCCGGCTCACAAATGATAAATGAAAATGCCGGGGTCAAAGATAGTGTCTTCATTCCCTAAGGAGTGAAGAACAGGAGAAGTCACCGTGTAGGTGAAGAAAAGAAAGAAAGTCATGATAAAAATCATGACTAACTCATCATCATTAGAAGGAGAATTCATGATTTCCACATCATGAATCTCATCATTTAAGCTCGGCTGATCAAGACATATTCTGGGTGGGAGGGATGGGATTTTGATATCAAGCAAATTCTCAGTGTTGAGAATATTTCCCTCCGAGACATAAAGATAATCTTTGTCAAGATCAAAGTAGAAGTTATCATACTCCGGCGGAGATATGATATGAGTGAGTTCATCGAAGAACTCCTCGAAGGCAAATGATTCATATTCGGGGAGAAAAATATGAGAATAAGAAGTGGCTCTGCCACTAGTCTTCTCTCCCATATGATCAAAATGAAAGGTTTCAAATTCCGGTATAGAGTCATCGGAAAACAGGTCACTATCCTTTATGGGGATAGGAGATGAAATGGACTTTTCATTGAAAGCCTCGATTTTAGAAATTAGAAGATTAACATTTAATAATGTTTCACGAAGAGTTTCGTCTTTGATTATTTCTTCATCATTCTCTTCTTCTAAGCTAACAAGCTCAGAAGGTAATTCCTCAACATAATCGATGTCCTCACAAAATAAAGAATCATCATTACTTGAAGTACAATCATCGTCAGAATTGGAAAACATCTCAACATGATCATGTGAAATGTCAAGAGGAGGCAAATCACACATATTATCAGAAATACCCTCGGACTTACTTGGGATTGGGACAAGGTTCTCAGCACTAGACTTTATGAATTCGTCCGATTCCTTTTCAGGAATAGTGCTAATATGCTCATCCCCCATAATAAGAGAGTCCTTGGGGTCCAAAGTTGGAAAGAATGATGGGATTGCAATAGACTGAGGGAGTTGAGAAATGATGCCACTCAAAGGAATAATACTCTCCTCTTCGTCCTCCTCATCAATATTGCTAGCATAAATGGCTTTCATTTGTTCGTCGGCTAGCAATTCTGCAATAGTTTTGTCTTCCTGCCTTTTCTGGACAGGTGTAATTGCAGCTGATGAATTCTCGCAAACTCCCCACATAGAATCTTCATCATCATCATCGCAAATGAATGTTTGACGATAATTGGAACTCATTCTAGCTGTTTGTTCTTCTTCAGCTAGAAGCTCTCCAATGGTTTTCTGATGAGGATCTTCTTGGGTATTTTTAACAGCCAAATCATTAAGTGTATCCATTATATTTTGGAGTTTTTGGAATACATTTTCAAAAGATTTTTCAAAAGGAGATGGCTGAGGTTGAATCATTTGATACTGTGGAGGTTGGTCATGACAAGAATAGTCGTAATTGTTACAAGGGACATGCTCATAGACAAGCGGGGTCCTTGTTTGACAATCGGATTCATAATGTGGACCACCACAGTACTCACAACAATACATTTGCTGTGACTGATTCGGTGAATCATATGGATATTGGTCATACCCGAAGTTTTGATTACATGGATCTTGTTCATAGACAGACGTAATTCCTGCTTGACAATCAAAACTTGGGTGTGGACCTCCATAATGCTCACAAGGATCATTTGGCATATTTTGAAATGATATATCATTGAAGTTTTGATTAGACGGCTCTTGCCAAAATGAATCCTGAGAAGGGGTACTGAAATCGTTGTGAAAATCTGGATAATCAAGTGTAGCGGATTGATAAGTGCAAAAACATCGTTTACACTGTGAATCATCCCCCAACGGATTTTCACATATACAACAATTAAGCTGAGTGAGTGAAGATGGCTGGGGTTGCGGAGGGTGTTCGGAAAAAGAATCCGGAGGTGGGACAAGTGGTGTGCTCTGAGAGCTAGGAATTTCCACCACTTCCGTTATGGTCTCTGGTTCTTGTTCTTGATAATCATGAAGATTAGCCAAGTTGTTCCTTTTAGTCACCGCTTTAAGCTCAGTACGTTTGCTTGACAAACTTTTAACCGTAAATTGTGAAAGGTTAGGATCGATTCTTGACGGTTTGCCATTAATAGCATGTATCTCGAGCTGTGAAGGGTAGTCGGAAGAACTTTGAGTATTATCGATGGAATTAAGCTCTCTTTCGAGGGCTACTTCACACCAATAACAAGATCCTTCTGGTGCATCATTTCCACACTGCTCACACGAACACTTGGAACAACGAAGATTATCACCCACCGGACCTCTACAACGAAAGCAGCGATAGCCGGGTGACGACATGAGAATTAAATATTAAGGAGGGTTTAAGAAGATAGAATCAAACTGTTTAAGAGGATGAGGAAAAATATTTTTGGGGTTTTGGTTTTTCAATTTTTTTTTTTTTTTTTTTTTTGGAAAAAACTAATTCAATTAAATTAAGATCGAAGCAAAACACAAGGAACTTAAAACCTTAAATCAACCAGCGTACTATAGCTCTCTGACTGAAAAACGCACAGAGTGGCGGAGAAGCAAAGGTGGGCAATTAATGCTCCTTAAAAACCCGCTTCTTTCAGTTCGACAATTTAATGTCAAACTATCCTTAAACCTCCGTTATAGTTTGTTTATCAATCAAAGGTGAGCCGAATTCGCAAGCGACACAAAGGCAAGTTTTTATCTTTGGTTTGGGAACTTATTATGATAATACCCAAGTTGAGGAATATTATATTAATTTTGCTTTTATATTTTATTTTACAAATAAAACGAAAAATATTTTTGGGTTTTTATTTTTTATATGATATTATATATATAAAAGAAAAGGAAAATATTTTTGTATTTTATATGGTTTATGGAAAATAGGAACTTCTCAAGGAAGGATCTCAAATCACTAATCGCTTAAACTTTACACAATATTGTCGCAACACAACCTCCCCGACAGCGGCGCCAAAATTTGATCCGTGCTAAAACGTATATATAAATATTATGCAATGATGGATACGCGTGAATAAATACAAATCACCCCTTTGTGAAAAAGGATACTTGCAAAAACTAACGTTTGTGTGTAGTGTGAAACCAGGTAAGTGATTACCCGGATCGTTTCCCAACGAGGTGCGAATGGGCAAATTGTTTAAGTTTTGGATTAGAGTGACTGATGATTAGATATGAGATTTTTGATTTTTAATTAATTCTAATTGATATATGAAAAACAAATATACAAAAGAAAATTAAACGCGAATTAATTAAACTAAAAACGCGAAACGAGAAATCTAAAAACGGGATAGAAAAGTGAAATATTAGAAAACTAATCCTACAAGTGTAAAATTATTTTTCTTAAATCCTAAATAATAAAAGAAAATTTTAGAAATTAAAATTATATTTTTCTGATTTTTATTTTATTTAATATGAATTAATTACTATTTTAAACTAATTAAAAGGATTAAAAATAATAAATGACTTAGGAAAAATCTGAAAAATTCAGGATAAGTCTAAAATAATATTCTTAATCTAGGAAAATTAAAATCAAAAGTTTACTAAACCCTAATAAGCAGTTGGGCTAAAAAGCAGTTTGGCAAATAAGCTAAAAATAAGCTAAAGTTATCCAAAAATTCCCAAAAGCTCAGAACTAGTTTAAACAACTTAATCAAGCATGAAACAACTTAAAAAAACAAATAAGCACAAGGAATAAGCAAGATAAGCAGTTTGGCAGTTGGCAAAAATTTGCAGAAATGACAGATAAATACCCCAACTTGCAGACAGATTAAGCACTTAAAATAAGCAGAAAAGTGGGAATTAAAGGGGGCAAAACCTAGCTAGTATACTAAAAACCAAAAAGCCCCAATTCTAACTGCCCAATTGAACTCTAATTTAGCACTAGATCAGGTGGTATTATCAACTGAGATTAGTGCAGGCTCAGGGCAGGGAAATGGGGAAATTTGCAGACCAAATTTAAGCTATTAAATAAGCTATGAAGTGGAATCCAAGCACAGAATCTTAAAACCTATACTACTGGCTATAAGCAAACTGAAAATCAAGAAGTGAGCATAAGTGAATAAGCCAAAAATCAGCTGAGAACAGAAGCCACTTTTTGATGTTCTGCTCAGTATATACTGAGCAGTATGATTTTTTGACTCTAATCTTTTCAACTATTAATGAAACTTAACCAGTACTTGGGAATGCACTATAACCATTAGAAAGAACATGTAAATACCAAGAATGCTCACTAAATAAGCTCAGCTTATTAATAAGCTTACTAGGGCAGTAAAGCTTATGAAAAATTCACCTATTGAAGCCAACTACTCAAAACATTCAAAGCAGCTTAAGTCCTAATGAGAACAACTTCTATAACCTCAAATAAGCTCAACTAAACTATAGCTTATGGTCAATGAATAGTGAACTGGCCTTATCCCTACAAATAAGCTTAAACCAAACACCCCTTTAGAAAAGGGCTGTGTTGGATTTGAACTAGAACAGACAAAATTAACTTATAATATCTGATTTTTATTGTTTAACTAACTTAATTTAACTATGATTAACAATTTTTAAAACAGAAATAAGCACTAAAATAAGCTGTCATATTATTAGCTATTTTTGGACTTTTATGAGATTTTTTAGTAAAATGAAATAAAGGCTAATAAATACTTATTAAACTGATGAGATATGTTTAAAAACTATTACTAAGCAGAAAATTACAACAATAAGCTAAAATTAAGCACTAGATCAGTGAAATAGAAAATTAAGTAAAAATTAAGAAAAAAGCTTACAACTGAATGGTTAAGAAACAGGATAGAACTAGATCAGAACTGAGCTTGGTTTGTCACTTACCAAGTTTAGACCCCATTCCAGCTTAATTACATCAGCTTAACTCCTCCCAATTGCTTATTTTCTTGAAATGTTGACTTTAGTTGACTTTTTGGTTTTTCTTGAAATAAAACTGATTATAACTAATATAAACTTACAGCAAGCTATGTTAAGCTTGTATAAGCTTATAGCAAGGGTGTGGAGTATTTGTGATTGATTCTAACAACTATATGACTAAATACGAATCACCAAGAAACATGAAAACTTGAATTTTCATTATAACTGAAATTGAGTACAATACAGAAGGAAATAAGAACAAGTGGCTTGAAACAAACATGAATTAACAACTAAACCTTAACTTGAAACTGAAATAAGCACTTAACTACTTTCTACACTACTGATGGTCTTAAACTACTGACAACTCTTTCTCTGTGGCTTCTTCTCTTTATATAGCACTCCAAAAAGACTCTCTCCTCAATTCTGAACAAATCCCACCCATTTGATTACTTTGAAGTGATCTCAGTCGTTGAAAACACTTTTGGCACCAAAAGGGAGATAGTGGAAAAATCCACTATCTCTAATAATCTTGAAATGGGGAAGAAGCATTAAATGCCCCTTGGCTTGTTAGGTGGAGTGGGATAGTAGGAGGGGGTGGGTTTGTCAGAGATAAGGCGGTGGATGGGTGGTTTCTGGTATGGTATTTTGGCGGGGTGAGTGGTATAGAAGAAGAGTTTGACTGAGTCAAACGGGGTATTAGCTTAAATACGGGGTGGACTTTTTATTTGGTATTGGGCTTGGGAAATGGGTGTGGGTTGGGTTAAGTTGTAGCTGGGTTTTATTTTAGGATTGGATTGGGTTAGGATTTGGACTAGAAATGGGCTGTGTAGGTTTTATTTTAGGATAGGGTCCGGTTTGGTTTGTTAATTAAACACAAGGACCATTCTTGTAATTTATGAAGTTTTGAGGGGTTGAACTTGCCAATTCTAGAAAAATTTCATCCAGGGAATAATAGTGAACATATTTTATTTCCCAAGGACCAATGTTGACTTATCTTCCATATTAAACCTTTAGGGACTAATTCTGCCAATTTATGAAACTTCAGGGACTGAAACTGTCAATTTATGAAACTTCAGGGACTGAAACTGTCAATTTTGTAAACTTAGCTCGTTTTTCACCTGTTTTCAATCCTTTTGTACCTGAATCATATAAAAACACATTCTATGGATATTTGTAGCATTATGTGACTTTTCAAAGTGTTTTTGGCTATTTTTGCAGTTTAAATGGGAATAAAATGATGAATATTTAGACACTCATCATTATTCCTGGAGAAGATCGGAGCAAGAGGAGTCCATTTGGTTCGTGTTCGAAGCTCACCGCCACCACCACCACCTCACCACCATACACCGCCGCTTGCCTCCATCATTTCTCTCTTTTTCTCTCGCTTGGTAAGCTCCACGCGCCACCCTTTTTATTTATCCATCGTTATTCATGAAACCCTAATCGGAAAAACTTTATAAAAATGTTTTTATAACTAAAACCTAACAAAAACCTTTATCTTTTAAGCTAAAACCGTGTGGAATCTTGTTTTGACTCTCGACTCGCCGTGACTCATTCCGAGTCGTGTGACTCGTCCGAGTCAACTCACGAGTTGAGTTGACTCGGATTGTTTTATTGATTATTGCGTGTTTTTGTTCTTGTTTAAGCTTATATCGTGTTGTTTTGTAGCTCGGTTTAGAGTTGGATTGGATTTGGTTTGGGTATGTGTTAGCTAAGAGCTCCAAGGCTCCAATAGAGTCGAGCCGTGACTCAAGGGAGTCACGGCCTAGTGTGGTTTGGTGTTAGCCGAGTCTAAGTCTAGACGTGGTCGAGTTTGGATTGTAGCCGAGGCTTGTGGGAATTGTCTTGTGGTCAAATAGCTAAGCTGGGACTCAAGGGAGTCGCGGCTAAGGTTTGGTTTGGTTTATTGAGGCATCTGTTGGATTTGGTTGTCAAGTCGTAAAATGGATTTAGTTGTCGAGTCGTAAAATGGATTTGGTTGTCGACATGGGTGAGCTGTGACTCAAGGGAGTCACGACTTGTGAGTTTTGATGTTAGCCGAGACCATGGAAATGGCTTGGTCGAGAGTGTGTCGAGTTCGAGAGGATTCGGACGTGGATTGTTGGTTTAGCCGAATTGGGCTAATAAGCCCAAACGTAGTCTAGTATTGGTAACTTTAGGCCCGTTAGCCCAAAGTGAGCCCATGTTTTGTGTGAGTAAGTATTGGGCCGAAGCCCAATACACTTGGGCTAGTTCATTGGTTTTCTTTTATTGTTTTAACAATTTATTTCATTCTCACTTCCGTTTACTAACTTATCTTATTTTGTTTGTCAATGGTGTTTCGGAAACTATTCGGGTATACTTGGGATATGATGTGGATATGGATATTGCAACAACCTATGCTTTGGATGTGATTATTGGATTGGACGTTGATGCGAGTGATGTGTCGTTGCGGTTTAGCAGTATTAATGCCTACTCAAGTTTTAAATTTATATTTAGCCGACTTATCAATAACACACACACTTAACGAGCAGTGTACCCGGTCAGTATGAAGATAATGGTAAGTAGAGTGTCGATCACTAAGAGTGGAACGTATTATCTCGTTATTCTAATCAGTATTTTAATATCCTAACGCAAGGGGGTTTCAGCCTGAGAGACTGGCACGGTTTGTTTGCAATTAAATAATAAAATAAACCAATAGGCACGAATCAGCAAGTAGCACACACGTACACAGATAGATACTTGAGACAATAAGAGGGCTGTCCTTATGATTAAGTAGATTGTCACTTGTTTTATTGATAGCCTTATATGAAGTGTATGTAGTTAACCCTTTCTCGTTGGTCCTATTCTTATCGGCGAGTAAACCCTTAATGATTACTTATGTTTAAAAGTTATTCCTAAGTGATCAATTTAGTAATAACCGTGGGAGCCACATTATGTCCCGCAGTCAAATGCCCGCAAGCCACTAATAAACACAGAGGTTATCAATGCACTAATAAGTAGTAACCAAAGACATCAACATATAAACTTTAATTGATGGGAAAGCAAGTATTAAAGGGAGTGCAATCTTTCGTTGTCACATTACACAAGCCACCAATCCTGATGAATTAAAGTTTGCTAACACAATAAAACAAAACTACTTAATGAATTAAACACATGCAGCACCTTCTTACAGCTCTTGTATCTTTGATTTGGGTGTGTCTTGTGCTGCCTCCTTGACTGAATTCGTCCTAGGGTTTTTCCTGTTCGGTCTTCGAAACTTATATATTCCCCCGAAATTCGTCTGGTCTTGGGGTATTTATAGTTTCTGTCTGAGGGAAGATGCGGCGCATCTAAGGAGTAGATGCGGCGCATGTACTTAACTTCGCGTGGGGTCCAAGATTATAATATTCAGGAATATTCGTACACCGCCAGAAGATGCGGCGTAACTCCATGATTGGATGCGGCGCATGTCCTCTTGTATCTTGGATCCAATCTGGTGATATCTTGATAGAGATGCGGCGCATGTCATGAGTGAGATGCGGCGCATCTGGAGCAGATTAGTCTTGATCTTCTTCATTTCAGTAGACTCTTAACTTTATGCATGTTTTGCTCCATAATCAGTCCAAAATCGCTAAGTTTCACCAAATGCTTGTTTTTACCTGAGAATTACAAAAGTAAACGATTAAGTATCAATCCTCATACATAATATAGTAAAACAAGTCAATTTAATAGGATAAATGATAGTAATAAAATGTACTTATTTGAGTTCATCAAATATCCCCCCACCTGAACTTTACTTGTCCCCAAGTAAACCTTAGAATTTCTTTTATGAAAATGTATCCTAAAAGATGTTAGGATTTATTTTTATATTTAAGCATGTATTCGTTTATTTCATAATCACACAACTAAACACTTAACGAATTAGAAGTAAAATAAAATAAGTCGATAAAAGCAAATCTAATCGTTTAACTGTCCAGTCGTGACGAATATTCTATCATAAGCTTGGCAAGTATACACATCTCCACCACTAAAGCTAAGGAATAACAAGTCTAAAGCGGTAAAAAGGGTTTTTAGGCTTAAGGGTTAATTATTCTCTTTCACTATCGATCTCAAATTCCAGAAAAGGCGACAAAATCACAAATACATGATCGAATCCACGAACACGATACTTGCAATTGCTCAAATCCTTAACTCGAATAGGCTAAAGATAGGTCCAAACTTCACCAATAATAATATATCAAAAAGGGCGACAAAATCATAAATACATAGCCGAATCCACGACTACGATACTTAAGATTGCTCAAATCCCTAATCTCAATAAATCAAAGGTTTGGTTGGATAAAGAATAATAAAGGGTATGGTAACATTTGGGATATAAATTGGTGTAAAAATAAAAATAAACAAAACAAATAAATTAAAATCCTAAGTGTGGTTAATCACTATCCCAACCATCCCATGAATAAGACTCATATCATCGAATAACTCACGCTTTAACACTTGAAACACACGCTTTAGGTAGACACGAATTGTACTCAACAAGATCTTAATCAAAGAATAAACCTTAATTGGCGTTCCCATAACTGCCAATTCCCATTCAATCCATAGATATAGTACAAAAATAGTGGTGATATCGACCACTTACGTAGCTTTACATAAGTTGGTTAAAATTAACTTCCAACTTTTCTTTCTTTCTTTTTCTTTTCTTATTTTTTCGATTTTTTTTTTTTTTTTTTTTTTTTTTTTTTTTTAACTTGAAACATAAACATAGATGTGTAAAATTTCACCACATCACTACAACTTTCTTTCCGGATAATTTTTCTATACTTTTCATACTTTCAGAAATAACGGAAATAGTGAAAGTAGTAAACACACGAAAAATAAACTCAAAAATATATAATATTTACTTTCACTCCAATTGCATTGTGCAATTTCCCGACCTAACCATAGATAATGAATTACGCACGCGAACACAGGTAATGTAAGGAAACACACTTTGCCTATAGCAATTAACCAACCACGGATTCTAATCTACAGGGTAGGCTAAGGTGTAAGGGTGTAACGAAACATTGTAAACATAGGTGTAAGAAACGAAAGGAATGGCTCTGAGTGTTTTTCTAGGGGTATCTTACTCTAAAAATGAGAGTAACAAAAGGGTTTATACGGGGGTTAACTAACCAGTGTAGTTAGTTAATAACACATAACATATAATAGGCTATTTTGGGTGTAATCCTAGAAATTTACCAATTTAGACAAGTCATTCCAATTATATAAAATAATACTCATTATGGTGGTCTCGAATAGTATACAAGCCAAGTTCTAAAGTTTACAAGTCACCGGCACACTCATAGATTTGTGAATTTTGAAAAATCACAATTTTTGAAAATAACGTCATGTGTGCAGCTATGCAACTTAGATCTTAAACAAAAACATGCTAAAATTTTTTTTAAGTTTGATATATTAAGCACATTTTAAGCATAATTTTTGAAAAAGTTTAGGACAAGTAAGTGTTAAGTGTTCTAATTCTCCAATCCCCCCACTTAAGTTAAACAACGTCCTCGTTGTTTGTATAAAAGGTTAAAAACTGGAAAATAAAAGAATTAGAACAGAAAAACTCCCCTGAGATTTGCTCGGTATGATCCTCCATTAGTATAAGAGCAAAAATCATCTTTCTTGTGGATTAGAACGTTAAAGCTTCATACTTGATGTATCCACAGGAATTCCAGGAAACTATAATACCACCAATGCTTTAAAACACACCTAAGATAAGAAAGGTTCAACTTGCATAATACATTAGTAGTTAGGAAAAATAAAACTTAAAAATTAAAACTGAAAATCATCAGGTCAGTCGATGCGCCGTATCTTATGGAGGAAGATACGCCGTATCGAGCCTGGAATAAATACGGATCAGAATAAAGATGCGCCGCATCCTTAACCAGGGATGCGCCGCATTAAAAATAAACTGATAAAGAGTTTTAAAGTCGAAAATAAAAATGCAGAAAAATAAAATAGGATATGACCATTGCAGGAGATGCGTCGCATCTCAGGATTGAGATGCGCCGTATCTTCGTACGGGCCTGACTGACTCAATACAATATCAGAAAATAAAATAAAAGATAAGCATGGGTTGCCTTCCACGAAGCGCTTGTTTTTGTTCGAGTCACGAGCCTGACTCCACCCTTATTTACTGTGTAAAAGGGTGTTGTTCCCCCCACTTGGGATCAAGTGCGGGTGATAGTAGCAATAAACACGAAAAGAGTGTAAATTTGCTATTAAAGATGGAAGAAATAAATAAAGATCATACCTTGGCAATATATGTACATCATTCCTATCCTTACCCGGTTTGGTTGATAAATTGGATGACTTGACCATTCCATCTGAAAGAGTAGTGTGTCGAGGAAAAATGAGTCTCCTTTCTTCTTGGTTAGTCTCTTTGGTAGTAAGGCATCCCTTGACTTTCGCAGAAGATGAGAAAGGGTCTTTGGCAAGTAAAAGTTCGAGTTCCTCTATATACTTCATAGGGTCGAGACCATCATCTTCATCAATCATAGCAATGTTTAAGAGCTCATCACCAAATTCTTCTTCGAGCTCCACCAAATACGGGTTGATTACAGGTGCTTCAATAGGTAGTGTAATAAACTTGACCTCATCATTCTTTTGTTTTGCAACCTGTTTAGGAAAACTAGCAAGGTTATTAGCAACGGGATTAATAATATTAAATAAATTTGTACCACTTTGTGTTTTAAGTGACTCCAATTCATCTAGTGAATCTCTATCTTCAACTAGTGGTCTTGCAATTTCAGCATCGTCCCGAATTTCATCCTTCATTAAGTAATCCCAGACTTCTTCAAAATCCCTCGTTGGGTCAAAATCTGGTTGAGGTATGTCATCATAAACTATTGCGTCAAATGGTTCGAAATCAAAATTAGAATACTTTTCATCTTCATCCGATAGATTGTCTAATGGTGGTAATACGATTGCAGAATATTCTTCAACGTAAGGTTCCGTATACACATCATCTTGTGCAATCTCCGGAGAAAAAGTACTATCAATAACAATTGCCGGAATTGGTTTCACGGTATATGAATCTTCTTCATCATCATTTGGCATACACCAAGTGTGTTGAAATGGCAATTTGTTTCTTTCTTTCCTTGACTTTTCATGCCCTAAAATCAAGTATTCTTCCATAGTGATTTCTTTCGTCTTAATGACTTGTGCACCATATCTTGCTCTTTTCCAATCATACATCTGATTATTGCTCAAGGCTCTTTCCTCTATAAGCTTGATATATTCTTCCATTGTAATATCCGGATCATCCATCTTCCTGAAATAAAACTTACTCGTGCAAAAGAAGGGTGAAACGATCAAAGTAAAATAAAAGCTTCTGACATCTGCTGTTGATGCGCCGTATCCTATAAATGGGATACGCCGTATCTTAATACGTTAAAAATAAATCAGACTTTTATTCAGAAAAGCAATACGCCGTGCTCGATAAATCAAATGCGCCGTATGTTTAAATAATCAAAAATTAGTTATACTTATAAAAAAATTTAATGCGCCGTATCAGCAAAAACTAATACGCCGTTACTTCGTTACGTTTCAAAATATAAGATTTTTGACTATCAGTAAAGATGCGCCGTATCGACAAAATCGATGCGTCGCTTTTCGTTATTTAACGAATTCGAAAACTGTTTTTAATAATTAATGCGCCGTATCTGTAAAAACAGATGCGGCGTATCTCGTTAGGGTTTAGAAAATTTTTTTTATCAAAAACAGATACGCCGTATCTTGGGGAAAAGATGCGTCGTATCGAATTAATTAACCGCGTTGTATTTTTTAAAATTAAACGCAATACGCCGTATCTGAGAGATCAGATGCGCCGTATCGTTTGATTTAGCACAGTACAACGATAGCAGAACAGAAAAAATACAAAAAATAAAAACAAAAATAAAAACACACAAACAAAAAATAAACACACAAAAATAAAAGCAAACAAATAACACACAATACAACAAATATGCAAAATAGTACAATGATGCAATTAATCTAATAAAAAGAAAAACCTAATTAAAATACTAATCAAATTAACAGATAATAACAATTCACTCCCCGGCAGCGGCGCCAAAAACTTGATGGGCGTGCGTTGGAGTAAAGTTTTGGCAGTTTTAATGCCTACTCAAGTTTTAAATTTATATTTAGCCGACTTATCAATAACACACACACTTAACGAGCAGTGTACCCGGTCAGTATGAAGATAATGGTAAGTAGAGTTTCGATCACTAAGAGTGGAACGTATTATCTCGTTATTCTAATCAGTATTTTAATATCCTAACGCAAGGGGGTTTCAGCCTGAGAGACTGGCACGGTTTGTTTGCAATTAAATAATAAAATAAACCAATAGGCACGAATCAGCAAGTAGCACACACGTACACAGATAGATACTTGAGACAATAAGAGGGTTGTCCTTATGATTAAGTAGATTGTCACTTGTTTTATTGATAGCCTTATATGAAGTGTATGTAGTTAACCCTTTCTCATTGGTCCTATTCTTATCGGCGAGTAAACCCTTAATGATTACTTATGTTTAAAAGTTATTCCTAAGTGATCAATTTAGTAATAACCGTGGGAGCCACATTATGTCCCGCAGTCAAATGCCCGCAAGCCACTAATAAACACAGAGGTTATCAATGCACTAATAAGTAGTAACCAAAGACATCAACATATAAACTTTAATTGATGGGAAAGCAAGTATTAAAGGGAGTGCAATCTTTCGTTGTCACATTACACAAGCCACCAATCCTGATGAATTAAAGTTTGCTAACACAATAAAACAAAACTACTTAATGAATTAAACACATGCAGCACCTTCTTACAGCTCTTGTATCTTTGATTTGGGTGTGTCTTGTGCTGCCTCCTTGACTGAATTCGTCCTAGGGTTTTTCCTGTTCGGTCTTCGAAACTTATATATTCCCCCCGAAATTCGTCTGGTCTTGGGGTATTTATAGTTTCTGTCTGAGGGAAGATGCGGCGCATCTAAGGAGTAGATGCGGCGCATGTACTTAACTTCGCGTGGGGTCCAAGATTATAATATTCAGGAATATTCGTACACCGCCAGAAGATGCGGCGTAACTCCATGATTGGATGCGGCGCATGTCCTCTTGTATCTTGGATCCAATCTGGTGATATCTTGATAGAGATGCGGCGCATGTCATGAGTGAGATGCGGCGCATCTGGAGCAGATTAGTCTTGATCTTCTTCATTTCAGTAGACTCTTAACTTTATGCATGTTTTGCTCCATAATCAGTCCAAAATCGCTAAGTTTCACCAAATGCTTGTTTTTACCTGAGAATTACAAAAGTAAACGATTAAGTATCAATCCTCATACATAATATAGTAAAACAAGTCAATTTAATAGGATAAATGATAGTAATAAAATGTACTTATTTGAGTTCATCAGACGTTATTGGATTTACGGTATTAGCCGATGGACTGATGGACGATTTTGTACTTGAGACGGAATAGTATGTTAGACTCAAAAGAGCTTAACATATTAGGACCCGAACATACAAAAAATGATCGATAAACTTGACAACTAATATACACTCGAATGATAATGTCTAATAATATATATAACTTGCAAAATGTGACAATTAAAATTGGTTTATTCAAAAGTCGCGACGACATGGAAATGTTTTATAAACGGACGCGTCATGTCCAAATTTCTATAAAACATTTTTATAACTAAATCATTTGTAACTAGTAAACATTTTAAAATCTTTTGGAAACTTATACCTTTCCTTTTAAATTATAACGTTTTTACCAACTATTTAGGAATTGGGTAAAACACCGAAACAACCTATTGATGTTTTTCTTTCTGGATTCTTGATTCATTCTTTCTTTATTATTCTTATTTCTTCTACTTTCTTATCTTTTTCGACTTGTTTGATTGTGTTCCGCCGACTATTATTATCTTAACTTTCCTTTACTATCCACACGAGTCATAAATGTTTACTTCTTCTCATCGCCATTGAAAGCTAAACCTTTTATCTCAACACAAGTATTCAACGAACATTACTTTATATGACACTTTGAGGATTATTTCTGAAACATACTATTTACTTATTCGGTTGTGTTGAGGTTTACTTATCATGCTATTCCGTCTGATCATATTGTGATATCTTATTTCCTCTACTGCTAAGGTGTGATTCATAGCCTCACTTTACTTTTAACTTGTTTTATAAACCCATGGGGGAGATACATGCTACTTACTTTTATGAACACAATTGTTTAAACGTATTTTTTTCCTGACTAAGATGATAATGTTAAGTACCACCCTTGCCACAAGCAAGTCCCTCGATCATGAACCATTAATCACTTGCGAGTGAGCGCGAATATAGTTTATAGGCCTATAGGAATGACTAACCTGCCATGTTGACCAAGGACGGCAACATGTGATGTGCTATATTCAAGTTAACTAGGTAGTTGGCAAGCTATCTAATTGGGGGCAAATTTTGTGAATATTATTATTGTGATTACATCAATGTTATTGATGCCGGTTAACGTTTTGCGTGTCATAAGCTTAGCAACTATACGACGCTTTGCCCGATATTTGTATATGTTACTTATATCTTCCAGACTTTGAAAATCTTGTGTTCAACTACTTTACTTTTAAACCTATGAATTTCACTCAACCTTTGTGTTGACTTTTTAGCATGTTTTATCTCAGGTAATTGATGCATATTGTATTGGCACTGGGAGTGGCATGAAGACTCTGGATGGCTATTTGTTTTTATTTTATACTTTCTTATCTTTTATCATTCGGAAAACCTTTTAAGTTGTGTCTTATTATTCTGATGTGCTTGACTTTTGAGAGATCTTTGAACTCTAATGTTTTGCTTAAAGTTTTGAATAATATGTTTTGTTAAAAAGACTTATTTTGAGGTCATTTTCTATGATTGTGACTGTCCTACCCATAAGTAATACCCCAATCTATGTTCCGCTACCATATTCCGAGTTGGGTGTGTTACACCTGATCCTCTTCTTTCTTGGCCTACCTTGCACTGTTTTAGGTTTTGGAGGCAAAATTGACTTTGATCATGTGAGAAGTCAATTCCATCAATTGGACTCAGATACTTGTGATAAGTGATGTAGTATATGTCTCTTCTAAACCAGTTTGGAACATAATCTTCAGGATACCTCTTAAGCTTTAGTATTGGCATGTACCTATGGAAATCCAGATAACTGCCACATTCTGCAACTATAGCTCATCTTTGAAACATCAAATGTGAATGCAACACTTACTGATCTAACCTCAATTGTATTACCTCTAGCTGGAATAACATGCAAAGGAATAATTGCATTAACATAGACTGTAAAATATTCCAAATAGTTAACATACGTTGTAATATATACCTTGTGTCATTCTTTGTTGGTTCAACTCTTTTCTTGATTGATGGACATATGTCATGAAGCCATTTTGTAGAAATAGTCCTCATAATGTTCAACCTTTCTAACACTATCACTCTTATAGCTTCCAACATAGTAAGCAAGGGCTTACTTCTCACAAACAACAAAACAGTATTAAAACACTCACCGAATCCATTTTCTTCAGCTTCACATCCTATGCCTAACTCAAAGAATGCCCTAGACCATGTTTTGGTTTTTTTTTCCTATCAAGTATTAATAGGAATTAGGGATTTTAACTCTAATTGTTTCCGTGATTTTGTTGAACATGTGTGGTTATGAAGCCTTGGAGGCTACCCAGAATAATTTCCTACACTCAAGACCACTAAAATGCTTCCTAAAATTCTCACAAATATGTATAGCACATTGCATGTGCTCAGCATTAGGCCTGACTTGTTTCACAGCTTTTATGAGACCTTACATAAACACAGATGATATTGGATGAGTTTAAGATAATCAAATGACATTAAACACAATTGATATTGGAGAAGTGTAAGATAAGAAATTCCCTTTTGATGATCATACATGAGTTTTAGACAATGACTAGTTGACTTTTCCAAATCCTCACTAAGCAATTCTAAGAACCAAGATTAGTAAGCCTTGAAGCCTACCCAAAATAAATTCCTAAACTCAAGCCCACTAAAATGCTTCCTAAAATTCTCATAGATTTGTCTAGCAAATTGTTTGTGCTCAACATCAAGCATGAATTGTTTCATAGCTTTTATGGGAGCCTACATTAAGTACAACTAATATTGGATAAGTTTAAGATAAATAGTTTATATTAAGCACAATTTATATTGGAGAAGTGCACGATAAGAAGTCACCTTATGCTGATCAAACATGAGTTTTAGACCATGACCAGTTGCCTTTTCCAAATCCTCACCAAGCAATTCTAAGAACCAAGACCAGTTATCTTTATTCTCCACATCAACCACTGCCTAAGCAATTGGGTAAATGCGGTTATTCTCATCTCTTCCTATAGTTGTTAATATCTCTCCCCAATTAGGACTCTTTAAAAAGCAGCCATCCAGTGTAATCACTCTTCATCACCCAACCATCCATACTTGTTTAATCGAAAAAAAAATTAAAAAAAAAAAAAAATAATAATAATAATAATAGAGGATAATAATAATAATAATAATAATAATAATAATAATAATAATAATAATAATAATAATAATAATAATAATAATAATAAAGAACAGAAAAAAAACTGACATAGAACTTATCAAAGTAAGTATTCCCATCAATGTTTGTCACCCCTAACTTTACAGTAGAACCGGGGTTGCTATATTGTTATGGCTTTGCCATATGACCTTAGTAATGCATAGTGTTCTTATAGTGTTTTTTCCATTCTCTGTTAGTGTCGAGGTTTTAGCATTCTTGCACCTATTGGGAGAGACATTAGACTTATCCTTCTTCATTACTAGATCAGCAATATCTACCAACTTAATTATAGGCGTTTTCCTAGTTTTACCCCTAAACACAGTACCTATCCACTTACAGTTCACCAAGGATCCAAACTGGAAATTTCTAACACAATTACATTAAGATACTAAGGAAATAATCTGAAATTTTTTCTCATCATTCATCCATCTAGCATATAAACTAAACGAACACTTTTGTACATCCTCTTTACAAGGAAACCTGTTTGCCTTCCTTTGTTTACCTCACTAGGTTCTGTAAGCTTTGGTGGTCTTTGTCTACAAACATCAATGATCTTATCTGAGGATCTCCTTTCATACAATATATAGTAATGATTGGCCAAAGCATAATATGTAATATACTCTTTTAACTTATTAGCACTTTCAAATTTTTCTCGATTATGTAAAAGAAAAGAATAATGATATCATATAAACATTAACAATCAATGTGAGTTTAGATTAATAGAACAGGCACATGTGGGTTCTTCATCATCTAGTAAGGGGCCTCATCATGTGTAGGATACCTATCAGCAGTGGTCTGAACACCAACAAATGGGTCCTATATGTTACCATCTGAATCCAAACCCTTCATTTCAATAAATCATCAAGGAACTCTTCATGCTCAACCAATGCTTCACTTTTGCCTACATTTCTAGCTCTACTTGGACCAAGAATATCACACATGTCTGATATCGGAGTATTTTTTTTCCTTACATCCATTTGCTTTCCTAGTTCTAATCTCAATTAATTTTTCGTCACCAGCACTTAGATAATCATATGAATTCTCAAAAAAGTCATTGTTTGTATCACTCTCATCAATCATAGTATCATACCATTAGTTTCATTATCATTATCACTAGCAGCCTTATCTTCATCCACAACTTTCTCTTTAGCTTTTGAATTAGGGTTGTTTGGTGCTTGCTTGAGCCTCCATCTCAGCCCTAACTGGCTCGTCTTGAGCCTCCATCTCAGCCCAATGAACCATCTCTTCATAAGTAAATTCATCGCAATACCTTATTTTTAAGGGGTTGCTCTTTTTTGTAGAAGTCACTTAACCCATAGGACTAAGGTCATGTAGTGGTAAACAATGACTTAAACCTAAGTGTTAGGTTCGTAAAACACCCAATTATCTTAAACAGGATTTGAACACAAATTAAGCCAAGTGTTTGCTAAACCGAGAACAATTCAAGTCACTGAGAGAACAGCCTCTCAGTGAGTCATCTTCAGGATGCTTAAGGCGAGTTCAATAAAGGACTCACTCTCAGGAAGGCGGTACTCCCTGAGTAGGACTTAAGCCAAAGAAGAAGATGATGGTTCAGTGAGTGTTGGACAAGAACTCACTGAACCCCAGTCTCCTCAACAACATTATAGTGATTGAAGACTGAGGAACCAATGCCTGAAGAATAGGCGGGAACAAAAGGGAAAGATCTGAGAAGATAAGAGTGTCAGGCCAAACACTCTTATCTTGTCAGATACCAACCTTCCCTATTGCGGGTAAAAGTCATGGAGTGTCAGCCAACAACTCCCAAAGTCTTATTAGCCCATTCCTATTGGTTCTTGGAAATGACAATTACTGTTTGTAATTGTCAGACACGCTACCTCAACAACTTGTAATATTTTAATCACTTATACTTAGATTACTTGTGTATAAATAGATCAGATGGAGAGAAGTAATGTGTGCTTTGTATATTGAAAGCTTAGAACTTTTACAAAGTAACTTCTCTCTTACAAAGTGTATACAACTCACTGAGATAGCTCAGTGGGTATATTGTTACCACTCAAGTAAAACTTGAGTTTCGATAGGAGACACCATAAACCCTTGTCTATTCAATCCCAAGTGTTTGTTCTGCAAAACACTTGGGTAATAGATTCTTGGAATTATTTCTAATAAGAATTTAAACATTGAAAAATATTGTGTTTTTTATATTCACGTATTATAACTGTTAGAAATATTCTTTGAATTGATCTCAGTCATAAGCTCACTTAGTTTAACTTAATTGTCATTATTCGGTGTGCTAAGGGAACAACAAGTGGTATCAGAGCCTCTGGTTTATAAAACCTTTCAAAACCCAGAGAGCTCTAGGTTTTTAAAACAAAGATCCTAAAATGACTGATACCAATGTACCCCAGTTAGTCGATAAAAAGGGTGGCAGCTATTCTGCTGTAGCACCCAGACTTGAGGCTGGCAAATTTAGCAAATGGAAAAAACGTATGATTTGCTATTTAACTGGGATGGAACCCTACTACATCGCTTGGATCAAGGTTGGCCCATTTGTCCCAAAAACTGCTGCAGGGCTAATTAAGCCTGAAGCTCAATGGACCATAGATGAGAGGAGGGTGGTCAATCAGGACCATCGCCTGAAAAGCATCCTTATATCATGTCTTCCTGAAGATATAATGGAATCAGTCATCAACTGTTCTACAGCCAAGCAAACTTGGGATGACTTGGTAAATAGCTTTGAGGGTCCCTCAGATACCAAGGAAAATAGGATCATGGACCTTAAACTTGAGTACAATACTTTCAGGGCAAAGGACTCTGAAAGTCTCTCTCAGACCTACACCAGATACAAGACTTTGATAAATGAGCTATCAAATGATGGTGTAACTTTATCTAAGCATGAGACTAATGTTGGCTTTGTCAACAGTCTCCCTGAGAAGTGGCTCAACTTCTCATAAGGCCTGAGGAATGCTAACCACATTCAGACCCTTGAGCTCCCTGAAATTTATGGGAAGTTTGTCTATGAAGACAACTTGATCTCAAGGAGATACCCTGACTCAAAAGCTCTTGAGTCCAAAAAGGCCTTAACCTCCACACCCATATCAACTGCTTTCTATTCTAATGGTGTTGTGCAGGATTTTCAAGAGGATTCTGAAGATGAAATTGATGAAAGGACTGGTGAGGAGTACCTGAAAGACTTAAACTTGGAATTCCAAGAAAGGGCACTCCTTGCTAGTTCAAGACGTTTCATCAAAAGAAATCAGTCCAACTTTACAAAACCAAAAGCAAATAAGACCACTGAATACTTTAAATGTGGTAAAAAGGGTCATTTTGCTAGGGACTGTTATTCTAAAACCATCTCAGAACCCTCTTACAAATTTTCAGGAAACAGTTCCTCAGGAACTAGCAAGTTTCAACCAAAAATGTTTCAGTCCACCCACACAATTTCAAAACAAGGGTCAAAAGGATTTTGAAACAAAATATAGGAAAATCAAAGCTAAACTTGCACTTCTTGAAACTAACCCCATATTGTCTCAGGCTGCTCAAACATCCAAACCTATTCAGACAAAGAACAAGGTATTAGTAGCTGAAGCATATGATTGGGATGAAGAAGAGGTTTCCTTAGATGAGGAAATAAGAGTTAGTGCACTGATGGCACTTTCTGAAGAGGATTAGGTGGCTGTTGGAAAGAGCCATGCTAGGAATGGAGAGTGGGTAAACATCACCATGAAGAAGGTAAATACTTTACTTTCTATGGATGATGATTCTGATTGGCAATCTTACATGAATTATATTTGTGTTGATCTAAAGTTTGTTGAGGAACAAAGGCTTAACCTGTTTTCAAAATATAACAATATTGTGTTAGAATTGAATAAATGTAGAGATGAACTGCTTGCACTGAAACAAGCCAAATTAGAATCTATTACTCTACAAATTCAGAACACTGAAATTTTGAAAGGAAACCAAGCCCTTCAAACAGAACTTAAGAAAGAAAAGGCTGTTATTAAAAGCTGGACCAAAAAGAACCCTAAGGTCTTTGATACTATGGGCTTAATTCCTAAGATAACTATAGGAATTGACCACCTCACTGAAACCTCCAGTGAGAGTCCCAGTGAAATTACCTTTGTTCCAGCTGGCATATCCTTTGAGCAAGAGATGGAACCCAAGTCAAATGACTGGATTGTCAGGGATAACCCAGTCAGTAAGTTGCCAAACTTTGAGACTGGAAACATCTTGCTCCCTGAAAGTCAGGCTCTGAAAGGTATGCTTGGACTCTTTGACCAACTCAGTATTTCTGATCCAATCAGCGAGCCTAAATCAGAATCAACTCCTCCACTCCCTCCATTAAATACCCTTCAGGGTGCTGCACCAAGCTCAGACCTCCCACCATTGGTCTACTCCCAACACTCTCCAAAGGAGAGATCAGGAAAAGGTAGAATCCTCCTGAGAAGACCACCCTTTGAAGTCTCAGTAAATACTGATGACTCATCAACTTCAGTCCCTTCTGAAGTAGCAACCCAAAGTCCTGATCCAAGAATTGATCAGTTGACTGAAATGGTCAGGAAGCTAAGTGAGAAGATTGCATCTTCTGAAAAACCTTCTCAATCAAAGAAGGAACAAAAACTAGCTTCCTCAAAGACCAAACCCAAACCAACCAAACCCCTGAAAAAGTGTGAACTATGCAACTATACAAATTATCTCACTGATGATTGCTATAGAGTCCTTTATTGCATGATTTGCAAAAAGGAAGATCACATGACCTCTGATCATAAAAAATGCTCAGTCATGTCAAACTTTTCAGGACTTAAGGCTCAGTGCTTGAACTACCCTTCTGATTCTAAGCAGAAACAGAAGCAAAAGGCCAAGCCTTTTCCACCTTACCCATTGTGTGGATTCAATGACCATCATCCTGAGAATTGTTGATGAACTCAAATAAGTACATTTTATTACTATCATTTATCCTATTAATTTGACTTGTTTTACTATATTATGTATGAGGATTGATACTTAATCGTTTACTTTTGTAATTCTCAGGTAAAAACAAGCATTTGGTGAAACTTAGCGATTTTGGACTAATTATGGAGCAAAACATGCAAGAAGTTAAGAGTCTACTGAAATGAAGAAGATCAAGACTAATCTGCTCCAGATGCGCCGCATCTCACTCATTACATACGGCGCACCTCTATCAAGATATCACCAGATACGATCCAAGATACAAGAGGACATGCGCCGCATCTAATCATGGAGTTACGCCGCATCTTCTGGCGGTGTACAAATATTCCTGAATATTATAATCTTGGACCCCACGCGAAGTTAAGTCAATGCGCCGCATCTACTTACTAGATGCGCCGCATCTTCCCTCAGACAGAAACTATAAATACCCCAAGACCAGACGAATTTCGGGAGCGAATATATTAGATTCGAAGACCGAAGCAGCAGAACCCTAGGACGAATTCAGTCAAGGAGGCAGCACAAGACACACCAAACGAAGATACAAGAGCTGTAAGAAGGTGCTGCATGTGTTTAATTCATTAAGTAGTTTTGTTTTATTGTGTTAGCAAACTTTAATTCATCAGGATTGGTGGCTTGTGTAATGTGACAACGAAAGATTGCACTCCCTTTAATACTTGCTTTCCCATCAATTAAAGTTTATATGTCGATGTCTTTGGTTACTACTTATTAGTGCATTGATAACCTCTGTGTTTATTAGTGGCTTGCGGGCATTTGACTGCGGAAAATAATGTGGCTCCCACGGTTATTACTAAATTGATCACTTAGGAATAACTTTTAGACATAAGTAATCATTAAGGGTTTACTCGCCGATAAGAATAGGACCAACGAGAAAGGGTTAACTACATACACTTCATATAAAGCTATCAATAAAACAAGTGACAATCTACTTAATCATAAGGACAGCCCTCTTATTGTCTCGAGTATTTATCTGTGTACGTGTGTGCTACTTGCTGATTCGTGCCTATTGGTTTATATTTTATTATTTAATTGCAAACAAATCGTGCCAGTCTCTCAGGCTGAAACCCCCTTGCGTTAGGATATTAAAATACTGATTAGAATAACGAGATAATACGTTCCACTCTTAGTGATCGACACTCTACTTACCATTATATTCATACTGACCGGGTACACTGCTCGTTAAGTGTGTGTGTTATTGATAAGTCGGCTAAATATAAATTTAAAACTTGAGTAGGCATTAAAACTGCTAAACCGCAACGACACATCACGCGCATCAAGTTTTTGGCGCCGCTGCCGGGGATCGAATTGTTATTATCTGTTAATTTGATTAGTATTTTAATTAGGTTTTTCTTTTTATTAGATTAATTGCATCATTGTATTATTTTGCATATTTGTTGTTTTGTGTGTTATTTGTTTGCTTTTATTTTTGTTTTTGTGTTTATTTTTGTTTGTGTGTTTTTATTTGTTTTTATTTTTCGTATTTTTTTCTGTTCTGCTATCGTTGTACTGTGCTAAATCAAACGATACGGCGCATCTGATCTCTCAGATACGGCGTATTGCGTTTAATTTTTTTTAAATACAATGCGTTTAATTAATTCGATACGACGCATCTTTTCCCCAAGATACGGCGTATCTGTTTTTAATAAGAAAATTTTTTCTAAGCGATAAAGTAATACGACGCATCTGCTTTAGCAGATACGGCGTATCTGTTTTTGATAAAAAAATTTTTTTTTCTAAACGTTAATGCCATACGACGCATCTGCTTTAGCAGATACGGCGTATCTATTATTTTAATTAAAAACAGTTTGCGAATTATTAAACAGATACGACGTATCGATCTCTGTCGATACGGCGTATCCTCTGAATAAAAAATCTCGTATTTTTAAACGTAACCAAAATACGGCGCATTAACTTTCGTTAATACGACGCATTTAATTTTAAATAAATATCGATTTTTGATTAATTAATTCGATACGGCGCATTCATAAATTCTAAGCGGCGTATCTATTTTCTGAATAAAGTCTGATTAAATTTTAACGATTATAATATACGGCGTATCCAACTTTTTGGATACGGCGCATCGTGTGCAGACATCAGAAATTTGTATTCATATATCCGTTTCTAAATTCATTAATTTTTCTTCTTAGCGAACAGATCCTACTGATGCTTTTGTGATTATTTCAGAAGGAAAATGGAAGGATTCGGAGAACTAATTGACTTCGACTTCGAAGCCAATTTTATGAACGATGTATTAGTGCATGAAAAATCACCCGAACGTTACAATGGGGACTACATTGAACTTAATGACCTTAATGGACCATTAGAATCCAATAACCTATTCATGGATGATGCGGAATCTGAGTTAGAAGAAGGAGAAATTCTTGATAGTCCAAAAATTAACGTTATTAATACTAGGAATTACGATGAATTTGAGGGGTATGATGGTTCTTGGGACTATGGTAGAAGGATCCACGCCGATTGTGCTTACAATTTGCAATTCACATGCATGATTGGGTACAAGTGTATTGACGCCAATTTCTTTCCTATTTTACCAATAAATGTCATGTCAAGAAGGTTTTACAATTCCATTATGAGAAATAAAGTGGAGTATAAGGGAAAGAATGTAGTTGGTGCCTTCATTAATGTCCCGATCTTCATTGGACGCTTTACTATTGTAACTGAGTTCGCCGTTGTTGAAGACATGAATGCCTATTGTGACAGCAATATGGGTGACGTGATTGTTGGAAAACCATTTTGTAGGGAGATCACTATTAATGCAAAACGATTTGAAGGAAAGATCACCTTTCAATGTGGAAACGACATTATCACTTATATGATGCCCCGAACTCATCCTGGATTTAAACATGCCACTAGTAGGATCTGCTACAAATTTTCTCCATTCCTTTTTATTAGTGATGATGACATGAAGAGAGGGATTGAGTACCCATATCAAATAATGGATGGATTCTACAATGGAGTTTTGAATTTGGGAAATGAATATATACGTGACGATTTAGTTGCTAAATGGATCCTACGTGGCCATGTAGGAATCAATGATCGATATTAAAGAGTTGAATGTGAGTCTAACTTGAAGACTCTGGAATAAAGACAAGTGCTTACCGGGAGACAACCCGGAGAATTTCTATTATTCTGTTTTTTGTGTCGAGTCAGTCAGGCCCGCATGAGGATACGGCGCATCTCAATCCTGAGATGCGACGCATCTCCTGCAATGGTCATATCTTATTTTATTTTTCTGCATTTTTATTTTTGACTTTAAAACTATTTATCAGTTTATTTTAATGCGGCGCATCCCTGGTTAAGGATGCGGCGCATCTTTATTCTGATCCGTATTAATTCCAGGCTCGATACGGCGTATCTTCTTCCATAAGATACGGCGCATCGACTGACCTGATGATTTTCAGTTTTAATTTTTAAGTTTTATTTTTCCTAACTACTAGTGTATTATGCAAGTTTGAACCTTTCTTATCTTAGGTGTGTTTTAAAGTGTTGGTGGTATTATAGTTTCCTGCATTTCCTGTGGATACATCAAGTATGAAGCTTTAATGTTCTAATCCACAAGAAGATGATTTTTGCTCTTATCAAATGGAGGATCATACCGAGCAAATCTCAGGGGAGTTTCCCTGTTCTAATTCTTTTATTTTCCAGTTTTTAACCTTTTATACAAACAACGAGGACGTTGTTTAACTTAAGTAGGGGGATTGGAGAATTAGAACACTTAACATTTACTTGTCCTAAACTTTTTCAAAAATTATGCTTAAAATGTGCTTAATATATCAAACTTAAAATTTTTTAGCATGTTTTTGTTTAAGATCTAAGTTGCATAGCTGCACACATGACGTTATTTTCAAAAATTGTGATTTTTCAAAATTCACAAATCTATGAGTGTGCCGGTGACTTGTAAACTTTAGAACTTGGCTTGTATACTATTCGAGACCACCATAATGAGTATTATTTATATAATTGGAATGACTTGTCTAAATTGGTAAAATTCTAGGATTACACACAAATAGCCTATTATATGTTATGTGTTATTAACTAACTACACTGGTTAGTTAACCCCCGTATAAACCCTTTTGTTACTCTCATTTTTAGAGTAAGATACCCCTAGAAAAATACTCAGAGCCATTCCTTTCGTTTCTTACACCTATGTTTAAAATGTTTCGTTACACCCTTACACCTTAGCCTACCCTGTAGATTAGAATCCGTGGTTGGTTAATTGCTATAGGCAAAGTGTGTTTCCTTACATTACCTGTGTTCGCGTGCGTAATTCATTATCTATGGTTAGGTCGGGAAATTGCACAATGCAATTGGAGTGAAAGTAAATATTGTATATCTTTGAGTTTATTTTTCGTGTGTTTACTACTTTCACTATTACCGTTATTTCTGAAGTATGAAAAGTATGGAAAAATTATCCAGAATTATCATTATAGTGATGTGGTGAAATTTTACACATCTATGTCTATGTTTGAAGAAAAAAAAAAAAAAAAAAAAAAAAAAAAAAAAAAAAAAAAAAAAAAAAGTCGAAAAAATAAGAAAAAGAAAGAAAGAAAAGCTGGAAGTTAGTTTTAACCAACTTATGTAAAGTTTTGTATTAAGTGGTCGATATCACCACTATTTGTTGTACTATATCTATGGATTGAATGGGAATTGGCAGTTATGGGAACGCCAATTAAGGTTTATTCTTTGATTAAGATCTTGTTGAGTATAATTCGTGTCTACCTAAAGCGTGTGTTTCAAGTGTTAAAGCGTGAGTTATTCAATGATATGAGTCTTATTCATGGGATGGTTGGGATAGTGATTAACCACACTTAGGATTTTAATTTATTTGTTTTGTTTATTTTTCATTTTACACCAATTTATATCCCAAATGTTATCCATGCCCTTTATTATTCTTTATCCAACCAAACCTTTAATTTATTGAGATTAGGGATTTGAGCAATCTTAAGTATCGTAGTCGTGGATTCGGCTATGTATTTATGATTTTGTCGCCCTTTTTGATATATTATTATTGGTGAAGTTTGGACCTATCTTTAGCCTATTCGAGTTAAGGATTTGAGCAATTGCAAGTATCGTGTTCGTGGATTCGATCATGTATTTGTGATTTTGTCGCCTTTTCTGGAATTTGAGATCGATAGTGAAAGAGAATAATTAACCCTTAAGCCTAAAAACCCTTTTTACCGCTTTAGACTTGTTATTCCTTAGCTTTAGTGGAGGAGATGTGTATACTTGCCAAGCTTATGATGGAATATTCATCACGACTGGACAGTTAAACGATTAGATTTGCTTTTATCAAATTATTTTATTATACTTCTAATTCGTTAAAGTGTTTAGTTGTGTGATTATGAAATAAGCGAATACATGCTTAAATATAAAAATAAATCCTAACATCTTTTAGGATACATTTTCATAAGAGAAATTCTAAGGTTTACTTGGGGACAAGTAAAGTTCTCGTGGGGGGATATTTGATGAACTCAAATAAGTACATTTTATTACTATCATTTATCCTATTAATTTGACTTGTTTTACTATATTATGTATGAGGATTGATACTTAATCGTTTACTTTTGTAATTCTCAGGTAAAAACAAGCATTTGGTGAAACTTAGCGATTTTGGACTAATTATGGAGCAAAACATGCAAGAAGTTAAGAGTCTACTGAAATGAAGAAGATCAAGACTAATCTGCTCCAGATGCGCCGCATCTCACTCATTACATACGGCGCATCTCTATCAAGATATCACCAGATACGATCCAAGATACAAGAGGACATGCGCCGCATCTAATCATGGAGTTACGCCGCATCTTCTGGCGGTGTACAAATATTCCTGAATATTATAATCTTGGACCCCACGCGAAGTTAAGTCAATGCGCCGCATCTACTTACTAGATGCGCCGCATCTTCCCTCAGACAGAAACTATAAATACCCCAAGACCAGACGAATTTCGGGAGCGAATATATTAGATTCGAAGACCGAAGCAGCAGAACCCTAGGACGAATTCAGTCAAGGAGGCAGCACAAGACACACCAAACGAAGATACAAGAGCTGTAAGAAGGTGCTGCATGTGTTTAATTCATTAAGTAGTTTTGTTTTATTGTGTTAGCAAACTTTAATTCATCAGGATTGGTGGCTTGTGTAATGTGACAACGAAAGATTGCACTCCCTTTAATACTTGCTTTCCCATTAATTAAAGTTTATATGTTGATGTCTTTGGTTACTACTTATTAGTGCATTGATAACCTCTGTGTTTATTAGTGGCTTGCGGGCATTTGACTGCGGAAAATAATGTGGCTCCCACGGTTATTACTAAATTGATCACTTAGGAATAACTTTTAGACATAAGTAATCATTAAGGGTTTACTCGCCGATAAGAATAGGACCAACGAGAAAGGGTTAACTACATACACTTCTTATAAAGCTATCAATAAAACAAGTGACAATCTACTTAATCATAAGGACAGCCCTCTTATTGTCTCGAGTATTTATCTGTGTACGTGTGTGCTACTTGCTGATTCGTGCCTATTGGTTTATTTTATTATTTAATTGCAAACAAATCGTGCCAGTCTCTCAGGCTGAAACCCCCTTGCGTTAGGATATTAAAATACTGATTAGAATAACGAGATAATACGTTCCACTCTTAGTGATCGACACTCTACTTACCATTATATTCATACTGACCGGGTACACTGCTCGTTAAGTGTGTGTGTTATTGATAAGTCGGCTAAATATAAATTTAAAACTTGAGTAGGCATTAAAACTGCTAAACCGCAACGACACATCACGCGCATCAATTGTCAAATTGACAAACACTGTGAATCTAGTGGAAGTTCCACTCAGAAATCCTCAGGAAAAGAGAGGGTCATTCAGTCAAGAAGAGGAATGAATAAACAATCCTCTCAGACTACTGAGGCTACCCCTGCGACTAAATGCAAAACATGTGGTAGCTCAGTCCACTCAACCACTGACCATGAATCGATTAATACTTTCATAAAGACCTACAAAACCAAACCCTCCATGAAATGGAGTCCTAGAAAGAACTGACCCAGTTTACTATTTGTGCAGAGGCATGCCAGGGATCTTGTTTGGCATCTAGACAGTGGATGTTCAAGGAGCATGACTGGTGTTAAGGAGTGTCTGCACAAATATGTGGAAGAACCAGGACCCAAAGTGATATTTGCTGATAATTCATCATTTCTCACTGAAGGTTGTGGTTCAGTAAACTGCAATGGTATTGTCTTTACTAGGATAGCTTATGTAAATGGTCTTAAGTACAATCTGATCAGTGTCAGTCAACTATGTGATGCAAAATACATAGTTCAGTTTGATGATAAGCAAGGAACCATCTTCAATGCAAATAAGGAAATTGTCCTCATTGCACCAAGAAGACAAGATGTTTATGTATTAGACATGTCCAGTCTAACTCAGGATGGAACTTGTCTCTTTGCTAAGGCCACTGATACACTCAACTGGCTTTGGCATAAGAGACTCACCCACATGAACTTTAAAAACATAAACAATCTTGTAAAACAAAACAAGGTCCTTGGCTTACCATCACTAGTGTTTTCAAAGGATAAACCATGCTCAGCTTGTGAAAAAGGTAAACATCACAGAGCATCCTTTAAAACCAAAACCAACTTTTCCATCAGGAATTGCCTACATCTTCTCCATATGGATCTATTTGGACCTGTCAGTCCAAGGTCTATTAACCATGAGAAGTATACTCTGGTCATAGTGGATGAATACTCTAGATACACTTGGGTATTCTTCCTGATCAAAAAGAGTCAGGCAGCTGAAACAATCATGTCCTTTGTCAGGAACATTGAAAATCAAAATGACATTAAGGTCAAACAGATTAGAACTGACAATGGGACTGAGTTCAAAAATTATGAACTTGAATGTTTCTGTGATGAGAAAGGTATCTCCCAAAACTTTTCCTCTCCATACACACCTGAACAAAATGGTGTTGCTGAAAGGAAAAATAGAACACTCATTGAAGCTGCTAGGACAATGCTAAGTGGATCAGTCATTTCCAAACATTTTTGGACTGATGCAGTCAAAACTGCCTGTTATACACAAAACAGATCCATCATTGTCAAGAGACATGAGAAAACCCCATATGAGTTTTTCAAAGGAAGAATCCCTGACATCTGCTACTTTCATGTCTTTGGGTGTCCTGTGTTTATTCATAATCACAAGGATCACTTAGGGAAATTTGATGCAAAAGCTGATGATGGATACTTCCTGGGATACTCACTTGTCTCAAAAGCCTTCAGAGTGTTCAACACAAGGAGACAGCAGACTGAGGAAACATTTCATGTTACCTTTGATGAGAGCACTGATGCAATCAGGTTCTCAACTGCCTCAGTAGAAGAGATAGGAATTGATAACTCTTCAAGATATCCTCCTGATGAATATCTTCCTGAAAACAATCCTTCCACTCAGTATCAAGATGATGCTAACATCTCCTATTACATAATCCCTCACAACCTACCTAACCCAACCATCACTGAGTTTGTTGAGGCACATGCAAACACTGATGAAATTAATCAGTCTATTCAAAATGCTCAAGAACCAAAGGTAGACACTCAAGATCCAATCAATGATCATGTGTCTACTCCAGAACCAACCCCTCCACCCAATCAGGCCTCCACAAGTTCAAATCAGTATCCAGGACCTCAGGAAAGTTGGACTAGGTCTCAGGACATTGAACTTGTCAATATTATTGGAGAGCCTACTGAAGGCATGCTCACCAGGAGCATGGCTGCTAGTCTAAGAGCAGCCTCAGCCAATGAATGCCTATTTGTGGACTTCATTTCCACAATTGAACCCAAAAGTGTTAAAGAAGCACTTACACATCCAAGTTGGGTTCAGGCCATGCATGATGAACTGGAACAATTTGACAAAAACAAGGTAATGACCTTGGTCAAATGTCCTCAGAATGTCTCAGTCATTGGCATGAAATGGGTATTCAAAAACAAAACTGATGAAAATGGCATAGTCATTAAAAACAAAGCCAGACTTGTAGCCAAAGGCTATAATCAACAAGAAGGCATTGACTATGAAGAAACATTTGCACCAGTAGCAAGGATGGAAGCCATCAGGATCTTCCTTGCTTTTGCTACATACATGAACTTCAAGGTGTACCAAATGGATGTTAAAAGTGCATTCTTAAATGGTTCACTGAAAGAAGAAGTTTATGTACAGCAACCTCCTGGATTTGAAAGCTATGAGTTTCCTGATCATGTCTGTAAGCTTAATAAAGCCCTTTATGGACTGAAACAAGCTCCCAGGGCATGGTATGAAACTCTTTCAGCCTTTCTGATCCAAAACAAATTTGTCAGAGGCAAGATAGACAACACATTGTTTATCTATAAGACAAATACTGATGTCATACTAGTACAAGTGTATGTTGATGACATCATCTTTGGCTCAACAAGTTACAAGCTTTGCAAACAATTTGAAAAACTAATGGCTAAGCAATTTGAAATGGGCATGATGGGAGAATTAACCTACTTCCTTGGTCTTCAGATCAAGCAGACTGATAAAGGAACCACTATCAGTCAAGAGAAGTAAGTTAAGAACCTACTGAAAAAGTATGAACTCAGTGACTGTGCCTCAGTCAAGACTCCCATGGTTCCTCCAAACAACCTTGGTCCTGATCTCACTGGTAAACCAGTAAATCAAACTCTCTTTAGAGGAATGATAGGATCACTGATGTATCTACTTGCATCAAGGCCTGATATCCAATTCTCAGTATGTCTATGTGCCAGATATCAATCTGACCCAAGAGAATCACACATCACAGCTGTGAAAAGGATATTCAGGTACCTGAAAGGTACTCCAAACCTTGGATTATATTATCCAAAATGCTCAGGCCTTGATCTTAAAGGATACTCAGACTCTGACTATGCTGGATGCAACATGGACAGAAAAAGCACCTCAGGCTCTTGCCAAATACTTGGTGGGAAACTAGTCTGTTGGAGTGCTAAGAAGCAACAATCAGTTGCCTTGTCCACAGCTGAGACTGAATATGTTGCAGCAGCTAGTTGTTGTGCAAACATACTCTAGATGAAAAGTCAACTCAGTGACTATGGAATTCAGTATAAGATGGTACCCATCTTTTGTGATAACACAAGTGCAATTGCAATCTCAAACAACCCTGTTCTTCATCAGAGAACAAAACACATTGATATTAGATATCATTTCATCAGGGGCCATGTCATGAATGGTGAAATTGAATTACACTTCATTCCTACTGAATATCAGTTAGTTGATATATTCACCAAACCATTGGATGAACCAACTTTCACTAGACTGAAAGCTGAATTAGGAATGCTGGATATAGAGAATCAGTCCACTGATTGATTTCTCCCAACCAAGTGTCAATTAAAAAAATAAACCTCAGGTCCCTGACTCAATGTGTACATCAGTGAGAAAAAAATCACTGAATCCTCAACCTCAGGAACTAAACCCAAGTTCCTGAAATCTTTAGGGTTCAGGAACTAAACCCAAGTTCCTGAATCCTTGTAGCTCAGGAATCATTCCATATTCCTGAATCATCAGTGACTAATCCCAAGTCCCTGAAAAACCATCACTGAATGAAAAGTCATTCAGGGCCCTGAAAAGGACATTCAATACTAACTTAAATGCTCTAAGTATCTAGTTAGTAAATGTCCGAGGTTGGTAACTGGATTCTTATTAAATATAAGAATATTTGTTCTTTTGCCTTTCTGGCATAAACCTCATGGGCCCCCACTTCCCAACTTGGCATTCAATGCCCTCTCTCACACAATACACTATGTGATGATGGAAACTCTGCAACTTCTCTTTTTGCAGAAACTGCTCAACTGTTCACCCTGCCAGTTGCGAAAAAAGAGGAAAAGTTGAGTGGTTGCATTTAATGCGGATCTCAAACATTTTATTCAAAATAATTTCCAAAAATTATATTTTGATTAAATAAAACCGCTCAAATACCAAAAATAACCCCATCTCCACTATCCTATAAATACCCCAACCAAAACAAACACACACACGTGTTTTAAAAATCTAAGCTAAACTCTGCCCAATTTATCTCTCAAAACTCTATGTGTGTTCATAGCAATTAGAAACCCAGTCCATTTGTCCAACCAAACACAAAAATGGCATCTCCTAATGCTATCACCATCGCCCCTAATGTGAATTTCACAATGGAGAGCGTGGATCTGACCAAAAACAATGTGTTTGGGAACTTCCACTACCCACAACAATATGAAGGGTATAAGGATGTGGTAAAATATTTACAAAACTGCTTCCTTTCCACGGCCTTTACCAAAACCCCATTAGTCATCTACCATGAGTACCTCAGCGAGTTCTGGTGCACCGCCACGGCCACCAGCCCTAAGGACCCTAGAGACTCAGTCATCACATTCACTGTGATGAACGGGAAGAAACCCCTCTCCCTGACCTACAAGACCTTCATCAAAGCAACTGGTCTTGATTTCACCAAGACGTTTGAAGCCAACCCTAGTGACCAGGACATTAAAGCATAAATGTTGCTCCTTGGTCCTCATGACGCTAGGCGGCCTAAATTGTCTCCTGAAGCCTTGTTAGAAAAAGCTCCCATAGTGAAAACATGGTTTCACCCCATCTGGAGGATCATGATGACATTTGTTATCCAGGTCCTTGGAGGGAACAAATCCTCCACTGAGCAATTGAACTCATCACAACAATTGATGATGTTCAGTCTCTTGGAGGGTACAAAAATTGACATCGGAGGTATAATCTTCCGTGACCTCATTGCCAAGCTATCAGGGAAACATAGGCAAAGACACATGTCTTACCCTAGGTTCATTTCCTGTGTGCTTCAGGATCTTCTTGGTCCTGACTACTTTAGGTCTGACGTTGATGGTACAAAACCTGACGTCTTGCATAAGACCAACTTTAGTAGTGACATCACTGAGGTACAACCTGTTGCCCTGACTAACTACATGTTAGTCGTCATTCAGGGTGGAAATGCAATCTCACCAGTACCTTCACCAACCAAGAAGGTAAAGAAGAAGAAAGGGGGACAGTCCAGTAAGGTGGTTAGACCTAAACCACTCGTCATTGAGACTGTTGCCTCAGGCACCATTCAAGTTTTGGCCCAGACCTCTGAGACACCTAATACAGAGACCCTTCTGACCACAAAACAACCGTCACCAGAGGTCACTGAGAAATCATCCTCAGTGTCCTCGGACAAACCCTTTCCGCATGTTTTCTTTGACGTAAACAAGTCAGACGGATCAGGAACATCCACCCATTCACATCCCAATGAAGGCACTGATAAATCACAATCAGAGCCTGAGGGAGTACAGGGTTCTATATCCTCAGTGGGGCAGCACCACTCCACTGAGAAGGGGACCAACACCCACTCACATCCCTCTAACATCTCTGAGAAATCACACTCAGAGTCTCAGGGAGTTCAGGACCCTAAATCCCCAAAAGGACAGTCTAATCCTGATGGGAAGGGGGTCCATACATCTTCACAAGGAGTGCCTCATGATTCCACTGAAAAACACCCATCAGTAGATGAAGGAGCTCAGGGGGACAAAGACTCGGAGGGATATAAACCACCCGCCGATACGGAACCCAAAACCACCTCAGGCATCTCAGGCACTTTTGTTCTCTTGGGAACTGACCCTAAAAGTCAGGCTGGGCAAACCCCCCCAGTTATTATGACTAGTCAGGCTGGTCAAACCCCACCAGTTATTATGACAAAAGAGTCAGAACCTGGCCACAACGAAGGTGAGCCCTCTTCTGAGGGGGAGCCGGATATCCTGAAGGCTCCTTCTCTGGCTGACTATGAAAACTTGTTAGCTGATGAGTCAGAGGAGGAGATTCATTTTGGTGATGATGATATCCCTGATGCTGAGGAGGAAATGGAGGGTGATGCGCGCGTGTGTCGTTGCGGTTTAGCAGTATTAATGCCTACTCAAGTTTTAAATTTATATTTAGCCGACTTATCAATAACACACACACTTAACGAGCAGTGTACCGAGTCAGTATGAATATAATGGTAAGTAGAGTGTCGATCACTAAGAGTGGAACGTATTATCTAGTTATTCTAATCAGTATTTTAATATCCTAAGTTAGCTATACAACCTAATCTAACGCAAGGGGGTTCAGCCTGAGAGACTGGCACGGTTTGGTTATGATTAAATATAAACTAAACTAATGAGCACAAATCAGCGATTAGCACACACGTACACAGATAGATACTCGAGACAATAAGAAGACCTGTCCTGATAATTAAGTAGCTTGTCACTTGTTTTATTGCTAGTTTTATATGAAGTGTATATAATTAAACCTTTCTCGTTGGCTCTAATCTTATCGGCGAGTAAACCCTTAATGATTAATTATGTCTATCCTATTTATTAAGCGTCTCTTAAATAGGCGAGGAAGGGGCATGGCGACCCAAGCAATGCTCAGCTAGACACAGAGGTTATCAATGCACTAATAAAAGTCACCAAAGACATCAACATATAAACTTTAATTAATGGGAAAGCAATATTAAGGGGAGTGCATGATTTTCCGTAGTCACATGACACAAGCCCATCAATCCTAATGAATTAAAGTGTACTAATACAATAAAACAAAACTACTTAATGAATTGAATACATGCAGGACCTTCTTACAGCTCTTGTATCTTCGTTTAGGTGTGTCTTGTGCTGCTTGGTCGTTTGAATTCGGCTCTAGGGTTCTTCTGTCTTCGGTCTCTGAGTTAAGCTTCGTGTCTCCCTCTCGAAATTCGTCTGGCCTTGGGGTATTTATAGTTTATGTCTGAGGGATAGATGCGGCGCATAGAATTGTTAGATGCGGCGCATTGACTTAACTTCGCGTGGGGTCCAAGATTAATATATTCAGGAATATTCGTACACCGTCTTCAGATGCGGCGTATCTTGACTTTGTATGCGGCGCATGTACTTGGATTGTAACTTGTGAAATCTTGATAGTGATACGCCCTATGTTAGAAGTATGATGCGGCGTATCTGGAGTAGAACGAGCTTGATCTTCTGGATTTCAGTAGGCTTTTGACATTTTGCTTGTTTTGCTCCATAATTAGTCCAAAATCGCCAAGTTTCACATAATGCTTGTTTTTACCTGAGAATTACTAAAGTAAACATTAATGTATCGATTCTCATAGATAACATAATAAAACAAGTCAAATAAATAGGATAAATGATGATAATAAAATGTACTTATTTGAGTACATCAAATATCCCCCCACTTGAACTTTACTTGTCCCCAAGTAAACCTTAGAATTAATCGAATGAAAATGTATCCTAAAAGATGTTAGGATTTATTTTTATATTTAAGTACGTATTCGTTTTGTCATAATCACACAACCAAACACTTAACGAAGTAGAAACCAAAATAATTTTTAATGTAAAACAATTCTAAATCGTTTAGTTGCTTAGTTGTGACGAATATTCTATCATAGGCTTGGCAAGTATACGCATCTCCCCCACTAAAGCCAAGGAATAACAAGTCTAAAGCGGTAAAAAGGGTTTGTTGGTTAAGGGTTGATCATCCTTTTTAATCTCTATCGATCTCATATTCCAGAAAAGGCGACAAAATCACAAATACATGATCGAATCCACGACCACGATACTTGCAATTGCTCAAATCCTTAACTCGAATAGGCTAAAGATAGGACCAAGTAATCTTCACCAATAATATTATATCAAAAAGGGCGACAAAATCATAAATACATAGCTGAATCCACGACTACGATACTTAAGATTGCTCAAATCCCTAATCTCAATAAATCAAAGGTTTGGATAAAGAATGATATAGGGTATGGATAATATTTGGGATATAAATTGGTGTAAAATGAAAAATAAACAAAACAGATAAATTAAAATCCTAAGTGTGGTTAATCACTTTCCCAACCATCCCATGAATAAGACTCATATCATTGAATAACTCACGCTTTAACACTTGAAACACACACTTTAGGTAGACACGAATTATACTCAACAAGATCTCAATCAAAGAATAACCTTAGTTGGCGTTCCCATAACGGCCAACTCCCATTCAATCCATAAATATAATATACAACAACAAATAGTGGTGATATCTCCCACTTAATACAAAACTTTACATAAGTTGGTTAAAACAAACTTCCAACTTTTTCCTTTTTCTTTTTCTTTTCTATTTTTTTTCGATTTTTTTTTTTTTTTTTTTTTTTTTTTTTTTTAAATGAATGTGTAAAATTTCACAACTTTTCTATCACTTATTTTTCCGGATAATTTTTCCATACTCTTCATACTTTCAGAAATAATTGTAATAGCGAAAGTAGTAAACACACGAAAAATAAACTAAAAGATATACAATATTTACTTTCATACCAATTGCATTGTGCAATTTCCAAAACTAACCAAAGATAATGAATTACGCACGCGAACACAGGTAATGTAAGGAAACACACTTTGCCTAAAGCAATTAACCACGGATTTTAATCTACAGGGTAGGCTAAGGTGTAAGGGTGTATCGAAACATTATAACAAAGTTGTAAGAAACGAAAGGAATGGCTCTGAGGGTTTTTCTAGGGGTATCTTACTCTAAAAGTGAGAGTAACAAAAGGGTTTATACGGGGGTTAACTAACCAGTGTAGTTAGTTAATATCACATAACATATAAAGGCTATTTGGGTGTAATCCTAGAAATTTACCAATTTAGACAAGTCACTCCAATTATATAGATAATACTTATTATGGTGGTCTCGAATAGTATACAAGACAAGTTCTAAAGTTTACAAGTCACCAGCACACTAAAGTTTTAATATTTTTGAAAGAATAGAGTTATGTGTGCGGTTATGTAATTTAGACTTTAAACAGAAACATGCTAAAAAATTTTAAATTTTGATATATTAAGCGCATTTTTAAGCATATTTTGAAAAAGTTTAGGACAAGTAAGTGTTCTAATTCTCCAATCCCCCCACTTAAGTTAAACAACGTCCTCGTTGTTTGTGTCAAAGGTTAAAAACTGGAAAATAAAAGAATTAGAACAGAAAAACTCCCCTGAGATTTGCTCGGTATGATCCTCCATTATTTGTATAAGAGCAAAAATCAACTTTCTTGTGGATTAGAACGTTTAAGCTTCATAGATGATGTATCCACAGAAATGCAGGAATCTATAATACCATTCAGACTTTAATACACCTGAGTTAAGAAGGTTCAAACTTGCATAATACATTAGTAGTTAGTAAAAATAAAACTTAAAAATTAAAACTGTAAATCATCAGGTCAGTCGATACGCCGTATCTTATGGAAAAAGATACGCCGTATCGAGCCTGGAATAAATACGAATCAGAATAAAAGATGCGTCGCATCCTTAACCAGGGATGCGCCGCATTAAATAAACTGACAGGAAGTTTTAAAGTCAAAAAATAAAAATGCAGAAAATGAAATAAGATATGACCAGTGCAGGTGATGCGTCGCATCTTATGAAGATGCGCCGTATCTTCTGCAGGTCTGACAGACTCGACACAGAACAGAAAAGTAAAAATTTTTCTTTCGGGTTGTCTCCCGGTCAGCACTTGTCTTTATTCCAGAGTCTTCAAGTTAGACTCACGTTCAGCTCCTTATTTTGTTCTAGCGAGATCTTCCATCTCAATCTCTCTCTTAGTTCCATATTCAAGTAACCAAACATTCTTTCCGCTAATTGGAACATCTTTGACACTAATCCGCCTCTAGTAGTTATTCTATTCTGGTCGTGCCTTTGGAACAAAACTCCTTTAATCACCTTCGACAATTGGTGCACCTCAATCGTCAATTCTCTAATCATATAGTTTTGTTCTTTCAGCAACAGTCCATTGATGAAAGTTTCGACCTCATGATACTCCTTATCACATTCGTGGGCGAACTTAGATACAATCTCATCGGTTGTAAGTTTAATCCATGGTCCTCCGAACCAGCTTGGGAAAATATCAATCATGATTCCTGAAACACAAAACAAATAGGCTTCGAAGTAAAAAATTTCTAAGAGACAGGAAAGATGATTAGAATTTTCTCCGTTCGGGATAAATAAAAGTTACTGATATCTGAAGACGATGCGCCGTATCGAAAAAGTTGGATACGCCGTATCTTATTTCGTTAAAATTTAATCAGACTTTTATTCAGAAAACAGATATGCCGCTTATAATTTTAGAATGCGCCGTATCCAGTTTAAATTATCAAAAATCGATTATATTTATTAAAATTAAATGCATTGTATTAACAAAAGTTAATGCGCCGTATTTTCGTTACGTTTCAAAATACAAAATTTTTGATTCAGTAGATGCGCCGTATCGATAAAAATCGATGTGTCGCTTTTGTTTAAAAATTCGAAAAACTGTTTTTAATTTAAATAGAATATACGCCGTATCTGTTAAAACAGATGCGTCGTATGGCGTTAGGGTTTAGAAAAATTTCTTATTAAAAACAGAATACGCCGTATCTTGGGGAAAGATGCGTCGTACTCGAATTTATTAAACGCGTTGTATTTTATAAAAATTAAACGCAATACGCCGTATCTGTGAAAACAGATGCGCCGTATTGTTTGTATTAGCACAATACAACGATAGCAGAATGCAGAAAAATACAGAAAAGAAAAACAAAAATAAAATCAAACAAAAAGAAACAAAAATTACAGAAAACAAAAACACACACAAACAGAAAATATGCAAATAATACAAAGAATGCAATCTATATAATATACAACAGGGTTAGCGGTTAGAATCTAAAAATTAAAAAGAAAAACCTAATTAAAATACTAATCAAATTAACATATAATAACAATTCACTCCCCGGCAGCGGCGCCAAAAACTTGATGTGTGCGTGTGTCGTTGCGGTTTAGCAGTATTAATGCCTACTCAAATTTTAAATTTATATTTAGCCGACTTATCAATAACACACACACTTAACGAGCAGTGTACCCGGTCAGTATGAATATAATGGTAAGTAGAGTGTCGATCACTAAGAGTGGAACGTATTATCTAGTTATTCTAATCAGTATTTTAATATCCTAAGTTAGCTATACAACCTAATCTAACGCAAGGAGGTTCAGCCTGAGAGACTGGCACGGTTTGGTTATGATTAAATATAAACTAAACTAATGAGCATGAATCAGCGATTAGCACACACGTACACAGATAGATACTCGAGACAATAAGAAGACCTGTCCTGATAATTAAGTAGCTTGTCACTTGTTTTATTGCTAGTTTTATATGAAGTGTATATAATTAAACCTTTCTCGTTGGCTCTAATCTTATCGGCGAGTAAACCCTTAATGATTAATTATGTCTATCCTATTTATTAAGCGTCTCTTAAATAGGCGAGGAAGGGGCATGGCGACCCAAGCAATGCTCAGCTAGACACAGAGGTTATCAATGCACTAATAAAAGTCACCAAAGACATCAACATATAAACTTTAATTAATGGGAAAGCAATATTAAGGGGAGTGCATGATTTTCCGTAGTCACATGACACAAGCCCATCAATCCTAATGAATTAAAGTGTACTAATACAATAAAACAAAACTACTTAATGAATTGAATACATGCAGGACCTTCTTACAGCTCTTGTATCTTCGTTTAGGTGTGTCTTGTGCTGCTTGGTCGTTTGAATTCGGCTCTAGGGTTCTTCTGTCTTCGGTCTCTGAGTTAAGCTTTGTGTCTCCCTCTCGAAATTCGTCTGGCCTTGGGGTATTTATAGTTTATGTCTGAGGGATAGATGCGGCGCATAGAATTGTTAGATGCGGCGCATTGACTTAACTTCGCGTGGGGTCCAAGATTAATATATTCAGGAATATTCGTACACCGTCTTCAGATGCGGCGTATCTTGACTTTGTATGCGGCGCATGTACTTGGATTGTAACTTGTGAAATCTTGATAGTGATACGCCGTATGTTAGAAGTATGATGCGGCGTATCTGGAGTAGAACGAGCTTGATCTTCTGGATTTCAGTAGGCTTTTGACATTTTGCTTGTTTTGCTCCATAATTAGTCCAAAATCGCCAAGTTTCACATAATGCTTGTTTTTACCTGAGAATTACTAAATTAAACATTAATGTATCAATTCTCATAGATAACATAATAAAACAAGTCAAATAAATAGGATAAATGATGATAATAAAATGTACTTATTTGAGTTCATCAGAGGGTCAATTAAACCCTCCTCAGAACTCTGAGCAACAACATTCTTCTCCTCCTCCTGAGGATCAACCACCCAGTTCCCCAACAACCTCATCATCATCATCAGGTGCTTCAGCCACTCCTGAGTGGTTGCAAAAGTATGACAATGCTCGTCCGGCTTCTGAAAGGCAAGTGGCCAAATTCCTTCGCGAAGCCAACGAAGGTCTTTACAATATACTTACGGATGAGCAATGGGATATGCACACTGAAGTGGCAGCCTCCTATGCCGACTTCAGGGCCTCTGTAGAAAAATCTTAGGATAAGATTCTTCAGACCGCCAAACTCACTGATAAACAACTTAGCGACCTGAACAAATCTGTAGATGAAATAGCCACTGGACAGCATCAGGAACTCTCCAACATCCTCAAGGCTATTGAATCATTCCAAGAACAACTTGCAGATGATCCCATCTTACTCAAAAGATTGGATGCCTACTTGACCTCTCAGGAATCCACCTCCACCAACATTACTGAGCTTCTAAAGCTCCTTCAGGGGGGTAGATCTTCAAGGTCTAAGGACACAGCAGGAGTCAATTCATCAGGCTATTATTGCATCTAAGGAGCACCTGATCAAAATCTCTTCAGCCTTTGAACAGCTCTCAACAACACATAATGAGCTGGTCATCCACTATACCACCCATGTCAATGAACTTACCACCCACCAAAAGGAAATGGCTGCCGAATTAAGTGCCGTGAAGAATGAGACTTTTGAAACCAAGTCTATGGTCTCCAACATCCTATCCATTCTTCAGGCCTCTCATGTTACTCCACCTCCTCATTCAGCAGGTGTCTCTACTGAAGTTCCACCACCTGCTGAGGGGGAGAAAAATGATGATCCAATTCCTGATCCTACTTCCGCTTTGGTGCCTGTCCCTGAAACATCCACCAGTCAACCCCCTCCCATTGACAAAGGGAAGAAAATCATGGTGACTGAAATAAACCCTCCTCCTGAAGCACGCTTAGTCAAGGCTTCAACTGAAAGACGTGCAGATCCTGATGCACCGTTCTATGTTGATTTAGAGGATGGGAGAAGGGTCTATGGGACTCATGAAGAACTTGCTGAAATCTTACACCAAGAAGATCACAGGAAGGACCAAGAGAAAGAGCAGGAACTCAACAGGTCTATAATTTCTAAGGTTGCCAAAGAAGTGATCAAGGAGTCTGAGAAAAAGGACATCAAAGGGGATGAGTTTCTCAAGCTTCAGGCTGAACTCCTTAAGGAACACAACAAACAAGCCAAACTTAAAGGAAGAAAGGAGGCAGAAAACATACGAGAGGTATGTATGGCACATGACCAAAACCAAGGATGAAGGCACTATCACTGACATCACCATTCACAACACCAAACCCCTGAGCATAACGATACATAGAGGTCCAAGAAAGTCTGAACACCTTCCAAAAATCAAATTTTCAGACTATGGGTTAAGAGAATGGGATATGATGATGCCCATCCTAAGGAAGAAAACCTCAAGCAAGAATGCCCCAACCCTTATCAAATCTCTGAGTGCCAAGTATGAGGAACTCGCAAGAGTGGCCAAGAGTCTCGGAATTGACCATGATAGGGCACTTGCTTCTCAGGGACTGGCTATCCCTGAACTTACTCAGAAGACCGGGAAGAAAAGAAAAGTTGTGGCTCAAGAACCTGAACAATACATAGCTGCACTTCATTGCAACAGGATTCCTCCTCAGGGAGTAAAGTTCTGTCCCAACCTGGTCATCAAGGAACTAGAGTATGGTATCTTCTTCGTGGATGAATTTGGTCAGAAAGCCTTTTAGAGAGTCTCTGACATTGACAAAGTGGAAACGACAACACTCCTAGCCTACAAACTGATGGGGCTTCATATCAGGAGTCCTGCTAATGAGGAGTTCGTCAGGCTGATGGATCAAATGATGAAGGAACGACCTGACAATGATGTGTTGGTGTCAAAGAGGGCTAAACTAGAACTCATGGTTCTCGTTCAGGAACCTTGAGTATTTTGTACTTAGAATGATAGGACTTGTAATGATATGAATAAATTGATGAATGTTTTGTTATATCAATGTCCTTATTTATTTTCTAGTATATTCAGTATGAGCAGAATACTTTAGCTCACTCATACTGATCAAAACACTTAGGCATAATTTATATTCAAATAGGGGGAGATTGTTGGGTTTGTAAAACACCCAATTATCTTAAACAGGATTTGAACACAAATTAAGCCAAGTGTTTGCTAAACCGAGAACAATTCAAGTCACTGAGAGAACAGCCTCTCAGTGAGTCATCTTCAGGATGCTTAAGGCGAGTTCAATAAAGGACTCACTCTCAGGAAGGCGGTACTCCCTGAGTAGGACTTAAGCCAAAGAAGAAGATGATGGTTCAGTGAGTGTTGGACAAGAACTCACTGAACCCCAGTCTCCTCAACAACATTATAGTGATTGAAAACTGAGGAACCAATGCCTGAAGAATTGGCGGGAACAAAAGGGAAAGATCTGAGAAGATAAGAGTGTCAGACCAAACACTCTTATCTTGTCAGATACCAACCTTCCCTATTGCGGCTAAAAGTCATGGAGTGTCAGCCAACAACTCCCAAATTCTTATTAGCCCATTCCTATTGGTTCTTGGAAATGACAATTACTGTTTGTAATTGTCAGACACGCTACCTCAACAACTTGTAATATTTTAATCACTTATACTTAGATTACTTGTGTATAAATAGATCAGACGGAGAGAAGTTACGTGTGCTTTGTATATTGAAAGCTTAGAACTTTTACAAAGTAACTTCTCTCCTACAAAGTGTATACAACTCACTGAGATAGCTCAGTGGGTATATTGTTACCACTCAAGCAAAACTTGAGTTTCGATAGGAGACACCATAAACCCTTGTCTATTCAATCCCAAGTGTTTGTTCCGCAAAACACTTGGGTAATAGATTCTTGGAATTATTTCTAATAAGAATTTAAACGTTGAAAAATATTGTGTTTTTTAAATTCACGTATTATAACTGTTAGAAATATTCTTTGCATTGATCTCAGTCATAAGCTCACTTAGTTTAACTTAATTGTCATTATTCGATGTGCTAAGGGAACAACACTAAGTTTGGTCCATATACACTTCTACTGACCCAAAAACCTTAGCAAAATCATAAATTTTATTCAACTGCGAGTCATTTTCTACTTTCATTCAACCCTTATGCAACTCAATATTCGAAAGTTTATAGTACAACCCAAACAAATGTGCACAGTGCTTTTCATAAAAAACGAACACAAGTTCGTCATATGGCAACCTAGCAACCATCATATTCAAAATGACACCACTGTTGTACCTTAAAAGCTCTTGCATGAAAATACAATCTATAAACATCCAAAATAACACCATCGGAACTGGGAATAGTCATTCTGAGAAAACAACATTTAAAATTTAAAGCAAAATTAGAAGAAGAAAAAAAAAATAGGAGGAAAAGGTACTTGATAAACTAACCCAATTGGGGGTAACATGGCTTTATTACAACTACATGTAAACCTTATTATGCATCTAAATGGAAAAAAACAACGGTGATTTTGAAAGTTTTTAATCTGGTAGTTATAATATTAGTGTTGGAAAGGTAAGAATTAAGGGTGTTTAAAGAAAGAAGAAAGAAGATCTAGGGTTTTATGGGGATAAGATTAACATTTGTTGGGAATTAAATGTTCTGAAGATTAAGTATCAAGAATTACAAGTGTTGAAAGTTAGTACTGCTGAGAAGAATACTCTAACAGTTCCAACTGCTAGTGTATATCTAAGGACTGTTCAAGTTATAACTAACCGTACTAACTGAAGTTAGTACTGGTAGTACAAAGAAGGTACTGCTAGTCGATACTGCTGAGTGGATAAGTGTCACGTATACCACTGCTGGTTGGATAATTATTGAAAAGATATTTGTGTACTAAAGTCAAGTATATACGGTAGATAATATCTTTTGACAAACTGATCAGTAACAAGTTGTGTACACAGATACATGTTGTATCTTATGTACTGACATACTCAAGATAAGTTAGTAAGTAGTTTGATAAGACTTAAACAATATTGTAAAGATCTTCCTAAACATATAAAAGAAAGATCTTAGACTAGATATATGTGTGATTAATTAAGTGCTTAGAATATAACTCTTAAGAACATAGAACAAACACATATATCACAAGTCATAGAAACATAATATTCAAGGTTTTGTAACCCTAGTGATAGTGAAGATCACTCGTATTATCTTGAATAATATTGAATCGTTTGGTGATAACATTGCATGTTCTTTGTTCAATATACACAAGCATAACTATTCCATTTCCATAACATAAATAACCTTCTAAGTGTGATTAAGTAAATTCCGCGTACTTGATCATATTAACTCAACTTATCACATACACAAAGCAACAAAGGTTTAACCACCTTACAGTGTTTCGATCATCCTTTCAATTGGTATCAGAGCAAGGCTGATATAGTTGATTTAGAAGAAGAAGAAGAAGAAATGGACGTTGAATCTATTCAGACCAATGTTGCTGCAAAACTACCCATGCTCAAACAGAATGAGTTTGAGATGTGGAGGCTGAGGATAGAGCAATATTTCCAAGTGCAAGACTATGCACTTTGGGAAATCATTGAAGATGGAAACTCTTACCAGCCTACCACCATTACATCAACAGTGGACGGGAAAGTGGTGACAACTCTGCAGACACACCCAACATCTATAGAAGACAGAATAAAGAAGAAAAATGACTTAAAGGCAAGAAGCATGCTGATGATGACCATTCCCAATGATCAACTTCTAAACTTCAGCAAGTTCAAAGATGCCAAGTCATTATTTGAAGCTATTGTTGCCAGATATGGTGGAAATGAAGCCACCAAGAAAACCCACAAGACACTGCTCAAGCAGCAGTTTGAAAACTTCTCCTCTATAAACAATGAATCTCTTGATCATATGTTTAATAGGCTTCAGAATATTGTGAGCCAACTTGCTATTCTTGGTGTTGAAATAACTCAAGAAGATTTGAACTCAAAATTTCTGAGAAGCTTACCAGAAGAGTGGGCTACACATGTTGTTGTCTGGAAGAATAAGCCAGACCTTGATACAATGGAACTGATAGATTTGTATAGCAACTTTAAGATTGTGGAGCAAGATTTGAAGAAGAATGGAGGTACTAGTTCTAATACGGGGAACATGGCATTTATGTCAACTCCTAGTACCTCAAAATCAAGTGAAGAGGTGAAAGTTGTTGATGGTGTTGGTGCTGCTAGTTCATCAAGCAGTACCATGGGTATTTTGGATGAAAAGACTTGTTGTGCATTTCTTACAAGTCGAAATGATGGGTCCATGCTCACTTATGAAGACCTCCAAGAGATCAATGATGATGATCTGGAGGAAATGGACCTAAAATGGCAAATTTCTCTTCTTAGCATGAGAGCCAAGAAGTTCTATCAAAGGACGGGGAAGAAGCTCTTAATCAGCAACACTGATACAACTGGTTTTGACAAGTCAAAGATAGAGTGCTATAACTAGGGCTGTCATTCGAGTTGACCCGGCCGGGTTCGGGTCAACTAGGGTCGGGTCCACTCGGGTCAAGCCTCCTAAAAACATACCCGAACCCGACCCTGTTTAGAAGTCGGGTCAACTCGGGTCGGGTCAATTCGGGTTCGGGTCAACTCGGGTCGGGTCAACTCGGGTTTGGGGTCAACCTGAGTTTTTTGCATTGTAAAATAATAGTTTTGTCGGGTCAACTCGAGTTCGGGTCTGGTCAAGGCTAAAAAAACATACCCGAACCCGACCTTGTTTAGAAGTCGGGTCAATTAGGGATGATCCGATTGACCCGAATATGATTTTTGACCCGAGTTGACCCGACCCGAGTTGACCCGAACCCGGTCGGGTTCGGGTCGGGTCGGGTTTTATGACACCCCTAGCTATAACTGCCACATGATGGGGCACTTCTCAAGAGAATGTAGAAAGCCAAGGCAGCAGGATAGCAAGAACAAAGGTTTTTGAAGCACATCCAAAACAAGGGAGGTTTCTGAGCCAAACTCAAAAGCTATGGTACCTATTGATGGGTTAGGTTTTGATTGGAGTTGCATGGCTGATGAAGAAGAAGATTCTTCACAGATGGGACTCATGGCTTTTTCTACTACTGAGGTACAATCTCATAAAGCTTGTTCAAATGCTTGTACTGCTCTTAAAGAATTACAAACTTTAATCAAATATTATGATGAACAAAAGAAAGAGCTAAGCAAAACTCATCAAAACTACATTAATTATAAGTGTGGTTTAGAATCAGTAGAAAAGCAGATCTTATACTACAAAGAAAATGAACTTGCTTTTTCTGATGACAAAGCTCTACTTAGACAAGACATATTCTTTAGAGATGCTGAAATTAAGCTTTTAAGAGAGGCTTTTAATAGGGTCAAAAAGGAAAATGGAAACATTCACTTGACTACACAAACACTAGAACATGCTTCTAGAGGTGTGACCAACATGATAGAATGTCAAGTGATTAATAGAGCCAAGTCAGGAGTAGGATATAAGAGTTTCCCACCTCCATATAGAGGTATCCCTAAACCCCCAGGGATTGACCTAGAAAATTCAGGTGTCCCTGAATTTCAACAACCTGAGCTACAATATGGTGTACAGCCAAAAACAAAGCTAGTTGTTGATGAACCTAAGAAAGTAAGTGAAAGTTTAAGTAAAACTTCACTTCCTGAGGACAAGGTGTCCTCTGATAGAAGATCAGATAGAGTATTCATTGAAGACTGGGTATCTGATGATGATGAAGATGAACAGGTTATGTTTAAACCTGAAGTAGTTAAGAAAGCAGGAACAATGGTTCCTAAAGTGATCAAAAAGGATACTGTTAAGCCTAAAACCAACATTAAACATGCTAGGCAACCAGTTAAATATTGTGAACAATATAGATCTACTAGCAAGCCCAGAGGTAACCAAAGAAATTGGAATGGCCTCAAATCTAACCAATTAGGTGATGACTTTTTCTTTTATAATAAAGCTTGTTACACATGTGGTAGTTTTGATCATCTTGCAGCTTTCTGTAACAAATGGGTATCTGGGTATGAAAACAATAGGGTGAATTACAAAAGGCAAACTCCTCAAACTCACTTTCACTCTAAGTCTAAGAGAACAAAACCCAGAGCAGTTTCAAAAGCAGTTTCTACTACTAGACCATTCATGACTGTTAACCCAAAACCAGCAGTTAAAAATGCAAAATCAACTTTCAAATATGCATTAAAAACTGCTAGAAGGCCCATTCAATCAAAAGCAGTGGTCCAAAAACAAGTTTGGAAACCAATGGTTTCAACTGCAAAGCCAGCAGTTAATACTGCTAGGCAAGTAGTTAATACTGCTGCTTGGAAAAACAGGGCAAATGCTGTTAAGGCCTCAGCATGTTGGATTCTTAAATCCAATGTTGCATCAACTGTTCTCAAGAGATTAAATTTCATTGATGCAAGAGGCAGATCCAAGTCAGTAATGGCTTGGGTCCCCAAAGGAAACTAATACTCCTTAATTCTGTGCAGGAACATTCAATTGATAAACAAGAGGATCAAGGATACTCAGATAGTGGATGTTCAAGGCACATGACAGGCAACAAGTCTTATCTCTCAGATTTTCAATCAATAGATGGAGGCTATGTTACCTTTGGAGGAGGTCTTGGTGGCAAAATTTCCGGTAAAGGTACAATTAAAACTGGAAATTTAGATTTTGAAGATGTGTACTATGTACAAGAGCTAAATTATAATCTTTTTAGTGTCTCACAAATGTGTGATAAAAAGAAAAAAGTTCTTTTCTGTGACACTAAATGTCTTGTACTTTCTCCTGATTTTAAGATGCCTGATGAAAGTCAAGTACTTCTTAAAATTCCTAGAAAGGGCAATATGTACAGTGTTGATATGAAGAACATTGTTCTTAAAAAGGATTTAACTTGTCTTGTTGCAAAGGCCACATTGCATGAATCAATGTTATGGCATAGGAGGCTTGGTCATATTAATTTCAAAACCATAAATCAGATTGTTAAGAATGGTTTGGTAAGAGGTTTACCTCAAAAACGATTTGAAAATGATCAAACATGCATTGCTTGTCTTAAAGGCAAACAACACAAAGCCACTTGTAAGCCCAAGATTTTTAACTCAATCAATCAATCATTGTTTATGCTTCATATGGACTTATTTGGTCCTACAAATGTTAGAAGTATGCAACATAAGAGATATTGTCTAGTTATTACTAATGACTATAGTAGATTTAAATGGGTTTTCTTTTTAGCTACTAAGGATGAGACACCTAGCATCCTTAAGACTTTCATTACAGAGATAGAAAACCTAGTAAGCAAAAGAGTAAAAGTCATTAGATGTGATAATGGGACAGAGTTCAAAAATAGAGTTATGGATGACTTCTGCAAAGAGAAAGGTATTAGGAGAGAATTTAGTGTTGCTAGAACTCCACAACAGAATGGAGTTGCTGAAAGGAAAAATAGAACACTAATAGAAGCTGCTAGAACTATGTTAGCTGACTCTAAGTTGCCTATCACTTTTTGGGCTGAAGCAGTCAACACTGCTTGCTATGTCCAGAATAGAGTTTTAGTTGTTAAGCCTCACAATAAGACATCATATGAACTTTTTAGAGGTAGAACTCCTGCAATAGGATTTCTTAGACCTTTTGGATGTCATGTGACAATTTTCAATACCTTAGACCATCTTGGAAAGTTTGATGGTAAAGCAGATGAAGGATTCTTAGTTGGATATTCTCTCAATAGCAAAGCTTTTAGAGTATACAACTTAAGAACTAAGAGAGTAGATGAAAACCTACATGTGGAATTTTTAGAGCATAAATCCAATGTAGTAGGTCAAGGTCCTAATTGGCTATTTGATCTAGAGTCATTAACCCATTCTATGAATTATGTGCCTGTTGTTGCATAAACTAATGATTTTTCAGGTTCACAAACAACAAATGAGGAAGGGTTAGACAATGAGACAAATCAAGATCATGTATGGATGCCAATAAGTACAAGTGTGGCTTCAACTTCAACCAATGATGAATCTTCTTCTGGTAAATCAAAAGAAGGTGTTGATGATGAAATCAAGGAAGATGGAACTAAGAAACAAGACAGTCAAGTTAGCAGTACAAAAGAAGTTTCTACTGCTGAGACAGAGCATTCTACTGCTAGGCTTAATTTTTCTGCTGCTAGGCCAAATGATTCTACTGCTGGCCCTTCAAACTCAACTGAAGCAGATTTCTCAGATAATGAGGTTGATTTGAGCAATATCACACCTAACTATCAAGTTCCTTCAACCCCACACACAAGGATTAACAAAGTCCACTCCCTAGAAAATGTGATTGGAGATGTACAATCAGGTGTGAAGACACGACAACAACTGATGTCTTCAGACCAACAAGGGCTTCTTGATGCCCTTTATGCTTCAAAGCAGCATGAGTTTTCAAACTCTTGCTTGTTTGTATGCTTTCTCTCACAAGATGAACCAAAGAACATTCTGAAAGCCTTAGATGATTCAAGCTGGGTAGAAGCTATGCAAGAGGAGCTTCTTCAGTTCAAGATTCAGAAGGTTTGGGTGCTAGTTGATTTACCAAAGGATGCAAAGGTAATTGGCACTAGACGGGTTTTCAAGAATAAAAGGGATGAAAGGGGCATAGTGATTAGGAATAAGGCTAGATTAGTAGCCCAAGGGTACACACAACAAGAAGGGATAGACTATGATGAAGTCTTTGCTCCAGTAGCAAGACTTGAGGCAATTAGGCTTTTCTTAGCTTATGCTTCATTTTTAGGCTTCACAGTTTATCAAATGGATGTCAAGAGTGCATTTTTATATGGTACTATTGAAGAAAAGGTTTATGTCTCACAACCTCCTGGTTTCATTGATCCTGACAATCCAGACAAAGTGTACAAAGTTGTAACAGCTCTATATGGCCTACATCAGGCACCAAGAGCTTGGTATGAAACACTAGCTTCCTACTTAATAGAGAATGGATTTCAAAGAGGCAAGATTGATCAGAAAATATTCATCAAACAGCACAAGAAGGATCTTCTGTTAGTGCAGGGGTATGTGGATGACATTATCTTTGGATCTACAAGGAAGGAGATGTGTTTGGAGTTTGAGAAGCTTATGCATCATAAGTTTCAGATGAGTTCCATGGGGGAACTTACATTCTTTTTGGGTTTGCAAGTTAAACAGTCATATGAAGGCATATTTATTAGTCAAGATAAATATATTGCAGAGATACTAAGGAAGTTCAACTTCGCTGATTCAAAAATGGTAAGCACACCAATGGACTCTGAGAAGCCACTTCTTAAAGATTTAGATGGAGACAATGTAGATGTACATACTTACAGATCTATGATAGGTTCTTTGATGTATCTCACATCATCAAGACCTGACATCATGTTCTCTGTTTGTGCTTGTGCAAGATTTCAAGTATCTCCAAAGGTTTCTCATTTAACAGCAGTCAAGAGAATTTTTAGATATCTCAAGGGTCAACCTAGGTTGGGACTATGGTATTCTAGAGAGTCACCTTTTGACTTGGTAGCATTTTCGGATAGTGATTATGCTGGTGCTAGCATGGACAGAAAGTCAACAACTGGAGGATGTCAATTCCTTGGGTGTAGACTTATCTCATGGCAGTGTAAGAAGCAAACTATTGTGGCTACTTCAACAACTGAAGCTGAATATGTAGCTGCTGCAAGTTGCTGTGCTCAAGTTCTATGGCTTCAAAACCAACTTCTTGATTATGGGTACAATTTCTTAAACACTGTCATTCATATTGATAATAGTAGTACAATTTGCATCATTAAAAATCCAGTACAACATTCTAAAACAAAACACATTGAAATTAGACATCACTTTATAAGAGACTGCAATGAGAAAAGATTAATTCAAGTTCTTAAAATTGCTTCAGAATACAACTTTGCAGATCTGCTAACAAAAGCTTTTGATGTTAGAAGGTTTCAATACTTGGTAGCAAGTATTGGCATGCTTAATCCTTAAGATTTTTAATTTGTGTGGCTTTTATATATATCTTACGTTTGTACTGATATCTTTGTAAATTGATACTGTTAATAGAACAGTTTATACTGCTAGTTCATATTTTGTTTAAACGGTTCATACTGTTGGTCATATTTTAAATACTGCTATAAGACAAATGCTATGCATTTTGTTTCTTGGTTTTGGACTAACAATTTCAGGTATGAACTTTGAGCAAAAAGGAAATTTCAAGTGAAATGGAAGCAGCAGAATGATGATATCAGTTGCTGACATAATAGGTTTATGATGGACTGAGTTTTGGGAATTCTTAACAAAGATTAACATCTAAGTTAACTAATTCTTTAAAACTGCTTTCTTGAAACCTAGTTATCATATTTCACATTGAATTGATGACTTAGTTGATCAGATAGTAACTGATACAACTCACTTTCTATCATTTTATACTTTTAAGTATAACGAGCAAGTCTAAGGACATCTGATAGAAAGAACAGCTAGTAAAAGTGAATCTAACACTTGTGTTAGAGGTAACAATTGCTATGAACTGAAAACCCTGTCAAGAAAGCCTTTTGAATAGGTTTATCTTTACACAGGCAGTTATTTATAACTGAAAACATTGGTTCTCACACAACCAGAGGTTGCTTTAAACCGAAAGTTTGATTAAGTGTCTATTATACACTTAATCCCTTCAAAATGGTTGAAAGCAGTGGTTTTTCATAATAAAATCAAGTACATACTGCTAAGGCAAAAGTTTCTTAAAAAGGATTTTCAAAGAGACTCAAAAAAAAAAAAAAAAAAAAAAAAAAAAAAAAAAACCATCAAATGATGGATTATGAGTCAAATGCCCCATGAATCACCTCTCATATGAGTTAACACACCTAGAAGTGATGAGGGCAGCAAATTAAACTCTTAAGGAATTGATGGCTACATGTACAACATTGTCTGATAACAAGTTCTAATTGATAGCTCAGATGATGGGGAGAGAAATATTTTGGTACATTGTGAGAGATCTTCCAAACAGGGGAGGATAAAATGTTATTTGCAATCCAGGGGAGGAAATAAACCCAAAGAAGGAAGATTAACCAATGAAAGGGAGGAAAAGATAAGAGCATACAAGATGATGACATGGAGGTTGAAAATGACAAGAACAGAGCTGATTCTGGAGTATTATGTATATTCAGAAGGGATGAAGCATTCCAAAGGAGAAAGTTCTATCTAGGTCAAACGGAGAAAAGTTTCAATTTCAGTTCACTACGTTTGTTCATCACTTGCAAAGGCATGCTGATAGATGATTTCACTTGTTGAAACAAGCATCCAAGATACACAGCATCATTGCCTCTTATAATTCCTCCATCCAAGGAAATTACACTATCTTTTAGGTATTGAATGAAGCCTGAAGATTGGTTTTTGATATTGTTAAAGTCAAAGTAAATGGCAGATGAGCTACTAAGAAAGATATTCAATCTCACATAACAGAAGAAACTTCAGTCCAAGGGTCTGACTATGAAGTATTTGCAAGATCCTCACAATCATGATTTAATTCAGAAGAAACATGATGATTAGGGAATCCACATGTTTAGGGGAGGATTGTTGGAAATTAAATGTTCTGAAGATTAAGTATCAAGAATTACAAGTGTTGAAAGTTAGTACTGCTTAGAAGAATACTCTAACAGTTCCAACTGCTAGTGTATATCTAAGGACTGTTCAAGTTATAACTAACCGTACTAACTGAAATTAGTACTGGTAGTACAAAGAAGGTACTGCTAGTCGATACTGCTGAGTGGATAAGTGTCACGTATACCACTGCTGGTTGGATAAGTATTGAAAAGATATTTGTGTACTAAAGTCAAGTATATACGGTAGATAATATCTTTTGACAAAGTGATCAGTAACGGTTGTGTACACAGATACATGTTGTATCTTATGTACTGACACACTCAAGATAAGTTAGCAAGTAGTTTGATAAGACTTAAACAATATTGTAAAGATCTTCCTTAACATATAAAAGAAAGATCTTAGACTAGATATATGTGTGACTAATTAAGTGCTTAGAATATAACTCTTAAGAACATAGAACAAACAAATATATCACAAGTCATAGAAACATAAGATTCAAGGTTTTGTAACTCTAGTGATAGTGAAGATCACTCGTATTATCTTGAATAATATTGAATCGTTTGGTGATAACATTGCATGTTCTTTGTTCAATATACACAAGCATAACTGTTCCATTTCCATAACACAAATAACCTTCTAAGTGTGATTAAGTAAATTCCGCGTACTTGATCATATTAACTCAACTTATCACATACACAAAGCAACAAAGGTTTAACCACCTTACAGTGTTTCGATCATCCTCTCAACATTAATCGAGGTTGAAAAGTAACAATCTCGATATAGTGAAATATTGTACACGAACGAAAATATCACAAGGCAACGAGTATTGTTAAAATAGAACGGGGTCAACAAGGTCAACAAATGTTATGTCAGCCGAAGCCCGTAATCACTACATTTGATACACAAACTAATAGGTTTAGCAATATTAGAACATTTATAAGGAAAAAAAAAATTGCTACATACTATAACAAATCGTGTAAACTTGAATACATTTAAACACTTATCCCAAATGAAATTATAGGCATAGTTCATACCGATCATAATGTGGGTTTTATCTCTCTTAAATAATACCGATTCCTAAACCATACAGAGACGAAAACATGACCAAATTTAACCAGGTGCATAAATTTTTTTAACTGTAATATATAAAACATATTTCGATAGACCTGGTGCATTTAAGATACATTTGACTACATTGAAAAAAATCCATAAGTGTCCCGAGACCCTGCGGGAACCCCCTGATTCCGTCTGTAAAACCATACCACATCTAAACGAAACGCCCCCTTAGAATCTAAGTGTAGTAACTTGTCACTTCATTTTACACGACTAAGAATTTCTATCTCAAGTCTTGGACGTGGCCAATATTCATATATGGATTAACAAACAAACAAATTAGAGTCATAAAGAACATGTGTTCTCCATGTGTTCGTGTTTATCTCCCCATTCGATGTTTAGTTATCGCAGCAAAAGTTAGAATCAAAAGCAAAGCTGGTTTTTCTGATATACCATTTTCAACAAGGTTAACTACGCTTTTGCCATGAGAAAATGGTCAATGCCCTTTTGGTCACAACTCACAAATAGCATGTGTGATAACAATGTATTTTGTATGATGGCTAGATGCATTAAACATGAACCAATCCGGGAAATGTGGTAGTTTAGAAGTTAATACAAAGCCTAATTCGACCACTCTCAATCTTCACCACAATCAAAGCTTGTCCATATGTATACGTGGCCTAAAGTGGGACCAATGGTCACATGAACTTTAACATAGCATAACCTTATCACTTCAATTTCCCTCCATTTTGCCTATATATCTACCACTACCACCATACCACCATACCACCTTGTACCATTTACACCACTATGGTGTCTTTTAAAATGACACACATTTTTCACCTAGCAATAGTACTTTTAATATCTTGTTCATTTGTTAATGTTTTTGGTTCAAAACAAAGTTTGGTTGCACCTACAAAGATTGGTAATGGATATCGTTTGGTTTCACTACAAGAGTCTTCCGATGGTGGTCTTGTTGGACTGCTTAAAGTTAACCAAAAAAACAACATTTATGGTCCTGATATACCTCACTTGCAACTTTACATCAAGTAAGCTTCTTCCCCTTTACTTTTTATTTACTGTTTTTTCACTTTATCTTTGTAATATTAGCATTTTATAAAGACAAAGTAGCACGCTACACTATAAGTAAACTCTCATTTGTTATGTTTGGACTTCAATTTACAACCATTTAGCTAGAAAACATTCGCATTGTGAGTGATACTGCTAAAAAATGTTAAAATATGGATCTACAATACTCCTTTTCATAATGGGTGATTTGGGTTTGTGTGAATTGCTGAAATAATGTATCTTGACAATAAGTACTTACCAAACTATCGCTTCAAGAAATGTTTAATTTGGCATATAATGAGTTTAAATATCTACTTTGCTCAACTTTTGACCCATAATCTTCATTTTTGTTTGTCTCTTTTCATATTTTTCTTTACTTTAAGATACAAAATTATGCATTTGAGTTGGCTACCACTATAAATCATCGGATACTTTTAATAAAGGATGCTGTTGTACAAAGTTAATGTGACATTCAATTTCTACAAACTGAAAGGTACATAAAGTTTACTGAAAATAGCAAAATACTTTCATTATATACGAAAGAGTGTTTTATTTGATGTTTAGCTAGATATTGATAGTTTTGTACTTAATTACTTATGTTAGAAACACATGTTTAAGCGTGATTTGTGACAGGTTGCTATTTCTAATGTTTAGCTAAATATGTCTGCATTACCCACAGAAATTTTTTGTAATGTGATTCAATTATACTCCGTAGTGTATAAAAAATATTAAACAATGAAAGTAACTTGATAGTATTTTTCATGGATTTATCTTATTTAACATTAAGCATTCAGACCAAGAGTTCATGCTTCAATAATTGATGTAACACATAAGATATACGCAGCAAAAGGTGCATACACTTAATAAAGCATTTAAAAGTGTCCATTGTCGGAAAATATAACGAGTAAGATATTCTAGAGCTTTTATTCTAATACAAAAGTATATCCACTAATAGGTACAAACTTTTGACAACATGCTAAAAAAAATATAAAAAACACGAGTTCTTTTTACCACTTTCACTTCTTCTTAGTCTTACCAATGTTAACAAGATATTTTAGTTTTTTTGGGTAAAGATTTTTTAGTCTTACCTATGTTAACAAGATAGTATTTTAGTTTGTTATCGAAGTTAGCAACAAATTTATGTGTTTATCCGGTGTTGAAAACACTTCTTACAGATTACTTGTGCCTTGTTGCTAACATTGATAACAATATATAAATATGTACCAAATTCTGTGTTAGCATTAAAACCGAACTACCCTTCTTGAATGCGGCAAATATTGAAGTACGTGGTTTAGAGTTTAAGGGCAAAGTGTTATTATCCCAAACTTAGGGGTAAACCATACCAGACTCTATATCTCATACCACACTCTCAACTAATCCCCTTATGACACCTCATTCCCTTACTTTTTCATACCACACTCCCAAATTTGTTGGCATCCCATACCACACTACATCCCATACCTCACTATAATTTTTCATTTTTTTTAAAACTAAAATGCCATTTCTAACGTCTCACCCTTCTCCTTCTCGTGCAGCATCAGATCCCGCATTCCTCATACCGTGGGGACGGCGGCGGTGTTCCCGCACGGTATAGGGGTTATACCGTGCCGGCTGCCAACCCCCTTAGGACTACTGCTAATGGTAACCACAATGTTTTGTGGTCATCCTTGTCACATCAGCGTCAACTCGGCTTTTTTTTCCAAAACTACACACTGACCATAAACAACTAGTAAGTAGACCGCAACAAAAGCATACCCCACAAAAACATATAAAAAAAACAACACACAAATCAAATTGAAAATTCGGTTGGCTAGCTAACCATAACTTTGATTTGGTTAGGTGAGGGGACTCGGTTGCCTGTGGTTGGGCTAGTGGAGAGGACTTGGTTGCCGAACATTGTTCGGGTGGTTGGAGGAACTCACCCATTAGCATAAGTGGCATATCAAAATCTCAAGTACACACACTTGTTTTTAAACTGTGTATAAAAAGTTTAGTGGGAGGTTGAAATTAGTAAGAAAATTTATAGTAATCATTCACAAATTTTAATTAACAAGTGATGTATATGCACAAGTAGAGACATTGACATATCTTATTCATCTTTCATTTATTGATCTAGTCCATCATTGTTAGTTTTTGTGAGTTGTCTTTTGAACATTCCCCTTGATGTGTAACTTATAACTATCTGTTCCCATTACAGGCACGAAACCGATGACCGTTTAAGAATACACATAACCGACGCACAACAACAACGCTGGGAAGTACCCTACGACCTCTTACCAAGAGACAAACCACCACAACAACGACCATCAAAACAAACAACCATTCCCATCAATGCAGCCGCATTCTCTAGCGGCGAGCTAATATTTAGCTACATCACAGACCCATTCTCATTCGCCGTCAAAAGAACATCCACGGGCCAAACACTCTTCAACTCATCCACACCCTACAATTCCCTAGTCTTCAAAGACCAATACATCGAAATCTCAACATCTTTACCAAATGATGCATCATTATACGGGCTAGGCGAAAACTCACAACCACATGGGATTAAACTCTACCCGAATGACCCGTATACATTATGGACCACGGATCAATCCGCTATAAATTTAAACATGGACCTTTATGGGTCACATCCTGTTTATATGGACTTAAGAAATGGTCATGCTCATGGGGTATTGTTGCTAAATAGCAACGGTATGGACATAATTTACAGAGGTGACTCGTTAACGTATAAAGTTATTGGGGGTGTTTTGGACTTTTACGTGTTTGCGGGGCCAACACCGTTAGGGGTGGTGGATCAATATACGCAGCTTATTGGACGACCAGCACCTATGCCATATTGGTCTCTCGGTTAGTACAATTTTATTAAGAGTAAATTACTATATTATCCTTATTTTAGTCACCAGGTGTCTCATATTGCAAAAATTTCTTGAATTTTGTGGGTTGGTAATATCGAGTTCCATAAGGTAATCAAAAAATATTGTTCTAAAAGACATAGGGAAGTGGTATCAAATACTTTATTGATCAAGTGATAATTTTTATTTAAAAAAGATGGATTTTCATTTTTTTCATTATTTTTGTAATTTGTGATTCTTAATAGATTAAACAAGTATTTAACTTTTTGGTCGATATCAACCATTTCAAAGTCTTGTGTCTTGCACCCATTATTCTACATGAAAATGACATGATGACAGGCCTCTTTTTTGTTTATCTTACAGATTTATCAAATCTTTTATTCTATTTTTTTGACGTTGATAAAACTGACCAATTTTAATATTTTTAATTAGGCAACAAGCTTTGTCACGCCAATATTAATCGAGTTCAAAAAAACTAGATAAATCATATGCGCAGTGCGTGTTATGTGTGATTCAGCTTTCTCTACGAAATTATATAAAGTCTTTAATGGTACCCACCCACTTCATAAAAGTAAAAGATCTTTGAATTATTAAACTAAATGTTGTGCGGGTCCTTGTAAAGCTAGTGTCGTATGGTTCATGCAATTTATATACCGGGTGTTTGTTTAAGCTTATGTGGTTGTTTTATGGGCTTATCGAATTTTCGAGAAGCTCATAAGCTCCAAACTTTGAGCTTATGTACTTATCAACATGAGCTTATGACTTAATGTTCATATGAACTTATGTTTGATATGCTCGTAGGCCTAAAATTTGGAGCTTACAAGTTTTTTGAAAATTTAGTAAGCCCAAGTAAGTTTAAACAAACACCCAACACAATATAAAATAAAACTTTGTACTAAAAAAAATATTGCTTAGCTTTACCGTGTTACACTATTATGTTTTTGCCTTTTTGGACTATATGCGTGATGAATGTTCCTTTGAATTTATTGTACAGGATTTCACCAATGTAGATGGGGTTACCACAATCTATCAGTAGTAGAAGACGTAGTAGAAAACTACAACAAAGCACAAATCCCACTCGATGTTATTTGGAACGACGATGATCACATGGACGGCCACAAAGACTTCACGTTAAACCCCGTCGCTTATCCTCGACCTAAACTACTTGACTTCCTACAAAGAATCCACGATCGTGGTATGAAGTACATTGTCATCATAGACCCTGGAATCGGTGTTAACTCATCTTACGGGACCTACCAACGAGGCATAGCAAAGGATGTGTTCATAAAATATAATGGTAAACCATATCTAGCCCAAGTCTGGCCCGGCGCAGTTAACTTTCCGGATTTCATGAACCCGGCTACAGTTTCTTGGTGGGTTGATGAAGTCCGGAGGTTTCACGAGCTTGTGCCAGTGGACGGACTTTGGATTGATATGAACGAGGCTTCAAATTTTTGTTCGGGCTTGTGCACGCTTCCTGAAGGGAGAACGTGCCCAAATGGGACCGGGCCGGGCTGGGTTTGTTGTTTGGATTGTAAAAATATAACCAACACAAAATGGGATGATCCTCCATACAAAATAAATGCATCAGGGACGCATGTCCCGATTGGGTACAAAACTATAGCTACGAGTGCGGTTCATTATAATGGTGTTCGTGAGTATGATGCTCATAGTATGTACGGGTTCTCTCATGCGATTGCTACTCACAAGGCGCTCGAGGGGCTTAATGGGAAACGTCCCTTTATTTTGTCGAGGTCGACTTTTGTTGGATCGGGTAAATACACAGCCCACTGGACAGGTGACAACCAAGGTACATGGAACGATATAAAGTATTCAATATATACCATGTTGAACTTCGGGCTTTTTGGTGTCCCAATGGTAGGATCGGATATATGTGGGTTTTACCCACAACCAACTGAAGAATTATGCAACCGTTGGATCGAATTGGGTGCATTTTACCCATTTTCACGTGACCACGCGAATTATTATTCTCCAAGACAAGAGTTGTACCAATGGGAAACAGTAGCAACATCAGCTAGAAATGCATTGGGTATGCGGTACAAGCTACTTCCTTACTTGTACACATTAACATACGAGGCACACACCACAGGGGCACCTATTGCGCGTCCACTTTTCTTCTCGTTCCCTAACATTCCACAACTCTACGGGTTGAGCACACAGTTTTTGTTAGGTGAGAGTCTGATGGTCTCACCTGTTCTTGACCAAGGTCGAACAAACGTGTCAGCCGTGTTCCCTCCTGGAACATGGTACAGTTTGTTTGACCAAAGTCACGTAATCAACTCAAAAGATTTGAAACCTATCACACTAGATGCTCCTTTGCATGTGATCAATGTCCATTTATACCAAAACACTATTCTTCCTATGCAAAGGGGTGGAATGATATCTAAAGATGCAAGAATGACACCTTTTACCCTTATAGTCACCTTCCCGGTGGGGTCCACTGACTCGAACGCAAAAGGTAAACTTTACCTTGATAACGACGAGCTCCCCGAGATGAGACTAGGAAATGGTCAGTCAACTTACATTGACTTTAGCGCTAGCGCGTCTAAAAGGATAGTGAAGGTCTGGTCAGATGTTCAAGAGAGTAAGTATGCTCTAGATAAAGGTTGGTACATTGAGAAAATCACGGTTTTGGGGTCGAAAGGGATTGGTGGCTCGTTCGCTGTTGAGGTCGAGGGTGAGTCGGACATTTTGGACGTGTCAAAAGTGGAAGTTGTGCAAACTGAGCATAAGTTCTTTGATGAGATCATGAAAGATAGTGATGTGAAGAAAAGCATGATGGTGGAAGTTGGAGGATTAAAAATACCAATTGGTAAAAAGTTTACAATGTCGTGGAAAATGGGTATTAGTTGGTAGTTAAGAGTTATGAAGCTTGTTTTGCAAATTTCAGTTTATTTTCATCTTGGTGTTGTTACTTGTTAGGAAGTTTGTCTTGAAGAGAGGGACCAAAAGTATTGGTTTCCTCCTGAATTTGGTTGAATAAGATGATTTAATCTATTATACATTAGTCTATTTAATGTTAATTATATCATGAGTTTTTGTTGTATTTTAAGTCTAAAGACAATTATTGACAACGTGTTTTGTCGTGCAACAAAGTTGAGATTTCGAGTCTTGTTTAGTAATATCGGTTGGTCGAAAATCCTTCAACCGAAATTCATTAATAATATGACGAAAAGTAGGGGAGAGCAACAAAACCGAAAAACCGAACCAAAACCCAAAAAACCAAAAAAAACCGAAAAAATTCTAAAACCGATGGTACAGTTTTGGTTTTTAAAAAAACCGAAAATTTTGGTTTGGTTTTTGGTTTTATATGAAAACTCAAACCGAAAAAACCTAACCGCCACGTACAAATATTCATAAAACTAATTAAAAATGTATACGTATTAGTTTTAATATAAGTAATCACCAAAGTCCAAAAACTAAGATTATATATTCGTAACAGGTGTTTATTTAGCTAACACTATAATAAAATCGCAAAGTTAGTTTTCGTTGAAAATGGGTATTAGTTGGTTTTTTAGCGGTTTGATTTTTGGTTTTTTCGGTTTTTGGGTATCCGAAATTTGAGTTGATAGTTTTATGTTAGACCCGTTATTTTAGCTAAGTTCCTTTGACCGGATCTAAACACACGAACTGTGTTGGAGATACTTTGAGTATATACTTAGTCCAAGTACTTAGAAGATTTAGTGTTTGGTGATTGTATGTGATTGTATGAATGTAACAGTAAGAATGATAACACACAGTTTAACCAAACGATTATAGCTTCAATATATTACGAGTGATCTTTTGAATATCACAAGAATTACAATAAAATCGTGAAGCTCTATCAATAATGCATGTCAATAAAACTTAACCTATGATCTCCTTTTATAGGACAAGGAGTCCTTTACAAGTAAACTATCTATCGTATAACTCTAACTTAATAAGATATACATTACATCTTTTCCATATATATCTTCACACGACTTTCATCTTTATCTTATAAACAGTACTAACTTCTTGTTCCAACAGTACTAACTGGCTTAGTACTGATAGTATATACTTGAACGATCTTCAGCAGTACTAATTTATGTATGAGCAGTACCAACTGTTAGTTTAATTCCCAACAATCCTCCCCTAAACTTATGATTTCTGTGTAAATCAGTAAGTTTTTCGAATTAAACTCCAATGATGATGATGGGGTGGATTCTTTCAAACACTTATCTTCAATCTTGAATCACTTGAGAATTTTCTTCACATATAAGCTTTTAAAGAAACCATAACAGTAAGTACTCCAATATAAACTTCAATCTTTTCTTCATCTTGAATTGATTTCCTCCCCTGAGTTACATAATCATCTGTAACAACAACTGAACAAACTTTGAATAAACTTGAATTCCTCCCCTGTTTGGAAGAATCGTCACCATCACATTAACTAGAACATATGACATTTAAGCTCAGCTTCCATTATGACGATTTGTACAAGTTACCATCAATTCAGTTGTTTAGTGTCAAACTGCTCTCAACACTTTCAGATGTGTGACCTTCTGAGAGAGGTGAATCATAGAGCATAAACTCAGTATGAAAGCAAGTTTGAACCATCAGTACAAACTAGTTGAAACTAGCAGTACAAACTGTTTAGCAAAAATTTTCAGAGATTAGGATAAACTCAATGTGGAGATGAAAACATTTTTGTCCACTTATAGTTTTGAGCAAACTATCAACTATCAACGGATTTGATATGTCTTTACCAATAACCGTTTGCTTTGGACTAGTCAACTCTTTACACTTAGATATGGTGAGTTCATGACCATCCAGTTTTTGGTAAACTGTCAACCATGAACGGATTTGATTAGTCTTTACCAGAAACCGTTTGATCTGGACTAATTGGTTCTTGTGTAGATTAGACATGGTGAACCAATTACCATTTGTTGTATGACAAGGTTTCACACCTAACATTTCAAACCACCATACTTTCCAAAGCATAATCCATATTAAAAAGCGTTCTTAACCTGAAATATTAGTTCAAAACCAAAGAAAACACAATACACAATATTTTCTTTTAACAATTATCACAAATGACTAACAAATTTCCATAAGCAGTACCAAAAATTACCAAGCAGTACAAACTATACAAATAGCACACCTAGCAGTACAAAAACAAAAACACTTAGACATTAATCTTTTGAAGGATTAAGCATTCCAATACCTGTTACCAAGTACTAAAACCTTCCTACATCAAAACCTTTTATTAATAAATCAGCAAAGTTGTCATCAGTATGTATTTTAACAACTTTTACTAACCTCTTTTCAACACAGTCTCTTATAAAATGATGTCTAATTTCAATGTGTTTTGTTTTTGAATGTTAAACTGGATTTTTAATAATACACAATGTACTGATATTGTCTATGTGTATAATGGTGTTAAAGAAATTGTACCTGATGAGTGTGTAAATACTCATCATTTTATGCCCATTTCAGACACAAAAATGACCAAAAACACCTGAATAGACCATATTATACTGCAAATATCATTGGTTTGTGTTTTTATGTGTTTCAGGTACAAAAGGATCGAAAACAAGGCAAAAACAGACAAAAACCGAGCACAAGATTGGAAAAGTTCAAAAGCCGAGGACGGGGACGGAATTTATGAGTTTGGTCCGGGAAATTGCTCTACTGTTCAAGAATAACCCTTGGAGATGATTTTCAGAAAATACAAGATTGGTCCATGAAGTTTGAAACTTGGCAAGTTTGGTCCTTGAAGTTTCCTAAATTACAATTTGGTCATTGTGATTAAATCTACACATAACCGGATCAAACTAAAACCTATTAAACCATTACCCTTAACCCATCAATAAACCCATCCCATTTAACCCTATTAAACCCAATACCCTTTAATCCTTAACCCAACCCACCAAGCCCACAACATCACCAGCCCACACAACATATAACCCGACCCAACCTTTTAACTAATACCACAGTTTGACTTTGGTCAAACTCACAAACCCGCCAACAAAACCACCCTTATCCCCTTCCCCACTTGCCACCAAAACCATGGCTTCTGCAAAACCATCCCTTATCCCTGACATCCACAATCACCTCCCCCCTCCTCCAATGAGATGCCTTCACTCTAACCCTCCCCCATGTGCTCAGAAAACGCTAAAAACCCACTTGGCCCTTTTCCCGCCAAAATTGCATTGAACGGCCAAGATTGATTCAAGGTCATCTAGTAGGTGGGATTTGCTCAGAATTGATCAAGGATACTTTTGGGGATGCTATTTAAAGAAGAGAAGTCACCAAGAATAAGTTGTCACAGTCTTAGACCATTCGTAGTGTAAATTTACTTTATGCTTAATTTTAGTTTCAATTTAAGTTTGGAATGTTAAATCAAGTTTGTTTCAAGTAATTTGTCCTTATTTACTTCTGTATTGTACTAATTTTCCAAGTTTATGAAATTCCAAATTTTCAAGTTACTGTTGAATTCGAATTAAGTGTTTTGTTGTTTGCAAAAGCTTCTTTTCTATTTATATAAGCTCATTTAAGCTCTTTATAGCTTTTTGTGAGTTTATTTTAGCTTACTCAGTTCTGTTCCAAAGAAAATCAAGAAAAAGTCAAAAAGTCAACAAAGTCAAAGAATAAGCCAAATAAGCAATTTGGTGAGTTAAGCTGAAGTTGATGAGCTGAGTGGTGTTTAAGCTTGGTTAGTGACAAACCAAGTTTAGTTCTGATCAGTTTTCTTTGCTTCATTGCCTAATACAGTTGTAAGCATTTTTCAAGTTTTTTCATTGTTTTCTAGTCTACTGTTCAAGTGCTTATTTAGAGCTTATTATATATCTTTTCTGCTATTTACTAGTTTAAGATCACATAGAGTCTGTTTTATCAGTTTTAGATAACCATTCTTCTATTTTTACTTAAAAATCTTAAAAAAGCCAAAAATAAGTTAGCTTATTAGAACTGCTTAAATTCCATGTAAAATTACTATTTAGTACTTATTATACCTAGTTGTCATATTAGATTTCAAATTCTAGTTTTAAAAAGTCTGTTTCATTTGAAAAACCAAGATAGTCCCCTAATAAGGGCTGTTTGGCAAATAGAAGTCAAATAGGTCAAAATTAAGCTTTTACTGTACATTGACCATTTCTTGAATTTTAATCCAGCTTATCTTGGTTATATTAAGCTGTTTCTAAGTTCTCTTTAGCCATTTAGATAGAAAACCAAGATTTGAGTGGACTGTGGTCATAACAGCCCATAAGTGAGCCAAATAAGCCATAATAAGCCACAGGCTCATTTGGCCCTTAACCTTGGCTTCTTTAAGGTCCTTTCAAACCATTTAGTGCATGTCAGAATAGTTGGACTAAACTTGTGCCCCCTGCACAAGTCTGCACAAATCTGCATAAGCAGATTCAGTATATACTGAGCAGACCAACAGCATAAATAGCTGCTAATCTCAGCTTATTTGTGGCTTAACTAGATAAGCTGAGACCTTGATTTTTGGTTTACAATTAGTTCACACAGCTAGCTTATAGATAATAATCTGGTATTCCACTTTTTAGCTTATTTCCTAGCTTAAATCTGGTCTGCAAATTTCCCCCATTTCACTGCTTCAAGTCTGCAACAAACCTCAGTTCTTACACCATCTGATCTAGTGCCAAATTGGAGTTCAATTGGGTTGTTAAATATGGGCATTTTTGTGTTTTAGTGTAGCCTATAGTACTAAGAAGATTTTGCCCCCATAAGTTTCCAATTATCTGCTTATTAGAAGTGCTTAATTTAATCTACAAGTTGGCCATTTTACTGTCATTTCTGCCCTAATTTGTGAATCTGCATAACTGCTTATTTGTTTATTTCTTTTGCTTATTTGTGCTTTTTAAGTTGTTTTAAGCTTCTATTAGTATAATAATCTGTTTCCTAGCCTTTAGTAATTTTTAGAGCCTTTTAGCTTATTTTTGGGCTTATTTCCAAACTGCTTATTAGCCCATTTGCTTATTAGGGTTTAGATAACTTCTAATTTTATTTTTCCTAGATTCAGATTATTATTTTAGGCTAACCTTGAATTTTTCAGATTTTTCCTAAGTCATTTACTATTTTTAAATCTTTTAATTATTTTTAATAGTTTTTAATTCATAATAAAAAATTTAAAAGTCAAAAAAATATAAATTTTTTTTCTAAAATTTTCTTTTATTATTTAGTATTTAAGAAAAATAATTTTGCACTTGTAAGATTAGATTTCCTAGTATTTCAGTTTTTATCCCGTTTTTAGATTCCCTGTTTCGCGTTTTTAATATAATCTGCTGTAATCTTAATTTTATTTTGAAAATTTGTTTCTCATTATTTAATTAGAATATCTATACAAGCAAAATTCCATACTCCAAATATCAGTCACTCTAATCCAAACCTCTAACGATTGCCCATTCACACCTCGTTGGGACACGACCCGGGTAATCACTTACCTGGTATCATACACAAACGCGAGTTTTTGCAAGTTAGCTTTTTTTTTCCTAAAAGGTTAATTTGTCTTAAATCACGCGTATCCGTCGTCTGCATATTATTTATATATCTATTTTGCAGCGAATCTAATTTTGGCGCCGCTGTCGGGGAGGTTGTGTTGCGACAATATCGTTGAGAATTAAAACGATTAGTGACTGAGATCCTTCTTTCAGAAGTTTCCACTTTCATAAATCATATAAAATACAAAAATATTTTTTTTTTCTTTTATATATATAATATCATATAAAAAATAAAAAAACCCAAAAGGTTAATTTGTCTTTATTCACGCGTATCCGTCGTCTTCATATTATTTATATATCTATTTTGCAGCGAATCAAATTTTGGCGCCGCTGCCGGGGAGGTTGTGTTGCGACAATATCGTTGAGAATTAAAACGATTAGTGACTTGAGATCCTTCTTTCAGAAGTTTCCACTTTCATAAACCATATAAAATACAAAAATATTTTTTTTTCTTTTATATATATAATATCATATAAAAAATAAAAAAACCCAAAAACATTTTTCTGTTTTATTGTAAAATAAAAGATAAAAGCAAAATTAATATAATATTCCTCAACTTGGGTATTATCATAATAAGTTCCCAAACCATAGATTAAAACTTGCCTTTGTGTCGCTTGCGAATTCGGCTCACCTTTGATTGATAAACAAACTCTAACGGAGGTTTCAGGAGGTTTGACATTAAATTGTCAAACCGAAAGAAGCGGGTTTTTAAGGAGCATTTATTGCCCACCTTTGCTTCTCCGCCACTCTGTGCGTTTTTCAGTCAGAGAGCTACCGTACGCTTGTTGATTTAAGGTTTAAGTTTCTTGTGTTTTGCTTCGATCTTGTTTTAATTGAATTATTTGATTTAAGGTTTAAGTTTTTTTTTTCCAAAACTCCAAAAAAAATTGAAAAACCAAAAAGCCAAAAATGTTTTTCCTCATCTTCTTAAACCGTTTGATTCTATCTTCTTAACCCTCCTTAATATTTAATTCTCATGTCGTCACTGGGCTATCACTGTTTTGATTGTAAAGGTCCAGTGGGTGATAATCATCGTTGTTCCAAGTGTAAGTGTGAGCGGTGTGGAAATCATGCACCAAAAGGATCTTGTTATTGGTGTGAAGCAGCCCGCAAAAGAGAGCTTAATTCCATCATTAATTCCCTCAAAAGTTTTTTCGAACACCCTCCACAACCCCAGCCATCTTCACTCTATCTGCAAAATTGCCTTATTTGTAGAGATCTGTTGGGGGATGATTCACTTTGTGAACGATGTTTTTGCAAAGGATGTGGGTTTACTCATGGACCTTGCACGTGTTGCACTTCTGAAATCGAAAATACGCTTACTTATCCAGATTTTCAAAACGATTTCAACCCTCCTCAAAATTCATTTTGGCAAGAACCGTGCTATCAAAACTTCGATGACACATCATTTCAAAATGTGCCAAATGATATTTGCCAGTATTGTGGAGGTCCGCACCAAGGTTTTGACTGTCAAACAAGGAACCCGCTTGTCAACAAGCAAGTTCCATGTAATCAAAACTTTGGTAATGACCAATATCCATATGATTCTCTGAGTCAGTCACAACAGTTTTACTGTTGTGAATTCTGTGGAGGTCCGCATTATGAATCCGATTGTCAAACGAGGATCCCGCTTGTCTATGAGCATGGCCCTTGTGACAATTATGATCATTCTTATCACGACCAGCCTCCACAGCATCAAACGATTCAAACTCAGCCTCAGCTACCTCTTGAAGAATCTTTCGAAGATGTATTCCAAAAACTTCAAGATGTGCGAGATAAACTTAAAAATTTGGCTGTTAAACCTCCCCAAGAAGATCCTCATCAGAAAACTATTGGAGAACTTCTAGCTGAAGAACAAACAGCTAGAATAAGTTCCAGATATCGTCAAACTTTCATTTACGAAGACGATGATGAAGATTCTATGTGGGGAGTTTACGAGAATTCGTCAGCTGCAATCACACCTGTCCAGAAAAGACAGGAAGACAAAACTATTGCAGAATTGCTAGCAGACGAGCAAATGGAACGTATTAAAACCATTTATGCTAGCAATATTGATGAGGAGGACGACGAGGAGAGTGTTATTCCTTTGAATAAATCCATTTTTCAACTCCCTCAGTCCATAGCAATCACACCCATCTTACAGACTTTGGACTCCGAGGACTCTCTTATTATGGGGGATGAGCATATTAGCACTATTCCTGAAAAGGAATCGTACGAATTCATAAAGTCTAGTGCTGAGAACCTTATCCCAATCCCAAGTGAGTCTGAGGATATGTCCGACAGTGAAAGTGATTGTTCTTTTCGTAGTGATCAACCTCTTGACACTACTGATGATTTTTTCGGGACGTTTTCTAACCCTCTTTTCAATTCAACCGATGAATTTCTCGGGATTTTCTCTAATCCCCTTTTCAATTCAAATGATGATTTTTCCTCTAGTGATGACGAATCACTTTCTGATGAGGAAGTTCAAAATGAAAGTCTCAAAGTCTATTCGAATTCTCTTTTTGAATTTGACGATGAGCACTTTTCTAGCAAAATAAATCATCTCTTTGATGAAGAGTTAGAAAACGATGAGGTTAAAGACTCTATTATTCATAAACTTGATGATGTGACCTCAACTCTTAATCACGATATTGATCTTTCTCCGACATATGTGACATTTCCCGTTGAGGATCGCCATTATATTGACTTCACATATGTCGTTCGAGTTTTTCTACCTTTCTGTGCTTATAAGGTAGCTTGTCCTTCCCCTCACTCGTTTGGGAATGAAGACAAAGTTTTTGACCCCGGCATCTCCATTTATCAATCTTTTGAGCCGGATGTATCTCATCGGAGTGGAACTTTCAAGAAATTCAATGTTTATCTAAACACATTGAATGAAAGTCCGATGGAGATGGTTTCTTCCACTTGCTTCCCCATGAACAAATGAATTCGGGGTCGAGTCAAGCTAGTGACTCGGTTAACAAAAACATTAGCATTGCATGGGTAAACGCCCATGTTTCTGACTTCTTTCTATTTTCTGACATTAAGTGTGGGGGGGGGGGGGGGAATTCCTCTACTGTGCTTTGTTTTGTGTGTTGTTGCTCTTGTTTGCAGGTTTCCCTTGGATTGTGATGATTGCCGCGCCTATTTTCAAACCAGCCACCCAATATCCTATCCTTTTGCTAACGATTATCTAGGGATATCTTTTTAATCCTGTTGTGAAAAGTAAGAATTCTGTTCCACACTTGGCTATTAGTCTTACCTTTTTACGTTCTAAGTCTCGGCATAATAGCCGATACTTTGAATATTGAGGGCAATATTCAATTCTAAGTGTGGGGGGGAATTCTCTCGAATTTTTGTCACAATGTACCTTCTAGTGCCCTAGTACCCCCGTTTTGCCCAAAATTTTAAAAAAAATTTCGGTTTTGAATAAGAAATTGCAACCGAAAAAAGAAGAAGAAGTATTTAGTCTTGATTAGGTTAGAACAAAGGGAATCCCGACTCTGCCAGAGTATTGATCTGGCTGCTTCCTTAACTATTAGACTAAGGTTTTACAATATGTGCAAATGAAAATGCTAAGCGTAGAATAATGGTTTTCTTTAGAGCTTATATAAGTAATCTATGGCTTTTCCTCCCAGAAGATAACTAATCTGATTAAATACGTGTTGTTTTCAAACGTTTGAACGTTAAAATCATGTTGTTATGCAATACAAATTTTTATACAATTTTGATATAGAGCCCGAGTTCAACTTTTTATTTCAATTTTTTGAGAAAGCATATATGTAAATATATATATAAGTTTAAAAAAATGAATGATGAAAAAAAAAATGAAAAAGAAAAATAAGAAAATGGAATGATATTGCAAAATGCAAAAATATAAAGATATTGCAAAATGCAATAAGTTTTGATGTTGCAAAAATAAAGATGTATGTGTTAATAAATGTAGGAAAATTGCTTTCTCTTAAATTTAAATCGGAACTTGAACTTGGATTCGTCAATTTTGTATAAAAGTTAAACGGTAATTTAGTAGATTGTTGATTTCAAAGATCCCGAAAGCTCCGGTATTATTCTCTGTGAGGTGTCAAAAACCTGGTCACCTAAAACCAACTGGTTTGGGATGTGCCGAGAAGAAAACCGTTACATGGAGTGATCTCATCTTTGAGTCTCTAATCTCTAAATGATAGTTTGTCGTTATCTATTTAAGTATTTAATACTAACGTAGTGGGAATATCTTAAATCTTTGATATCGAAATTCCGCTGATTTCGGTACTATTCTCCGTGAGGTGTCAAAAGCCTGGTCACCTAAAACCAACTGGTTTGGGATGTGCCGAGAAGAAAGCCGCTACATGGAAAAGGCCCTTTTTGATTCTTAGATTTTCGAGGTTCCCGGTAAATTAGTATTTGACTTAAACGAATGGCAACCATAATAACATCGATTTTTGCGGTCAAACTTTTGAAAATGAGCACAGTCACCTAAACTTAAATATATGCGGGAGTGAAAAGTTAAGTTTCGGCTCACATAGATTATTGATATAAGTAGTGTTAGCATTTTACAAAAGCATTTGCACATTGAGTTTAAGCTTAGTTGGGAGTATCAAAAAGAGGATGACGATTATAATTCCCTGGAGACACCCAGTATGTGTGAATCCTGTTCCGTGATACCATTTTTGGAAATCAAGCGTGTTATATATTTTGTTCTAAGTTTAAATTTCGTGCATTGTATAAAAACTCAAAACGGGGTTTACTTGGTATTCTTTTGATCCTTTCATTACTTTATATGATCGGATTGCTAGGGACTAGCAATAGCTTAGTGTGGGGGATTGATGAGTGTGTAAATACTCATCATTTTATGCCCATTTCAGACACAAAAATGACCAAAAACACCTGAATAGACCATATTATACTGCAAATATCCTTGGTTTGTTTTTTTATGTGTTTCAGGTACAAAAGGATCGAAAACAGGGCAAAAACAGACAAAACCGAGCACAAGATTGAAAAAGTTCAAAAGCCGAGGACGGGGACGGAATTTATGAGTTTGGTCCGGGAAATTGCTCTACTTGTCAAGAATAACCCTTGGAGATGATTTTCAGAAAATACAAGATTGGTCCCTGAAGTTTGAAACTTGGCAAGTTTGGTCCTTGAAGTTTCCTAAATTACAATTTGGTCCTTGTGATTAAATCTACACATAACTGGATCAAACTAAAACCTATTAAACCATTACCCTTAACCCATCAATAAACCCATCCCATTTTACCCTATTAAACCCAATACCCTTTAATCCTTAATCCAACCCACCAAGCCCACAACATCACCAGCCCACACAACATATAACCCGACCCAACCTTTTAACTAATACCACAGTTTGACTTTGGTCAAACTCACAAACCCGCCAACAAAACCACCCTTATCCCCTTCCCCACTTGCCACCAAAACCATGGCTTCTGCAAAACCATCCCTTATCCCTGACATCCACCATCACCTCCCCCCTCCTCCAATGAGATGCCTTCACTCTAACCCTCCCCCATGTGCTCAGAAAACGCCAAAAACCCACTTGGCCCTTTTCCCGCCAAAATTGCATTGAACGGCCAAGATTGATTCAAGGTCATCTAGTGGGTGGGATTTGCTCAGAATTGATCAAGGATACTTTTGGGAATGCTATTTAAAAAAGAGAAGTCACCAAGATTAAGTTGTCACAGTCTTAGACCATTCGTAGTGTAAATTTACTTTATGCTTAATTTTAGTTTCAATTTAAGTTTGGAATGTTAAATCAAGTTTGTTTCAAGTAATTTGTCCTTATTTACTTCTGTATTGTACTAATTTTCCAAGTTTATGAAATTCCAAATTTTCAAGTTACTGTTGAATTCGAATTAAGTGTTTTGTTGTTTGCAAAAGCTTCTATTCTATTTATATAAGCTCATTTAAGCTCTTTATAGCTTTTTGTGAGTTTATTTTAGCTTACTCAGTTTTGTTCCAAAGAAAATCAAGAAAAAGTCAACAAAGTCAACAAAGTCAAAGAATAAGCCAAATAAGCAATTTGGTGAGTTAAGCTAAAGTTGATGAGCTGAGTGGTGTTTAAGCTTGGTAAGTGACAAACCAAGTTTAGTTCTGATCAGTTTTCTTTGCTTCATTGCCTAATACAGTTGTAAGCATTTTTCAAGTTTTTTCATTGTTTTCTAGTCTACTGTTCAAGTGCTTTTTTAGAGCTTATTATATATCTTTTCTGCTATTTACTAGTTTAAGATCACATAGAGTCTGTTTTATTAGTTGTAGATAGCCATTGTTCTATTTTTACTTAAAAATCTTAAAAAAGCCAAAAATAAGTTAGCTTATTAGAACTGCTTAAATTCCATGTAAAATTACTATTTAGTACTTATTATACCTAGTTGTCATATTAGATTTCAAATTCTAGTTTAAAAAAGTCTGTTTCATTTGAAAAACCAAGACAGTCCCCTGATAAGGGCTGTTTGGCAAATAGAAGTCAAATAGGTCAAAATTAAGCTTTTACTGTACATTGACCATTTCTTGAATTTCAATCCAGCTTATCTTGGTTATATTAAGTTGTTTCTAAGTTCTCTTTATCCATTTAGATAGAAAACCAAGATTTGAGTGGATTGTGGTCATAACAGCCCATAAGTGAGCCAAATAAGCCATAATAAGCCAAAGGCTCATTTGGCCCTTAACCTTGGCTTCTTTAAGGTCCTTTCAAACCATTTAGCGCATGTCAGAATAGTTGGACTAAACTTGTGCCCTCTGCACAAGTCTGCACAAATCTGCATAAGCAGACTCAGTATATACTGAGCAGACCAACATCATAAATAGCTGCTAATCTCAGCTTATTTGTGGCTTAACTAGATAAGCTGAGACCTTGATTTTTGGTTTACAATTAGTTCACACAGCTAGCTTTTAGATAATAATCTGGTATTCCACTTTTTAGCTTATTTCCTAGCTTAAATCTGGTCTGCAAATTTCCCCCATTTCACTGCTTCAAGTCTGCAACAAACCTCAGTTCTTACACCATCTGATCTAGTGCCAAATTGGAGTTCAATTGGGTTGTTAAATATGGGCATTTTTGTGTTTTAGTATAGCCTATAGTACTAAGAAGATTTTTCCCCCATAAGTTTCCAATTATCTGCTTATTAGAAGTGCTTAATTTGATCTGCAAGTTGGCCATTTTACTGTCATTTCTTCCCTAATTTGTGAATCTGCATAACTGCTTATTTCTTTTGCTTATTTGTGCTTTTTAAGTTGTTTTAAGCTTCTATTAGTATAATAATCTGTTTCCTAGCCTTTGGTAATTTTTAGAGCCTTTTAGCTTATTTTTGGGCTTATTTCCAAACTGCTTATTAGCCCATTTGCTTATTAGGGTTTAGATAACTTCTAATTTTATTTTTCCTAGATTCAGATTATTATTTTAGGCTTACCTTGAATTTTTCAGATTTTTCCTAAGTCATTTACTATTTTTAAATCTTTTAATTACTTTTAATAGTTTTTAATTCATAATAAAAAATTTAACAGTCAAAAAAATATAAATCTTTTTTCTAAAATTTTCTTTTATTATTTAGGATTTAAGAAAAATAATTTTGCACTTGTAAGATTAGATTTCCTAGTATTTCAGTTTTTATCCCGTTTTTAAATTCCTTGTTTCGCGTTTTTAATATAATCTGCTGTAATCTTAATTTTATTTTGAGAATTTGTTTCTCATTATTTAATTAGAATATCTATACAAGCAAAATTCCATACTCCAAATATCAGTCACTCTAATCCAAACCTCTAACGATTGCCTATTCACACCTCGTTGGGACACGACTCGGGTAATCACTTACCTGGTATCACACACAAACGCGAGTTTTTGCAAGTTAGCTTTTTTTTCCTAAAAGGTTAATTTGTCTTTATTCACGCGTATCCGTCGTCTGCATATTATTTATATATCTATTTTGCAGCGGATCAGTACCCATAATCAAGCATCTGATTTTGAATCCAAAGAACTTGAGCACAACAACTTGCCGCAGCCACATATTCAGCCTCAGTAGTAGAAGTAGCCACCATAGTCTGCTTCTTACACTGCCAAGAGATCAATCTACAACCCAAGAATTGACAACCACCTGTTGTAGATTTTCTATCCATGCTAGCACCAGCATAATCAGAGTCTGAGAATGCCACCAGATCAAATGCAGACTCTTTAGGATACCATAGACCTAAGTTAGGTTGACCTTTAAGGTATCTAAAGATTCTCTTTACAGCTGTTAGATGAGACACCTTAGGATTGACTTGGAATCTTGCACAAGCACAAACTGCAAACATAATGTCAGGCCTGGATGATGTGAGATACATCAAAGACCCAATCATAGATCTATACATGTGCACATCCACATCTTCACCACTGTGATCTTTCAATAACAAATGTGTCTCCTTATCAACAGGTGTGCTAACAACCTTGGCATCTGTGAATTGAAATTTTCTCAAAATTTCACCAACATATTTATCTTGAGAGATAAATATTCCATCTGGCTTCTGCTGTACTTGAAGTTCAAGAAAGAAAGTAAGCTCACCCATAGAGTTCATATCAAACTGATCTTTCATTAATTGCTCAAACTCTCTGCACATTTCTTTCTTTGTAGAACCAAAGATGATGTCATCCACATAAACCTGAACCAATAGAATATCACCTTTGTCCTTTTTAATAAAGAGAGTTTGATCAATTTTACCCCTATGGAACCCATTCTTCAACAGATAAGTAGCAAGAGTCCCATACCAAGCTCTTGGAGCTTGATGCAATCCATAAAGAGCTTTAACCACTTTGTAAACTTTGTCAGGATGGTCTGGGTCTATAAAACCTGGAGGTTGAGAAACATAGACCTCCTCATCAATAGTACCATACAGAAAGGCACTCTTCACATCCATTTGATAGACCATAAAACCCATAAAGAAAGCATAAGCAAGAAATAGCATTATTGCTTCAAGCCTGGCAACAGGAGCAAAAACCTCCTCATAATCAATCCCTTCTTCCTGAGTATAGCCTTGAGCAACCAGTCTTGCTTTGTTCTTTATCACAATACCCCTCTCATCCCTCTTGTTCCTGAATACCCACTTAGTACCAATCACTCTCATTCCCTTTGGTAGATCAACCAGAACCCAAACTTTCTGAATTTTGAATTGAAGCAGTTCTTCTTGCATTGCCTCAACCCAACTTGATTCTTCTAAAGCCTTTAGCACATTCTTGGGTTCTATCTGAGATAGGAAACATACAAACATACACTCATGCTCATCTTCATGATGTTTTTCCTCATAAACGACACTGAGAAAGCCATGATGATCTGGATCTTGAATCTGCCTTCTAGTCTTTACTCCAGATTGTACATCTCCTATGACATTGGTAAGTGGATGATTTCTGTGAACTATTGTTTGAGGAGTAGAAGGAGCCTCATAGGTGATAGGCATATTGTGTAGACCATCTCCAAAGTAATCAATATCATCATCTTGTTGAGCAGTAGTAACTGGTGAAGCAAGAATAGGTTGACTTGGTTCAGCAGTAGAGACATTTGGCTCAGGAGTATGATTATCGGGCTCAGCAGTACTAACTCCATTTGTACTGCTCTCAGGAATATCTGATTCTTTTCCAGCTTGTCCATTGTTAGCAGCATCATTCTTCTCTCCATTAGCATCCTTTGAGAAAGAATCAGACACTGGACTATCCTCCATAATTGGCATCAAAATATACTCTTCATCATCTTCTTCTGAACCTGCATCATGGTTAGTATTTGTACCTGTAACAGGCACATAATTCATAGAATTTGACAACATATCAAGATCAAACAGCCAATCTGGACCACCACCTGCAACATTAGGAATATTCTCCTGAAATTCTATGTGCAGATTCTCCTCAACATGTTTAGTGCTTTTATTGTACACCCTAAAAGCCTTACTATTTAGAGAATAACCAACAAAGAAACCCTCATCAGATTTCCCATCAAACTTTCCAAGTTGGTCTTTGGCATTCAAGATAGTGACATGGCAACCAAAAGGTCTCATAAAGCCTAAGGCAGGGGTTCTACCTCTAAAAAGCTCATAAGGAGTCTTATTGTAAGGTTGCACTACCAGAACCCTATTCTGAACATAACAAGCAGTGCTAACTGCTTCAGCCCAAAATGAAATAGGTAACTTAGAATCTGCTAACATTGTTCTAGCAGCCTCTATTAAGGTCCTATTTTTCCTTTCAGTTACTCCATTTTGCTGGGGGGTTCTAGCCACACTAAATTCCCTCTTAATACCTTTTTCTCTACAAAAATCATCCATAACCCTATTCTTAAATTCTGTTCCATTATCACATCTGATTACTTTGATTTTCTTGTCAGCTAGGTTTTCTACCTCAACAATAAATGACTTAAGGATTTCACTAGTCTCATCCTTAGTTCTTAGAAAGAAAACCCAAGAAAACTTGGAATAATCATCAGTAATAACCAAACAATATCTTTTAAAATTCAAGCTATTCACAGAAGTAGGACCAAACAAGTCCATATGCAACATATATAAAGCTTGAGAATTTGAGTTATGAACCTTGGGCTTACAAGAGGCTCTGTGTTGTTTACCCTTAAGGCAAGAAACACAGGTTTGGTCATTTTGAAAAATCTTATTTGGTAATCCTCTTACCAATCCATTTTTAGCAATTTTGTTAATGGTTTTAAAATTAACATGACCTAGCCTTCTATGCCACAACATTGATTCCTCTAATGTGGCTTTTGCAACAAGGCAAGTAAGACCTTCTTTAGGAACAAGGTTGTTCATCTTAATACTGTATGTATTACCCTTTCTGGGGATTTTAAGGAGAACTTTATTTTCATCAGGAAGCTTGAAATGAGGAGAAAGAATAAGGCAGTCGGTGTCAGTAAAAAGAACCTTATTCTTTTTATCACATATCTGTGACACACTAAAGAGGTTGTACTTTAACTCTGGTACAAAATACACATTCTCAAAATCAAGATTACCAGTTTTAATTACACCTTTACCAGTAATCCTTCCTCCAACACCACCTCCAAAGATAACAGGTCCTCCATCCAGAGCAATGAAGTCTAAAAGATATGACATGTTACCAGTCATGTGCCTGGAACATCCACTATCTGAGTAGCCTCTGTCTTCTTCACCATTTGAAGGATGTTCCTGCACACAAAATAAAGGTTTTAGTGCCTTTTGGGGACCCAAACCATCACTGGCTTGGATCTGCCTTGTGCATCAATATGAGAAAGTTTATTAAAAGTCATTGATGCACCATTGGGTTTGGTAGATTTTCTAACCCAATGTGCTGAGGCCTTGACAGCATTGCCCCATTTACCCTTAACAACATTAAAGTTTCTAGCAGTAGGAACTGCTGACCTAGCAGTTGGAACTGCTGGCCTAGCAGTTGGAACTACTGGTTTAGCTTTAGACACCCATTTTTGATTGGTCATTGCTATTTTCTTATAAAAATGCCTTTTAACTATTTGTGCATGATTTGAAAATTGTTTTGCACTGGAAATAGTTTGTTTGTTCTTAAACCATTTGTTTGGTCTAGCAGTTGGAACTGCTGGTCTAGCAGTTGAAACTGCTTTGATGCCAGACCTTAACATAACTGCTCTGGGTGACATTTTATTATTCACATTAGGGTCAGTCAACCTTGTTGGACTTTTTTGAGTTACCCTAGCATTGTTATTCCTATTCACCCTTGAATTCCCAAAAACATTCTTTTTCCATGGGTTAGAATCACAATAAGCAGCCAAATGGTCAAAACTTCCACAAACAAAGCATATTTTTCTAATCATGACAAACTCATCATCCAATTGCTTAGATTTTGAGTGGTTCCAATTCCTCTGATTATCTTTAGAAACTGGTGATCTGTTCTTAGTTCTATACATCTCAACATACTTGACATTTTTCTTAACTGGTTTTATGTTTTCAGTTTTAACCACCTTAGGGGCATGTTTAACTTCTACCTTAACAACATCAGGTTTAACCTTAACCTGATCATCCTCATCATCAGATGTCCAATCCTCAATAATTGGAGCATCTGAGTTCCTATCAGAGGACATCTTTTCCTCAGAAAGAGATTTAACACTAGCACTAACATAAGAAACCTCAGCCTTAAAAAATTTAACAGGATTCTCACTAATTTTAGTACCATATCCAGGAAAATCCATATCTTTAAACTCTTCTAAACCTGTATGAGCCAAATCAATTCCTGGAGGGACAAAAATTCCTCTATTTGGGGGTGCAACTGACTTGTAACCTAAGCCAGACTTAGCTTTATTAAGTATTTGACTCTCTACTATTTTCTGTACCCCTTTTGATGTGTACTCTAGAGTGTCAACACTTAACTTTATATTTTCTTTTTCTTTCTTAAGTGTCTCTAGTTCATATACAAGTCCACTCATCTTGTCATCTTTCAGTTGCAAATCTCTCTTTAACACAGCTATATCATCATTAAAGTTAGACTCATTCTTTCTATAAAAATCAAGTTGTTCTTCCAAAACAGCTAGTCCTCTTTTATGATTAGACAGACTAAAATTTACTTGATTAAATTCTACTCTAAGATCATCATACTGTTTCTTAAGAGTTTCATAATCTTTTAAAGCATGACAAATGTTTGAGCATTTTTGAACTATATGCACCTCAGAGTCTGAAAAGGCCATCAATGCAATGTTGGCTGGTTCCACTTCCTCTTCCATGAAGCTCCAATCAAAACCAGCTCCATCCACAACAACCATTGCCTTTGAGGAAGAAGTTTCTTCCACATTCACTGTCCTCTTATTCTGACTCTTGTTTCCATTCCCATTGCTCTGTTGTATAGGACTTCTACATTCCCTGGCAAAGTGCCCCATCTTGGGACAATTGTATCACTCCACCTTGGACTTATCATACCCAGCTACATCTCTTCCATTGAAGGTAATCTTGTTCCCAGTTCTTTGATAATACTTCTTAGCCCTAATACTTATCAAGGCCAACTGCCACTTTAAATCCATAGCTTCCAAATCATCTTCAGCAATCTGAAGAAGGTCTTTATTGAAGATTTGAGACCCACCAGATTGTTCTGACACAAATGCATATATGGTCTCTTCAGTCAAGCTAGCAGTACTAGTTTTTAACACTAGCAGTGCTAACTTTAGTTCAAGCAGTATCAACTGCTTCAACATCATCAGAACTGTTATTGTTGGAAGATGATACAAATGCTGTGTTTCCAGAACTAGAACTAGTGCTTCCACTTTTCTTCACTTTTTGCTCAACAATCTTGAGATTGTTGTAGAGTTCATTCAATGTCATCTTCTCCAGCTCTGGTTTATTACTCCAAACCACAACATAAGTGTTCCATTCAGTAGGTAGGCTATTAAGAAACTTCATGTTAAGATCTTCCTGTGGAATCACAATTTTTAATACAGTAAGTTGACTAATGATCCTTTGAAGCCTATTAAAGATATGATCCAAAGTTTCATTGCTTGAGGCACTGAAGTTCTCATAACTTTGTTTAAGTAGAGTTCTTTGAGCCTTCTTGGTAGCTTCGTTGCCACCAAATCTCTCCACCACTGCTTCAAAAAGAGTCTTAGCAGTCTCATAGTGACTAAAGTTTAACACTTGATCATTAGGAATTGCCATGAGTAACAAATTCCTAGCCTTTTGATCATTTTTCTTCTTAATTCTCTCATCATTAGTCACTGGTTCAGTATTGAGCTTTGTGGTCTTGGAACCATCAGCATGTGTTACCTCAGAAGTAGTCGGTTTGAAGGAATCACCATTGATAATGATATCCCATAGTGCATAGTCTTGCACCATGAAATATTGCTCAATTCTGAGCCGCCATAGATCGTATTCATTCTGTTTCAGCATGGGAAGTTTAGCAAGGATTGAGGTTTAAGGTGTCTCCATGTCCATCTTCTTGGTAGCAAGAGAGTAAATATTTTTGGATCTTCTAAATCAAAGTATCAGAAACCTGTCTCTGATACCCCTTGATCGGATCTAAACACACGAATTGTGTTGGAGATACTTTGAGTATATACTTAGTAGCACGCGGAATTTACTACCAAGTACTTAGAAGATTTAGTGTTTGGTGATTGTATGTGATTGTATGAATGTAACAGTAAGAATGATAACATACAGTTTAACCAAACGATTATAGCTTCAATATATTACGAGTGATCTTTTGAATATTACAAGAATTACAATGAAATCGTGAAGCTCTATCAATAATGCATGTCAATAAAACTTAACCTAGGATCTCCTTTTATAGGACAAGGAGTCCTTTACAAGTAAACTATCTATCGTATAACTCTAACTTAATAAGATATACATTACATCTTTTTCTTATATATCTTCACACAACTTTCATCTTTATCTTATAAACAGTACTAACTTCTTGTTCCAACAGTACTAACTGGCTTAGTACTGATAGTATATTCTTGAACGATCTTCAGCAGTACTAATTTATGTATGAGCACTAATCAACAAGCTCCCTTCTTGGTGGAGAAAACCATACAACGTCGCTTACAATATTTTCCGACACTAAGCTAGATATCGAGTTCTTCTTCGGGTACAACCAAACCCGTTATGTTTTATGGCCCAACATAACAAACCTTGTGTTTTGAGGCCTAAACATATAAACCGCGTCGCTTACATTTGTAACACCCCCTAAATTATAAGTTAACAGCGGAAGACTAATCGGGGTATTACGGGGAGGATCTTTGTCATAATAATAGAAAACGACTCAAAAGAGGCGTTTTAAAAGTATTTGTTATTCAAATAAAAGTTGAAGTACAAAAAGTGAAAATATCAGAGTTGAAACATCCCATAAAAGGGTGCAGTAGTTTGAAAGTGAATGACATGATTTATTTTACACCACATTAAAACCCTTGGTTTATTGCCCGCTCCGTACCTTGTCTGCTCCGCTAAACATGGTGTGAATTGTAAATGTGGTCGTGAGTGATTAGCTTTGAGTCTCGTTAAGCATTCAAATGTTCAAAATAGAAAGTGAAGTTCGACATACAAATTTGTGGAAAACTAGAAGGGGGTGTTGAATAGTTTTACGTCTTTTTAATTTATTATAAAAGCTTTGTTTATTTTTGAAGACTTAGATTCGACTTTATGTGAACTCAACTCTTGAACAATATGAACAAATATAAGTAGATCTAAATTAACAATGCAAGTAAAGTAATGAAATGAAATGAAAGAGAGAGATGGAAAGATCTAACCGCGAGACAAAGGATTTATAGTGGTTCGGCTACAAGGAAACCTTCCTTGCCCTACTCCACTCCCCGAGCACCTAACTCGAGAGTTTTCTTCACTATATCAACAAGCTCCCTTATGGCGGAGAAAACCTTACACAACTTTCGCTTACACCGGTTTAACGACACAAAGCTAAATGTCGAGTTCTAATCGTAGCTAGAACCAATCTCACAACTTCACACAACTAATTCACAACTTCTTCACACCGGCTTCACAACTTCTTCACGACGACTTCACAACTTTTACACTACTTATGTACTCTTCTACTTCTTCACACCTTCACTACTTACACACCTTAACTTCTTCACACCTTCACTACTTATACACCTTAACTTCTTCACACCTTCACAACTTACACACTAATCTAGCCTAACCAACTATACTCATACTAATCTAACAAGTATTCACAACTTATACAAATAAATGAATGATTTACAATAATGATACACCAACAACTTGGATGGAAGAAATACACCAAGTTGTAATACTTCTTGTCTTGAAGGATAGAAGTATTCTTCTTTTGCACTTGAGAGGTTGAAGCTTTGGATCACTTGAAACAAAAGCTTAAGAGTATATGATCAAAGGATTTAGAGAGATAGAAGAAGAGATTTAGAACAGAAAGTTTGAGGTGCAAAAGGTGAGAAAAAGTCCAGGGGAAAACCAGTATTTATAGGCAAAAACTGGACAGCTGGAGGAGCGGGGCGGTCCCCTTAAAATTAAGGGGGCCGCCCCTCAAGACCGTTGCCCAGTTTTGTCTTTTTGTGGGGAAGGTTTTTCTGGAACATTTTTGCCATTTTTGGTTGAAAATTTGAATTCATAAATTTATAATGGATTAAACCTTTTTATTTATTACCAAAAATGTTTTTCTAAAAGATATAAAATGTTTTTGACATTTTATAAAAAATCTTAGTGATTAAGAAAATGTTCCTTTGATCATATAATGCATTAAGCATTTGTTCATTCATACCTTGAGTGATTGAGTTTTTAAAATAGATATTTACAACTAAATACTTGTTTACATCATATTTTTTTCGTTTAATGATTTTACATTTTGTGATTATCAAAACGTAGAGATATCGAAAAATATTAATAACGTGTTTAGGCATTATTTATATCAACAATCTCCCCCTTTTTGATGATTACAAAATCTAGACTCATTAAATTGAAAAATTAGATTTTAGACAAGTATTTAGTGAGTCACATCTATTTCTCCCTGATGCGTGGTTTTGCGACCTTACAACAGGTTTTACCTCTTAAGGGATCTTGAGAAGTTTGCAATCCCCACCAGGCAGTGTACCTGACCGATGTAGTATAGTGAAGTGGCAAGTACCGGGGGATTGATCGTTCAACTCAAAGAATAGTGTTCGTTAGGATTGAAATTTATCTACTAGGTCCAGAGGTGAGGGATGATTCTTTTTGTATTTTTATATTTTATGAAAAGCAAGTAAAATCTCTGGTTTGAAGGAGTGGGCGGAATTAGTTGCTAATCAACTAACCCAAAAGCTACTAATTAAACTAATGTGCAGGAAAGTAAACTAGGGTTCTACAAGGGAAGTGAAGCATGTCTACCTATGATATGTTACTCCTTGCTAGCTATCCAATTCTACCTATTGAATTGTCACACCTTGTTTTAATTGACGGGTTGTATTCCTTAATACCAATCGTAGGGGTGTGTACGATCTTCCCCAACTCTATAAGCTCCTACTTCACTCCTATGTCGAGCCGGCTAAGAAGCTCCTAACATGGGATCACTAGAATTCGCTTATGCATTAAATACAACCAATTAACCTTAGTACACCTTGGTTCATGTTTCTTAAGACGTTCAAGCAAGTTACCGTATAGGAGGTTAGCCAGTTTTCTTAAGCCTAACATCGATATCATCCAATCATACAAGAGACAATAGGAAACAAGAATTATAAGCTAAACCAATTAGATCTATTGAAGTTGTCACGCCCTAATTGATGGAGATGGACACACACATCAACAAGAAATCAATAAGATCTAATTAGTTATACACAAGTTTCACACAATCATAGGTAAACACTAGGTGATTTAGTAAAACATAATCAATGAAGAACAAGCAACATAAATAATGGAAGACATAATTAAGATAGAATAAACACACCATTACAAGATTTTTATGGAGTGATTAAGACCTTCTAAGTTGCTGGAAAAACACCTAGCTAAACCCTAGAATCGGACTTAGGGTTTAGGGCTTACAAAAAGTGAAGTTATGATGTTGTATTTATAGGCAATATTTCTGTCGGCAAGGCTTGACGGCGTCAGCTCGTACAAGTGACGGCGTCAACTTCCCATTTTCACCAAATTGTAGATCTTTTCATCCTCGTCGCGTGGCCTTTTGAATCACCCAAATCCGAGTTCGTATGAAGATTTTATGGCCAAAACAGTGACAGCTACTCCGCGCGTAAGTTGTGATTGTCTTGATCAGCATGTGACGGTTTTACTAGGGTTTCTTCTTGTGCAAGTTGTCATTCTGACGTCGTCACTCAATGGCTTCTGACGTCGTCAGGTTGAGTCCTGACGCCGTCACTTCGCCGCGGTTAGGGTTTCTTGATGGCCTTCTTGACGCCGTCCCCCTTTAATCTTCCAAAATCCTCTCTGGCTTATCAAGGATTGACGGCGTCACACTGGGGCTTGACACCGTCACAGGTACTATTCCAGCAGATTTAGAGACTTTGTCATTTTCTTCACTTTTATGCTCCAAAAACGTCCAAAATGCTTCCTTTTCCAAATTTCATCTCTAAAGTACCTAAAATGACAAAAGGAACGATTTAGGGCAATATTTGATCAAATAAATACGATTTAGGGCTTAAATGACCCCCGAAAAGCGGTACACTTTTCGCCTCATCAAATACCCTTACACTTGAGATTTGCTTGTCCTCAAGGAAATGCGCTTTTATTCTAATCAAAATACAAGTTAGGGGTCATTTAACGCTAATATAAAAGTAATTACAACAAATAGTCGTTCCCCTTTAATCATAATAAGCACGGAGATTACAAACTAGCACCTCACAAGTAGTGTTTAGATACTCACATCTCTCAGGTGTCATAAAAGTATATCTCACAAATGAAAATGAATAATATCTCTCACTACCTGTCATAGCAAATAGATTACCATAGGCTTGGGAATGGATCGAAAACCTTCTCCACTAGGCGTAAGCGCCTAAGATAAACTATCAAAGAGGGCTTTTACATGGGTTATAACGTGAGGTGTAGGGATATGATAAACACGGTTTTGTTGGATAAAGGATATTTTACTGGTGGCGAGTTAAAGATCTTGATTAATTACATGTACAATATGGCGTTGCTAAGCCAAGACTAGACTCGACTAAAGCTAATCAAAAACTAATAAGAACATAAAATAAACATAAAAGGAAACGGGATGGTAGTCCGTATGTTTTTTCTACTTTTTCTTTTTCTCATTTTTTTTTTATTTTTCTTGATTTTTCGATTTTTTATTTATTTATTTATTTATTTTTTTTTGCATACACTTTTTCCCTACCATCCAAAATAATACATCATAGGGGCATTGCATCCCCCTTACACTTGAACTTTTACATAACTTTACAATTAACTATTCTAATGACTCGAATTAAGATAATCGAAACACTTGGAGTACTTTTAAAATATTTAGCACATATGGGGGTAATAATGTTGTTCTTCCCCATTACTCCATTACACTAGTACTTTACCCATGAGTCCCAATCGTCCCAAAACAATATGTACAAGGATATGACTCGACTTAGCAACCATGTAATCAATTAGATAATTAACTTGGGGTTTAAACAAATGTTGTCACAATAATGCACTAAAAATGAGTGCATACAAGGTAGGCTAAGGCGATTTGGGTGTACATTTAAGTGGGGTGTAAACAAATTCTTACTTTAAGTAAAATGCTTAAAGTTAGAAACGAAAAGATATGCTCTGAGGGGTGTACTAGGGGTATCGTGTACTAAAAATGAGTACAACGCAAAGGGTGTGGGAGAATTACTTGACCAATGTAGCCAACATAATTATAACAAAAACACAGGTGTAAAACAATGGGTTAATCCTAATGCCTCTTATCATGTAGTAAATCTAACTACACGAATGTAGTCTCACTTGTGGCCTCGGAATGGTCCTAACGCAAGTTCTAGAATCTAAGTGCTACCGGTACACACATCATAGCATAAATGCTTTTCCTACCAATTCTAGGGGCGAACCTCACATATTTGGGGGTGGAAATTTTTTTTAGTGGTACGGTTTTGTGCTAGTCATATAACTCCTATCCGTGAGACGCTCATTAAGACCAAAGTTTCACTCCTATATGTTGTAAAAAAATTTAAATTTGGCACTAAAATTGCCCTAACAAGTATTTATCTCAGTTTTATTACACATCTACCATCAAACAAACAAAAATCAAGTGCAATTGTATTCTCTAAGGTATCATCATTTACCCTCCCCTTACACTTAAGCTGAACATTATCCCCAATGTTCATTCAAAGGATGTAAAAGTAAATAAGGTAAAAGAATGAAAACAAATACTCCCCTGATTCGTTCGATGTGGATAATCCGGTAACATGGTTAAATCCTCCTCCAAGAAAATGAACGTTGAAAGCTTCCCTTCCGAAATATAAATCATCTTCTTGTCCAATATAACCTGTTAAACCTGAGAAAACAAACACAAAAAACCCAAAGCATCAACCTGAACAAAGAAAACTCACAACTAGATGTAATTCCAGACTTAGAAATAAAAACAAAACGATTAAAGATATAATGCTTGTAGAATGTATTTGCAGATTTCCTGGAGTTTATAAAACTAAAGATTTAACAAAAACTTTATGACTCCGGTAGAAAAACAAAACTTGCAAAATTTCCAGAATTTTACACTTGACGCCGTCAGGTGTTAACCTTGACGCCGTCAGAAGTGACCTGCAGAAATTTTATGGTTAGTTTCCGGAAAATTTCTGGAAAAACTTATGCCTCACTTCCTGGAAATCCTGCAAAATATTCATTATGACTCGATACAAGCATTTGACTCTAACAATTACTAGTATGCATGCTCATTTAATATTGTTGTGATTCATGTTCGATCTTGTTCTTTTAAACAAATTTGGATTCCCTTACACTTATCTTTTGCAAAATACCTTTATATGTAGTTAAGACGAAGTTAAAAACAAAATAAAGCATTTTCACAATTTACTTTGAAACATGAGCACAAACAATAACAATTAAACTTGCATACGGAAACAAATAAAATCAAACAAACAAACAAACAAACAAACAAATAAAGCTTGGGTTGCCTCCCAAGAAGCGCTTGTTTTTGTTCGAGTCACGAGCCTGACTCTACCCTTATTTAATGGAAATAGGGGAGGTTTTCCCTACACTTAGGATTAAGTGCGGGTGGAAGTAGCGATACACACCCTTAGGGTGGAAATATGCCACGTGAGGTGAAGGGGGTGAGTGAATGGCTTCCTTCATCCTAAAACTACCCGGATAATATTGGTTTATGGGTGGGTCGGTTCCTCTTTTGTCTCCTAGATGTAAATCTAAGGATGAAAAGTTGTGTAAAGGTTGAGGTTCCGGCTCATCAACACTAGGAAATTCCCTAGAACTAAGAGTAAGGTCATCACTAAAAGTGTTCAAACCTATATCCTCTAGTTGTGCTTGGTCCAAGGGTTCTACCTCCATCGGGATTCCTAAAGTCTCTTCTACTTCTTCCGGGTAAGTCACGGGCGGTGTGGGTGCCTCAAATGATGGTTGAGTATTTTGTGGGCTTATGGTGTTTACCTCATCATTCCACGTGTCAATATCAACTATATCCTCATCAATTGTTTTCTTAGGTAGTGATAATAACAAACCTAGTGCTTCATCCAACTTATGGTTTATTGATACGGCTCTATCCACAATTCCTTGGCAAACTAGGTCGCTTTTCCTATTAGCCTCACTAAAACAAGATCCTAAACATGGAGGTTGTTCATAAGAATCTATCCTAGGTGAAGGCTCATATGATTCATAAGTGTCTCTAAATGAGGTATTTTGAACTTCTTGGTGTTCTAGCCACTCAACCATATCTTGCAATCTTAGAAGTCTAAGTGAAAAGTCCATTTGAAGCAAATTACAAACAAAATCACAAAGAAAAGATAGACTATGAGAAAGCTACAAAATAAAAAGAAAAGAAAAAAAATCTCACTAAAAAGGAATCTATGAGTAGACCTAATCAAAATAAATTACAACCTAAGCAATAACTATTCCCCGGCAGCGGCGCCAAAAACTTGATGCGTGGTTTTGCGACCTTACAACAGGTTTTACCTCTCAAGGGATCTTGAGAAGTTTGCAATCCCCACCAGGCAGTGTACCTGACCAATGTAGTATAGTGAAGTGGCAAGTACCGGGGGATTGATCGTTTAACTCAAAGAATAGTGTTCGTTAGGATTGAAATTTATCTACTAGGTCCAGAGGTAAGGGATGATTCTTTTTGTATTTTTATATTTTATGAAAAGCAAGTAAAATCTCTGGTTTGAAGGAGTGGGCGTGTAATACCTAAAATTCTAAAACATGTAAAAAGACCAAAATGCCCCTACAATCTAAAACTTTAACAAAGCAAGTCCATAACGTACCGAATTGATCCCGAATCTTCGTAAACGAATAAACTATGATTCCAAATTATTCCAAGTATCATATTACATGAAAATTAGGTCATTTGGCCCTCTAAAATAATGCCTAGCCGAATTATATATTAAAATGTACACATAATATTTATTTGAAATTCAAACTTATAAGTTATACATGGAATTTGTCAATCACATTAAACTTGTGATTTGGTCCATGAATGTGCCGTGATTTAAGCATCCCCTCCTCCTCCAAAATCGGCATTTACCTCACATAGATCATCCCATATCATTTTCTCCTCCAGAATATTAAACCGAGATCCCTAAAACCCTAATAAACATAAGAATAATTCGTCCATTGTCAATCCGATTTTTCCAGGGCTTTTACCCATTTTTCCCATGATCCTTGAAGCCTAAGGAGTGCTAGAAAAATAAGTTTGGAGTTGTTCATAGCCTGGTTCGTCCTTGGGGAATTAATTCCTTGTTGAGGCCATATTATGAGGTATTATTCAAAACCATTCGTTCGGCCCTTATAAAATCTTTTCGTCATTTTTCTCATGTCTCTTATAACCTATAGGACCTGTGAAAAATAGCTTGAAGGTTTTCCTTGGCTAGATTCGATCATAGGGAATTAAATCCCTTGTCGCATACAATTTTGAGGTAAATCCCAAATTAATTCGTTTGAGCCTTCTAAAATTCTTTTGTCATTTTTATCGTGATCCTTACATCACATATGGTCTGTGAAAAATAATTTCAAGGTGTTGGAGTGCCCGTGTCGACCGTGAGGAATTATTGCTCATTTTATCTATACGCGTATAACCAAAATTATCCAGCCTAATCTACACGTTCGAACTTTGGTTTGGTATTTTTCCCGTGCTCTACACATCCTATAGACATCATATAAAATGTATAATTCGATCCATGCACACTCTATAAATTATTTGGGAATTAAATCTTAAAAACGTGTTTAAAACCTAAATAATTAAATCCAAAATTTTGGGACTTCATAATTATTTTATTTAGACTCTACATGATCCTAATAATCTGAGAAAAATGTTGCTTCGAATTATCAAGGCCTAAAATATTTATTTTTGATTTATTCTATCTTACCGGGTTTAAGAAAATTAAAAAGAAAAAGAAATAAAATGTGGATCGAGCTAGGGTTTGGAATTAGGGCTTGTTTTGGGTGATTAAATGATGATATAATGGTGAAATAATTATTGGGTAATGATTGGTATTTTTAGGGTTAGAGTTTTGTTACTAAAAAGGTTTATACGATTTAATTCAAATCATAAGGGGGTGTTTTGTAAATTATAAAACTTGTGGGTTATTTTTAGAATATTATTTGGACCTTATATAAATCGTATAAAATATAAGTTATGGGTCTCTTTTGTAAATTTTACATTTAAAGGGCTTAAATTGTTAATTTAATAAAGTTAAATTCGATTTATTAAATAATTAAAATAGAGGGACTAAATATGTAATTTATGGAAACTTAGGGTTGATTTGAGAAATAAATTATATTCAGGGAGTTATGTGAAATTTGGTAATTTAATGGCTTAATATGTAATTATTAATAATTAAAGGTGGAAATTGTAAATTTAAGGGCTTAATATGTAACTTTGATAACTTGAGGGACTTGATGTGTAAATTATGAATATCTAAGGGTACATTCGTATAATATGATGGAATAAGTGTACATTGTGTAAAATTGGTAAATTAAGGGTTTAATGTGTAATTATAAATACCATAAGGTTTAAAATGTAATTTATGTAACTACAAGGGTATAAAATGTGAATTATGAAACCTAAGGGGCTAAATGTGTAATTCTGATAACATGAACAGTAAGATGAGTTAATTATGATATTTTCACTTTAAAACCTTCATCTTTGGTACCTTTACACTTCAAACCCTAGAATATGAAAACTTGTCATATTTAACCCTAAACTTTTGCAACTTGTTAAAATACACCCTAAAGCCATGATATGACCTAATAATGACTTAACCTAATCGAGAATATGGAAATATTACTAAATATGAGAACTTTCTAAATAAGGAAACTTTCTAAAAATAGAAACTTACTAAATATGGAAATCTGCCTAAAATGGGAAGTTACTTAAAATGGAAAGTGTTGTAACACTTGTCTACCCCTCTAGGTGTGAAGAAGGAGGAGAACTGAGTTCATTCCATCTTGTTCTTTGTGTATTGTGCTTTGCTGGAATAAGGTACAGATATTCTGCTTCTTTATTAAGAGGCCTTCATTCTCTTATTATGATTCATATTAGGGTTCCCTATACCATTGCTATGTTCCCTTCATTCATGAACTCCGATTATTGAACCATCATGATATTGAACCTTTTGTGATTATGAACCTTTCATTCATGAACCTTTGCTTATGAACCTTGCTTATGAACCTTGCTTATGAACCATGATTATGAACCTATGATTATGAACTTATGAAACAAGACATTGACCTATGTAAGTAAACTAAATACATGATTCACGATACTTGACCTTGACCCTCAGTTTGATACTACGAGCCACTCACTAGGTATGAGGGTTTCATGTCCATGTCAGTCGATGCACCGATGGCATGACTCTAGGACAGGAGAGTGATGACCTGTCCCGTCCCTGCACGTTTATGTTTATGATTCATGTTTATGTAGAGGCAGATTATGGCCACCGGGGGCGTATGGATGCATCCTAGATTTGTTCATGTTCATGTTATGTTATGTTATTCATGGTGACTGATGGTGTGTGCGATATACGTCTTTCACACTCCGGGAGCTAGCTACTCCAACCCATGATTGAGGACACCCCTCATACTTACAGGATACCCATGATTGAGGACACCTCTCATATTCACAGAATACTAAGAGGTCTCCCCTCTGCATGTTTACGATTATGATTATGATTATGATTCATGTTATGTTATGGGCTCGTAGTGGATTTCTGACTTCCTTTACCATGTACCCTTTTACCTTTCCTTATGATACCATGTACTCTTACCTTTCATCTTGATACCATGTATTCATGCTTCCACACTCTTTTACTCATGTAAATTATACATTATACTACTGCTTGTTACGTTATATCTGTTCACTGAGCTCTAGTAGCTCAGCCGCGTTTCTTTTCCCGCGGCAGGTTTTAGTTGGAAGCTGGGTAAGAGTGAAGAGACTTTGGACCTAGAAGACTTTGAGTAGAAGCCATTAGAAGAGATGTACTTATGGATTTGATAGGCAGCTTTTATTTTCCTTTGAAACCCTTTGTATTGCAAGATTTCATTTGTAACCTTTGAGAACCATTGTATTACTATTGATTGTATGCTTTGTTTGATCTGATATGGAGCCATTAGTGTGATACTTCTACCCTTGCCGAGTTGGGGTGTTACAATTATGGTATCAGAGCGACAGGCTGCGATTTGTAATACATTTACCCTAGGCCTGTGTAAGTTAGGACCACTAAGTTTCCACTGTAGGCGCTTATAAGGTAACCTGTAAGAACTGCTTTAGGATAACCCCATAAGAACATAAGTTTTGACCAGTGAGGAATGGGTAGACCATAAGGTGTTTGTTTAAGTATCTTCACTTCCACATCACTCTGATTGTGCTTTGCTCTGGATTAGATCCTATTGATATCACTTTATGAAAGTGAAGGTTATGCTTTGCACCACCTGGAGATTTGAATCTGATTAAATCTGGAAGACATTAAGAATTACTTAGTATTTGTCTGACACTAATTGACTCTTATCTTCAGAGTTTGACTCTGATCTTTGATCCTCTCGCTAATCATTTTGACGTCTCTTCGGGCACTTTAAGAGCCTCCATGGCGATAACGTACTTGATGAATTTTGTTTTGACCTTGACACTAAGCGATTCCGTTTTGCCCGTCCACGTCCCTATAAGAAGTCTTGTGGGGTGTAACCACAAGCATGAGAATGTTTCCTCCTCATTTTGAATAATAAAGATTTGATTATGATCCGTCTATCTTGGGATAGTTAACTTTAATTCTATCTTGACAAGAAATTCGCTGAGTGACCATTCGAATATTTACAACTACGTTTCTATGTCTCATTGTGACGTTGAAATAATTTTGAACTCCCTGCCATGACTATCAAGTTGTTTAGATCTTCTGCTATCACTATTACTCTGGAAACTCGTATGTTAATTTCGCGATTATGAAGTTTCCTTGAACCCATTTCGTACATCAATGAATGAACTCCGGCTTGAAAGCTTTTGGCACCTTGATTCTTCTGAGCATGAACCATATCTTGAGAAATTTTCCAAAACCTGAACCCTACCTGGAGAACTACTTGACACCTGCAACTTCCTAAATATGATTCTTGATCGAACCGCCAAACCTTCCACCGGAGCATGAAGTAGGAATTGACTTGATACCAACAGAATGTCTAGTCACCAAGCGAAGGTATCTTGCAGATGTGTCCGGGATTTTGAAAACTGGTTTAAGCAACCAGGAAGAGCAACACCGAGAACCAGGAAGTGAGTTTACATAAGCGTATTTCCTGGGCGTGTTATAGTTCGCAATAAGGAAGGAGGTTGACTGGAGATGTGGACTGATTACATGAAGCTGAACCGTATTGCTGTTAAGAACCAATATTCCTCCACCTTGGGACGACTTTGTACTTGTTTAATTTCAGAGCGCGAAGTTCCCTTCTGATGAACTGATTTTATTCTTGGAATCACTCTCAGTACTTGTAAAAGACTGCTATGACGATTAGTGACGCTAATAGTATTAGCTAAAGCTCTGATTGTTTTGCGAATCTGATAAATGATGTGTTCTCGAGAGTACTTGGACAAAAAGGTCATTGTATGACTTAATAGTACGTTTGAAGACGAGGAAGGACATGAAAATCATCTCTGCACTTTGTTAGAAAATTCATCGATCATCTGTACATTCTGAGAGATTTATGTTCTTGATCAAGGATACTTTTTTTTTTTTTTTTTTTTTTTTTTTTTTTTTTTTTTTTTTTTAGCTCCGTAAGTTTTGAAAACCATCACCATGTGGTCTAGATCGACAACAAGATGGAGAAATGAATCTTTTGAACCTTGTAAAGAAATTCTGGATAATGGTTGTGACTTAGGATACCATTGAGAAAACTTCGTGAACCAAGAGAAACAGCTTAGTTGGACGGAGAATGGAGTTTTGGAAAAGTTGAAGTAGAAGTTAGTCTCCTTACCCTCGGGCGAAACCAGTTTGGGATAGACCAGGATGAGACGCGGTAGTACTCCCTGCAACACAGAAGATTTTCGTATACAACAGGACAACTAGAAACATATCAGAAGAGTTGCTGCACTGCTTGACTTAGAGTTGACAACAACGGCGGCCACCCTGATGAGTGAAGACGTTCCTTACCAGATAGAAGGTTGGAGATGCAGAAGAAGACAATCCAGTCAAGACGGCGAACCTGGAGCTGATGAAGAAGTACAGTCTAACTTTCCTATTCATCTTGGTTGTACTAAGATGAATTGAGAGCGGGAGCAGACTGGATGATGAAGGATTCGAAGATCGTGCCAGAAACTCACATTTCAAGAAGAACTGCAGGAGACTCGACAAACTAGACTCAAGTTTCCGAGTTTGGCTTCACTTCTGGGTTGATGAACAGACAAAGACAGATTAACCGGACTTGAAGAGATTGATGTGTTGAAGGAATGGATTTCGGAAACGGATCCGTTATGTTTGGAAAGACTAGTTTTATGAAGGCTGAAGTTCTTGACAACTAACTCTCATTCCATGGACTCTCTTAAGTTTGGCTACATAGCGATAAGATCCTCTTGTGATTCAAGTTCCATGGAAGCATTCAGTTCTGTGATCATTGTGTCACATATGTTCGAGGATGGTTTTGTTTTGAGAAATTTTGGACGAGATGAATAAGATATGATGCTTGTGACGGCATACCTCACTTTTGCTAGGCAATCTGGAATGTTGATACTCTTGCAAGTAGTTTTGTTTTCCCTCTGGTCCATGGCATTCGATTTTGCTGACCTCGAGACTGTAGAAGTACTAGGTGAATTAAGATAGGTGGTTTTGATTACGACTTGAGATAAAGTATGACCATCATAAGGGCATATTTATGTGGTGCTAGTATTATGACGCCTGATCAACGTGATAATACTTACACCATATAACGTGCACTCATTGTGGGCATAGGATATCTTGGGAAGTACCTAAGAAGATTAGAAGTTGACCCCATTGGTTTATCCGTGATTAGTAAGATTTTAGGATCATTCTACCGATACGTTCAATCTATTTCCACCGTTATACGATTTGATACGTTTGAAGACTCGACACGCGATGTTGACCTTTGTACTTCCAATAATAATCTTAAGCTTCGTTGTAGAGATTTCTGCTGGTGAAGTTACTGAACAGTATGTTCCCATCTATATGGATTCGATCTCTTTCTATGAAGGAATACACCTATGTTCTGCTATCCATACGTTTCGCATTCGTTGAACCCATTCATTTGATCTGACATGAGTTAAGATATGAGATTGAGAATTCGGAGGAAACAAGATTTGTTTATTTGTAAGAATACCTTGGAAAGGTTATTTTAAGGCTGAGATTAATTGAGAATCTGAAGGGTTAAGCATATTTATTACCCTCATATTTCTGCAATTCGGTACGTTCCCATCTGGTTTGTCTAATCAGATTCCACGGACAATATATCCGTCGAATTTCACGTATTCCCTGTATCTCTTCCAAAAGAATACGACTATCATCTAATACGGTTGGTATTTTACTCTTTCGATATGAATTCTGAAACAACAAGTCCTTCTGAGGAAACCAGTACTATTTGATTGACAAGTTCGGGTTTATGAGAAACAAGTCCTTCATATTTCTACTCACAGTCAGTTGTATTTCCGTTTCCGTCACACTTCAATTTTCGAGGACGAAATTTTTTTTAGAGGGGAAGAATTGTAATACCCAAAATTCTAAAACATGTAAAAAGACCAAAATGCCCCTATAATCTAAAACTTTAACAAAGCAAGTCCATAACGTACCGAATTGATCCCGAATCTTCGTAAACGAATAAACTATGATTCCAAATTATTCCAAGTATCATATTACATGAAAATTAGGTCATTTGGCCCTCTAAAATAATGCCTAGCCGAATTATATATTAAAATGTACACATAAAATTTATTTGAAATTCAAACTTATAAGTTATACATGGAATTTGTCAATCACATTAAACTTGTGATTTGGTCCATGAATGTGCCGTGATTTAAGCATCCCCTCCTCCTCCAAAATCGGCATTTACCTCACATAGATCATCCCATATCATTTTCACCTCCAGAATATTAAACCGAGATCCCTAAAACCCTAATAAACATAAGAATAATTCGTCCATTGTCAATCCGATTTTTCCAGGGCTTGTACCCATTTTTCCCATGATCCTTGAAGCCCAAGGAGTGCTAGAAAAATAAGTTTGGAGTTGTTCATAGCCTGGTTCGTCCTTGGGGAATTAATTCCTTGTTGAGGCCATATTATGAGGTATTATTCAAAACCATTCGTTCGGCCCTTATAAAATCTTTTTGTCATTTTTCTCATGTCTCTTATAACCTATAGGACCTATGAAAAATAGCTTGAAGGTTTTCCTTGGCTAGATTCGATCATAGGGAATTAAATCCCTTGTCGCATACAATTTTGAGGTAAATCCCAAATTAATTCGTTTGAGCCTTCTAAAATTCGTTTGTCATTTTTATCGTGATCCTTACATCACATATGGTCTGTGAAAAATAATTTCAAGGTGTTGGAGTGCCCGTGTCGACCGTGAGGAATTATTGCTCATTTTATCTATACGCGTATAACCAAAATTGTCCAGCCTAATCTACACGTTCGAACTTTGGTTTGGTATTTTTCTCGTGCTCTACACATCCTATAGACGTCATATAAAATGTATAATTCGATCCATGCACACTCTATAAATTATTTGGGAATTAAATCTTAAAAACGTGTTTAAAACCTAAATAATTAAATCCGAATTTTTGGGACTTCATAATTATTTTATTTAGACTCTACATGATCCTAATAATCTGAGAAAAATGTTGCTTCGAATTATCAAGGCCTAAAATATTTATTTTTGATTTATTCTATCTTACCGGGTTTAAGAAAATTAAAAAGAAAAAGAAATAAAATGTGGATCGAGCTAGGGTTTGGAATTAGGGCTTTTTTTGGGTGATTAAATGATGATATAATGGTGAAATAATTATTGGGTAATGATTGGTATTTTTAGGGTTAGAGTTTTGTTACTAAAAAGTGTTATACGATTTAATTCAAATCATAAGGGGGTGTTTTGTAAATTATAAAACTTGTGGGTTATTTTTAGAATATTATTTGGACCTTATATAAATCGTATAAAATATAAGTTATGGGTCTCTTTTGTAAATTTTACATTTAAAGGGCTTAAATTGTTAATTTAATAAAGTTAAATTCGATTTATTAAATAATTAAAATAGAGGGACTAAATATGTAATTTATGGAAACTTAGGGTTGATTTGAGAAATAAATTATATTCAGGGAGTTATGTGAAATTTGGTAATTTAATGGCTTAATATGTAATTATTAATAATTAAAGGTGGAAATTGTAAATTTAAGGGCTTAATATGTAACTTTGATAACTTGAGGGACTTGATGTGTAAATTATGAATATCTAAGGGTACATTCGTATAATATGATGGAATAAGTGTACATTGTGTAAAATTGGTAAATTAAGGGTTTAATGTGTAATTATAAATACCATAAGGTTTAAAATGTAATTTATGTAACTACAAGGGTATAAAATGTGAATTATGAAACCTAAGGGGCTAAATGTGTAATTCTGATAACATGAACAGTAAGATGAGTTAATTATGATATTTTTACTTTAAAACCTTCATCTTTGGTACCTTTACACTTCAAACCCTAGAATATGAAAACTTGTCATATTTAACCCTAAACTTTTGCAACTTGTTAAAATACACCCTAAAGCCATGATATGACCTAATAATGACTTAACCTAATCGAGAATATGGAAATATTACTAAATATGAGAACTTTCTAAATAAGGAAACTTTCTAAAAATAGAAACTTACTAAATATGGAAATCTGCCTAAAATGGGAAGTTACTTAAAATGGAAAGTGTTGTAACACTTGTCTACCCCTCTAGGTGTGAAGAAGGAGGAGAACTGAGTTCATTCCATCTTGTTCTTTGTGTATTGTGCTTTGCTGGAATAAGGTACAGATATTCTGCTTCTTTATTAAGAGGCCTTCATTCTCTTATTACGATTCATATTAGGGTTCCCTATACCATTGCTATGTTCCCTTCATTCATGAACTCCGATTATTGAACCATCATGATATTGAACCTTTTGTGATTATGAACCTTTCATTCATGAACCTTTGCTTATGAACCTTGCTTACGAACCATGATTATGAACCTATGATTATGAACTTATGAAACAAGACATTGACCTATGTAAGTAAACTAAATACATGATTCACGATACTTGACCTTGACCCTCAGTTTGATACTACGAGCCACTCACTAGGCATGAGGGTTTCATGTCCATGTCAGTCGATGCACCGATGGCATGACTCTAGGACAGGAGAGTGATGACCTGTCCCGTCCCTGCACGTTTATGTTTATGATTCATGTTTATGTAGAGGCAGATTATGGCCACCGGGGGCGTATGGATGCATCCTAGATTTGTTCATATTCATGTTATGTTATGTTATTCATGGTGACTGATGGTGTGTGCGATACACGTCTTTCACACTCCGGGAGCTAGCTACTCCAACCCATGATTGAGGACACCCCTCATACTTACAGGATACCCATGATTGAGGACACCCCTCACATTCACAGAATACTAAGAGGTCTCCCCTCTGCATGTTTACGATTATGATTATGATTATGATTCATGTTATGTTATGGGCTCGTAGTGGATTTCTGACTTCCTTTACCATGTACCCTTTTACCTTTCCTTATGATACCATGTACTCTTACCTTTCATCTTGATACCATGTATTCATGCTTCCACACTCTTTTACTCATGTAAATTATACATTATACTACTGCTTGTTACGTTATATCTGTTCACTGAGCTCTAGTAGCTCAGCCGCGTTTCTTTTCCCGCGGCAGGTTTTAGTTGGAAGCTGGGTAAGAGTGAAGAGACTTTGGACCTAGAAGACTTTGAGTAGAAGCCATTAGAAGAGATGTACTTATGGATTTGATAGGCAGCTTTTATTTTCCTTTGTAACCCTTTGTATTGCAAGATTTCATTTGTAACCTTTGAGAACCATTGTATTACTATTGATTGTATGCTTTGTTTGATCTGATATGGAGCCATTAGTGTGATACTTCTACCCTTGCCGGGTTGGGGTGTTACAGGTCGGAATTAGTTGCTAATCAACTAACCCAAAAGCTACTAATTAAACAAATGTGCAGGAAAGTAAACTAGGGTTCTACAAGGGAAGTGTAGCATGTCTACCTATGATATGTTACTCCTTGCTAGCTATCCAATTCTACCTATTGAATTGTCACACCTTGTTTTAATTGACGGGTTGTATTCCTTAATACCAATCGTGGGGGTGTGTACGATCTTTCCCAACTCTATAAGCTCCTACTTCACTCCTATGTTGAGCCGGCTAAGAAGCTCCTAACATGGGACCACTAGAATTCGCTTATGCATTAAATACAACCAATTAACCTTAGTACACCTTGGTTCATGTTTCTTAAGACGTTCAAGCAAGTTACCGTACAGGAGGTTAGCCAGTTTTCTTAAGCCTAACATCGATATCATCCAATCATACAAGAGACAATAGGAAACAAGAATTATAAGCTAAACCAATTAGATCTATTGAAGTTTTCACGCCCTAATTGATGGAGATGGACACACACATCAACAAGAAATCAATAAGATCTAATTAGTTATACACAAGTTTCACACAATCATAGGTAAACACTAGGTGATTTAGTAAAACATAATCAATGAAGAACAAGCAACAATAATAATGGAAGACATAATTAAGATAGAATCAACACACCATTACAAGAAGTTTATGGAGTGATTAAGACATTCTAAGTTGCTGGAAAAACACCTACCTAAACCCTAGAATCGGACTTAGGGTTTAGGGCTTACAAAAAGTGAAGTTATGATGTTGTATTTATAGGCAATATTTCTGTCGGCAAGGCTTGACGGCGTCAGCTCGTACAAGTGATGGCGTCAACTTCCCATTTTCACCAAATTGTAGATCTTTTTGTCCTCGTCGCGTGGCCTTTTGAATCACCCAAATCCGAGTTCGTATGAAGATTTTATGGCCAAAACAGTGACAGCTACTCCGCGCGTAAGTTGTGATTGTCTTGATCAGCATGTGACGGTTTTACTAGGGTTTCTTCTTGTGCAAGTTGTCATTCTGACGTCGTCACTCAATGGCTTCTGACGTCGTCAGGTTGAGTCCTGACGCCGTCACTTCGCCGCGGTTAGGGTTTCTTGATGGCCTTCTTGACGCCGTCCCCCTTTAATCTTCCAAAATCCTCTCTGTCTTATCAAGGATTGACGGCGTCACACTGGGGCTTGACGCCGTCACAGGTACTATTCCAGCAGATTTAGAGACTTTGTCGTTTTCTTCACTTTTATGCTCCAAAAACGTCCAAAATGCTTCCTTTTCCAAATTTCATCTCCAAAGTACCTAAAATGACAAAAGGAACGATTTAGGGCAATATTTGATCAAATAAATACGATTTAGGGCTTAAATGACCCCCGAAAAGCGGTACACTTTTCGCCTCATCACTCCCCCTTTTTGTAGAATATAAAAGGTTATGCCGACAAGTTTTAGATATGAAATTTGTCGGGACGAGAACTCCCCCTTGATGTGTGCTCCCCCTCGTTTGAGGGCACCAAAGAGACGAGCTATGGAAATCTTGGCTGCAAAAACAAGTTAAGAACACAAGACATATATATGCATAGCAAAAATATTATGAACAAACAACTAATCTTATTCATTCATTCAAGATGATCACATGAATCATCATTACATCATACAATATGCTTAAAACATAAAGGTTACAAAAAAAATACTAATGGCCCTAATATTGCCAAAGAGAGCGATTGGACTTGCTTGCGACACAAAAGGGTGAGGGTTTTTATTTTGGGACGGAAATCATGGGAATAGGGCTTAGTTATTTGATGGTGAGGGAAATGGAGCGGATGAAGTGGATCTAACAATGTTGTATCAGTTTAGGGGAGGAATAGGATGAGGACGAGTGAGTAGATATTCGATCCAAGAAATATCTTCACTTAAGTGGAGAATTTGTTTTTGAAGGAAGATGCAACAAGGGCAATAGTGGGTGTGGTTTGTGACTTGATCTAAGTTGAGAGAGTGGGGTAAGCAATTTGAGTAGGGTGAGGATGGAGGTTGTCCCTTGTTGCGTTGTGCAAGATGCATAGCAAGGAGATCACTAAGATCATGGATTTGGTTAAGCTCTTCATGAAACTTTTGCCTTTCCGAGGGAATGTGGATTTGATCATTTGGTGGGAATGGATGAAATTTGGGTGATGGTTGACCAAAATGATGAGGATTTTCGAAGGTTTCATGGATGTTGGTTTTAGGTTTAGAAGTGTAGTTTGGAATGAATGTGGATGTTTGGCCAACATGATAGGGATTGTGAAATGGTTCAATGGAATGATGTTGAGATCTTGGAGAGTAGTTGGGAATGAAAGTGGATGGAGGTGTTGGTTGTCTAGTCACACCATTAGTGATGGACTTGTTGTGAGGGTGAGGTTTTCTTTTCCACCCGGGTTTCATGGTCATCCTTGCTAGCTTTGAGGTTTTTGGTTTTGGGTTGATGGGAGAAGACATGATGGGATGAGTGAATATGGTGAGGAATGGGGTTATTTATAGTGGAGGATTGATGTGATTAAGGATGGATAAACTTGATGGCCGGTCCCCTTAAGTAGGGCCGGTCCCCTTAATAATTAAGGGGGCCGCCCATCTGGTGTCATTCTGAGTTCCAGAAATGAGTTTTTCTGCAGAAATAGGTAAGGAGGGCTATGTTTGGAGCTTTTGGTTTTAGGCAAGTCCCACTCTTTGAGGCAAGAAAGTATGTAACATATTAATAATTATGCATGCAAGACATATCAATTAAGCAAATAAGCAAGCAATTATATCTAGCAATCAAGAATATTGAGACTATTAATCACATAAGGCAAGGGGGAATAGACTAAAGGCACTAGAAACTAACAAGAAGATGATGGAACAAAAATGGAGTTGTGATATGCAATTTTGTTCTAGTGTGTGCCTATATGCAACAAATGTGGAGATGTGATTGTTTCGACTCCTAAATGCAAAATTTTCCTAAGAAACAATACAAAGACTCCTTGATTTGATTTTTCTCAGTATATGAATATCAAAGATATATATTAGATTATATATTTTGACAATTCATGTGATAATTTATGCATGAAAGAAAAGTGTTTTTAGCATTATTCAACAATGCAAAGAAAATGGTTTTCATGTGTTTTCCTAGATGTGAGAATGATTTGAATAAAATAGATTGGGTTTTGTATATAAATATGTTTATGCAAAAAAAAATGTTTCCCAATCTTTAGGTTTGTGCAAAACAGATTCCTAGACACAGATGAGAGGAAGGCAGAAAGAAGAAAGAAAAAAAATAAATGTCATCAGATGGCTGGTCCCCTTAATGAGAGGCCGGTCCCCTTAATAATTAAGGGGGGGGGGGGGGCGCCTTTATAACATTAAGGGGGCCGCCCATCTGATGGACCAAAAATGCGGAAAATTTAGTCAATTTGTTCCATCATTCCTAAGCCTAAACGTAAGTGGTTAAAGAGTTCACGCTTAAGGGGTTTAGTAAATATGTCCGCTATGTTATCTTCCGATGCAACCTTTTATATAGATATGTTTCCTTTTTGAACGTTATCACAAAGGAAATGGTGACGTATCTCTATATGTTTAGTCCTAGAGTGTTGAACGGGGTTCTTACTTAAATCTATGGCACCTTTGTTATCACACATAATTGGGACATTATCTAACCTAATGCCATAATCTACGAGAGCTTGTTTCATCCATAGTGCTTATTGACATGCCTTTCCAGCGCTTACGTATTCGGCTTTTGTAGTAGAAATAGCAAGAGCGGTTTGCTTCTTCGAAAACCAAGATTTTAGGCAACATCCCTTAAACGTGTAAATACCACTTGCGCTCTTTCTATCCACATAGTCTCCCGCATGATCCGAATCTGCATAGACAATGGTTTCTATGCTGGATCCCTTAGGATACCATAATCCTAAGTGTATAGTGCCTTTAATGTATCGAAAAATACGTTTAACCGCTTCTAGGTGAGAGGTTTTGGGATCCTCTTGAAAGCGAGCACAAAGGCAGACACTAAACATGATATCCGGTCTACTTGCCGTTAAGTATAGTAAACTACCTATCATCCCTCTATACTTAGTGTTTTCTACGGACTCACCTTCTTCATCTCTTGTGAGTTTTACTTCCGTAGACATCGGTGTCTTCATAGGCTTAGAGTCTTCTAATCCAAATTTCTTAAGCATCTCCTTAATGTACTTAGATTGATTAAAAAATATTCCATCTTCTAATTGTTTTATTTGTAATCCTAGGAAGAAATTAAGTTCACCCATCATACTCATCTCAAACTCATCATGCATGATTTTGGCGAATTCATCACACATATCCTGACAAGTAGATCCAAATATAATGTCGTCGACATATATTTGAACAATGATGAGATTTGGGCTTTTCTTTTTCGTAAAAAGAGTGTTATCTACCATTCCCATGGAATAATCATGTTTAATGAGAAATGCTTTTAATCGATCATACCAAGCCTTAGGAACTTGTTTGAGTCCATATAAAGCTTTCTTGAGTCTATAAACATAATCAGGTTTTGCGATGTCAATGAATCCTGGAGGTTGTGCCACATATACCTCCTCATTGATAAAACCGTTAAGGAATGCACTTTTCACGTCCATTTGAAATAACTTAAAGTCTAGGGCGCATGCATAGGCAAGGAGTATTCTTATAGATTCTAATCTAGCTACGGGGGCATAAGTTTCGTCATAATCAATTCCTTCTTGTTGATTATAACCTTGGGCGACTAACCTAGCTTTGTTCCTAGTAACAATTCCATTTTCATCCAACTTATTTCTATATACACATTTAGTTCCTATGATGGTCATGTTCATGGGATTTGGGACTAGTTCCCAAACGTCATTAGTCTTAAATTGATTTAGTTGTTCTTGCATAGCCATAACCTAACTTTCATCTTTTAAGGCTTTATTTATATTTTTAGGTTCTATTGTTGAGAGAAAACAAAAGAAATTATTTTTATCTTGAGCTTGTGATCTAAGGGTTCTTTGATTTAGGCTTCCTATTATATTATCTATTGGGTGTGATTTTGATTCTTTAATATTTACTATTTCGTTTTCTCCTAGTGTTATATTTCCATTATCATCACCTAAGGGTTTAGTTTTACTAACCTCAATAGCTTCTTCTTCAACTAGGTCATCATCTTCTAGGGGCAATGTTTTAGGTGGTGGTGGAGTTTCATCAAATGTTACATTCAAAGATTCTTCTATTTTCATAGTATGTTTATTAAGTATTATATAAGCTTTACTGTTTTGCGAATACCCTAGAAAGATTCCTTCGTACGACTTAGGATCAAACTTAGTAAGGTAATCCTTTGTATTGAGAACAAAACATTTGCTCCCAAATACCCTAAAGTAATTTAGATTAGGTTTTCTACCTCTTAACAATTCATATGGGGTTTTTCCTAATATTCGCCTAATTGAGACTATTTATTATGTATGTTGACTTATCTACGGCGTGACACCAAAATTTTTGTGGGATAGATTGTTCATTTAGCATTGTTCTACTCATTTCTTGTAAGGAACGATTCTTTCTTTCTACTACCCCATTTGATTGTTGAGTGCGAGTGATGAGGCGAAAAGTGTACCGCTTTTAAGGGGTCATTTAAGCCCTAAATCGTATTTATTTGATCAAATATCGCCCTAAATCGTTTCTTTTGTCATTTTAGGTACTTTTGAGGAGAAATCTGGAAAAGGAGGCATTTTGGACGTTTTTGGAGCATAAAAGTGAGGAAAACGACAAAGTCTCAAAAATCGGCTAAAAGTTACCTTTGACGGCGTCACAATTTACTCTAGACGGCGTCATGCCTTGGCAAGAAAAAGTGGACGTGAAATTTACTCATGATAAGCCAGTGAAAATACCATGTGAATTCTGACGGCGTCATGCTTTAACTTGATCAAGGGCGTCACGGCTTAAATCAAAGAGGGACGGCGTCACGTTCAAGGTTAGACGGCGTCAAGCCTTGATAAGCCAGAATGGATTTTTGAAGAGCTAAAGAGGGACGGCGTCGAGAAGGTCATCCGGGAACCCTAAAAGCGGCGAGGTGACGGCGTCACACTCCATAACGTGACGCCGTCAGATCCAAAAATCTATATATAGTTTTCTAATTTTTTGTCATTAAGGGAGAGCTTAGTGTGTGGAATTTTGGGAGAAAACCCTAAGACGAATTCAGCTTCTTTTTCAAGGCTTTTTGCCTTGAGATCTTCCATGTTACATTGAAGATAAGTTATCAATTAATCATTCAATATGTCTATGTGTTGTTTGATTTTATCTTATTCTTGTCTTTTGATTAACATGTTAGGCTAAATTTATCTTGTGTTTGCTTAGATCTAATGAAACCTAGCTATTGATTATTGGTTGTTAGTGTGTTATTAGTTGTATTGGATGATTGTTTATCTATGTTAGGCTTAAGAAAACTGGCTAACTTCCTATTCGGTAACTTGCTTGAACGTCTTAAGAAACATGAACCAAATGCGTACTAAAGGTTTTTATGGTTGTATTTAATGCACAAGCGAATTCTAGTGATCCCATGTTAGGAGCTTCCTAGCCGGCTCGACATAGGAGTGAAGTAGGAGCTTGTAGAGTTGGGGAAGTAAGTACGCCACCCCACGAATGGTAGTAAGGAATACACCCGTCATCCACGTGACTAATACACACTAATTAACCGGTAAAAGATAGTTAGGGAGTAAGGAAATCTAAGTAAACACATTTCTCTACACATAAGTTTCTCACCAACATTTTATTTTCAGTTATTTTATTTTATTTGCATCCGTAGTAATTTTGGGTTAGTTGACTAGCAACTAATTCCGCCCACTCTTTCAAAACCGAGATTTTACTTGCTTTCATAAAAATATAAAAACATAAAAAGAATCTTCCTCAACCCTTAGACCTAATTAGAGTAGTCTTTCACACCTAACGAACACTATTCCCTGTGGAGAACGATCAATCCCCCGTACTTACCACTACACTATACTACATCGGTCAGGTACACTGCCTGGTGGGGTTGTAAGCCTCTTGAGATCCCTCGAGAGGTAAAACCTGTTGTAAGGTTGCAAAACCCACACATCAAGTTTTTGGCGCCGCTGCCGGGGAATAGTTATTGTTTAGGTTGAATTTTTTACTTTATAGGTCTACTCACTAGATTCCTTTCTAGTGAGATTTTTATTTTATTTTTCTAGGTTTTTCTTTAGTCTATCTATTTTCTTCGTGCTTTTGTTCGTATAAGATTTCCATTGACTCTTCCGTTCACCATTATGGAGAACGCGAATCCACCATACCACCAACCACGTAATTCACCCACTCCATATGACATCTTGATGTTTGAACAACATAAAGATGAACCTCTCTATGATGCATGGACTCGTTTTAAATATTTACTCCAAAAAGTCCCTCATCATAACTTCAATTTTTGGTCCCTAACTCAAATCTTTTACAATCATGTCGACCGACATGCCCAAAGGGACATTTACCATATTGCCGGCAGGGATATTAGGGAATTAAGTGCTGAGAAAGCATGGGAAGCTATTGAGAATTGTGCCCAATATTATTATATGGTAGACAACCCAACAAACATTAATACAAGTCAATTGACCACAAATTTCAAGGATCATGAAACAAGTTTGTTTGGGGATGAGGGTAGAGTTGAGCCACCTAGCTGCATGTCATGGTTAGGCACTACCATAATACAGGGTGAACACTTAGGTGATCTTGATGTGATGGAGGATCTAGCCGAGCATGATCACATTGATCAAAAAGACCTAGGTTTTATGATCGATGACGATGAATCTCAAGAAACACATGATGAGGATATAGGTGATCTTGACACAAGGAATGATGAGGTAAGTAACATAAGCCCACCAAGTACCCCACAAGTCCTACCATCATTTGAGGCACACACACCGCCCGTGACTTACCCGGAAGAAGTAGAAGAGACTATAGGAACCCCAATAGAGGTAGAGCCCTTGGACCAAACACAACTAGAAGAAATAGGTTTGAATGCTTTTAGTGATCACAACCTTTCTTTTAGTCCTATGGAAGTTCCTAGTTTTGATGAGCCGGAGCCTCAACCAAAACCGTTACCTAATCTTCCATCCTTGGATGAAAATTTAGGAATTGAATTTGGTCCCGATCCACCCATCAAAACATATAGTCCGGGTAGTCTTAAGTTTAAGGTAGTGGACATTAAGCCTTGTAGTGAGGAAGACAGTATAGGAGTGAAAAATGACCTTACATGTCTACATCACCCATTCATGATTGATCACAAGAAACATTATGGGTTTAAACCGGGTCTATTGGGTCAAGATGGATTCCCAATTAGGAGTCTCTCGAAGTTGTTAGAAAATGATCCCTTTTTAGGAGAAAACTTTAATTCACCCATTGACCAAAGTGAACTAGGTAAGGTTATGATGAAAGGAGCACACCCCTTTGAGCATATAATTCATCCACCACTCTTTCCTCACATGGCATACTCCTACCGAGCTGGTGTGTATCGCTACTATCACCCGCACTTAATCCTAAGTGTAGGGAAAACCTCTCCTTTATCCATTAAATAAGGGTAGAGTCAGGCTCATGACTCGAACAAAAACAAGCGCTTCTTGGGAGGCAACCCAAGCTTTATTTGTTTTATTTGCTTTGTGTGTTTATTTATTTGCTTGTTTGATTTTATTTTCCGTATGTGTGTTTAATTTTTATTAGTATTGATTCATGTTCAAAAGTAATTTGTGAAAATGCTTTATTTTGTTTTTAACTTCGTCTTAACTACATATAAAGGTATTTTGCAAAAGTTAAGTGTAAGGGAAATCTAAATCGGTTTATTAGAACACAAATTAACATGAATCGTAATAATAATAAAATAGCATACATATTCGTATTTGTTTGAGTCAAATGCTTGTATCGAGTCATAATGATGTTTTGCAGGATTTCCAGGAAGTAAGGTAAAGGTTTTTCCAGAAATTTTCCGGAAACTTAAAATGAGAATTTTTGTCAGGTCATTTCTGACGGCGTCAGGGTTTATAACCTGACGGCGTCAGATTTAATTTCCAGAAATTTTTGAAAGTTTTGTTTTCATAAAAAGTTTTTATTAAAATCTCCAACTTATAATCTCCAGGAATCTGCAAAGTTATCATTCCACAAGCATTATATCCTTATATATAGATTTTATCCCGCCGATGTTATGCAGGTTTTCGTGTTTGTTTTCTCAGGTTTAACAGGTTATTTTGGACAAGGAAATGTTTTGAATCAAGCTTGTGGCGATGCATTAGTCATGGAGCTTCTACATTACTTTGGAGGAAGATCTAACCGTGTAATTTCATTATCCACCGAGCGAATCAGGGGAGTATTTGATTTCATTCTTTTACTTTATACTTTTACATCTTGTTATTTCAACATTGGGGACAATGTTCATCTTAAGTGTAAGGGGGGGTAAAAGTTCGATTTTTGAGAATGCCATTGCGCTTGATTTTTGTTTGTTTAATAATAGATGTGTAATAAAACTGAGATAAATACCTGTTAGGGTAATTTTAGTGCCAAATTTAAAATTTTTTACAACACTTAGGAGTGAAACTTTGATCTTAATGAGCGTCTCACGGATAGGAGTTATATGACTAGCACAAAAACCGTACCACTAAAAAATTTTTTTCCACCCCAAATATGTGAGGTTCTCCCCTAGAATTGGTAGGAAAAGCAATTATGCTATGATGTGTGTACCGGTAGCATTTAGATTCTAGAACTTGCGTTAGGACCATTCCAAGGCCACAAGTGAGACTACATTCGTGTAGTTAGATTTACTACATGATAAGAGGCATTAGGATTAACCCATTGTTTTACACTTGTGTTTTTGTTATAATTACGTTGGCTACATTGGTCAAGTAATTCTCCCACACCCTTTGCGTTGTACTCATTTTTAGTACACGATACCCCTAGTACACCCCTCAGAGCCTATCTTTTCGTTTCGACCTTTAAGCATTTTACTTAAAGGAAGAATTTGTTACACCCCACTTAAATGTACACCCAAATCGCCTTAGCCTACCTTGTATGCACTCATTTTTAGTGCATTATTGTTACAACATTTGTTTAAACCCAAGTTAATTATCTAGTTGATTACATGGTTGCTAAGTCGAGTCATATCCTTGTACATATTGTTTTGGGACGATTGGGACTCATGGGTAAAGTACTAGTGTAATGGAGTAATGGGGAAGAACATCATTTATTACCCCCATATGTGCTAAATGTTTTAAAAGTACTCCAAGTTTTTCAATTATCTTAATTCGAGTCATTAGATTAGTATTTGTAAAGTTATGTAAAAGTTCAAGTGTAAGGGGGATGCAATGCCCCTATGATGTATTATTTTGGATGGTAGGGCAAAAGTGTATGCAAAAAAAAAAAAAAAAAAAAAAAAAAAAAAAAAAAAAAAAAAATCGAAAAATCAAGAAAAATAAAAAAAAAATGAGAAAAAGAAAAAGTAGAAAAAACATACGGACTACCATCCCGTTTCATTGTATTTTATTTTATGTTTTTGTTATGTTTTGTTATTTTCTTTCATTAGCTTAAGATCGAGTCTAGTCTTGGCTTAGCAACATTGTATAGTACATGTAATTGATCAAGATTTTTAACTCGCCACCAGTAAAATATCCCTTATCCAACAAAACCGTGTTTTCCTTTTCCCTACACCTAACGTTATAACCCATTTAAAAGCCCTCTTTGATAGTTTATCTTTGGTGCTTACGCCTAGTGGAGGAGGTTTTCGATCCTTTCCCAAGCCTATGGTAATCTATTTGCTATGACAGGTAGTGAGAGATATTATCCGTTTTCATTTATGAGATTTATTTTGATGACACTTGAGAGATGTGAGTATCTAAACACTACTTGTGAGGTGCTAGTATGTAATCTCCGTGCCTATTATGATTGAAGTGGAACGATTATTTGTTGTAATTACTTTTATGTTTGCATTAAATGACCCCTAACTTGTATTTTGATTAGAATAAAAGCGCATTTGCTTGAGGACAAGCAAATCTCAAGTGTAAGGGTATTTGATGAGGCGAAAAGTGTACCGCTTTTAAGGGGTCATTTAAGCCCTAAATCGTATTTATTTGATCAAATATCGCCCTAAATCGTTCCTTTTGTCATTTTAGGTACTTTTGAGGAGAAATCTGGAAAAGGAGGCATTTTGGACGTTTTTGGAGCATAAAAGTGAGGAAAACGACAAAGTCTCAAAAATCGGCTAAAAGTTACCTTTGACGGCGTCACAATTTACTCTAGACGGCGTCATGCCTTGGCAAGAAAAAGTGGACGTGAAATTTACTCATGATAAGCCAGTGAAAATACCATGTGAATTCTGACGGCGTCATGCTTTAACTTGATCAAGGGCGTCACGGCTTAAATCAAAGAGGGACGGCGTCACGTTCAAGGTTAGACGGCGTCAAGCCTTGATAAGCCAGAATGGATTTTTGAAGAGCTAAAGAGGGACGGCGTCGAGAAGGTCATCCGGGAACCCTAAAAGCGGCGAGGTGACGGCGTCACACTCCATAACGTGACGCCGTCAGATCCAAAAATCTATATATAGTTTTCTAATTTTTTGTCATTAAGGGAGAGCTTAGTGTGTGGAATTTTGGGAGAAAACCCTAAGACGAATTCAGCTTCTTTTTCAAGGCTTTTTGCCTTGAGATCTTCCATGTTACATTGAAGATAAGTTATCAATTAATCATTCAATATGTCTATGTGTTGTTTGATTTTATCTTATTCTTGTCTTTTGATTAACATGTTAGGCTAAATTTATCTTGTGTTTGCTTAGATCTAATGAAACCTAGCTATTGATTATTGGTTGTTAGTGTGTTATTAGTTGTATTGGATGATTGTTTATCTATGTTAGGCTTAAGAAAACTGGCTAACTTCCTATTCGGTAACTTGCTTGAACGTCTTAAGAAACATGAACCAAATGCGTACTAAAGGTTTTTATGGTTGTATTTAATGCACAAGCGAATTCTAGTGATCCCATGTTAGGAGCTTCCTAGCCGGCTCGACATAGGAGTGAAGTAGGAGCTTGTAGAGTTGGGGAAGTAAGTACGCCACCCCACGAATGGTAGTAAGGAATACACCCGTCATCCACGCGACTAATACACACTAATTAACCGGTAAAAGATAGTTAGGGAGTAAGGAAATCTAAGTAAACACATTTCTCTACACATAAGTTTCTCACCAACATTTTATTTTCAGTTATTTTATTTTATTTGCATCCGTAGTAATTTTGGGTTAGTTGACTAGCAACTAATTCCGCCCACTCTTTCAAAACCGAGATTTTACTTGCTTTCATAAAAATATAAAAACATAAAAAGAATCTTCCTCAACCCTTAGACCTAATTAGAGTAGTCTTTCACACCTAACGAACACTATTCCCTGTGGAGAACGATCAATCCCCCGTACTTACCACTACACTATACTACATCGGTCAGGTACACTGCCTGGTGGGGTTGTAAGCCTCTTGAGATCCCTCGAGAGGTAAAACCTGTTGTAAGGTTGCAAAACCCACGCATCAGCGAGAAGCGGAGAAATTGTAAGATATACCATTTAAATCACAATATTTTCCGAATTGCACTTCGTTATCAAATTCCCGACCATGGTCCGTCCTAATAGATACTATGGAACATCCTAGTTTCTTTTGAATCATTTTACTAAATATTTCAAACTTATTAAAGGCTTCGGTTTTATCACTTAAAAATCTAGTCCACGTGTATCGTGAATAGTCGTCTACAATTACCAAGGTATATCGGTTACCTCCGTAACTCCGCACTGCGGATGGACCAAAAAGGTCCATGTGTAATAATTCTAGGCATCTAGTAGTGGAGACTATATTCTTAGCTTTGTGACTAGCGTGTGCTTGTTTTCCCATTTTACAAGCATCGCAAAAGTGTTGGTCATATCTTAGGTTTGGCAAATTTCTAACTAATTCCTTAGAGGCTAGGGATTGTATTTGTTGCATATTAGCGTGACCTAATCTTCTATGCCACAATGTAGAGTTTTCATCTAATGTTGCTAGACATATTTTATCTTCCGGTTTATTTCCTAGTTTCATTACATATACTCCACCTTTCCTAATTCCTCTACCTATGACCTTTTCGTCCTTAACTATTTCGCTATCTCTATCGGTAAAGGTAACTCTACACTTATTATCACATATTTTTCCTATACTAAGCAAGTTGTATGTTAAATTATCTACATGCTCAACATTTTCAATAGTTAGAGAGTCTTGAGAAATCGTACCTTTGCCAATGATTTTACCACGAAAGTCACTACCGAAAATAACGTTACCTCCGTTGTAAGACTTGTAAGAGGAGAATAGCTTGCGATTCCCCGTCATGTGTTTTGAGCATCCACTATCCTTAATCCATTCGTCAGGCTCCAAATTTATTCCTAGGCATATTTCATCGGTAGCTTGAGCTACAAGACATTTTTCGTCGTTTGCTTTGTCTGCTTCGTCTTTGTCACTATCAGTCCATGCTCCACTAACAAAGGCACTTTGGTAATCATAACCCGGTGGCTTCGGACATTCGCCAATGAGATGGTTTGGACTTCCACATCTAAATCACTTTCTTTTCCCGTAGTTATCATTCCTACTTCTTTGGAGCGATCTTCTTTCATCTCGTGGTTGTCTTGTGAATCTTCCTCGTCTCTTAAAGAATTTTTTGAACTCTCTTACGGCCATTGCATATTCTTCGTCTTCACTATCGTCACTTGAATCGTGATCATCACTAATTTCCTTTTTGACTTTTAGCGCAAGTGATTTTATTTGATCTTTCTTGCTCTTGACCGTTTCCGAGTCTCTCTTTATAATTTCTTCATGAACCTTCAAGTTGCCGATAAGTTCATCAAGCGATAACGTCATCAAGTTCTTCGATTCTTCAATAGCCGTGACCTTCGCGCGCCATTTTGGATGTAATTCCCTAAGAAATTTCCTTACACAATTTTTGCTAGAAAAAGTTTCATCAAGTGCTTTTAAACTTGTGATGATAGTGTTAAATTTAGCGAATGCATTATCAATAGATTCCTCTTCAGGAATTGTAAATTGTTCATATTGTTGAACAAGAAGATCTATTTTGTTATCTTTGACTTGACTATTACCTTGGTGAGTGATTAGTAAAGAATCCCAAATTTCTTTTGCGGTTTGACACATAAAAATTTGTTCATATTCTTTACGTGGTAACGCATTATAAATTACCATTTTAGCCTCATTATTTTTTGCTAGTTTCTTTTTCAAATCATCATTTTGTTTTTCAAAAGGTGCAATTTCATCTATTTTAGTTAAAGGATTATTTTGAATAGGGGGAAAATCACCATAGGTAATAACATGCCAAAGATCAAGATCTTTTGATTTCACATAAGTTTCGAATCTATTTTTCCAATAAAGAAAACCATCACTCTCAAATAGTGGTGGTCTTTGCATGGATTTCCCTTCTAAATATTTTTCAGATTCCATAGATCGTTTCAAGTTTTAAAATACAGTTTATTTTAAAAATCTTGTTTGACGTGGCTCTTGATACCAATTGTGGAAAACTAGAAGGAGGGGTTGAATAGTTTTACGTCTTTTTAATTTATTATAAAAGCTTTGTTTATTTTTGAAGACTTAGATTCGACTTTATGTGAACTCAACTCTTGAACAATATGAACAAATATAAGTAGATCTAAATTAACAATGCAAGTAAAGTAATGAAATGAAATGAAAGAGAGAGATGGAAAGATCTAACCGCGAGACAAAGGATTTATAGTGGTTCGGCTACAAGGACACCTTCCTTGCCCTACTCCACTCCCCAAGCACCTAACTCGAGAGTTTTCTTCACTATATCAACAAGCTCTCTTATGGCGGAGAAAACCTTACACAACTTTCGCTTACACCGGTTTAACGACACAAAGCTAAATGTCGAGTTCTAATCATAGCTAGAACCAATCTCACAACTTCACACAACTAATTCACAACTTTTTCACACCGGCTTCACCACTTCTTCACAACGGCTTCACAACTTCTAAACTACTTATGTACTCTTCTACTTCTTCACACCTTCACTACTTACACACCTTAACTTCTTCACACCTTCACTACTTACACACCTTAACTTCTTCACACCTTCACAACTTACACACTAATCTAGCCTAACCAACTATACTCACACTAATCTAACATGTTGATGCAAATAATGTTCTAAAAACGTTATTTATATCTTTCGATTACTTCACGTTTTGAGGATGACAAAATGTGAACTCACGTTACGTTAAAATTAACGTTAACAAGTTTTTAATCGGAAGATCCCGTCTCTACGCAAATCACTCTTGAACAAAGTTACAACTTGAACTAGTGATCAAAGAAGTGAATTTATGTTTTGAAAATTCACATTTTAAATGGGACAAAACATTTTTTCAAAAATACACATGACAAATTATTTTTGAAATATTAAGAAATGTTTTAATGGAAAAATTAGTTTGAAAATCACAACAGCTATTTTCCCCCCCAAAATCATCTCCAACCTTCCCCAAATAAGTTTTCACCAGAAAAGACAAAATTTGGAGCGTCCTAGTCTACCACGGTACCGTTAAATTTAACGGAGCCGTGGGTTATTTAAAGGAGCCGTCCGTACTATTTTTTCTGTAACGTTCAGATTTTCTTTGCCTATAAATACCAACCCCTTTCACACTTTTAGGCAACCTTCACACACAGAAAAATCCCTTAGCTAAATCCTCTCACACCTTTCACTTCTTAGGTTCATTTAGATTAGTTTTTCTTTGTTTCAAGAGTGATCCAATCATCCTTCAAGTGATCCTCTTCATACCTCTTCATTAGCAAGAGAAGAACACAAGTATCCAAGTTGATACAAGGTGTTGTCATCCCTCTTCATTAGCAAGAGAAGAACTCAAGTAATCAAGAAGATACTAGAGTTATAGTTGATAGGTTTTTGTAACACTTGTTACAACCTTGTTGTGTCTTAGCATACATCAAGTTTATTTCCTTTTTGTGAGTGAGAGTGAAGATCAAGTGTGATCTATAGAGATAGTGAACATCTCTTGAAGCCATTGGGCTTGTGTGATTGATCAAGAAGATCAAGGGTCATTAGGTTAGTGTTAGTTGAGTAGAGTGAAGTGAGTGTTGATCATTGTGATCGTGTTGAGATCTTGGTGATCTCTTGAAGCCACTGGGCTTAAGTGTTTGGTCACGTGGACCTTGGTAGATTGGTGCTAGCTAAGATTAGCACTCGACATCTAGCTTAGTGTCGGTAATAGGATAAGCGACGTGTACGGTTTTCTCCGCCTGAAGGGAGGTTGTTGATATAGTGTTTGAAACTCTCGAGTGTGGTACTCGGGGAGTGGAGTAGGGCGAAGAAGAGCTTCGTAGCCGAACCACTATAAATCCTCTGTCTCGGTTTGATCTTTCCAACTCTACTCTTTACTTTTATTAGTTATTATTACTTAGCTTAGTGTGTAGTTCATATTGGTGTTGATTGATTACACATAGAGTTCGAATCAAAGTTTCCAATAGCATACTTTTAAAACAATATTTTTAAAAGAAGTTTTTAAACCGGTAAACTATTCAACCCCCCTTCTAGTTTCCCACAATTGGTATCAGGAGCCACGTCAGTCAAGATTTTAAAGTATATTGTATTTTAAAACTTGAATCGATCAATGGATTCCGACAAATATCTAGAAGGGCAATCTATGCAAAGACCACCACTTTTCGAAACTGATTGTTTTATTTATTGGAAAACAAGATTCGAAACGTATGTGAAATCAAAAGACATTGATCTTTGGCATGTTATTACCGAGGGTGACTTTCAACCTATTCAAAAGAATCCGGAAACTAAAAAGGATTAAATAGTTTCTTATGATAAACAAAGTGATGAACTAAAAAGGAAATTACCCAAAAATAATGAGGCTAAAATGATGATTTATAATGCTTTGCCTAAAAAGGAGTTTGAAAGAATTTTCATGTGTAATACGGCAAAAGATATTTGGAAAACCTTGTTAGTCACTCACCAAGGTAATAACCAAGTCAAAGAGAACAAGATAGATCTTCTTGTTCAACAATATGAACAATTCTCCATTTCGGAGGATGAGTCAATAGATAATGCTTTTGCTAGATTTAATACTATTATCACTAGTCTTAAAGCTCTTGATGAAGATTATTCTAGTAAGAACTATGTTAGGAAGTTCCTTAGAGCTCTACATCCTAAATGGAGAGCAACGGTCACCGCCATAGAAGAGTCAAAGGACTTGGCAGCATTGTCACTCGATGAACTTATAGGAAACTTGAAAGTTCACGAGATGATCATCAAGAAAGACTCTGACATTGTCAAAGGCAAAAGCGAGAGAGTTAGATCTCTAGCATTAAAAGCCAAGAAGGAGTCTAGTGATGAGGAATGTTCGAGTTCCGGTAGTGAAGATGAAGAGTACGCACTAGCCGTTAGGTACTTTAGAAAGTTCTTTAGGAGGAAAGGTAGATTTCCTAGACAATCTCGCGATGAGAAGAAGTCATCCCAAAGAAATCATGATGAAAGAAAAGGGACAAGTGATAGGAGATGCTATAGATGCGGAGATCCTAATCACTTCATAGGAGAATGTCCTAAGCCACCAAAATCCAACAACCAAAGAGCCTTTGTAGGAGGTTCTTGGAGTGATAGCGGTGAAGAAGAAGAGAAGAAGCCTAACGATGAAACGTGCCTAATGGCTCAAGCTTCTAACAAGGTACATTCCGACTCTTCTTATTATAGTGATAATAATTCGTTAGTAGATGACAGTGAATTACATGACGAATACAACAAACTATGCGTAGTTAGTACTAAGATCTTAGGTAGAAACACAAAGCTAAAATTAAAATTAAAAGAACTAGAACTACAAGTCTTAGAACTAAATGATCAAGTCAAGAAACTTGAGAAAAACAAGGAAGTAGACTTAGGATGCGGGTCATGTATTAGTCTTCAAGTAGAAAATGAAAAACTTAAAGAAAATGCTTTAAGAATCATTAAGTTTGATGAAGGAACTAAAAAGCTTAATGATATACTTGAAAATATTAGATATAGTGAACATGACCGTTCGGGTTTAGGATTTGACCCAAATCAGGCTTCTACAAGTGGTACTAAACAAGTAAAATTTGTAATGCCTGAAAAGTCCATGTCTGAAGGTGACGGCACCATTAACGGCACAGACGGCACCACTAAACTTAGTGGTACCGTGGTACCGTGTGGTGCTGAGGACAAAACTCGGTCAATTCTGAAAAGTAACTTAAGTCCTAAACCAAGTCACGTAGTTGTAAATAGAACTAAAGTGTCTACTCCAAGTAGAGAGGAAACCAAAGGCTTTAACAAACCATTGTCATCTCCCGAACATGGATTTGTAAAGCGTGACACTAGGTCAACTACTCCTCCACCAAGAAAGGTAAACTCTCCCAAACCTCGGTCTAGAACTCCTCTACCGAGAGGTAACTTTAGAAGACCAAATCATCCAAGTAACTTTCCCGTAACTTGGAATGATCGTCCACCACAAAGTTACTTACCATGGGAAATGTGTCCTCCATTCTCACATCCTAAACTAACGCAACAAATGCGTAGGATGTTTAACTCTAACAACTTTGGACCCATGAGATATTGGGGACCAGATGTTTGAACATTTGTTTTGCTAGGAAAACATGAGTGTAAATAAACCTTGGAGTCTAACAAAAGGAGTATGATGCGTTATCAAGCAAATCCGGTGATGCAATAGTCAAGTCGTGTCTTTCATGCTTAACATCCAACAAAGGTACCCTAGTCTTCTAGTTTTAAGAGCAAACACCTCAGGCACAGGTACGCTTTCTTAAAACACCCTTGTTGATAGAAATGCTAAGCATGTAGTAGTGTTAGAATCTAACTTGGTAGGCACTGTCATAAAGAAACAGAAATTCACAATTCATCATTACGAACTCAACTTGTCCAGAAATATTCGATGATCGCTTCAAGATCATGCGTGACAAGTTTGAAACGAAAATGATGAGTGAATTAAGTTTCTTCCCTGGCCCGTAGATAACTCAACCTAAAGAAAGTATCCACATAAACCTATGTATACTATATATGTATAAGATACTTAGATTAGACAAATACTAATCTATACTAATGCCCATATCCGTGATAACGAGTCTCACAAGAGACGATGAAGGTGAGTACAAGGATATAACTAGGTTAGGGGCACAATAGGTAAAGTAGTTTACCTAACGGCAAGTTGGTCCATTATCATAAATAGTGTTGGCTTTGTGCCCACTTGTAAGAAGTGTCCCAAAACTTCTTACATCAAAGTGTTTAATGTATCATACGATGCATTGAAAATACTACACACTTGAGACTATGATATCTCAAGGAGACGGTTGTAGAAAATGTTTCTATACCAACTCTGATAATGTGAGAGTTAATGTGGATTGAGACATAAAGAGCAATGTTTGTACCTTCATAGGTTTGTTAACAAACTTCTTGGTTCCCCAAGAAACAAACTACTCTTGCTATTTCCACGACCGAAGCCGAGTACGCAAGCGCCGGAAAGGCATGACAACAAACACTATAGATGAGACAACTCCCTATGAAGAGTAGCAGTCAAGATGCCATTGGACTTGTCCGGGAACCCTATAGTTTGCTCATGAATGAAGCTCGTCGAAGTACGTCATCTCCCCGCGGAAAGACATCTCCTCCGTCATGATAACGTCGAAAGAGAAATCTTTTCTTTGAAAAGTATATCTTCTCAACTTAACCTTTACATTCTCGTCAAATGACCTCTTAATACTCCATTGGAAATATTAATGTCATCTCTCACGTCCCATCATATGAATTTTCAAGTCATTCCTCATATCCCGCTCATGACTATTTCAATATTTCTATGAAAATATTAAAGTCATCCCTCGCGTCATACCTTATAACCTTTCATCCCCTCTTATGACTATTTGAATATTTCTCCGGAAATATTGAAGTCATCTCACACATCCATCTTATTCTTGACTCATGACCCTTGAATATTTCATTGGAAATGTCAAGTCATTCCCTAAGCCTCATCTCATGACTTCGTAATATTTCACTGGAAATATTAACGTCATTCCTCGCATCTCGTTATATGACTTTTCAAGTCATTCCTCTCATCCCGCTCATGACTATTTGAATATTCCTTCAGAAATATTAAAGTCATCCGTCACGTCATACCTCATAACCTTTCATCCCTTCTATGACCTCTCGAAAGTTTCGCGGGAAACATTGAAGTCATTCTCTACAAATCGCCCATGACTTTTTTAAGTCATACTTTTCACTCGTCACATGACTCATGAATATTTCACGGGAAATATCAAGTCATTCCTCGTGTTGCGTACTCCGACTAATTAAATATTTCATGGGAAATATTATAGTCATCCTCCTAAACACAACTCATAACTTCTATTTATTTCACGGGAAATACTAGAAGTAAATCCTCATCCAATGACAACTTAGTCAATTTCCTCGGAAACACTAAGGTCATTTCCGGTCATCCCATTTAATCATCTTTCGTCAAAAAGTTTGTTAGGTATAAACTTTTTCCTCGTGTCAAAAAGTCTTACTAAATAAGTAAGATTAATCAGCCAAAAGTCAAAACAGAAGAAAAACTGGACCATCAGACATACGGCTCCACTAAAGAGCCACGGCTCAACTAATGTTTAGTGGAACCGTGGAGCCGTGCATCTGATAAACGCGCCCAGTTACTCTTTTCTTCTGCACAAATTTTCCAAACACACAAAACCACTTCCACTTGCTGTCAAAACCGAATCATAACACCATAATTCAATTAATCTTTTGCAAATCAAGATTGAGGCATTGAAATTAACAAATCCTAACCACAACATCATCAATTGTAAGTAATTCACTCTTAATTTCTTTTAATTTGAGTCTAGGGTTTGTTCTTGAGTATAAATCCGAATTGGGAATTTTCAAAATTAGTTAAACCCTTGTGAAATTAAGACTAGGATTAGACAATGTAGCATTCACATGATTCCCTAAACCTAGGATTTCCAAAAACCCATTTGTGTTGCAAAACCTAATCCGAAATTAACAACAAAAATTGGATTATGGTTGATTGCTTGTAGTGGAATCATGTTTAGGATGATTAAAATTGGATTAGGAACGTTCTGTATTAAAGCTTTTCAATCTTAAAGCTTGTTGGCGCCATGTTGAGGCATTTTCCAAACACCCCAATTCGATCATTTTTCGAAAAACTTCACAAGTCTAGGTTCATGAAACTTTTTTTCATGCATTGTTGATGCAAATTAAAAACATTTTTGCATGCATACATGAACTCTCAAATATGACTCGAAGTACATAATTGATATGTATTGTTTGACATATTTGATTGAGCAAAAGTGAAGTTAGGAGCGTTTGGGTAATCTCTTTAGGATAGTTTTAGAGTCGAGATTGCCGCACCTTCACATTGTTTGCATTTAGGCACACACACTAGAAGTGTAATCATTAAAATGTAACGAACTAACATATACAAAAATATTTTTTTTATAGATAAACAATGCCTCGAAATGATTATCAAGATACCAAACCATACATTCTTAGTACTCTTGAAAATCTAAACATTCCCGATGAGCAAAGAGCTTATCTCGCTAAAGTCCAAAATCGATACATACACGAAGGGCGTGTAGTCGATGCACTCTATGTCACGACAGACAACATCAGTGCCTGTTTCCCTTCTATCGAGTTCGATTGTTTATACAAGATAAACGATCAAGTCTGTCCTTGTTTTATTCTCGAGTTCTATAGTCGTGTCCGTACCTACACCGATCTTGACGGAAACGTCTTTCTTGATTTTTGGATTCGACACCAAAATATCATATTGTCTGTCACCGAGATTGGTCACATTCTCGGTATTCCCTCATATGGTCAGTGTGCATTCACTAAAGACCATTCTCTAGAGTCTCTTTACTACAATCTTGAGAACGAAGGTGCCTATTGTACCGAAGTTCCCGACATTGAAGTAATTAAACAAGTAATTCAAATCCCTCGAGTCACCAACACGTATAAAAAACGTGATGGTTCCATCGTCTACCTCGACCCAAACAAAATATACCTCAAAGAGCTCCGTCCCGATATTAGAAATTGGGAACTTCTTCTGCGTGAGAACGCATTAAGCCTTGCAGGCAACCGTGATCACGTTCCGGAAAGTCTTGCCCACATGCTCTACTATCTTAGTATCGAGGAACCTTACAACCTCGCATACTACATGGTCAAACGGATGGCCAGTATTCATCGTCGTTCCGATGAGCTCATGCCATACGGAATGTTGCTTATTCGTTTATTCAGGTGGGTTATACAAACCTACCCATCTCTCAATGATGTCGACTATGTCCTAGTCAATCCAGTTATGAAACCACTTGGTGGACAACAACGTCGCACAAAGCAACGTAAGGACAAAGGGTCCAAACATGGTCGTAAATCCACTTCCGATATTCCCCATTCTTCCTCCTCATTCGGTCACAGTTTGTCATCTTAACCCATGGATGAGGATGATGATGAGGTGAACGAAGAAGGAACGTCTCGTCCTAATAATCCCTCTCCCGACACCTTCTTTGACAACCTTGATACCTCATCATTTCGACGTACAACCGACCTCGAAAACGGGATGGTCAACCTATCCCACGTGATGAGAAGGCAAACCAAAATGTACAATCGACAAGTCTCAATGCATGAGCAAACTATCGGAGGATTCAAGTCCATTGGCAAGGTGATCAAAGGGCTTGGGAACAAGATCAAAAAGTTGCGGAAGAAACGAGACTAGTTAGGATTAGCTTAAGTAGTACTATTAACTTAAGTATTATTAAGCTATTATAAATAAAGTCATGGCATTAACTTGCTTGGAATGTTCCCTTTTTAACATTTTAACACTTCAACATGGTTAATTCTCTTGTTAATTAATCCTCATGTTGGTTTATCTTGCCTAACTCATGCATGTTAGCTTACTTTATTACATGCACTAGATGTTAAAAATGCTTGGATTCATGCATGCTTAATAGCTACCTAAATACATAGATGATCACATGATCATGTTAGTTGCTAGTTGAAACTAGCTTTAGGAATTCTATGTGTTTAGTGATTTGAGGCTTTGAGATTTGCAGCCAATGGATTCCCCAGAAAATTACCCCATTTAGGCTGCCTAAAACCTGCAGACCTGGAAAGAAGGTCAAAAGATCCCACGGCTCCATTAAATAGGCCACGGCTCCACTAAATTTAGTGGTGCCGTAGCACCTTTAATGGTGCCGTGCCTCTGGAAGACGAAAACTGCTATTCTCTTCCACTTTTTGACTTCTTTTCCCTGAAAAACTGCAACCATAACCTGATTCCCATGCACCCAAATCCCCAAATCCAATATTTCAAACTTGCATGCTTATGATTTGGCTATTTAAGCTAACATTATGCATTGCCATCCTTACACCCATCCTTACACCTTCACACTCACCATACCACCATCATGGGATCAAGAGTATTCAAGAAACAAAGATTCTACATCAAACCAACAAATGAAACCACTCAAATTGATCAATAGGGTCAAGAGTACTCACACATCACAAGTCTCACCAAACACCAAAGAGACAATTTTCATTGATCTCACCTTGGATGATGAAGATGATACACACACACCCATAACCTCAACCAAATCATCATCTTCTTTCACTACACCCCATGCTCCATCCAAGGCAACATCAACCAAACCAACATCCTCATCCTCCATAACCTTTAGAACCAACACACCTTTAACCTTCACCCCATCATCTTCACCATCACCACAACCTTTAGCCCTCACACTAGCCCTATCACCCATATCACCTTTTGAACTTACCACCAACACATCATCATCTTCCCTATCACCATCACCTCAACCTTTAATGGGTCATCCCATTCTTTATCCCCTACAACCACACACCTTGAGTTGTGCTTGTTGTCACCACAACCTACTCCTTATCATGGGCCTTAAAGATGAATTGAGTCTTCAATTCTCCTACCTTGAACACCTCCTCACACCACCACAAGGACCCATCATTTTACCACCTCCACCACCACATAGCCCAACCAACTAAACATAGTCATGTTTAGTTTTTCCCAATAAATACCTAGGAACCCTTTTGCAGTTGGAAGCAAATCTAGAAGCCTCATGTTACTTTAGATGTTTATGTGTCTTCTTGTTAGTTTAATTTGCTTTCCTATTGTAGTCATACTTATGTATGACATTTATTTTATACTTATGTAATGGGCTTTTCATTTTGGCTACTTAGCCATAATTCTTTTATTGTGGTTGGATATTTGTCTTATGTGCTGCTTGTTAGATATTGTTTATTTGCCATCTAACCTTGTCTTGTAGCACGAACCATTGCTCGATTCCTTTGTGTTCTCCAAATGAGGAGGAGTACACATCAAGGGGGAGCCTTAACCACCTTTTTGATTTGACAAAAAGGGGGAGAAATGGGAGTAAACTCATTAAAAACTTGTTAAAACTAATTATAACCTAAAATGAGTTTATATTTTGTCATCATCAAGAAGGGGGAGATTGTTGATGCAAATAATGTTCTAAAAACGTTATTTATATCTTTCGATTACTTCACGTTTTGAGGATGACAAAATGTGAACTCACGTTACATTAAAATTAACGTTAACAAGTTTTTAATCGGAAGATCCCGTCTCTACGCAAATCACTCTTGAACAAAGTTACAACTTGAACTAGTGATCATAGAAGTGAATTTATGTTTTGAAAATTCACATTTTAAATGGGACAAAACATTTTTTCAAAAACACACATGACAAATTATTTTTGAAATATTAAGAAATGTTTTAATGGAAAAATTAGTTTGAAAATCACAACAGCTATTTTCCCCCCCCAAAATCAGCTCCAACCTTCCCCAAATAAGTTTTCACCAGAAAAGACAAAATTTGGAGCGTCCTAGTCTACCACGGCTCCACGGTACCGTTAAATTTAATGGAGCCGTGGGTTATTTAACGGAGCCGTCCGTACCATTTTTTCTGTAACGTTCAGATTTTCTTTGCCTATAAATACCAACCCCTTTCACAGTTTTAGGCACCCTTCACACACAGAAAAATCCCTTAGCTAAATCCTCTCACACCTTTCACTTTTTAGGTTCATTTAGATTAGTTTTTCTTTGTTTCAAGAGTGATCCAATCATCCTTCAAGTGATCCTCTTCATACCTCTTCACTAGCAAGAGAAGAACACAAGTATCCAAGTTGATACAAGGTGTTGTCATCCCTCTTCATTAGCAAGAGAAGAACTCAAGTAATCAAGAAGATACTAGTGTTATAGTTGATAGGTTTTTGTAAAACTTGTTACAACCTTGTTGTGTCTTAGCATACATCAAGTTTATTTCCTTTTTGTGAGTGAGAGTGAAGATCAAGTGTGATCTATAGAGATAGTGAACATCTCTTGAAGCCATTGGGCTTGTGTAATTGATCAAGAAGATCAAAGGTCATTAGGTTAGTGTTAGTTTTGTAGAGTGAAGTGAGTGTTGATCATTGTGATCGTGTTGAGATCTTGGTGATCTCTTGAAGCCACTGGGCTTGAGTGTTTGGTCACGTGGACCTTGGTAGATTGGTGCTAGCTAAGATTAGCACTCGACATCTAGCTTAGTGTCGGTAATAGGATAAGCGACGTGTACGGTTTTCTCCGCCTGAAGGGAGGTTGTTGATATAGTGTTTGAAACTCTCGAGTGTGGTACTCAGGGAGTGGAGTAGGGCAAAGAAGAGCTTCGTAGCCGAACCACTATAAATCCTCTGTCTCGGTTTGATCTTTCCAACTCTACTCTTTACTTTTATTAGTTATTATTACTTAGCTTAGTGTGTAGTTCATATTGGTGTTGATTGATTACACATAGAGTTCGAATCAAAGTTTCCAATAGCATACTTTTAAAACAAGATTTTTAAAAGAAGTTTTTAAACTGGTAAACTATTCAACCCTCCCTTCTAGTTTCCCACATAACAAGTATTCACAACTTATACAAATAAATGAATGATTTACAATAATGATACACCAACAACTTGGATGGAAGAAATACACCAAGTTGTAATACTTCTTGTCTTGAAGGATAGAAGTATTCTTCTTTTGCACTTGAGAGGTTGAAGCTTTGGATCACTTGAAACAAAAGCTTAAGAGTATATGATCAAAGGATTTAGAGAGATAGAAGAAGAGATTTAGAACAGAAAGTTTGAGGTGCAAAAGGTGAGAAAAAGTCCAGGGGAAAACCAGTATTTATAGGCAAAAACTGGACAGCTGGAGGAGTGGGGCGGTCCCCTTAAAATTAAGGGGGCCGCCTTGTATAATTAAGGGGGCCGCCCCTCAAGACCGTTGCCCAGTTTTGTCTTTTTGTGGGGAAGGTTTTTCTGGAACATTTTTTCCATTTTTGGTTGAAAATTTGAATTCATAAATTTATAATGGATTAAACCTTTTTATTTATTACCAAAAATGTTTTTCTAAAAGATATAAAATGTTTTTGACATTTTATAAAAAATCTTAGTGTTTAAGAAAATGTTCCTTTGATCATATAATGCATTAAGCATTTGTTCATTCATACCTTGAGTGATTGAGTTGTTAAAATAGATATTTACAACTAAATACTTGTTTACGTCATATTTTTTTCGTTTAATGATTTTACATTTTGTGATTATCAAAACGTAGAGATATCAAAAAATATTAATAACGTGTTTAGGCATTATTTATATCAACATAATTCTTGGGTGTATAGAGATTCGAGACGAGTAAAATGTTGTGTAACTTGTGTGTTGAAATTGAGAGAAATCAAGGCCAAGTTAAGGGTGTTCAGCCGAGTGAGTTAACAAGAATTTAATAGAGTTGGGTTGGGCTGTGAATAGTAACAGGCCAAAAGTTAGGCCAGGAATAGTAAGGTGATCCGATTGGTTATAATCAGTGTGTTGGATTCGTTGTGGTCCGTGTGTGAGCTCATTCCAATGTGTTTGTATTATGTTAACAAAATTTAAAATTTTGCCCATAAAAATGGTTAACTAAACTGTATTAGAAATTTAATACTTGATTAGCATGTACAAATTATTGGGGAATTGTACAGATTGCTACAGTACCTACCCGTCAAACAGAATTCCATCCCGGAATTAAATCTAAGATAGTTGTGGGGTGTCTATGGGAATAAATGGGGGTATTTGTCGCGAATTTTATCTTCATATTCCCATGTGTACTCTGGTCCTCGTTTAGAGTTCCATCGAACTTTGACAATGGGAATACGGTTTTATTTTAGTTTTTTTCACCTCCATGTCCATAATTTCTACTGGTTCTTCTATGAATACGAGTTTCTCATCAAGTCTGATTTCTTTTAGTGGGATGACAAGAGTTTCATTTGACAAACATTTCTTCAGTTGTGAAACATGAAATGTGGGGTGTACTCTACTGAGTTCTTCTGGGAGCTCGAGTTTGTAAGCAACTGGACCAATCCTTTCAAGGATTTTGAATGGTCCAATGTACCTAGGATTCAACTTTCCACGCTTTTCAAAGCGTACCATTCCCTTCCATGGGGAAACTTTTAACATAACCCTGTCACCAATTTGAAATTCCATGGGTTTTCGTCTTACATCAGCATAACTCTTTTTTCTGTCACGAGCAGCTTGTAGTCGTTGCCTGATCTTAAAAATCTTTTCAGTCATTTCGTGTATTAGTTCTGGTCCTGTGAGTTGTATGTCACCAACTTCTGCCCAACAAACAGGCGATCTGCACTTTCGACCATAAAGTGCTTTAAATGGTGCCGCCTTGATGCTGGCATGGTAACTGTTGTTGTAAGAAAATTCAGCCAATGGCAAGTGTTTATCCCAACCTTTTCCAAAGTCTATAACACATGCTCGGAGCATGTCTTCTAAGATTTGGATCGTTCTTTCACTCTGCCCATCAGTCTGAGGGTGATAAGCGGTGCTCATATCTAGATGTGCACCGAGAGCTTTTTGTAGAGTTTGCCAAAATCTTTAGGTAAATCGGCTATCTCTATCTGAGATGATGGAGATTGGAACTCCATGTCGAGTCACTATTTCCTTGAGATACAACTGAGCGAAGGTGCTCATCTTGTCAATTTCCTTGATTAGTAGGAAATGAGCGGACTTGGTGAGATGATCAATGATGACCCAGATGTTGTCCAATCCAGTTGACGTCTTTGGTAACTTGGTGATGAAATCCATGGTAATTCTTTCCTATTTCCATACTGGTAGTTCAGGTTGTACAAGCAATCCCGAAAGCTTTTGACTTTCCGCCTTGAGTCTTGAACAAGTCAAACATTTCGCAACATACTCAGCGATGTCGGCTTTCATGTTTGGCCACCAATAAATCTTTTTGACATCCTGATACATCTTATCAGAACCTGGGTGAATAGAGTACTTGGATTTGTGAGATTCATGCATGATGAGGTCTCGAATACCTTCGTAGAGAGGAACCCAATTTCTTTCTTTGAAACACAGCATACCGTCTGATCTTTTTACAAAACCATTTTCATTCTCGGGCATACCGTAAATCTTCTCATGGGGTTTGTTTTCTTCTTTGAGAGCTTCTGCTTGGGCAACGAGGATTTGTGACGGAAGGGGTGAACAAATGGTCATTCCCAGAGATCGGACTCTAAGGGGTTTGATTCTTTCTTTTCTGCTCAAGGCATCAGCCACAACATTCGCTTTACCGGGGTGATAGCGAATTTCACAATCGTAATCGTTGAGCAGTTCTAACAATCGGCGCTGTCTCATGTTCAGCTCTTTTTGATCCAGTATGTGTTGAAGACTCTTGTGATCGGTGAAAACTGTGCACTTGGTACCGTACAAGTAATGTCTCCAAATCTTAAGAGAAAAGACCACTGCTCCTAGTTATAGATCATGAGTGGTGTAGTTTTCTTCATTTTTCTTGAGCTGTCTAGAAGCATAAGCTATCACTTTGCTTCTTTGCATCAATACTGCACCTAAACCGTGATGTGATGCATCCCAATACACCACGAAGTCTTCATTTCCTTCAGGTAGTGCTAAGATGGGTGCTTCGCAGAGTTTCTGTTTTAAGAGTTGAAAAGCTGACACTTGTTTTTCTTCCCAGATATACTTCTTGTTTTTATGGGTCAATTCGGTCAAAGGCTTTGCAATCTTTGAAAAGTCTTCTATGAACCTTCTGTAGTAACCAGCAAGACCTAGAAATTGACGAATCTCGGTTGGGGTGGTAGGAGATGCCTAACCTTTAACTGCCTCGATCTTTGCAGGATCTACGTGGATACCTTGACTATTGATGATATGGCCAAGGAATTGTACTGTGGGAATCCAAAAATCACATTTTGAGAATTTAGCGTACAACTTTTCATTCTTGAGCAACTCCAAAATGGTCCTCAAGTGTTCAGCATGTTCTTCTTTGCTGCGTGAGTAGATTAAGATGTCATCGATGAACACGATCACGAATATTTACAAGTAAGGTTTGCATACTCGGTTCATTAAATCCATGAACATTGCGGGTGCATTGGTGAGACCAAATGGCATTACTTGAAATTCATAATGCCCATAACGTGTTCGGAAGGCTGTTTTGGGAATGTCTTCTTCCCTAACTCGTAGCTGATGATATCCCGACCTCAGATCAATTTTCGAGTCGACACTCGATCCTTGTAACTGGTCAAATAAATCGTCAATCCTAGGCAATGGATATCGATTCTTTACGGCGAGTTTGTTCAGTTCCCTGTAATCAATACACATTCGGAAAGTTCCGTTCTTCTTTTTGACAGATAGGACTAGTGCTCCCCAAGGTGATGAACTTGGTCGGATAAAACCTTTATCTGACAGCTCTTTCAACTGTTCAGACAGTTCTTTCATTTTGGAAGGCGTTAACCGATAAGGTGCTCTAGCAACTGTTGCTACTCCAGGCACTAAATCAATTTGAAATTCTACTTGCCAAACTAGTGGAATACCGGGCAAGTCATCCGGAAATACTTCAAAAAAGTCCTTGACAACAGGCACTTCTTCAAGTTGTTTGTCCTCCGTTTCATTCTCCGTCACTTGAATCAAAAACACATGGCATCCTTTGTTCATGTACTTCATCGTCTTGATATACGAGATGATGTTGAGTTGAGTTTTACTGTGATCGCCGCGAACGATAAGAGTTTCACCATTAAGTGGAATTCGGACGACCTTCTCGTCACAGATGATTCTGGCGTGGTGCTTGGATAACCAATCCATGCCAATAACGACGTCAAAGCTACCAAGTTGGACAGGCATGAGATCAATGGGGAAAGGTTTGTTTAGAAGTGTTAGGGTGCAACCTTGGATCATTGTGTTGGTGTCTATGATGTTTCCGTTAGCTATTTCGATTTCATATGTAGTGTCTAGTTCTACGGGGGTAATATTAAGCAGTGAAGCAAATAAAGTAGACACAAAGCTCTTATCAGGTCCGGAATCAAATAATATTTTAGCATTGTGTTGGTTTAGTAAGAATGTACCCGTGACGACGCCGAATTCCTGTGGTGCGTTCCCGTCACCAAGCACATATGCTCACGCACGAGCAACGTTGTTCGGATTTTGTATTGGGCAGTTGTTCCTGTAATGCCCTTTTTCACCACAACCGTGGCACACTACTGCTATGGGCTGTGTATTTACACCCGTGGCTCAGTAGTCAGTCGTTTTGTGACCCACTTTTCGGTAATTTCCGCAAACTGCACGACAAGGCCCAGTGTGATGTAGTTTACATTGGTTGCACTAGGGTTGGGTTCCGATATAGGCTTTTTTCTCCTGTGGGTTCAGCTACATAAGCTCTAGCAGCTACATGTCTGCGATTTTGTTGGTGGCGGTGGTTGTTGCGGTTCTGTTGGTAGTTGTGGTTGCGGTTGTTGTTGTTGTTGTTGTTGTGGTTGGGGTTCCTGTTGTTATTGTTGTTGTTGTGGTAGTTGTTGTTGTTGTTGAGGTTTCTGTTGTTGTTGTGGTTGTTGTTGTTGTTGTGGGTGGTGGTTCTACGATTATCGAGACTTCGTTTGTGATCATTGTTTGCGGAGGTAGAACTCCGTTTGATTTCTCGTTCCAATAACCGTTGAGCTATTGTGATAGCTTCTTCAAGAGTTATCGGCTTTGACGAGGTGACGTTTCCCTCGATGCCTCGAGGCAGTCCCTCTACATACTTTTCCAGTGCTCTTTCAACATCTGGCACCATAGTTGGACATAGTACCGACAGTTCTTGGAACCTTCGGTTGTAGGTTCTTAAATCGTTCCCCTTTACAGTTAACTGGTGGAATTCTTCCTCCAATTTCCCGATTTCTGTTCGAGGGCAGTATTTCTTCAGCATTTTTGTTTTCAGTTCGACCCAGGATATCCCATACGCTTCTACCATACCCATGGTCTGGGCGGTAGAGTTCCACCATGATGCTGCATCTTCCCGAAGTTTTCCCATAGCAAAGGTAACCTTGCTATTATCTGGACAGTTGCACTGCATGAATACCGTTTTGGTACGCTCAAACCACTGAGCTAGTTCGGTGACTCCTTCGAAACCTTTGAAATAGGTTGGCTGGCAACCTATGAAATCTTTATATGTGCACTTGCGAGACGCAGATGCCTCGCTTTCAGCTGTGGATCAGTTGTTGTTACTCGAGCGGGCTATGGTAGCCGCTTGAGTCTCTAGAGCTGCTGCAACACTATCAGCTACCAGTTTTAGATAGCTGCAGGAGTCATAGCTGTTGCGGGAGTGGTTGTTTCCTTTCTTGTACGAGGCATTTTTCTGTTAATACCACAAGGAAACATAGATTTAGAATTCACATAATGACCATGTTAGAATACATTGAGTAATAAGGTGATTGTATACAATTTCTAACAATATTGTCACAGTGTGAAATTATAACCAATTTGAGAATCATAAAAGTCACGACATGTTTGGGTATTATCGTAAGTAAATGATCAACTTTTGGTATAGGATTGCTAAGGAACAAAGTGATTCATCATCTACAAAAGTTGAAGCTGAAGTTCAGCAACTTTCTCTTCATTCATCAAGTTTCTTTTGAAATTTTTCTTATTATGAGTTTGTAATTAAATTCCATTTGTATCATTCAAAGAACCATAACAATCACAAGTAACATCACGACATGTATGTATACAATCACAATACACATGGACAACCATAGCAGCATAAATCAACATCAGTATATAGTAAATCATAACCAACAACATATATTAATAACTTGAATCAATTTTGTTACATAACAGAATGATTACAAGGTCCTTTATTAATGCCACATGCAGCAGGCTAAGATGCCTCAAAACTATACAGATGTAAACTACGCCTAACAGCTGGAAGTCTCGTCCATGGGCCTTGTGAGCTGTGAAATCTTCTCCAGAAGCCTTTGTATGTCGTTCTGATGCTGGACCTGCATGTCTTCCACAAGGTTCTCTAATGTGTCAGCTCTGAGGCGTGCTTCCAAAGCTTCCATAATATGTCTATGTCCCTCCCATAGTGAGGCTGTTATGTGGGAGCGTGTCTCGAACATCTCTAACTGCATCTTAGTCAGACCGTCCTGAAGATCTATCCTATTGGATATGAGACCATGTAGAGTGCCGTTGACCGTCTCGGGGCGGTAAAGTGGTGTCCTGTCAACTATACTCAGGAGAATATCGATTTGCTCCTCATGACGCTCCAGACGCATCATGATGGTGAATGGAGTAGGTGTGCTGACTATTGCTGCCCGTGAGCTCTCTCCATATAACGTGCACTCATTGTGGCCATAGGATATCTTTGGGAGTACCTTAGAAGTTTAGAATCTGATCTCCGTTAGATCTGTGATTAGTGAGACGTTAGGTTCATTCTGCCTATGCGTATATTCTGTTTCCGTTCATTAAATATCTGGAATGAGTTGAACTCTCGTATTGCTTCCTGTTGACCTCTGTAGAACTCTCCACTAGTAATACAGTTAATCTGATTTGAAATTCTGTTCATATTCCATGTAAGCTTTTCAGAAGATCCACCTATCATCCAATTATGATTTATGGTTCTTTGAATCCGAATCAACCCAATTTGTCTCTTTCTAGGGAATCTGAACCCACTTTGTTTTTTGATTGAGTCATGAGAAACCTTTGGTCTGAAGATCTTTTGGAAGAGCCTCCTCGGGCATGAGAATATTACGATGATCTGTTGCGACTTATTATGATTTCGTTTCACCTTGCGAGTTCAAATTTCGAGGACGAAATTTTTCTGTTAGAGGGGAAGAGTTGTAAAACCCTAAAATCTAAATTCACATTTTATTTGACCATTTGAATATAACCTAAAGTCTAAATAAATAATTAAGTACTAAACACTATTAAAAACATAATATGTGCTATTTAATACAATTATATGAAATAATAATTTATTGAACATCAATGATTTAAATTGTTGATCGTATATAACCTTTATTCGCGTTGGAACACATTTATTAAATCTAGTTGTTAGTATCAATATTTCTTAACTGTATGACCAAAAATGAGCCTAATATTGGAATTTGGATAACATACATTTTATTGGAAAAAAAATAATACCACCTATTCTCCTAATAAATAAAAGATTTATTTCCCCTAATATTTTTGCCATCACACGTTTTGCTAGTTCCTAACATCCAATCTACGTACCTTTAAATTCCACAAATCTCGGCTTTATTATAGCCTAAATAACTGACAATTAGAAATTCAATCAAGCAACTTGAATGCACTTTATAACTTGCATGGGAAACACGTCATCCTTATTTTGGTTATAGCATGCTTCCTCTTCTCCCATTCATACGAGACACAATTGCTCTCTCTCAAATCTTTTCCTCATTGAACAACAGTATCCTTCCATTTATTTGCTCTCCCATTTGAACGCTTAGAGACAAATGAACACACCATCAAACCGTACTCGAGTTAACATTCATGTTCGAGGCGTCCGTGCTCGTGTTCGCGTCCATGTTTAGTTTGGGTTCACGTTGATCATTCAAGGTTAAAACCTCGTATCACGATGAGTTTGATTCGGGTTCATATCGTAGTTTTTGGTTCACGATGGGAACAACTAGAGTTCGAGTTGTTGTTGTGATCGTGATGTGTTCATAACCATTCGAGTCGAGTTTTAGTTCGTACGTGATGGTTCCTTTGAAGGTCAAGTATTGTACCATAGCACACGTCTCTCGAGCTAGTCTGTTTCATGTTCGCGGAGACATTTAGTTTGCGTTGATCGTTGGTGATCGTAATTCGTTGATGCTAGACTGCTGCTCTTATTCGTGGTTAAGGATTGTAGGTGGTATCGATTGTGGTTAGCAACCCTGAGTTCGATTCGTTGCACGGTTATGTTCAAGTGTTGGGTTCCCTTCTTGTCGATCCTATTAATTCAGTTAAGGTACCATTTGTTCATCATCTTTGTCATACACAACCTAATATAATACGAGCCTAAATCACGTTTGATACATTCGACTATACATAATATTGGATATAAGACGTATGAAAACCTAATCGTAAATCACATTTATATGAGGGTCGAATATAGTTGGAAATTGGGTTGGGTCTATGATTTCATGTGTGTCAGACTCAAATGGGTTAATTAGGGTGTCGAGGGCATCGGTCTAATGTGAAGTTTAAGCGTCGAAACAAAAGAAACAAGGCCATATATAATATCACTACATGTCTACATATAGTGTCGTGCAATCATTTTACAAATTATTATCTCGTGCACCAGTCACTTTCAGATTTAATTTATAAATCATCTAAAAATTTAGAACCAGCAGATATCATAAATTGCTACTGGTTGTATATCAAATTTATAAGATCCACATGAAAATGATCTCGTAATTAATTTCATATAGCCCATGTATGTCATAGGTGTGTAATTGTGGCTAATAAAATGGCTAAGGAATAAGTGCTAGAACTGTTTTGTTTTGATATAATATGAAAATTCTAAGTTTGATAAAAGATTTGAACATTTATTTTTAGATCATTTTGATTTTCAATTTCAGTAATAAAGAGTCATAAAACTTAAAGTTGCACTTTAAACCTTAAACTTTAATAATTGTTATAATAAACCCTCAACCTGGTCACAAGAACCCTGCAAGGAATACCCTATCACAAGAACCTCAACCTGGTCACAAGAACCCTGCAAGGAATTTAGTGTAGATAGATCCAAATTTTTCCAAATTGGCATCCAATTCCTTAAACTTTATCCAATTTTTAGATCATTTGTTGTGTTTGAAGGTGTCTTTCTATGTGGCTTTGTCACAAGAACCCTGTTTTGTACATAACAGGCAGTACCAACTGCTTCAGCCCAAAATGAAATAGGCAACTTAGAGTCTACTAACATAGTTCTAGCAGTCTCTATAAGTGTTCTATTCTTTCATTCTGCTACTCCATTTTGCTGTGGGGTTCTAGCTACACTAAATTCCCTTTTTATCCCTTTTTCCTTGCAAAAGTCATCCATAACTCTATTCTTGAACTCTGTCCCATTGTCACACCTGATGACTTTGACTTTCTTATCAGATTGGTTTTCTACCTCAGTGATATAAGATTTAAGAATCTCACTAGTTTCATGTTTAGATCTTAAAAAGAAAACCCATGTGAATCTGCTATAGTCATCAGTAACAACCAAACAATATCTTTTCCCATTCAAGCTACACACATTAGTAGGACCAAAGAGATCCATATGAAGCATATTTAAAGCCTGAGAAATAGAGTTTTGGGTCTTGGGCTTACAAGAAGCTCTATGTTGTTTGCCTTTTAGACAATCAACATAGGATTGGTCGTTTTGGAAAATATTTTTGGGTAAACCTCTTACTAAATCATATTTTGCAATAGTGTTGATTGTTTTAAAGTTTACATGACCAAGCCTTCTATGCCAAAGCATAGATTCATCCAATGAGGCTTTTGCTACCAAACAAGTTAAACTCTCCTTAGGATCAATCTTCTTTAAATTAACACTGTACATATTGTTCCTTTTTGGTATTTTAAGAAGGATCTGACTCTTATCAGGCATCTTAAAATCAGAAGAAAGAACCATACATTCATTGTTAGTAAATAGAACATTGTTCTTTTTGTCACACATTTGTGAGACACTAAGAAGATTAAACTGAAGTTCTTTCACAAAATACACATTTTCAAAATCTAGTTTACTGGTTTTGATAGTACCTTTACCAGTGATCTTTCCTGTTATTCCTCCCCCAAAGGTAACATATCCTCCATCAAATGTTTTGAAGTCTGAGTGGAATGACATGTTGCCTGTCATGTGCCTTGAACATCCACTATCAACATATCCTTGATCTCCAATATCAGATGAATGTTCCTGCACATGAATAAAAATATTAGTTTCCTTGGGGTACCCAAGCCATGACAGACTTGGGTTTGCCTCTTGCATCAATGAAATCAAACCTTTTTAGGATTGTTGATGCACCTTTTGATTGGATTGGTTTCCATATCCAACATGCTGAGGACTTAACAGCACTTTCCCTTTTAGTCCATTTTGTGGTCTTTGGTCTATCAGTACCAATTTTGGCAATACCAATTTTGGCAGTACCATTTGGTCTAGCAGGACCTTTGGTTTTTGGTTTCCAAATTTTTGTTTTGACCACAGATTTCTTTTGAATAGGACTATTCTCAACTTTTGGTACATATTTGAAAGTGTTTCTTGTACCCTTATCAGTTGGTTTTGTAATAACAGGCTTATTTTGTCTAACAGTATCTTTAACTTTTGTGGTGTTAGACTTGACAAAACTTTTTCTGGGGTGAGTAACATTTGTTTTAGACTTTGTTTTACTCCCAGAAACCCATTTATTACAATAAGCATGAAGATGATTAAAGCTACCACAGTAATAACAAGCCTTATTGTACATGACAAAGTCATCACCTAGTTGTTGTGACTTAAGGTTGTTCCAATTTCTTTGGCTTCCCCTAGGTTTGTTATTACATTTTTCACAACTCTCAACTGTTTTCAAAACAGCTTTAGCCTTAGCCTTAACTTCTACTCTCTTAGGACTGATTGGTCCTACTTTGATTCCTTTAATAGGAACAGTTTCATTTTCATCATCATCAGATACCCAGTCTTCAATAATTAGGACATCTGGTCTCTTATCAGTGAGCACCTTGGAGAGTGAGGCATTCTTAACACTCTTAGAAGGTTCACTTATCTCTACAGGTTTAGCTAATGGTTTGTTAATGATTTCATGTAAACCTGATGCTGCAAGATCACTACCTTGGGGACAAGGAATTCCTCTATAAGGAGGTGGGCATTCAGTATATCCTATCCCTGATTTTATTCTCTTATTCATCTGATTCTCAACTATGCTTCTAGTGCATTCAGAAGCAATTTCCAATTTGGTAACAGTCAGTTGAATATTATCTCTAGCCAATGTCACTTTAGTACACTCAGTTCTTAACATTTCTATTTCTGAATCTTTCAAAAATATTTGTCTATTAAGAGCAGCTTTTGCATCAGAAAAGGTGAGTTCATTTTCTCTATAGTGAATGATTTGTTTTTCTAGTTTGGCCATACCACACTTATAATCAAATAATGTTTGTTGGGTTTTTCTGTGTTCTAATGTTTGTGTGTCATAAGATTTTCTTATGAATTCTAATTCTTTAAGAAATTCACAATTATTAGAACATTTGATAGTTTGTACCTCAGGGGTGGAGAATGCCATCATAGCCAATTCATCAGAAGTTGACTCATCTTCACCCATGAAACTCCAATCAAAACCCATGCCATCAATAGCAACCATTGCTTTTGGCTCAGCAACTTCAACAACCTTACTCTTGCTTTCAAAGCTTCCTTTCTTCTCAAAGCTTCCTTTATTCCTGTTTTCAGACCCTCTACCCTTGTCATCCTGCTTCTTAGGTCTTCTACACTCTCTAGAGTAGTGACCCTTCATGTGGCAGTTGTAACACTCCACTTTTGACTTATCATAGCCGGTAGGCTCATTTCCATTTATCATTATCTTCTTGCCAGTCCTCATCAGCAACTTCTTAGCTCTAATGCTCAAAAGTGAAAGTTGCCACTTTATGTCCATCTCTTCAAGATCATCAGGATGAATCTCTTGAAGATCTTCAAATGTTAATACGGACCCATTGTGTTGAGATGTAAGAAAAGCACACCCAATTGTTTCATCTAAAATGGTTTTGGTACTACTAGAAGTACTAGCAGTACCAAAGGTTGTGTTGGCAGTACCTTCTTCTCTGCCACCTTTTTCTTCATTATCAACCTTTGAGATGCTTGGTGATGAAACAAAAGCCATATTTCCTGAGCTTGACCCAGTAGCCTTCTTTACTTCATGTTCTACAATTTTGAAATTGTTGTAGAGATCATTAAGACTCATCTGGTCAATATCTGGCTTGTTCTTCCAGACAATGACATGCATGGACCATTCTGAAGGTAAACTCCTAAGAAATTTAGAGTTTAGATCTTCTTGAGTTATCATCACTTCATGGATGGCTAACTGACTTGAAAGCTTCTGAAGTCTATTGAACATACTGTCCAAAGACTCATTGGTTGTGGCTGTGAAGTTCTCAAATTGCTGTTTGAGAAGTGTTTTCTGTGTTTTCTTGGTAGCATCATTACCACCAAATCTAGCCACAATAGCTTCAAAAAAGGTTTTGGCATCTTTGTATTTGTTAAAGATCAAAAGTTGATCATTTGGAATAGTCATCAGTAACATACTCCTTGCTTTTAGATCATTTCTCTTCTGAACTTTTTCATCTGCATTTGATGGTTGGTCTTGTATTTGTGTTACAAGAGCATCATTTACTGTTGTAGTGGTGATTGAGGGTTTAAATGAGTTGCCTTGTTCAATGATCTCCCAAAGTGCATAGTCCTGCACTTGAAAGTATTGTTCTACCCTTAGTCGCCACATTTCAAACTCATTTTGCTTAAGTAATGGAAGTTTAGCTGCAACATTTGTTTGAATATGTTCAACATCCATTGTTCTTTTAAATTAGTAAATATCAAGCCTAGCTCTGATACCACTTGTGGAAAGGTTTGTTTGTTAAGATATTTATGTATGAATGTGTTTAGCATGCGGAATCTACTACAACACACTTAAAAGAACACAAGGTGGTGAGTTTATGAAAACGTGAGAATGCAATGAACAAAGAACACAACTTTCGTTAACACAAAACGATTCAATATTATTGATGAAATAATACGGATGATCTAAATATCACCGGGATTACAAAGTAATCTTGAATCTAAGATTGTAAAAGGATTTTTGAGTTGAGTAACTAAGTTACTTGAGAGTTTGTTCTGGTTTAGGTTAATAGTTGGTCAAGATGCATGCATGAAGTGTGACTAAGGTATCCTTTTATAAGATAAGGACACCTTATTACAAGTTGTTCAAGTGGTTGAATATAATACTATACTTTGACTATTTTAGCGCCTACAATTAAATACAACTACCAATGTACAACTTTGTAATATTCTTCTGTACACCACAGAAGACTAAACTACTTCTACATAACGTATAACAATGTACAAAGACTAATCATTCAACTAAATATCTATTACAAAATATCTAATCGACTTGACATAAGCTTGGCAGGCTCTTCATTAACTAGCAGTACCTTCTACCCAGAAGGTACTGGTAGAACATCTTCATACTTTTCAAAATCAACTAGCAGGCTCTTTGACATCTTTGGCAGGCTCTTTGACTTGAACATTTTATTCCCAACATCCGTTGCCATGAGAAGTCTGGTGGTGTTTTAACCATGAGTATAAGAATGTTTTCCTCTCACTTCTGAACGATAAGACTTACGTTGTCGATCTATTTTCATTGAATAGTTAACTTTGATTTTTATCCTGATAAAGGATAGGTTGATTGATCATTGACGACTACCCTCCTATGTTTCACCTTCGGTGTTTGAAAACCATTTTGAAATCCCCTACCATGATTCCAATTGTTAAACTTTTACTATCCCTACCTGGTTTTGATTTTCATTTCCGACCTGTTTGATAAGCAGTTTAATACTCCTCTGACCATCCCGAAGGTCATTTGACCTTAATATGTTTTACCCATTATGTGAATTAAATTACCCGTGCGGGATATAAAATGTATCATCTGATATTACCCTGTCTTTGCGAAATCCATTACTACTCCTATGAGAACTCTGATGATTATTAGCCAGATATGACGATAATTTTGTCTCAATGTGAAATTGTTAACTGAACATGACGATGCTGATTTTTGATAATCTATATGCACCACTCTTGACAGTTATACAATGTTTGTATTTCCGATGACTCACAACCTACCTGCCACTTATGCTAAATAGCTAAGCAAGACTCCAACACCTTGAATTGTTCGTTTATCTATCTCCACACTTTGATGAACCATGTACTTGACCTTGATATATGAACTATCTGTCTGGATTGGCGACCGTACTCATCCTACGAATCCGTTTACTATTGACATATTCGATTTTGAGGTCTTTAAGTTATGGATTGGTTGGCCCTCATACGCTGCCAGGGACTACCGTATCTGATTTGTGACCTTTAGTAATATGTTTCATCCCACTTTCGTTATGATAACAGGTAACCGCTCAAATCTGTTAACGCTGCTATGGAAACATCTACCTCGGTCTCATTTGATTGATGATTGTCCCCTGACACTTATTTGTATCCACTCTTAGAAAACGTTGGCATTGGAAGTTTGTTGTGCAAATTTTCTGGTGTTCTCCGATGGAACTCTTGGGTTTCCCTCCTGTTTGAGAAGTAGAATGAAATTTGAACCAATCTCAGTTGACGGACCATGATGCCATAAAAGTTGAGAAATTGGAGAAGATGATTTTGTTCACCTCAGTGTTTCATTTTGAATACCCTGTTAGTTGTGAAGATGAAAGAGAAAACTTTGGAGTATCGACTATCGTAAACCTAATCATATCACTACCATGACCATCTTTCAATTCAGCGTGTCAATGAGTGATTTATTCTATCTTTGTAAACTCTGTATCAGACGGCCTCACTTAGTGTTTGAAGGACTGAAGAAGCAACCACAAGAACTTCTAAGAAAAGAGATAACTATTTGAGAGTAACCTCCGGGAAGCATTTCAGTGTTAGGCACGAAGAGGAACAGGTAGATCATTTTGTAAAGTGACCCTTTGTTCGAGAAGAGTAGATTGGATTGGCATCCCGAGATTGTAGCAGACAACACTACCACGTACCCGGTGACGACAGCAGTTTGAGTCGGCAAATTTTGAACGGTGTGAGAAGACCTACCAAAGACACGCAGTCTTGCTTCTCTATTCACTTTAGTTGTACTAAGATGAATTGAGAGCAGAAGCAGACTCGCGAATGGAAGAAGGCACAGTGACCATGCTGGAGATTCACGTTACTACACCACAGTTCCAAGAAGAAGTGCCGAAGGCTTGAGGAGCCAGACTCAAGTTTATAATTCCTCTACACCCTATGATCCTACGATAGACTGCTTCGACTTGGAAGAAGTTTAAGATCATGTATTTGAATGGACGATAATTCTGAAGCGAACGTTTGTGTTTGGAAGAGTTGATTTTCTGAAGAATGAAGCTATGGATGACGTAATTCATTTCCTCTTGACCTACTCAAATTTCCGTTAACTGATGATAGGACCCCCTTGAATGAGTTATATTCCCTGTTAGTAATTCCGCTCGGTGTTCATTCTGCGTATGCTGGTCGATGGTTTTGTTATGAGAAATTTGACGAATGATGGACGATTTGATGCTTTTAATGATGTACCAAATTCTGATAGACATTCTGGGACTTCCGTTAACTCTTTCGAGTAGTTCGTTTTCCTCTTAGTTATGGTGTTTGATTTTGATGACCCCTGAGAATGTAGAAGTACTAGGTGGATTAAGATAGGTGGTTTTGATTACGACTTGAGATAAAGTATGATCATCATGAAGGCATATTTATGTGGTGCTAGTATTATGACGCCTGATCAACGTGATAATACTTACACCATATAACGTGCACTCATTGTGGCCATAGGATATCTTTGGGAGTACCTTAGAAGTTTAGAATCTGATCTCCGTTAGATCTGTGATTAGTGAGACGTTAGGTTCATTCTGCCTATGCGTATATTCTGTTTCCGTTCATTAAATATCTGGAATGAGTTGAACTCTCGTATTGCTTCCTGTTGACCTCTGTAGAACTCTCCACTAGTAATACAGTTAATCTGATTTGAAATTCTGTTCATATTCCATGTAAGCTTTTCAGAAGATCCACCTATCATCCAATTATGATTTATGGTTCTTTGAATCCGAATCAACCCAATTTGTCTCTTTCTGGGGAATCTGAACCCACTTTGTTTTTTGATTGAGTCATGAGAAACCTTTGGTCTGAAGATCTTTTGGAAGAGCCTCCTCGGGCATGAGAATATTACGATGATCTGTTGCGACTTATTATGATTTTGTTTCACCTTGCGAGTTCAAATTTCGAGGACGAAATTTTTCTGTTAGAGTGGAAGAGTTGTAAAACCCTAAAATCTAAATTCATATTTTATTTGACCATTTGAATATAACCTAAAGTCTAAATAAATAATTAAGTACTAAACACTATTAAAAACATAATATGTGCTATTTAATACAATTATATGAAATAATAATTTATTGAACATCAATGATTTAAATTGTTGATCGTATATAACCTTTATTCGCGTTGGAACACATTTATTAAATCTAGTTGTTAGTATCAATATGTCTTAATTGTATGACCAAAAATGAGCCTAATATTGGAATTTGGATAACAAACATTTTATTGGAAAAATATAATACCACCTATTATCCTAATAAATAAAAGATTTATTTCCCCTAATATTTTTGCCATCACACGTTTTGCTAGTTCCTAACATCCAATCTACGTACCTTTAAATTCCACAAATCTCGGCTTTATTATAGCCTAAATAACTGACAATTAGAATTTCAATCAAGCAACTTGAATGCACTTTATAACTTGCATGGGAAACACGTCATCCTTATTTTGGTTATAGCATGCTTCCTCTTCTCCCATTCATACGAGACACAATTGCTCTCTCTCAAATCTTTTCCTCATTGAACAACAGTATCCTTCCATTTATTTGCTCTCCCATTTGAACGCTTAGAGACAAATGAACACACCATCAAACCGTACTCGAGTTAACATTCATGTTCGAGGCGTCCGTGCTCGTGTTCGCGTCCATGTTTAGTTTGGGTTCACGTTGATCATTCAAGGTTAAAACCTCGTATCACGATGAGTTTGATTCGGGTTCATATCGTAGTTTTTGGTTCACGATGGGAACAACTAGAGTTCGAGTTGTTGTTGTGATCGTGATGTGTTCATAACCATTCGAGTCGAGTTTTAGTTCGTACGTGATGGTTCCTTTGAAGGTCAAGTATTGTACCATAGCACACGTCTCTCGAGCTAGTCTGTTTCATGTTCGCGGAGACATTTAGTTTGCGTTGATCGTTGGTGATCGTAATTCGTTGATGCTAGACTGCTGCTCTTATTCGTGGTTAAGGATTGTAGGTGGTATCGATTGTGGTTAGCAACCCTGAGTTCGATTCGTTGCACGGTTATATTCAAGTGTTGGGTTCCCTTCTTGTCGATCCTGTTAATTCAGTTAAGGTACCATTCGTTCATCATCTTTGTCATACACAACCTAATATAATACGAGCCTAAATCACGTTTGATACATTCGACTATACATAATATTGGATATAAGATGTATGAAAACCTAATCGTAAATCACATTTATATGAGGGTCGAATATAGTTGGAAATTGGGTTGGGTCTATGATTTCATGTTTGTCAGACTCAAATGGGTTAATTAGGGTGTCGAGGGCATCGGTCTAATGTGAAGTTTAAGAGTCGAAACAAAAGAAACAAGGCCATATATAATATCACTACATGTCTACATATAGTGTCGTGCAATCATTTTACAAATTATTATCTCGTGCACCAGTCACTTTCAGATTTAATTTATAAATCATCTAAAAATTTAGAACCAGCAATTATCATAAATTGCTACTGGTTGTATATCAAATTTATAAGATCCACATGAAAATGATCTTGTAATTAATTTCATATAGCCCATGTATGTCATAGGTGTGTAATTGTGGCTAATAAAATGGCTAAGGAATAAGTGCTAGAACTGTTTTGTTTTGATATAATATGAAAATTCTAAGTTTGATAAAAGATTTGAACATTTATTTTTAGATCATTTTGATTTTCAATTTCAGTAATAAAGAGTCATAAAACTTAAAGTTGCACTTTAAACCTTAAACTTTAATAATTGTTATAATAAACCCTAAACCTTGCTAATTTACACATTAAACCCCAAAGTGTGATTATTGTCATTATTATTATTATTTTTACTTAATTATCAATATTGAACTTAACTTATCAAAGTACTAATTCGGGAACTTACTAAATATGGAAAGTTATTAGAATTGAAAGGTTGCTATAAATAGCAGGAAACCCTAATATGCCAATATGAACAACAATAAGTATTGAATCAGAAATAACTTGTGAATCGGTTCTTAAATATTAAGACGATCATTAATTCGTGTAGATTCGCTGAAGAAGGAGTAACTTCCGATCCATGTGTTTTCTGATATGGTTTCATTTGCGGTTTGAGGTACAGATATTCTGACCTTCCTTATAAGGTTTCTCATGATCTCTTTCATTTTCTGATCCGTTAGTTTCTGAACTGATGCCATTGCTATGATTCCCTTTGCTTGAACTTTCTCTGTTGATCCCAATTGATATGACCGCTGCTATGAACCTATTTATGAAAACCTTTTTAATTATACCATGGAAATGTTTTGAGAAAAACACATTTAAAAAGATGTTTATAAATGATGCGAAACTACTTTTATATAAAATGTTACTAACTTTTATGAAAACTATATTTTGAAGACTATCTTTATAAAAACCGTTTTGAAAGATTATTTTTATGAAAACCACTTTAAAGGATCGTTTTATGAAAATCATGAATAAAGGATTGTTTAAAATGGACTTTTGATAGAAACTTTTGAAATGAACTTTTGAGCTGAACCTTGACTTGACTACTTAATATGAACCTTAATCTGATAAACGCTGATTCGGAATTTTGGTACTACTTCTGATGATAATTGATATAAACCATCTGTTATGAGCCATCTGTTATGACACTCTGATTTGATATGATATCTGACTCTTAGTTTGATACCCGAGCCAAAATCTGTTTCCTAGCCATGAAGGTAACATGGCCGTGTCATTGATGCACCAATGGCATGACTCTAGGGCGGTAGAGTGATGTTCCGCCACGTCCCCTTATCTGTTATCTGATATGCGCATTATATTATTTTGGCCACTATTTATCTGCGGGGGCGTATGGATGCATCCTAGATCGGATCTGTTTAGTGGATTATCTATATATGATTTATTATTGTCTGGTGACTGGTGCTTGTGTGCAATACACGCCTTTCACATATATCTGGGAGCTAGCTACTCCATTTGAAGAATGAGGACACCCCTCATATTATCTGATTATCTGAGAGGTCTCCCCTCTATATGATTTGAAGATTTATGGTTACGATATGATATGATCTGTTTCTGGGCTCGTGGTGGATTACTATCCCTTTCTCTCTTTCCTTTATACTTATTCATTTACTTATCCCTTAAACCACATTATATCTGTATGACTCTTATTTCTGTTACTCTGTACTATTCTCTATTTCTGTTTGTTATCGTTATATCTGTTCACTGAGCTCTCGTAGCTCAGCCGCATTTCTTTTCCTGCGGCAGGTTTTAGTAGGAAGCTGGGAATGGGTGGAGAGTACCTTTGGATTTAGAAGACTTGATAGCTGTTCTGGATTTAGAAATGACTAGAAGTTATTATTATTTCGGAATCAGTATTTATTGGAAGTTCATTTGTAACCCTGTAGTGTCTGTATTTCATTTGTAACCTTTGTGAATTCTTGTATTACTATAGATGTATGCTTTGTTTGGATCTGATATGAAACCATTATTGTGATATCTTTACCCTTGTCGGGTTGGGGTGTTTCATCTATGGGTTGGTATCATGTTATTTCAGTCCCCAATGCATATTATCGGCGACTGAAAAGTCAGTCGCCAATACTATGTTTGATCAGTTACTAACACATGGATTTAGGGACTGAAAATTAGTCCATAAACATTGTTTATAGTCTCTAATACGTTTCATTGTTTTGTAGATCACCGTACCAAATCAGTCTCTAATAATAGGATTTAAAAACTGATTAGTCTCCGATGAAAGTCTTTAAAGACTGATTGTTAGTCACAGAATACAAACAATTTCAGTCTATGATTTGCTACTTTTGGTGACTGAAAATTAGTTTCAAATCATCACCAAATAATTCTCTGTTAAAAGGCTTTGGTAACCAAACACACTATGTACAAACAAAATTAAAAAATACACCAATGAACCGAAACAATTTTATTTACACCAAACCCAAACAATGTTTAAAAATCTTAACATTTTATATAGACGCCAACAAGCACAACAATCCGGAAGAAAATTGCGCGTTTATACAAAACAACATAGATAAAAATGTTATACATTACAACTATGTGAACAACATCGTCATGAAGAGGAGCAATATCATCCTTGTGAATCCCAACAACAACCCTCATTAGCAAATGTTGAGGCCTTTCAACAACGTTCCCTTCAATCTTCAAGAGATAAGATCTTTCAAGGGTTTTAAATCCAAAATAATCATAGTCAAAGTCCCGATCATAGATAATCTCACTGTCCTGTCTAGCAGCATGCTGAAACATACAAGTCATACATAGTTACTACATTTAGTAGAGATATCTTCAAGTCAGATCCATAAAAACAATAGAATTAATAAAAAAAAACTAGTATTTTTGATGTATAGAACATACTGTAAGTTGAAGCATCGATCTGCTCTGGGAGTTCTTTGATATCCACCTCAAACCTCTCTTGAACCTATAATCACCCAGAATTGGAATTAATCATGCATGCACTTGTTGACAAATACTATGACGCGCATTTATATATCTATATACCTGATTAAGAACATCTGAGTCGGCAGCTGATGACACAAATGTGATAGCAAGTCCCTTGGTCCCAAATCTACCAGCTCTACCAACCTATCAAATCACCAAATAACAATCATCAGATACTGATATACGAACAACAATAAAGATACTAGAATTTTAATAAAAGGATGGACAATCATACTCACCCGGTGAAGGTAAGTGTCTGCAGAATCTGGCATGTCATAGTTGATGACAATATTAACCCGTTTAATATCGATACCCCTACCAACCAAATTCGTTGCCACTAGAATCCTCTTGTGGCCTTCCTTAAAATTCCTGTATCGTGTCAACCTGCAAACACACACCAGTAAACATTATAAATTCAATACAATCACCACCAGTAAAAAAATTGACCTCCGACAGCAGCAACTACAGATTACAAAGTTACATACATCATCATCTTAGAGTTGGCAAAATCATCATTTGGCATGAGGGTTGCTTCAATATCTCAAGGAACACCAGTGCCGCGACACCAATCGTCAATCAAAGCCAACTCAAGAAACTGTATCCACTGTCAGTACTAGTTTCTGTAGTTGGTGGAGCTATTGGTGGTTTTCCCCATCCTGATGGCACAACGAGCCAATAAACAAAGGATGGGGAAAGAAAAGCTGTACGCTTTGTCTGTCAAAATTCAATCTGTTTTCCATCTTTGTACACCATTGACGGACCAAAGTTCAAAAACAAGCAAACGTCTTGCCCGGATGGTTTCATTCACACTTGTCTGGCGAGAAACTGTGTACAACTTAGATAGGGTATAGCATTTTGTAGTTAGGGTTGTTAAAAAATATCCAAAAACTTTGTTCTGTGAATGACATCTGTAGGGTTATGTCAAGGAACAGGAGAGGCATTCTTGGGGTATCTTGCTGAAGATGGCATTCTCTGCATAACTCTTGGGTACTCTGTCCTAAACCGTTTGTTTGGCATTCCTTGAAACAATATGTTGATCCATAAAACAAAAGAATTGCATGTATTGTTAGATTGTGTCATCAAGATGCTGATTTTTTTGCAGAAAAATGATAAGTTGTAAAGTGAAGTGACCTGGGATAGGTTGATGTTTTTGAGGGAATTGCCCCATCCTTTGTTTCAAATTTAGAAAAGCAATTTCAGCAGCCTAAAGAAAAGTCAAACATGAGAATTTCCCAAAAGAATAATGCAGGTTAATATGAGACCCCGTTTTAGAAAATAAGAGAATGGAGAGACCAAATGTGTACCTGCATCTTAGCTTCATCCCATGTTAACCCGACTCCCTTACCCCACACTTCCCCATCTATTTCAACCTGGAAAGATGAAGGAAAGACATAAAGCATTAAGAAAATGCATAAAAATAAACAAAAATATAGAGCAATTATATATATGAGCAATGTCTGTCTAAATGAATCCCTGTTATTTGAACATTCAATATTCCAAAAAGACAAAGTAATTACCTGCGCATATAATTCATTATTCTGGCTCACGTTAGTTGTTTGCTGAGGTTGAAAAGACATGCCTAAACCCTCCATCATGCACTTAATTATTATAAGTAGATATGAGTACATGTTTTATCAATACAAGAACACTAACAACTGTGGCATAGAAACCCAAAATAAGATCTTACTAGTTCATTAAGCGCGACAATAGGTCCTCTCCTGGAAACATCGACCTTTGTATCTAGAGGCCTTGCAGTACCGGATGCATTTGGATATGCCATAGATTCTTCCCTCAACATAGGCTGATGTCCAAAGGAATTACCATCATTTATAAACCTTCCCTCATCTCCAGTCTTGGGACGAGCTAAATACTTATCTGCAGCAACACAATTAACACCTTAACATATATCCCTCATAAGCATCATAATGTATAAGATACTTGAAACAGATAGACAATTTAATTTTTTTGGAAGAAAACAGTAACATAAACAAGCTTTTTACAATATTTTTCTTTATACATTATGTGAGAAGCAAAACAAATTTATTTACAAGCCAAGGTCATAAGCGACGCCTCAGCAGCCTGATGTTGAGCTTCTCTTCGAGTCCTCCCAGTTCCTTCACCGATTTTTTCTCCAGCAAACCACACCTGTTAATGAAGGCCGATTGTTAGACCCATACTTTATGACTCAGAGATTCATAAGTACCAAACAGAAGCTTGATAAGATTTTTATACCTCAAAAGCAAACCGCAGTTCAATACTAGAGACCAGAAGCTTGATAAGATTTTTATACCTCAAATGATAAGATTTTTGTACTTGTAATCTGTTAAAATTATAATTGAACAAAAACTATAAAAACCAAAATTAAAATACAAATGTACCAAAATTAAAATTATAATTGAACAAAAACTATAAAAACCAAAATTAAAAAAAAAATAATAATCATAATAATAATAATAAAAAAAACAAAAACAAAAAAAAAAACAAAAAACAAAAAAAAAACCTTTAATATAATCATACAAAAAAAGAAAAACAGTGGTGCGTCTGTGTTGATTTGTGGCCGGTGAAGGATGAATCAAAAAAAAAAAAAAAAAAAAAAAAAACAGTGGTGTGTGTGGTGGTTTCGGATGGGAGGATGAAGATGATATGAGAATGAGATGAGTTTTGTGTGTGTGTGTTTGGGAGCAGGATGAAGATGAGATGAGTTAGATTCAGATCCAGTGGTGTTTTTGTGAAAGCTTTAAGTGTTTTAATTTTTGTTTTTTACGGGGCAAACAAATTTTTCACTAAAATATTTGCGGGTAAAGGAGAAAACAAAATTTTTGCAAAATTATTTGTTTTTGTAATCTTGAGATGTTGTGTATCTCAATTTTGTTTTAAGAAAAAAAAATGATGTAACTTAATTATAAATAACTTAAAAATAGTTTAAATTGTTTATAAATAATTTAAATTACTTATAAATTATTAAAAAATTATGTAGATTAATTATCGTTATAAATTAAACATGAGATGTTATACGAACGAGTCGAGATGATATCGTTATAAATGAGATGTTAAACGAATGAGTCAAGATGATATCGTTATATATGAGATGTTAAATGAATGAGTCGAGATGATATCGTTATAAATGAGATGTTAAACGAATGAGTCGAGATGATATGGTTATATATGAGATGTTAAACGAATGGGTCGAGATGATATCATTATACATGAGATGTTAAACGAATGAGTCGGGATGATATGGTAATACATGAGATGTTAAACGAATGAGTCGAGATGATATCGTTATCCATGAGATGTTAAACGAATGAGTCGAGATGATATCGTTATACATGAGATATTAAACGAATGAGTCGAGATGATATCTTTATAAATGAGATGTTAAATTAACGAGTCGAGATGATATCGTTATTTCACAAATATATTAATCATATACATACACTAGTGTTTAACGTATTTTTATGTATAATGACAATAGATCCATCCCATTTTGTGATATCGTTATTTCACAAATATATTAATTATATACATACTTGACTTACTTTCACCATGTTACAAATTTGACTGGATACTTGATGCCTTGGATTAATATGTTCCTGTGCATTTTTTGGTTATTTTTTTTAGCTTTGTTAATGGGTACATTAGCAACATTTGTTTACTTGTGGTGGACGGTCTGGCATGAGTCCGTCAGATTTTTAAAAATATATCTTTTGCCCTTTTACATAATATTTGTTTTTATGGGTATATAAAATGGTTTATCCTGACGTCGTGGCACATGGTTGGCATTTGATTCATTACAATTTTGCCCATCGCGTTATGGCTAGATTACTGGTGATGGAACAAAGCATTGAAATTTGTTAATGCAGCTACAAGCGATAAATTAATGGAAATGGATCGGGCCAAAAGCATTGAAATTTGTGAATTAGTTACTCGTGATAATAGGTAAAAGTCAATAACCTTGCTAATGAACGGAGTTAAATATATACCAGTTCCAATATAATTCACAATATAAGTCCACGTTTCCAATGAATAACTGAATTTTAGTCTTAAATATGTTGCCCATGTATAAGAAGTTTATGTGGGACTGAAATTCAGTCACAAATAATTGTCTCTCCAAACCTTTTTATTTTGCATACGTATTTGTAACTGAAATTTAGTCATAGCTATGATGTCCTTGTATTAGGGACTCAGTCGTGATTGAAATTCAGTCACTAACAAATTTCCCTCCAAACCTTTTTTATTGCGCAGACATATTTGTAACTGAATTTTAGTCTTAGGTATGATGTCCATGTAATAGGGACTCAGCTGTGACTGAAATTCAGTCACTACAAATTTTCCATACAAACCTTTTTATTGTGTAGACATATTTGTAACTGAATTTTAGTCTTAAATATGTTGCCCATGTATAAGAGGTTTATGTGGGACTAAAATTCAGTCATAAACAATTTTCTCTCAAAAGTTTTTTTATTTTGCATACGTATTTGTAATTGAACTTTAGTCTTAGCTATGATGTCCATGTATTAGGGACTGAGTTGTGATTCAAATTCAGTCACTAAAAATTTCCCTCCAAACTTTTTTTATTGCGCAAACATATTTGTAACTGAATTTTAGTCTTAGGTATGATGTCCATGTAATAGGGAGGCAGCTGTGACTGAAATTCAGTCACTAAAAAATTTCCCTCCAAACCTTTTTATTGTGTAGACATATTTGTAACTGAAACTTAGTCTTAGCTATGATCTCCATGTATTAGGGACCGAACTGTGACTATAATTCAGTCACTAACAAATTTTTCGCCAAAATTTTTTATTGCGCACATATATTTGTAACTGAAATTTAGTCTTAGATATGATGTACATGTACTAGGGACTGAATTGTCACCCTTATTCAGTCACTAACAAATTTGCCTCCAAATTTTTTTCCCAGACAGGCATATTAGTAACTGAAATTTAGTCTCAGATATGGGGTCACTGAATCGAGGACTGATTTTTAGTTGCCGCAATCAGTCAATAAAAGGTCAGGCCTTAAAAGTATCAGTAACTGATTTTTCAGTTACCGATGCTATGTATCAGCGACTGATATATCAGTCCCTAGAAATTCAATCTCTGAAAGCCTTTTTTTTGTAGTGGACCTGCTATACGGGCCCGGCTCGAAAAGGGTAGATCTTTCTCTGGAGTCGGTTCCAGTTGGTGGGGTGCAAACGGGTAAGTCTGCGTGAGTTGGTTAAACAGGTGGTCACACCCCGAAAATCGTAATGAAGCAGCGAAAGTCTAACTGGGTATTACATCTCAGATCATAGTCACAATTATAGAAAATGACTCGAAAGAGACGTTTTGAGAAAATTTAGTTATCATTCATCAAATAAAATCAGAGTTTGCAACAACGGTTCCATAACATTTAATAGTACATAATGAAAATGTTTAAATTAAAATGAATGATGATATTATTTTGGACGTCGTCCAAAAGGGGCCCTAATCCACTCCGTGCCATTTATGCTTCTTAGATACCTGAGATATAACATGCTGAAAGGGTCAACACGAAGGTTGAGTGAATCCATAGTGTTTATTTGTAATTGTTTGAACACAAGTCAGATAGTAGTAAAATTAATAATATCGTAGTGTAATATATTGCACTAAGCCTCATGACACGCAAACCTTAACATCGGGTGATATCATAAATGATATAAATAGCCCACATCATAAAATGATATAGGTGATAGTGCCCTCGTCGTAGGAGTTTGCCAAACTCTTAGTTAATTCGAATAAAGTGCATTTGGTTACCATCCCAGGCTAACTTCAAATGGGGCGTCAACTTCCAATAGATCTATTCACTAAATTCGCGTTCACTCGCAAGTGATTAATGGTTCATGATATGAGGGACTTTTGGCAAAGGTGGTAACTTAGGCAATATTAACTTAGCAATATCAATTGGGATAGCATACAGAAAATACTTGTGTTTAGATTTATAGCATGTATCTCCCCACGGGATTTGAAAACATAGTAAAAAGTGGGACTATGAACTCACCTCAGTGTAGTAGTAGTCTGAAATGCTATAGAGTCAAATGGTAGGTGGTAGTTCCGATGCGTGACCTAGATTAGTATGGCATAATTTAGTTAACAGACTAAGTTCAAGACTCCACGAATTTAATTCAAAAGTTTTAAAGTGTTTATGTTGTTGTTGCTGGTGTGGCAGCATTTAAGTTAAAACAATATTTTTAACATTTGTAGTTATTGGCTCATCGGGGTGTACAAACGTACAACAGAATAGGGATAGTGATTCTTTGAGTTGACAAAGATCGGAAAGCTACGCACGAAGGATAATAACTATTGAATGTCGACGTGAACGACATATAGGATTGTTGGCGTTTAAATGAATGTACGTGTGGATATATACTTTCATACATACATACACATGGTCCTTGTGAAAAAATGAGAAGTTGAGAAGGTTTCACTAATACATAGTGAATTATAACTTGTGTTTGAGAAAATGTTGTTTTAGTAAATTAAAAGAAAATAACCGTTTCTTATTTATTTGACTTATATAAGTTTTGACATAATCGTTTCAAGTTGTATGTTAGGAAAAACATTTAACTAGCTTATGATTTCTCATTTTAATTATTGGCTCGTATATATATATAGGTTGTCAATAGTAAAGATTGATGTTTTTTTTTTCCAATTTGAATATTTTCACGTCATATATACATAAATGATCACTAATAAAAATTTGTTGAGTTATAATATGTAGTATTTTTATTTTAAGTAGATCGTGGAGTTAAAATATAAAATTGTCAAGTTTTATTAGTTAAATGATTAGTAACGACGGCTTAATATATTCGAAGCGAGTGTACAGAACACGAGTTCGTGAGAGTGGGCTGGAAAAGTATCGAAAGATTTTATATTTTTTACACTCTTGAACTGGGCTATTTTAGAAAAGAAAGAGTGTTGTAAGTGGGGTGGGTTTCTTGGTGGGCTGCGGCCCAAACAAGGACCCAATCAGCTGAAACAATTAAGCAGACAACCCAAAAATCCAAAGGCTTGGGACTTGGCCTGTTAACATAGACTGAATGCAGACACATACTTGGCTAAAAATTTGGCCAAGTAATGGGGACTATATCAGTATCAACAACAAGAAGAAATGTGTTCCAGTTCTTAAAAAAAAAGGGACTTAGAAAAGAACAATTGGCCATGGGCTACAAACACAAAACACGACTCTTTGAGTGGTTTTCCCAATGAACCATAGCACCCTTCGGGGTGGTGGTGGTCAAACCAAAAGAGAGGTAACGAGTCACTTTTCGTGGTGAACACGTGTGGCCTCACGGCTCGTGTGACACAAAACAAACAAACCGTGGTAGCTTCCACGAAAAGTTATGGGTACTTATACCCATGATTTGAGACAATAACCAACTGTCTTTAACCTCAAATATAGCTCCGAAACCGACACGACTTGACTTACAACTATTAGCACACAAGTTTCAACTCTTATACACTCAAGTTGGGTACTACCACAACCAAAGTATCGAGCACTAATGTAAGCCAGTCCGAACATAACACTGATTTTTGAGTGTCGACACAAACTCTATTCGAACTAATTCTCAAGCACTTTTTGAACATGTAACTCGACTAGGAATCCAAGTAACCAAATCCTAACGCAAACACAAACATTTTCGAGCAAACTATGATTACCAGCTCAAACACAGAATGAACATAACAACACAGTCGACACCAGCCTCTCGTTACCGACTCAGATTCAAGTTCTTCCTATTCTTTTAACTACTCTAACTATTCTACCAAGGACAACAACAACCGAATACACTTCCTGTTTTGGAGCCAATATAATTTTTTTAGTTTTCAAGTTTTATTTTCTACCACACCATAACTTAATAATTACAAAAAGATCGAATAGCACAATAATTAAGCTTTTGAAACGGAAACATAATATCAACAATAAAAATAACGAATCATGTATTTAACAATTCTTGACAAATGAGAGTTTGAAAACCACAGGGCATACTCATTCGAATGAAACAAGGAAATCAAAAGAAAGAAAAAGGTTTAGAACCCTTACAACAATGGATCGATTAACAGTAGATTAGAATAAACTTGAATGAACCCAAATCCGATTCAAGCAAACCCACACTCCTCTTCCACAGAAAACTTTCCCTTTACCACTTATGAGTTTTGTGTTGATAGTTTTTCTTTTGAGAGTGAGTGGGTTCACTACAAATCGGTTGGGGGATATAAAGAATAATCAAAGGGTTGTTTTGCCCTTTATTTCTTGTTCTTCAGGCGATCCATAGCCGGAAAAGGAAGCCATTTCATCACACTTTGGCTTAGTTTGTTGACTTTTAGGGCTCGACAGAGAGGGGCAGACGCTCCCCCTTGGACTTATAGAAGAGGATAAGGCTTGATCTTCTCACTTCTTGCATCACTCTTTGTGTTTGTTTTTGATTTGGAGATGAGGACATAGAGGGTGACATTTTTTTTTATGATCAGTGGTTCAGAATGAAGAGCAGAAGAGTGGGGGAGGAGAGAGGGTGTCGCCTCTTATCTTCTCTCTTTTTTTCTTTTTCTTTTTTTCTTTTTTTTTATAATTAAAATAAAAGGGTTAATAAAAATGTAAGTGTTAAATAAAAAGTGAGTGTTGGGTTTTTAAATAAAAGGAGAGTGGATGAATAATGTATAGGTGATAAGATTTATTTTTAGGGATGTATTGAATGTTCCTCGTGTCCCGTTGAATCCCGGTATTAAATTATTAGACCTATGCCATTCTATCACGGCGTCGGAGCGCGTGCTCGTTTGGCAATATCATTTGTTGTTTCTCAGTTTAAACAGAGCAAAATTTTAAATGTGAAGATGAATAAAATGACTTGAATAAAACTTTATAATTGATTACTTCGAGTTTACAGAAAATTAATAACTTGAAAAATTACGGGTTATTACAGTACCTACCTCTAATTCTAAATTCCGTCCCGGAATTCTTAGTCCGTGGTAGTGGTCGGTGTTGTCTCAGCGAAATGGTATGGATATTTGGCACGAATTCGTTCTTCACGTTCCCATGTGTACTCTGGCCCTCTATTAGAGTTCCATCGAACCATGAAGATGGGAATGCGGCTTAGTTTTAATTGCTTCACATCCCAGTCCATGATTTCTAATGGCTCTTCTATAAAGTTGAGCTTCTCGTCGGGCCGAAGTTCTTTGAATGGAATGATAAGGGTTTCATCTGATAGGCACTTCTTCAGGTTTGATACGTGAAAGGTATTGTGTACTCTACTGAGCTCCTTAGGGAGTTCAAGTTTGTACGCCACTGGGCCAACCCTTTCTAGGATCTTGAATGGTACGAAGTATCTAGGATTTAACTTTCCACGCTTCCCAAATCTAATCATTCCTTTCCAAGGGGATACCTTCAACATGACTCTATCCCCAACTTGAAACTCCATGGGTTTTCGTCTCACATCGGCATAGCTCTTTTGTCGGTCACGGGCAGCTTGCAAGTGTTGCCTGATTTGTACAATTTTCTCGGTTGTTTCATGGATAGGCTCGGGTCCTGAGAGCTGAACATCTCCAACCTTTGCCCAACAAACCGGTGATTGGCACTTCCGACCATAAAGTGCTTCAAATGGCGCTGCCTTGATGCTAGCATAGTAACTGTTGTTGTAAGAAAACTCTGCTAATGGTAAGTGCTTATCCCAACCTTTCCCGAAATCGATCACACATGCTCGCAGCATGTCCTCCAAGGTTTGGATAGTTCTCTCACTCTGGCCATCAGTCTGCGGGTGGTATGCGGTGCTCATATCTAACCGGGTACCCAGAGCTTTCTGCAATGACTGCCAGAAGTCTGACGTGAAATGGCTATCTCGATCCGAGATGATGGAAATCGGCACTCCATGCTGTGAGACTATTTCCTTCAAATATAATCGTGCAAGGATACTCATATCGTCAGTTTCTTTTATTGCCAAGAAGTGCGCGGATTTAGTGAGACGATCAACAATGACCTAAATGGTGTCAAATCCACCCGATGTCTTAGGTAGCTTTGTGATGAAGTCCATTGTAATCCTTTCCCATTTCCGCATTGGAAGCTCGGGTTGTATCAACAAACCGGATGGCTTTTGACACTCAGCTTTTACCCTTGAACATGTCAAACATTTCCCGACATACTCAGCAATGTCGGCTTTCATGTTTGGCCACCAATAAAGTTTCTTGAGATCCTGATACATCATATCAGAACCCGGGTGAATAGAATATTTAGACTTGTGAGATTCGTGCTTGATAAGGATACGTATTCCTCCATAGAGTGGAATCCAACTTCGGTCCTTGAAAAACAATCTCCCGTCTCATTTCCTCACGAAGCCATTCTCACTTTCCGGCATACCATAGATCTTCTCTTTTGGTCTGTTCTCTTCCTTAAGAGATTCGGTCTGAGCCTCAAGTGTAACAACTGAGAAATTTCAAGTCATTACTTTTACTAATTTTATTTGCTTATTATGCTATTTTAAGTAAATTGGCTTTTACCAGGAATGTCGCCCGCGTACGTCATGACACGTACATTGAAATTCATAAATTGACTCAGGCTATGCTCAGTTTATCCGTTAACATGATTTATATTTTCCCCACGTACTTGTTTTCATATGGAATGATGTAATTTTCCATTTCTACGTGAAGTGTGCACATTTTACGTTTTACGCGTTTTGGCTCACGGTTTAAGCTTTAAAGACATTATAACACTCCGGAAGGCTCGGGAAATATATGAAACATCAATTTGGGTCATTTTAAGTTAAATTTGTCATTTTATGAAAATAGTATCTTCATGACATTTATTTTCACAAGCTATGCATAAAAGTACCCGATTTAGCGATTTTCGCGTTTCTAGCTATTCATGAGCAGTGCTTAGGATTTCTATCCATTTTCATGTCATTAGTTGTTTAATATTCCATCATATGCTTCTAGTATTCAAAAATTTCTATATTTCATATTTTCTATCTCGTTTCATGATTTCGTCAAATTTTGGTAACAACTCGCGTTTTGAGCCTGCGTTTTTTGATTTTTAGTTTCGTTTTAACACTCCGGAAAACACAAGGCTCCCATGAAATATTAAAATTATCCATTTTAACACTTCATAACAATTTCATAATGTTTTGATAGCACTTTTCTAAAATTCACGTTTTCAGGTCACCCGGTACTGCGTAATTCGCGTTTTTAAGACCGTGCGCTTGATTTAAACCCCACAAATACACTAATACTTCAAATATTGATCAAATATGAAAAAAAATCAGATTTTGGGATTGCCTTGGGCCCCCAAAACCGGCCACCCCTTTCTATCCTATCAAAATGCATGCTACCTTTTATTAAAACCCATATTTCACACTTTATCTTCATTTCCAACCTAGTTATTATCACCATCTCATTTTTTTTGGTCTCTCCCCTCTCTTGAACGAAATAAAACAGCCACAATGTCTCCTTCATCATCTTTTGAACCTATTTTAATTCTTGTGCAAAGATTGAAGGTCCAAAGGTGCAAAGGTTATTACTGATTTTCACATTTAGTAAGTTAATCTCACAATTTTCTTTGATTCTTGTTACATGCAAATGGGTTTTAATCTTTTAATGGAATATTGATTCTACTTCTGTCAATGGTCTTTCTATATCATGTACATATTATACTTGATTCATTAGAAGCATTGGTTAGGTTTGATTGAGTTGTTAAATGCAAGAGTTGGATGGATTCATATGAGTTTTGATGATGTTTCCATATGTTTTGTTATAAAACTTATTAGATCTACAAAATAAACTTGAGCTCCTGGACATTTTGAATTCTTTAACAAATAAAATGGTAGTGATGATGGAATATAGGCATGCATTGGTTCAAAAACCCATTTATTAGGCTTAAAGTAGATCATTGTCATTGGCCCAAATCTGTCCCAGATTTTATCCAAAAAAACGACATCACTATCTTGTTCTCAATATGTTTTATGCTTAAATAAAAATATTGGGAGTTAGCCCAAGGTCTTAGGATCATTTCTCCGAAAACATTACATCTTAATTCATCATAGATATTTTTAGAGAAAATCCACACTAAAACTGGTCCAGGAATGCATATCAGATTTGATGGGCTATTTACTCTAAAATGTTGCAAAGAACACTAGGTTGGTGTAAACATGAAAGTTGTAGCCAAGATCTTTAGAAAACGTTTCCCACAGGCCATGTGTCCATTAGACCTGTAGTTAAAGAGATACACCTTTTTTTCTAAACCCATTTGGATGCTGAGTATAACTATTTAGAGACACAGGGGTAAATTGGTAATTTCACCCATGTTATATAGTTCTCAGTAATGTAAGGCCTTGATTTTCATATAGTACAGAGTCATACCTTTCTAAGCATATAAAGTTCATAATTTTAGCCTTCACGGTTTAGAAATGGCGACCCGATTAGTGAGGTAATTTCCTAAATTTTCCATCAGCTTTGCATTTTAAACCATATAAGCTTTTATAAACGTCTTTTCTACCCATGACTTGCTACAAGACATTTAAATAAATGACCATATGATGTTAGGAGATCAAGTACTGAGTTAAATCACAAATAAAACTATTATACTTTAATCCTCGAGCCTAAGTCGTGTTATATTTTATCTAGGTCACTTGTGATCTTTGCGATTTTTCTCGACGTGCACACTTCTCCGATTTCCGTTGCTATTTCATTATTGGTGAGTTCATAGCCCCAAGTTTTACTTTAATTGTTTTACAAACTCCGTGGGGGAGATACATGCAATAAATATTTATGATCACAATGCTTTGAAACTTGTATGCTATTGTGTTATTATTATTGCCTAAGTTTCCCATAGCCGAAAGTCCCTTTATCGTGAACCATTAGTCACTTGCGAGTGAGCGCTAATACAGTGAATAGATCTATTGGAACTAACAATCCCCACCTGGAAGAACGTGTCTGTATGGCAGTCATGTGTATTGTATTCGTACTATATGATAGGTGTGGCTATTACCTATGTATGAAGGGTTGATTCAAAAACAGATACGTAGCATCGGGGTCACGAGCTTAGAGCAATAATAACCTTACTAGACTTTGCATTTGTTGCTTAGTCGTTTTTATAAACTGGATTATATTGTGATCAATTTCTTATTACTTAAACTCTATGGATTCACTCAACCTTTGTGTTGACATTTTAGCATGTTTTATCTTAGGTTTGAAGGCATGAAGGTCTTGGTTGGAGTCGCACTGATATATTTTGAAGACACGGCATATTTTCACATTTGAAGAAACTATATTTTAAAGATTTATGTTGTGTTTAAAACATTTGCAATCTTTTGAAAACATTGTGATTTATGAAAACTGTTGGGACTTTTGTAAACTCTGAGGTTTTAATGTATCAAATGTGAAACACTTTTAAAACGTCTCTTTTAAAGGGTCGTTTCCTATGACTTGTACTTTGTGCTAGGAAGTAATACCCAAGTGAACTATCCTCCGCTGCGATAATTTTGGGCGTGTTACAGATTGGCATCAGAGCTACAGTTATAGAGAACTGGGTCGTTTTCAAAACCCAAACTATAACTATTTTTCACTAAAGAGTCTCTCATTGCCGTATCCGATATCCGTGCGCGTGTACCACCAGACTGCCTATGTTGTTACTCATATGTCATCACTAATGGTATTATATAAAGTATGCTTATATACACTATTATTTATATAAAGGTTAATTATATAAATGTTTGACTGATTTTGACCTCTTACGCTTATTTCGGAGCTTGAGCTCAAAACTTGTTTTCCCCGATTACATACCTATACTTACATTTTAATGATCTTCTTATTTTCTCAAACATCTTGAGTAATACTGTGGTTCGCTACAACTTTTTCATAAGCTTTCATAACATCGTTTTACGTAAAACTCTTACTATCCGCCTTCGAAGACGAGTTGGAACATTGGCCCCATACTTCTTGAACACCTACATCGCCTTGTAAACCATCGCCTAAAGACACGCCGGTTGATTAGAGCATGACTTTAACGTGATGCCTTGGAACACCCTGCTTTTGGAACACGGCTTTTAACTTCTCATTCTTTTTTTTCACTCCTTGTGTTTTGAAGAATCACGCAACTAGGAAGGCAACTCCGAAGCTTGACAATAATGTTTACCTTAACTTAATGCTATTTTTCGATTCCGAGGACAAATTTGGAAACTTTTCGGCCACCATTCTGACACCTACTTCACCAACTTATACACTAATGTCTAATAGTGAGACAAAGCCATTCGAGGACAAGGCTATAGAGTGTGAACTCAAACCAGAAGATTACTCACTCGAAGAAGAATCCCTCGGAAGACGAGGAGGAGAACCATTACTGCACATACTCCTCCCACTTGACCAGAGTCAATCACCAGAGAGCCCATCCACCATAGCATCCCATCGTTGGTGACACACATGCCACATCATGAGAGATATTACACGTCAGCAGAAACGAGCTGTAATGGCCAACCTACAGTCTAGTTGGGGCAGAGTAAAGCTCGAGGAGCCAAGGGCGGATCTTACTTAATCAACATTCGTGATATTTATTGACTTTACCATTTATTATTTGTTCTCATTTAACCTCAAACAACTTTCGTGATACTCAATGCCTTTCTCATTTTATGTTGTTCTTATATAACACGCATGTTTTCAACGTAACGCTTTTCTCATTTATTTTTGTTCCCCATTCATTCTCAATTAGCAATCACAATGCTTATTGTCTTTGTCACTTATTGTGTTTCACGTTAACTGTTTACCCTCAGCTAGCATTCGTGCTGCTTGTTGTATTTCTCATTTATTGTTCGTTCTCATTTCTTCTCCTCATTTAGCATTCGAGATGCACATTATTTTTCTAATTTATTGATTTTCCCAGTTATTCTCTTATAACATTCGTGATATTTATGGATTTCATCATTTAACGTTTGTTCTCTTCCATGACATTATCGTCTTTCTCCTTTATTATTTGCCTTAACATTTATTACCTATCTCATTGGTTCACATTTAAAGTATCATTATGCTTATTGCCTTCTTAATTCTTTTCTATTTCACTTCATCTCTTTTAACAATCATGTTTCTATTATCCATCTCAATTATCGATTTTCCTTGTTCATTTTCATTAGATATTCGCAATGAACATTGTCTGTCTCATTTATTATTGAAAATCATTTAGAATTTTGTTTTTCAGTATTGGCCTCTTTTGACTATTGGGTTGATTTGTTGATTATCTTGATTAATTGATTATTTGTGTTAATATTCTATATTTCTTCGCTTCACTATTATTGTGATTTAATGGTTCTTCTGTTCGCGTTAATTTGAGTCATTGACCTCTCTTTTACATCATTTCATTTGCTTCTTCGTTCGTAGGAATATCAAATATTCTTCTGAGCACTCTATGCTCATACTAGTACGAATGATATGGACGTCTTAATCCATTCATATTGTTCAGATTCATTGATCCTTTCATTTGCATTAATTGATAACAGTTTGCTTCTTTGTTCATACATATATCTAATCTACCCCTTTTAAGCAGTCTTTGCTCTTAAAACATTACACTCGACATAATTCTATTGCTACTTTTGTGATTCATCAAGATCTTTCATTGTATTATTAATTGCTCTTTGTAACTATCTTTACCCCAAGGCATTGGCATCTACTTCTTTCAAGTGATAGTACGATCCCGTAGTAATCCCATTCGCATTAATCGTTAGTACGCGTTAGGGTGTAGGAACAAAACTCTAGGAAAACAGGCTATAAGCAGTACAAGATCGTCAGAAGAGTTATGCGAAAGTTCGCCACGAAAGAACGTGCTATGTTTCGGAAAATGATGAAAACTGAACTCGATGTTTGTTGAACCCTTCAAGAATTTGGCAAAAACTGGACCGGTAGCTTATCGACTCGAACCACCCAAAAGATCCCACTAGCGTGCACAACACATTTTACGATTCGAACTCGAAGAAGTGCCTATCGGATGAAAACCTCGTCACTCCACTAGAGGAGATTCAACTTGACAACAAGCTTTACTTTGATAAGGAACCAGTTGTAATCATGAACCAAGAAGTCAAACGACTCAAGCAGAGTGCATTCCCATTGTCAAGGTTTGTTGGAATACTAGCCATGGACCCGAGTACACATGGGAGCGAAAAGAGTAGATTGCGACGAGAGTACCCTTATTTTCTTTTTTTTGACACACCGTCAGCCGATAAGATAAACTGAATCACGAGGACGTGATTCCTTTTTAATGGATGGGTAATGTAACAACCGATAAATTTCTAGTCATTACTTTTACTAATTTTATTTGCTTATTATGCTATTTTAAGTAAATTGGCTTTTGCCGGGAATGTCGCCCGCGTACGTCGTGACACGTACATTGAAATTCCTAAATTGACTCAGGCTATGCTCTGTTTATCCGTTAACATGATTTATATTTTTCCCACGTACTTGTTTTCATATGGAATGATGTAATTTTCCATTTCTACCGAAGTGTGCACATTTTACGTTTTACGCGTTTTCGGCTCCCGGTTTAAGCTTTAAAGACATTATAACACTCCGGAAGGCTCGGGAAATATATGAAACATCAATTTGGGTCATTTTAAGTTAAATTTGTCATTTTATGAAAATAGTATCTTCATGACATTTATTTTCACAAGCTATGCATAAAAGTACCCGATTTAGCGATTTTCGCGTTTCTAGCTAATAATGAGCTGTGCTTAGGATTTCTATCCATTTTCATGTCATTAGCGGTTTAATATTCCATCATATGCTTCTAATATTCAAAAATTTCTATATTTCATATTTTCTGTCTCGTTTCACGATTTCGTCAAATTTTGGTAACAACTCGCGTTTTGAGCCTGCGTTTTTTGATTTTTAGTTTTGTTTTAACACTCCGGAAAACACAAGGCTCCCATGAAATATTAAAATTATCCATTTTAACACTTCATAACAATTTCATAATGTTTTGATAGCACTTTTCTAAAATTCACGTTTTCAGGTCACCCGGTACTGCGTAATTCGCGTTTTTAAGACTGTGCGCTTGATTTAAACCCCACAAACACACTAATACTTCAAATATTGATCAAATATGAACAAAAATCAGATTTTTGGATTGCCTTGGGCCCCCAAAACTGGCCACCCCTTTCTATCCTATCAAAATGCATGCTACCTTTTATTAAAACCCATATTTCACACTTTATCTTCATTTCCAACCTAGCTATTATCACCATCTCATTTTTTTTGGTCTCTCCCTCTCTTGAACGAAATAAAACAGCCACAATGTCTCCTTCATCATCTTTTGAACCTATTTTAATTCTTGTGCAAAGATTGAAGGTCCAAAGGTGCAAAGGTTATTAGTGATTTTCACATTTAGTAAGTTAATCTCACCATTTTCTTTGATTCTTGTTACATGCAAATGGGTTTTAATCTTTTAATGGAATATTGATTCTACTTCTGTAAATGGTCTTTCTATATCATGTACATATTATACTTGATTCGTTAGAAGCATTGGTTAGGTTTGATTGAGTTGTTAAATGCAAGAGTTGGATGGATTCATATGAGTTTTGATGATGTTTCCATATGTTTTGTTATAAAACTTATTAGATCTACAAAATAAACTTGAGCTCCTGGATATTTTGAATTCTTTAACTAATAAAATGGTAGTGATGATGGAATATAGGCATGCATTGGTTCAAAAACCCATTTGTTAGGCTTAAAGTAGATAATTGTCATTGGCCCAAATCTGTCCCAGATTTTATCCAAAAAAACGACATCGCTATCTTGTTCTCAAGATGTTTTATGCTTAAATATAAATATTGGGAGTTAGCCCAAGGTCTTAGGATCATTTCCCCAAAAACCTTACATCTTAATTCATCATAATTATTTTTAGAGAAAATCCACACTAAAACTGGTCCAGGAATGAATGTCAGATTTGATGGGCTATTTACTCTAAAATGTTGCAAAGAACACTATGATGTTAGGAGATCAAGTACTGAGTTAAATCACAAATAAAAGTATTATACTTTAATCCCCGAGCCTAAGTCGTGTTATATTTTATCTAGGTCACTTGTGATCTTTGCGGTTTTTCTCGACGTGCACACTTCTCCGATTTCCGTTGCTACTTCATTATTGGTGAGTTCATAGCCCCAAGTTTTACTTTAATTGTTTTACAAAATCCGTGGGGGAGATACATGCTATAAATATTTATGATCACAATGCTTTGAAACTTCTATGCTATTGTGTTATTATTATTGCCTAAGTTTCCCATAGCCGAAAGTCCCTTTATCGTGAATCGTTAGTCACTTGCGAGTGAGCGCGAATACAGTGAATTGATCTATTGGAACTAACAATCCCCACCTGGAAGAATGTGTCTATATGGCACTCGTGTGTATTGTATTCGTACTATATGATAGGTGTGGCTATTACCTATGTATGAAGGGTTGATTCAAAAACAGATACGTAGCATCGGGGTCACGAGCTTAGAGAGATAATAACCTTACTAGACTTTGCATTTGTTGCTTAGTCGTTTTTATAAACTGGATTATATTGTGATCAACTGCTTATTACTAAAACTCTATGGATTCACTCAACCTTTGTGTTGACGTTTTAGCATGTTTTATCTCAGGTTTGAAGGCATGAAGGTCGTGGTTGGAGTCGCACGGATATATTTTGAAGACACGGCATATTTTCACATTTGAAGAAACTATATTTTAAAGATTTATGTTGTGTTTAAAACATTTGCAATCTTTTGAAAACATTGTGATTTACGAAAACTGTTGGGACCTTTGTAAACTCTGAGGTTTTAATGTATCAAATGTGAAACACTTTTAAAACGTCTCTTTTAAAGGGTCGTTTCCTATGACTTGTACTTTGTGCTAAAAAGTAATACCCAAGTGAACTATCCTCCGCTGCGATAATTTTGGGGGTGTTACATCAAGGATCTTCGATGGAAGTGGTGATCTAATTGTCATTCCTAGATATCTAACTCTAAGGGGTTTAATTCATTCCTTTCGACTTAAGGCGTCTGCCACGACATTTGCCTTTCCAGGATGATAGTGAATTTCACAATCATAGTCACTGAGTAACTCTAACCATCGGCGTTGTCTCATGTTCAATTCCTTCTGATCTAGAATGTGTTGGAGACTTTTGTGATCTGTAAACACCGTGCACTTGGTGCCATACAAGTAGTGCCTCTACATCTTGAGAGCAAATACTACTGCTCCATATTCAAGATCATGGGTAGTGTAGTTCTTCTCATGAGTTTTGAGCTGTCGGGAAGCATATGCGATAACTTTACTCCTTTGCATTAACACAGCGCCTAAGCTCTGGTACGATGCATCGCAGTATACCACGAAGTCTTCACTTCCTTCGGGTAGTGCTAAGATCGGAGCTTCGCAAAGCTTCTGTTTCAAAAGTTGGAATGACGTCTCTTGCTCTTCTCCCCAGTCAAACTTCTTCTTCTTTTGCATCAATTCCGTCAAAGGTTTGGCGATCTTAGAGAAACCCTCGATGAATCTTCGGTAGTACCCAGCAAGACCTAAAAATTGACGTATCTCCGTGGGGTTTGTAGGAGATGCCCAATTCTTAACAGCTTCGATTTTTGCGGGGTCCACGTGAATGCCTTTGCTATCGTTCACATGCCCAAGAAATTGCACTTTCTCAATCCAAAAATCACACTTGGAAAATTTGGCATACAATTTCTCCTCTTTGAGCAGTTCCAGGATAGTTCTCAAGTGTTTTGCGTGTTCTTCTTTGTTACGGGAGTAGATGAGGATATCATCGATGAACACAATTACGAACTTGTCCAGATAAGGCTTACAAACTCGGTTCATTAAGTCCATAAACACAGCTGGTGAATTAGTTAGACCGAATGACATCACTTTGAATTCGTAGTGGCCATATCGTGTCCTGAAAGCTGTCTTAGGAATGTCTTCTTCCCTAACTCTTAGTTGATGATAACCTAACCTTAGGTCAATTTTCGAGTAGACACTCGATCCTTGCAATTGGTCGAACAGGTCGTCGAATCTAGGTAATGGATATCGATTTTTCACTGTACGTTTGTTCAACTCGCGGTAATCAATACACATCCGAAAAGACCCGTCTTTCTTCTTAACAAACAACACCGGAGCTCCCCAAGGCAAAGAACTCGAACGAATGAATCCTTTATCTGACAATTCTTGTAATTGCTCAGATAACTCTTTCATTTCGGATGGTGCCAACCTATATGGTACTCGCGCCACGGGTGCTACTCCCGGCACTAATTCAATCTGGAATTCCACTTGGCGGACTAGTGGAAGGCCAGGCAATTCCTTGGGAAATACTTCAGGAAAGTTCTTAACTACCGGCACATCTTCAAGTTGCTTCTCCTCCGACTTCTTTTCTATCACTTGTGCCAAAAAGGCGTGACGCCCTCTATCGATATACTTCACAGTTTTGACGTACGATATGATGCTAAGCCGAGTCTTACTTCGTTCACCACGTATGATTAGGGTTTCACCTTGAAAAGGGATGCAAACGAATTTCTCGTCACAGATGATTCTAGCATGGTTCTTGGATAGCCAATCCATGCCGATGACCACGTCGAAGCCACCAAGCTTAATAGGCATGAGGTATGTGTCGAAAAGTTGGTCGAGTAAGAGTAAGGTTCAACTTTGAATTATGGTGTTAGTGCCTACAAGTTTGTCGTCGGCTAGTTCGATTTCGTAAGTAGTGTCTAGTTTGGTTGGGGTGATGTTAAGTAGAGACGTAAATGAAGTAGACACAAAACTTTTGGCGGCTCCCGAATCAAATAAAACTTTAGCAAGATGGTTGTTAAGTGGAAACGTACCCGTGACTACGTCAGGGTCTTGCTGATCATTCCCTTCTCCCATCACATAAACTCGCCCACGAGGATTGCTGTTCTGGTTGGCAGTCTGGTTTGGGCACTGGTTCTTGTAGTGCCCCTTTTTACCACATCCATGGTACACCACGACCACTGGTTGCAAGTTGGCACCTGTGGCCTTACAGTCTTGAGTCTTGTGGCCGGTTTTCTGGTATTTCCCACATTTAGCAAAGCAGGGCCCATTGTGATGTATCCTACATCGGTTACACATAGGAGCGGGTCTAGCATAGCCCCCAGTTCCAGCGGGTGTGGCAATGTAAGCCCTTGCGGCTTCCTGCCGGCGATTCTGATGGTTGTGATGGTGGTTTCGGTTTTGTTGATAGTTTTGATTGTTGTTGCGGTTGTAGTTGTGGTTGTTGTTGTTGTGATGAAAGTTGTTGTTGTGATGAGAGTTGTTGTTGTGATTGCCCCTGCGATCACCAAATTTTCGTTTGTTATCGTTGCTTCCTTGAGTCTGACTGCGTTTGATCTCCCTCTCCAATAACCTCTGAGCAATTTCGATAGCCTCTTCTAGTGTCTGAGGTTTGGATGCAGTGACATTTCCTTCCATGCTCTTAGGAGCGTATTCAGATCTGGTCTTTCCTGCGGTAGAATCACTTACCAAAACTACCCCCGCTATTACAACAAGTACTAGCGCGGTAGAACTGGAGCGCACTCCTCTTGCCATGCCAGAGGTGAACTTCACTGAACCTCCCAACGCGCCTATCCGAAACAAGGATCCTACCTTGGAAACAGACTCCATCGCGCTAGAAGGAGTCACTTCCGAATTGGCGCCAAGCGACTTTGTATCCCAAAACTACGAAGCCTTGACTGCGCTCATGCGAGAGGAGGCAAAGAAGAGGTCAAGCCAAAGTCTGCACGGCAGACTCAACTTCGACCCTGTGCATGAAGTATCTCCTCCGCGCTACCAAAAGGAAAGACGCGAGAAGGATAGCCGCAAACAACCAGTGTTTGCCAGGATTGGAAGGAAGGTTGTGGACGATGAAGCAGCCGACCTTCAACATCTGGAAGAGCCCGAAGAAGGGGACCGGCGCGCCAATGTCCACGCTAGACTTGGCAGTCGCAGGATCCAAGATAGGCTTGGGCGACGATGCTCCCCAAGTGAAAGCCCCTCAAGCTCTGACTCTGAGGATAGTCGGCGCAAGCGCCGCAGAGGAGCAAGCTCAGACTCTGATGATAGTCGACGCAAGCGTCACAAAAGATTTCGCTCATCTTCAAGAGATTCCTCGGACAGCGAGACAGGACACTGGAAATCAAGAGGAAAATACCGCGACCAGGAAGACGAAGACATGTCTCTTCCCTGGCGTCGCCAAAAGGTTGATGCGTTCACTAGGCGTATCAGCGACTTTTCGGAGAATAAGAAAAGGCGCATGCCTGCTAACGTCAAAACATATGATGGGACAGGTGATCCTGATGATCACCTAAAAATTTTCGAATCAGCAGCTACTATCGAAAATTGGCCACAACCTGTGTGGTGCCATATGTTCAACTCTACGTTAGTAGGGAATGCGCGCAACTGGTTTAGCAAGCTTCCACGTCGAAGCATCGATGGGTTTGAAGAGTTGCGCAAGGCGTTTCGCCTAAACTTTACTCAAAGGAAGAAGTGCGCTAAAAACCCTGTCGAACTTGCTAGGGTTAAACAGCGACAAGGGGAACCCACGAGTGCTTTCATGGAACGTTTTAAGGAAGAATGTATGAAAGTCAAGGCGTGTCCAGAGATACTAAAAATATCGGGTTTTATGAATGCAATCAATAACCCCGATTTGATAAAAAAGCTAAACGATAAGGTTCCCCTAACCTTTGACGAACTCATGAAACGCACGAGGTCTTTCGTCCAAGGAGAAGAAGCCGCCGCGGATAGCAAAAAAGGCTATTCGAACCATAGGCCACAAGAAGAGTCAAGGAGACAATCCAATGACCAGAGTGGCAATCGTAATAGGAGTTATCGCACTCAAGGCGGTGGAAGGGGAAACGATAAGTATACCCCATTAACAAAAACTCCAAAGGAGATATTCGCGACTGAAGGGGCGAACTTCCCGAAACCACCACCAATGCGCACCCCAGAGGATCGGCGCACAGGCAACGGTTATTGTGAATATCATGGACAGAAATGCCACACAACCAACGAGTGTGTCCAACTTCGCCAATTGATTGACAAATTGGTAAAGGAAGGAAAGATGGACCACCTCGTAAAAAATATCAGGGAAGGGAAAGACAAACCAAAACCAGGGGCCAAGAAAGAGACATCAAAAGAAAAGGCAGACATCATCTACATGATACAGCCATGGCAGCGCGCGACAAGACAAAAAGTCAGCCAACGGTTTTCTAAAGAAAACGAAATTTCTTTCCCCTCCCTGACTGCGAACAACGCAGTGGTGGACCCACTTACCATTGAAATACATACGGGGGGTCACGACATCCGTCGCATGTATATAGATGGAGGTGCATCCGCTAATATTATATATGAACACTGTTTCAAGAAACTGCGACCTGAAATACAGGGTCAGTTGATCCCAGCCACAGCACCGCTCACTGGCTTCACAGGGGAGAAGATATGGCCCATGGGGCAATTGCGTCTATTTGTAGAAGTTGGTGACAAACCACACTCTACAGTCACCTGGATGGACTTCATGGTAATCAGATCCCCCTCTCCGTACAATGGCATCATCGGGAGACCTGGAATATCATCTATCCGCGTCGTACCATCCACAGCGCACGGGATGCTAAAGTTCCCAGTGGAAGGAGGTATTGTCACTCTTTACAATACCACCATCCCACCCAAAGAATGCAACACAGTGACAAACGACGTAAGCGATGCTCCAGAACAGCGTGCAATCAAAGTCCCAAACCTAAAGGTCGCCATCCACCTTGACTACCCGGATCAACAAGTATCTATTGGCGGGTCTCTGTCTGACAAAGGCAAATCAGCTATATGCGCACTCTTGCAAAATAACTTAGATATTTTTGCATGGGAGCCAAAGCACATGACAGGAGTGCCACGTTCTATCACGGAACACAAGCTACAAATCCGACAAGGATATCCTCCAATACGACAGAAAAAGCGCGGACAAGCCCCAGACCGCGCAAAAGCCATCCTGGAAGAAGTACACAAATTAGTAAACGCAGGCATTATGCGGGAAGTGTACTACCATGATTGGCTCTCTAACCCAGTAATGGTAAAGAAGAGCGATGGCAGTTGGAGAATGTGCGTAGACTTCACAGACCTCAATAAAGCATGTCCACAGGACTGCTACCCGCTACCGGAGATAGACTGGAAGATCGAATCTCTGTGTGGATATCCCTTCAAATGCTTCCTGGACGCATACAAGGGATACCACCAAATTCAAATGGCGGAGGAAGATGAAGAAAAAACGGCCTTCCACACAAGTCAAGGGGTCTATTGCTATACAAAGATGCCCTTTGGCCTAAAGAACGCAGGAGCAACATACCTGCGATTGGTAGACACTGCGTTCGAGAAACAAGTAGGCCGCAACTTGGAAGTATACGTCGATGACCTTGTCATCAAAAGCCATACTGAGGAAGAACTAGTGCGCGACATGGAGGAAACGTTCAAAACACTGAGGAGAATCAACATGAAATTGAATCCCAAGAAGTGTACGTTTGGCGCTACAGAAGGCATGTTTCTTGGGTATCTGATAGAACCCGATGGAATCAAGCCTTGCCCAGAAAAGACTCAAGCAGTCATTGACCTTCCCTCACCGCGCACACTAAAAGAGGTTCAGTCCCTAAACGGAAAACTAGCCGGACTGAACCGATTCTTATCTAAATCAGCGGACAAGTCACTTCCCTTATTCAAAACACTCAAGAAGTGTACAAAAAAGGGAGACTTCAGGTGGACCGCGGAAGCAGAAGAAGCCTTCCAACAGCTCAAACAACACATAGCAGCCCTACCAAAGCTTGTCGCGCCCCGACCAGGGGAAGAGCTGATCATGTACCTATCTGCGACTCAGGGAGCAGTCAGCGCAGTACTACTGACTGACAGGAACTCTCTCCAAACACCCATCTATTTCGTTAGCAAGGCGCTCAAGAAGAAGGAGATTAACTACACTGCAATGGAAAAGTTGGTCCTAGCTTTAGTATTTGCAGCAAAAAGACTGCGCAGGTATTTCCAGGCGCACCCAATAGCTGTTATCACAGACCAACCCATCAAACAAGTTATCTCGAAACCCGACGCATCGGGACGCCTACAAAAATGGAGCGTTTTACTGGGTGAGCATAACATATCATACAGACCGCGCACTGCAATTAAAGGGCAGATATTGGCCGACTTTATCATCGAGAAGCCAGATACTGACACTACACCTGCGACAAGTAAGGGGGAACCTCAAGAACCATGGATCCTATTCACTGATGGATCCTCATGCGTAGATGGATCAGGAGGTGGCCTTATTCTAACTAACCCAGAAGGAGCTGAATTCACATATGCTCTGCGCTTTGAATTCACAGCCACGAACAACGAGGCAGAATACGAAGCACTCCTGGCTGGGTTACGCATCGCAATTCAAATGGGGGCACGCAACTTATAAGCGAATGTTGATTCACGGCTAGTTGCTAACCACGTGTCAGGCGAGTATGTAGCAAAGGAGGAACACATGATCCAATACCTCGAAAAAACCAAATCTCTGATCCAGAACTTCGATAGGTTTACCATCAAGCAGGTTCCCAGGGGTGAAAACAGGAAAGCAGATGCGCTGAGCAAGATTGCATCCACCAGTTTCGCACATTTATCGAAGCAAGTATTGGTGGAAACCTTGAAAAATAAGTCAATCGAAGAGATGGAAATATCCACAGTTATAGAAGAAGAAGGCCCTACGTGGATGACACCAATCATTGACTTCATTAGTAAGGGCATACTCCCCCAAGAACAGAAGGAAGCTAGAAGAATCCGGCGCACAGCGCAGCGATTCGAGCTCAGAGATAACGTCCTTTATAGACGCTCATTCCTACAACCATGGCTCAGGTGCGTTGGACCTCTCCAGGCAGACTATGTACATCGAGAGATCCACGCAGGCTCATGCAGCATGCACTCAGGACCACGGTCCATTGTAGCGCGCGCACTAAGGTCTGGATACTATTGGCCAACTATGCACCATGACGCGCGAGACTTGGTACGGAAGTGCAGTGATTGCCAGGTTCACAGACCCATTCCGCGCCGACCACAGCATGAGCTAACGCCTATTACATCGCCATGGCCATTCCACAAATGGGGTATCGACATCGCTGGACCTTTCCCTATTGCCGCAGGCGGATTGAAATTCCTTATTGTAGCAATAGACTACTTTACTAAGTGGATCGAAGCAAAGGCAGTAGCGACCATAACAGGTAACCAGATAAAACGATTCGTGTGGGACAACATAGTATGTCGCTTTGGATTACCCGGCGAAATTATCTCAGATAACGGAAAACAATTCCGTGATAACCCGTTCAAGGATTGGTGCGAACAGCTGAACATCACGCAACACTTTGCGTCAGTAACTCATCCACAAACCAATGGTCTGGTTGAACGCGCAAATAGAAGCCTAGGCGAAGGAATCAAAGCGCGCCTAGACAGACACAAAGGAAGATGGGTAGAAGAACTATCACATGTTCTCTGGGCGCATCGAACAACCATCAAGGTTAGCAACGGGGACACTCCCTTCTCTTTGGTCTATGGGACAGAAGCTGTAATACCAGATGAAATCGGAATGCCAACCATCCGCACTGCGGAAGTTAATGTGGCAACCAATGATGATGAGCGGCGCATAGACTTAGATCTATTGGAAGAGCGACGTGAACGTGCAGCAATACGCGAAGAGAAAGCCAAGTCAAGAATGAAAGGATATTATGATGCCAAAGTACGCAGCACGTCATTCAGACCAGGTGACTTCGTATACCGCGAAAACGACTCAAGCCGCGCAGAAGACACTGGTAAGCTAGGACCAAAGTGGGAAGGACCTTACGAGGTCATAGAAGCACTTGGCAATGGAGCGTACAAGTTACGCGACAAGGACGGACATGAGCTACAGCGAACATGGAACGTCCACAACCTGAAGCGGTGCTACCTTTAAAACAGGCTACGGCCCAACATGGACACTCATGCACTTTAGAAAGTGCCCCCAATAAAGATCCATGTAATTTTTTTTTTTTTTTAAGTATTATCTAGATAAGCATTCTCTTTTCAAACTTGCAAGTATTAATAAAACGTTATGGTTTCTAGCTAACTCCATAACACATTTAACTCTATTGTTTGCATCTTTCATTATCGTGTTTCAATATTGTTATAATTTTGCCTACATGGCGTGCATGCACACACTAAGACCCACGATGGCAGATAGGATGAGTAAACCTAATAAACAACTCGTTGAGTAAGAGGGTTGCAAACCCATCAACTTTGGATCACGAATCCTTGTTAAGCACCTTGCGCTCAAGACGTTGGCGCAAGATCCTTACGCATCCCACGACGGATTCGCGCTAGGGCACATTGTGCGCGTTTAACAACTCAGGAAATCAAGACTCTTGAATCCTTAAAGCATAATACGACAAGTAAACTTATAACAATACATAGATGACTATGATTCCCTTCTTTACACTAAGTTGGAAAAAATTCAACACACGACTACGGTCCTTAAGAAAATTCATGCATAATAATGATTCTTCTTTTCTAAATACGCTTGTAACACCCAAAGATATCTTCACGCAAGGATACATAAATCATATACGAACTACGAGTTCAAAAGCATAAGTATTGGGAAGTTGTAACAAACAATAAGTGCAAAAGCAATATTTCCATATACAATAACATGCTTCTAAATGCTATATGTGCGCCTTATCTGACTGAAGCCCCCACTCAAAGCCACTTCCTTTGCATCCTCGAGCCTCTTCAACAGCTCTGCATCATCAAGGGAAACAGTGGCCACGCAGACAGGCACGCCATCGGATCTAGGCTGATGCGCAGCGCCTATGCCGCACAAAATGGCCTTTCCTTTCGCGCCTTTCTTCCTTGCGACTCTGGAAACATGAGCATTTAGAGACCTTTGCAAAGAAATCTCTTTCTCAAGACGGAAAGGATTCAGAATGTCACGAGGCTGGGCAAAAATGGGTACCTTCAGCTGCGCTACGTCAGGCTTCAAGTAGAAGTCCAACTGCTGATCTACACCATCCTGCAGATGCCTGGGAAGAGTGAGCCCCGCCATGATCACGCTGATAGGCTGATCCTGATCACGCTCCAAGGTAGCGATATGCGGAAGCTCAATCTTCTTTAGCTCTTCCATGGCAGCAACAAGCTCAGCACGGGCATTCGCCTTATACCCAGGCACCTCCGCAATTGGCACAGTCAACAACTTGGCCTCATCAAGCTTGTCTGCGGCTAAAGTCTCCCCATGCGCAATAGCGCAATCCACAACCTTTCCGAAGGACGTGGTGACCTCGGGATGCTCCAAAGTACACATGGCAGCCAGGCGAAGACCGTGACTGATCAACCACCTACCAAAATAACACAAGTGTTAATACGAGAGAGGATATAAATATATACAAGTTATATGGAAATACAACAGCATGTACCTGCGCTCAGCCACAGACTGAACCAAATGAGGGTATAGCTCCTCATCATACTCGACGCTGAGCTTACGGAGCTTCTCCTCCTGCATCTTCAGCGCAAGCTCCACTTTGCTACGGAACTCTTCAATATTGGCAAAGTGCTTGCTCCTATTCTGTTGCAAGTACTTCAGCGCCCATAAAGAATTTCGCCTCTGAAGATCCGCAGCAGCACGCTCCCTCTCCAACTCAGCCATCACAAACATCTTCCCCTCCCCCAACCTTTGCGCAGATGCCTCTGCGCGCTCCAATTTAGCCTTGGAGCTCAGCTGCTCAGCTTTAGAGCTTGCTAATTCAGCCTGCACAGACGCTAATTGCGCCTGCAGTCTGGAAATTTCCTCAGACTTGTGCACCCTTGCCTGCGCCACCAGCTCAGACTGGCGCACAGCGATGGAGGCCAGCTCCTCCATCGTAGAGTCAAATGGACTTGACTCCACTTCAACATCCCTCGGTGAACGCGCCCCGTCCAGAGCATGACTCACCTCGGGTGGCGCACTCCCATCTAGGATGCCAGCGTCCTCCACAGGTTGTTCACTGCACAAAAGATCAAGAGGCAAGGTTAGCACATAGGCAAGCATACACAAAATCCTAAGGAATTTCTACAAAATACTTACATAGGGGGAGGAGTTGAGAGCATATCCCTCTCAGCCTCCGCCGTGGACGCACCTCCACCAGACTTCTCAGCATCCACACTGAGGACACGAAGGAACAAAGTTAGCACAAAATATAACTTGAAAAAAGTTTATAACTAGTAACCAAGGTACTTACTTCATCTACACCTCAGTAAAAGACGAGCTTCCCCCAGCCTCAGTCCGCGACCTCTTGGAAGGACCTTCAACATCACCACTAAGCGCTCTCTTGCGCGTCAGTGGGGAGCTCTCCTCCATCTCACTATCGGTCTCCTCTAAATGGATCACCATCTCGGGGGGAGGAGTCTGCGCAGTGTCAGGACCCTGCTGCACAGGAGGAGCCACCTCCTGCAACGGCTCAGCTACCACCACATCAGGGGAGCCTTCAGGATCTGGAATAACCAAATCCATGACGCGCCCTGCTGTCGCCTGCAGAATAGTCTGCTCACCGTCCCCCAGAGGACGCACTCCCACCACCACGGAACGCGGATTCTCCAGGTGCACAACCGAAAAAAGATCCATCTCTGCGTATACAATAGACAAAAAGAAGCAAGTTACATAAAGTATGGAAAACGAAGAAACGCTTACACTAATAACGATAGTAAGGCGACAGAAGGAGCACCCACCCGTGCCATCCGCATTCAAGAATGTGGGAACTTCTGTCTCATGCTCAAAGTAGTTGCGACTGATGCCCATGTGCACCAGAAACGCTTCCGGATATGGTTTGATCGGAAGGCGGTTCTCATCTATGATCGCCGCATGATCCACGTTATACCACGTCTCAGGGGGGCGCTCGTCCTTGGGCAGATTGGCAAGGTGTAAAACGGAAAGTGGGAAGGAAAGACGGCGGCGTCAATCCAAAAGAACTTCTCCCTCCAGTCCTTGAGTTTATCCACCTTCTGCACATAGCACTGTAACTTGCCTACGCGCTTGGAGAAGGTAACCCACCCATTTGACCATGTCGCGTGATAGAACGCGCGGAATAAGTAGAGGGACGGGTGTATCGCCAACAAGCGACAGTTCACCTCAAAATTAGCGATCTTCCCAGCACCAATACAATGCAATTGGGAGATGTGGAGCTCGTAATAATTGAGTATATCACTCAAGAGCACGGAAATGGGTACGCGCTGATTCGCCCACTCGAAAAAGCGCGTATATAGCCCCACCTTCCCATCGGGGAAATTCGCGATGGTGTCATTCGGACCTGGTACCTCTGGGCGCAGGCCCAAAGGGATAAAATAATCCGAAGTGAACTGCATTAGTTCATCCTCGGTTAGGTTAGAATGGAAATCATGAAGTTGCGCTACCATTTTGTGATTCAGACTATGTGCGCACGCGCTATTACCTATGAATTATCGTTCTTGAAAGCAGAATTGAAGATGTAAAAATGGTGGAATTGTGATTTTTTAACTGTGGACAACACAGTGAAAGGAGGCGGAAGTCTATATAGTTTCCCATCCACCACAGATGATTGACACGTGTATCCCACTATCTCACATCGTGTGGCTAGGATATATGACGGTACAAGACAAGTGGGCAACCTCTCCACTTCCCAAGGTACCCAAATTGCACTTTTTTGGACTAGATACATAATACGTGTATTTTTTAGGCGGTATATTTTTGAAAACTTCCCGCGTACGCGTGGGGAATAATTTCGACACGACTTTAGTCTAGCATCCGCAGGGTTTACCCTGCGCACACTAGACTGGGGGACATGATGACGTATAGTCTACACCCGGGTCACGAACCCGATTAGTAAACAATACTAATAATTAAGCCCACCATGTATGGGCCGCTACGGCAACAACTGGACTACCAGTTATGCGGTTGGGTTCGACAAGGCCCAAGCCCAAAGTTATCTTTGGATAAGATATGGAATATCTTCTAAAAAGAGAGGATATATACTATATATCCGATGTCGGCTAACACGCCGAGGAGTAGGGAACACGAAACCCACTAGGGTTTCATGCATATATAAAGGGCACCCAAGACCTCGGTAAAGGTACGATCTACTGAAAACCCTAACTCTTCGCTAAAACCCTAAATTCGATTACTTACTCTCACGCCGGAGGATAATCGGGGGAGACAATCCCTCGATAAGCCTAACGGTGTTTGTTCTTTTCTTAGTGCGCAGGTTCCATCCAGCATTAAGAGTTAATTGGTACGAGAATAGAAGTCCTCACAAGGAACGCCCAACTTTTGTATCAACAGCAACCCTTCAACAAACCTCTCTAGCATTTTCTCAAGGTCTGGCACTTTGGTTGGGCATAGCAGAGCAAGTTCTTGGAACCTTCGATCATAAGTCCTAATATCATTTCCTTCCACCACTAGGCGATCAAACTCATCCTCCAGCTTCTTGATTTCAGTACGTGGGCAATATTTTTTCAACATTCTTCGTTTGAAGTCAGCCCAAGTGATTTGGTAGGCTTCCTCTATGCCCATATTCTGAGCGGTAGAGTTCCACCAAGATAAAGAATCTTCCAGTAGAGTCCCCAAAGCAAACGAGACCTTGCAGTCATCAGAACATCCGCTTCTTGTGAACACCCGCTTCTCGTGAACACAGTCTCAGAACGCTCAAACCATCGAGCAAGTTCAGTCACTCCTTCAGTACCCTTAAAGTAGGTTGGCTTGCAAGCCATGAAGTCTTTGTAAGTGCACTTGCGAGCCACAGATGTCTTGCCTTCTCCAGTTGGCCTGTTGATGCTACTGGAACGTGCCATAGCCGCCGCTTGCTCTTCCAGTGCTGCAGCAACACTATCGGCGATCAACTTTCGGATAGCAGCTGGGGTCATGGTGGTTGCGGGGGTTGTTGTTGTTGTTGTTTTTCTTCGAGGAGCCATATTTCTATAAATATCACAATTGCACACTTTAGAAATCACGATCAACATAACCAAGTGAGATATCGTAAACAACTTCATAATAGTCGAACACATACATCATCATAAGCAAAACCATATAAATCATAAATAATCATCACGACATGTCTGAATACAGTCACAACACACATGGAATTTATAATGAATCCTAATATGGCGATGTATAAGAGAGAATCACAGCACAAAAACGAAAGAAAGGAACCATAATAACAAAGATTAGTACCGGTACATACTAATCATAACCAACAATAAAGTTTTAATAATTTGCTACGTTGTTTACCAAGAACAACACAATACAAGATTATTAATGCCACGCAGGGCAAGCTAAGATGTCACTACTACAATAGCACATGGATAGTCTCTGAAGTACCAGGTGCATCCCCTGGTCCGCGCTGTAGTCCTCTGACTATCTCGGTCAGCTCCTCCATCCTCTGATCCCTGATCCTCTCTCTAGCCTGCATCTTCCCAATTGTACCCCTGAGGGTGTGGATGGTATTGTTGGCTGCTGCCAACCTCTCAGTCTGGTGCTCGAGCATCTGCTGCATCATCACTACAATATCCCTCAACTGCTGTGACTCATAATTCTGTGCATCCAGTCGATGTGCAAACTCAGTAATGATCTCCTATCCTCCTCCAACTGTGTACCCAGCAAATTGAATACCTCCTCCATAGCTAGACTGCCCACTACGAGGTTCTGAACCTCCTCCTGGATATTCTTGACCCGCTCGAGAGATATGTCATCAATCAAACTCAGAAGCTCATCGATACGATCCTCATGCCGGACAAGCCTGGCGGCTAGTAGTGGGATGGTATGGTGAATGGGCTCCCCTGTAACCGGAAGGACAGCTGACGAACTCTCTCCTAGCTCTGAAGCTCTAGGGTCTCCCTCCTCAAGTCTCCAGCGGCGAATACAATCCAACAGGAATGACCACCTACGAGCACCAACTCTCCTATGAAGTCTAGGATAGGCTGCAACCTCAGTAGCAGCCTGAACATATGGGTCAGATGGTGAAGGAATCAAGTGATGTGCTCTCTCAGGAGAGGGCAAGGGAACACTCTGAGCACGAATGGGTAAAGGAGCAGGAGATGGAATGGAGGATGATAGGGGAACAGTGGTGGTCTGGGTGTAGAACACAGTAGGTGGTGGTATGGGGGATGGTGAATCCTCTGGTGAGAGTGGTGATGTAAAGGTCGGGAGCATGTAAGGGTGGGGATGTGGTACTGATGGTGATGGCTCAGGGGAAATGGGTGGTGGTGTAGGTATGAGAGCTGGTGGTGGTGGTACTAGGGCTGGTGGGGTACGTACTCGTTTCCGAGCAGTGTAAATATAGGTGCGACCATTAGGGCAGTACTTAAATCTCTTCCGAAAAGGGGCTGGCTCATATGGCTGAAGGACTCCGACTCGCTTGCGCCGGCGGACCGGTGCAGGCGGGGGTGGTGGTGGAATGGATGCAGCTGAATCAGAAGATTCTGAGTCGGATTGTAATACCTGAAATTCTAAAACATGTAAAATGACCGAATTGCCCCTGGGAATTTAAAATCTAAATAAAACATATGTAAAGCACCAAATAAATTCCAAATTTTTAACAATGAACAAGTTATGATCCCAAATATTTTTAACAACACCATTTAACATTTATACAAGCCATGAAATTACCAAAATACCCTTGGGCGCCAAATAGAGTTAATTTCAAATTTCATAAGGTAATTAAATGGAATTAAAAGTCATTAAGATAGAAAATTAAAGCAATTAAATTTCCTTGACTGAATTTCTGAAAATCATGGCCCATATTCTCCCCCCATACTCGGCATTTCCATCCTTATATCACCTCCATATCCCCTCTTCCCCAAATATACAAACCGAAGGTCCCAAAACCCTAATATCCTCAAGAAAAATTCGAACAGCCACCATACAATTTTTCCAGCCATTCACATTAATTTTCCTGTGTTCCTTGATCATCATAGAAGCCTTGAAGAGTGCTAGTCGATTGGTTTGAAGCCTATTCGATCGAGTGAAACAATTTTGTCGAGCGATATATATAAAACAAGGTATAATTTGAATTCATTCATACGACCTCTAATAAATTCATCTATCATTTTTCTTACGTTCCTCATGTCCTACATGGTCCATGAAAATTGTTTGCAAGGTCAGAGAAGAGCTCGTGGAGTTGTTGTGAACCTTGGACCATATCGAGTGCAACAAATCCATTCGACCATATCTACACGTCTAAAACTCGGTTTGTCAATTTTCTCATGTTTCTTACTTCCTATAAACATCATATAAATTATCCTTTCGATCCATGCATGATCTTTATATCATTTGGGAATTAAATCTATAAATCGAACCATAATCCTAAAAGAAATATATACGATCGAAATAAACCTCATGACTAATTTTTATGGACACTATATGATCATGTTAACATAAGAAAAATATGTATTCGATTTATCATAGCCTCAAGAAATTATTTTCAAATTTAGTTTAAAACCGGGTTTGAGAAATAATTGGGAAAAATAATAATCCAATCGACCTAGGGTTTTTGTAGGAGATTAGGGCTTGTTCTTCGCTCATTATTGAAATGTAATGATTGATTAATGATTGGTGAAGTTAGGGTTTTGATTTGGTTAATTAAAAGTGTATCTTTTTGTAGAAATAAATCTAAGGGTGTGTTTTGTAATTCTAAAAACTCAAGGGATAATTTTTGTAAGTTATTTAAACCTGGTAGAATTCGTATAAAATGTTAAATGAGGGGTCCTTATGTAAATTTTGCATTTAAAAGGTTAAATGGGTAATTATAGATAATTATTAATTCGGTTTGCAAATTAATTAAATCAAGGGACTAAAAATGTAAATACTGGAAACTTGAGGTCATTTTGAGTAAATTATAATGTTAAGATGGTTCGGTGTAAGTTTGGATAATTATGGGGGCTAATATGTAATTATTTGGAATTTATGAATTAATATATATGTTTTATAATTATAGGGACTAAAATTGTAAATATGTGAAACTAATGGGTCAAAACGTATCATACATGAAATTTAAGGGTATATTCTGTAATTAAATTAATATAAGGGCTAGTGGCGTAATTAAGAATAATATATGGATTAAATTGCAAGTTATATAACTTTAAGGTTTATTTTGTAACTTTTATAAATAAAGGGTTTAAAGTGTAAAATATGAAACTTAATGGGCCAAAGAGATAATTCTGAATAAGTGGGGTATTTAAATAAGTAACATATGATATTTTCATTCTAGACCTTTAATTTGATATATTTACAATTAAAACCCTAAACTTTGTATACTTGTCATATTTAACCCTAAACTTTTATAACCTGCTAAAACCAACCCTAATTCCATAATGAGACAAAATTAATGACTTAACTAAATCAGAATGTTTAAATCTTACTCATTATAGAAATCTACTAATTTTGGAAACTTACTAAATAAGGAAACTTTCTAAAAATAGAAACCTGCTAAAAATAGAAAGTTACTTAATATGGAAATGGGATCTTTAGTAATCATGTCTTTACTCCTCTAGGTGTGAAGAGGGAGTAGTCTTGTGCTCTTGATCATCTTATCCCGTATTTTCCTTTGTCAGCAATAAGGTACAGATATTCTGCCCTTCCTTAGTAAGGTGCCTTCGCCTCATTTCTGATTTCTGATTCACTGCTATGTTCTTTGATTCTGTGAACCTTTCTGGTTTCTTTCATGATATTATGAACCTTTGACATGACCTTTCTGTTATGAACCTTTCTGATATTAAACATTTCTGATATATGACCTTTCTGACATGGAACCTTTATGGTATGAACCTCTGATATGAACCTCTGATTATGAACTCTGATATTCTGAAATGGAAATTGACTTATGAAACTAAATTAAATACTGGATACATGATACTTGACCTTGACCCACAGTTTGATACTACGAGCCACTCACTAGGCATGAGGGTTTCATGTCCATGTCAGTCGATGCACCGATGGCATGACTCTAGGGCAGGAGAGTGATGACCTGTCCCGTCCCTTTTCTGTATTTTATTTGGTGTGTTGGGAGTTATGGCCACCAGGGGCGTATGGATGCATCCTAGATTTGTTTCTGTATTATGTTCATGTTATGATATGCATGGTGACTGATGGTGTGTGCGATACACGTCTTTCACAACTCTGGGAGCTGATCACTCCATATTTCTGATTTCTGGGATTAGTGAGAGGAACATCTCTCTGCATGGCGGTATGATTATGATTTCATGTTCATGTTTCTGGGCTCGTAGAGGATTACTGTTTTCCATGCACCTTATAGACTTATGACCTTTACCTTTCATTTCTGACACCCTATGACATGATACTGGACTTATCTCTGTACTGGGCTTGGTATGTTTGGGCTTGATGGGATCTTTTGATTTCTTCACCATTACTCATGATACTATCCATACTTTCTGATATCTCTGTATAACCTTCATATTTCTTCTCATCTATTATTACATTATGTACGATTCCTCCCATCTTCCCTATTTCATTATTATTGTTTGTTACCGTTATATCTGTTCACTGAGCTCGTGTAGCTCAGCCGCGTTTCTTTTCCCGCGGCAGGTTTAGTTGGAAGCTGGGATTTGGGTGAAAAGTGTTGACTTTAGAAGACTTCATTAGCTTTTGGAAGATGACTAGAAGAACCTTATATTAGACATAGAAATTTTGTAATGTAAAGCTTGTAGTTCTGATTTCAGTTGTAAACCTTGGATTTTCATTGTATTATTTATGTCAAATGTCTGTGTTTGTTCTGATAAGAATCCGTATATGTGACACCTTTGCCCTTGTCGGGTTGGGGTGTTACACGGATGACTCATCATCAGCCTCTGACTCAGAGGAGTAGTGAGGGGTCGGTATGACTGGAAGTGGTGGTGAAGGAACATCATCATCAGATAGGAACTGCTGGGACTCCATGTACTGGTCATAGAGCAGCCACTGATTATAAGTCATGGGACCATAGGTCGGGGAAGATGAAGGTGGGGTGGTAGGTGAGACAACTGGTGTCGGGGAGACTTCTCCCTCCTCAAAGGGTTCCGTCTCCCCTGAGGCCACCTCGGATGGGGCAAAGGCTGGAACGATGGGTGAAACAGGTAAGGTGTCATCGGTGTCAATGTCAGATAAGATAATAGTGGAAATAGAGGATGATGCTGGTAGGGCGTCATCACTGTCAGATAAAATAATGATAGGGGGCGACATGGTACTACAATATCCCAATAGTAAATATAAGTCATTTAATTCGAATAATGTTAAATATTTACTATATTTAATTCGAATAATGCTAAGCAAATCTCAATGCATGATGTTTGGTAAAATATTGGCACGGAGGGCATAAGGTTGTAAAGTGTAAATAGTTCGTTTTTGAAAATGTGGTTATAGTCCAGTGTTTTAAAAATCACTTGGTTCTCTATAACCATGGCTCTGATGCCAATCTGTAACACCACGAAAATCATAATGAAGCAGCGGAAGTCTAACTGGGGTATTACATCTCAGATCATAGTCACAATTATAGAAAACGACTCGAAAGAGACGTTTTGAGAAAATTTAGTTATCATTCATCAAATAAAATCAGAGTTTGCAACAACGGTTCCATAACATTTAATAGTACATAATGAAAATGTTTAAATTAAAATGAATGATGACATTATTTTGGACGTCGTCCAAAAGGGGCCCTAATCCACTCCGTGCCATTTATGCTTCTTCGATACCTGAGATAAAACATGCTAAAAGGGTCAACACGAAGTTTGAGTGAATCCATAGTGTTTATTTGTAATAGTTTGAACACAAGTCAGATAGTAGTAAAATTAATGATATCGTAGTGTAATATATTGCACTAAGCCTCATAACACGCAAACCTTAACATCGGGTGATATCATAAATGATATAAATAGCCCACATCATAAAATGATGTAGGTGATAGTGCCCTCGTCGTAGGAGTTTGCCAAACTCTTAGTTAATTCGAATAAAGTGCATTTGGTTACCATCCCAGGTTAATTTCAAATGGGGCGTCAACTTCCAATAGATTTATTCACTAAATTCGCGTTCACTCGCAAGTGATTAATGGTTCATGATATGAGCGAATTTTGGCAAGATATAAACCCATTCGGGATAGCATACATAAAATACTTGTGTTCATAATTGTAGCATGTATCTCCCCACGGGATTTGAAAACATAGTAAAAAGTGGGACTATGAACTCACCTCAGTGTAGTAGTAGTCTGAAATGCTATAGAGTCAAATGGTAGGTGGTAGTTCCGACGTGTGACCTAGATTAGTATGGCATAATTTAGTTAACAGACTAAGTTCAAGACTCCACGAATTTAATTCAAAAGTTTTAAAGTGTTTATGTTGTTGTTGCTGGTGTGACAGCATTTAAGTTAAAACAATGTTTTTAACATTTGTAGTTATTGGCTCATCGGGGTGTACAAACGTACAACAGAATAGGGATAGTGATTCTTTGAGTTGACAATGATCGGAAAGCTACGCACGAAGGATAATAACTATTGAATGTCGACGTGAATGACATATAGGATTGTTGGCGTTTAAATGAATGTACGTGTGGATATATACTTTCATACATACATACACATGGTCCTTGTGAAAAAATTAGAAGTTGAGAAGGTTTCACGAATACATAGTGAATTATAACTTGTGTTTGAGAAAATGTTGTTTTAGTAAATTAAAGGAAAATAATCGTTTCTTATTTATTTGACTTATATAAGTTTTGACATAATCGTTTCAAGTTGTATGTTAGGAAAAACATTTAGCTAGCTTATGATTTCTCATTTTAATTATTGGCTCGTATATATATATATAGGTTGTCAATAGTAAAGATTGATGTTCTTTTTTTTTCCATTTTGAATATTTTCACGTCATATATACATAAATGATCACTACTAAAAATTTGTCGAGATTTATAATATGTAGTATTTTTATTTTAAGTAGATCGTGGAGTTAAAATATAAAATTGTCACGTTTTATTAGTTAATTATTAGTGACGACGGCTTAATATATTCTAAGCGAGTGTACACAACACGAGTTCGTGAGAGTGGGCTGGAAAAGTATCGAAAGATTTTATATTTTTTACACTCTTGAACTGGGCTATTTTAGAAAAGAAAGAGTGTTGTAAGTGGGGCGGGTTTCTTGGTGGGCTGCGGCCCAAACAAGGACCCAATCAGCTGAAACAATTAAGCAGACTACCCAAAAATCCAAAGGCTTGGGACTTGGCCTGTTAACGCAGACTAAATGCAGACACATACTTGGCTAAAAATTTGGCCAAGTAATGGGGACTATATCAGTATCAACAACAAGAAGAAATGTGTTCCGGTTCATAAAAAAAAGGGCCTTAGAAAAGAACAATTGGCCATGGGCTACAAACACAAAACACGACTCTTTGAGTGGTTTTCCCAACGAACCATAGCACCCTTCGGGGTGGTGGTGGTCGAACCAAAAGAGAGGTAACGAGTCACTTTTCGTGGTGAACTCGTGTAGCCTCACGGCTCGAGACACACAAAACAAACAACCCGTGGTAGCTTCCGCGCAAAGATAAGGGTACTTATACCCATGATTTGAGACAATAAACAACTGTCTTTAACCTCAAATATAGCTCCGAAACCGACACGACTTGACTTATAGCTATTAGCACACAAGTTTCAACTCTTATAAACTCAAGTTGGGTACTACCACAACCAAAGTATCGAGCACTAATGTAAGCCAGTCCGAACATAACACTGATTTTTGAGTGTCGACACAAACTCTATTCGAACAAAATCTCAAGCACTTTGTGAACATGTACCTCGACTAGGAATCCAAGTAACCAAATCCTAACGCAAACACAAACATTTTCGAGCAAACTAAGATTACCAGCTCAAACACAGAATGAACATAACAACACAGTCGACACCAGCCTCTCGTTATCGACTCAGATTCAAGTTCTTCCTATTCTTTTAACTACTCTAACTATTCGACCAAGGACAACAACAACCGAATACACTTCTTGTTTTCGAGCCAATATAATTATTTTAGTTTTCAAGTTTTATTTTCTACCACACCATAACTTAATCCTTACAAAAAGATCGAATAGCACAATAATTAAGCTTTTGAAACGGAAATATAATATCAACAATAAAAATAACGAATCATGTATTTAACAATTCTTGACAAATGAGAGTTTGAAAACCACAGGGCATACTCATTCGAATGAAACAAGGAAATCAAAAGAAAGAAAAAGGTTTAGAACCCTTACAACAATGGATCGATTAACAGTAGATTAGAATAAACTCGAATGAACCCAAATCCGATTCAAGCAAACCCACACTCCTCTTCCACAGAAAACTTTCCCTTCACCACTTATGAGTTTTGTGTTGATAGTTTTTCTTTTGAGAGTGAGTGGGTTCACTACAAATCGGTTGGGGGATTTAAAGAATAATCAAAGGGTTGTTTGACCCTTTCTTTCTAGTTCTTTAGGCGATCCATAGCCCAAAAAGGAAGCCATTTCGTCACACTTTGGCTTAGTTTGTTGACTTTTAGGGCTCGACAGAGAGGGGCAGACGCTCCCCCTTGGACTTATAGAAGAGGATAAGGCTTGATCTTCTCACTTCTTGCGTCACTCTTTGTGTTTGTTTTTGATTTGGAGATGAGTACATAGAGGGTGACATTTTTTTTTGATGATCAGTGGTTCAGAATGAAGAGCAGAAGAGTGGGGGAGGAGAGAGGGTGTCGCCTCTTATCTTCTCTATTTTTTTTTGTTATAATTAAAATAAAAGGGTTAATAAAAATGTAAGTGTTAAATAAAAAGTGAGTGTTGGGTTTTTAAATAAAAGAAGAGTGGATGAATAATGTATAGGTGATAAGATTTATTTTTAGGGATGAATTGAATGTTCCTCGTGTCCCGTTGAATCCCGGTATTAAATTATTAGACCTATGCCATACTATCACGGCGTCGGAGCGCGCGCGGTTCTAGTAAAAATGGAATGTGAGTTTTGCCACATTGCTCGTTTGGCAATATCATTTGTTGTTTCTCAGTTTAAACAGAGCAAAATTTTAAATGCGAAGATGAATAAAATGACTTGAATAAAACATCATAATTGATTACTTCGAGTTTACAGGAAATTAATAACTTGAAAAATTACGGATTATTACATCGGGTCTAACCGATGGTGGAGGGGGTGATAATCGTAGTGGTGGTAATGTATACTGGTACTCAGGTGATGATGGGGGTGTTATCCCGATCATGTCTAGGGGTGAAGTAGGGAAGAAAGGTGGAAATGGTGGTATAATCGGCACAATAGGTAGTCGTACCCTCTCGCGAGGTGTATGCATCCTAATGCAACCGTTGGGGTGGTTCCGAAATGGTGTCATGAATGGTTCGGGCTCATATGGTTCTAAAATCCCGACTCGTCTGCGCCGGGCTACCGGTGCAGATGGGGGTGATGGAGTAGGAAATTGTGTATATAACTCTTCTGCAGGCAACCATTGCTGAGTCTGCATGTACTGGTCATCAGTAAGTGGGGTGTATGTGGGAGAAACTGGTCGGTTCTCCGGGTGTGGTGGGGAGGTATGTGCCCATCTAGCTAAAACATACGGGTCTTCAGATAATGGGGTGTCTGGGTTACCTATTACAATAGGTGACATAGGTGGTGTGGCGACGACTTCACCCTCCTCAAAGGGCTCCGTTTCATCTGAAGAGATGCTTGACACTGCAACGGTTGAAGTGCTGGGGACTATAGATGAGGTGATAGATGATACGGTGTCCTCGGATTCCATATCTGATGATAGGGTGCTAAGGTGTGATACTGTAGACATGGAACTATAGTAACCCGAAAATAGTAAATGTAAGTAATCAATAACATCAAGTGTGTGAAAATAAATGTGAAATAATCATGTGTGTGAGAGTAAATATCAAGTGTGTGAAGATTAATGTAAAATAATCTTAAAAGGTAATATATTGAGCACGGTGTTACGCAGGCACGGAGGGTGTAAAGTGGTATGGTGTAAAAATCATTCATTTTGAAAGTGTAGTTATAGTCCAGGGTTAATACATCCGGAGGTTACTAAAGTTTCCCAAAAATTTGAAAAAAGTTACTAAAGTTTTTTTTGGTTGAACCGGGTTACTATAGTTTCCCAGTTCGTCTTTCCCTTCTAGCCTGCCTATTTTCACTAGTTTCCCAGTTCTTTTACTGAATTTTTGGGAAACTATAGTAACTTAATTCAAATTTTTGGGAAACAATAGTAACTTAGTTCATCTTTGGGAAACTATAGTAACTTAGTTCAAATTTTTGTGAAACTATAGTAACCCGGTTTAACAAAAAAAAACTTTAGTACTCCCTCCGTCCCTAAATAAGTGTCCACTATCGACTTTTAAAGTCTTCTTTTTTAAACTTTGACCTTAAATTATTTTATTTGTGTTATGTAATACTTGATTCAAAATATATGAATGGATTGAGTTTTAAATGTATTTTCATTGGTATAATTTTCATAAAGTACTACATAACACAAATGAAATAATTTAAGGTCAAAATTCTAAAAAAATGACTTTAAAAGTCAATAGTGGACATTTATTTAGGGACGGAGGGAGTAACTTTTTTTAAAATTTTGGGAAACTTTAGTAACCTCCGAATGTATTAACCCTTATAGTCCAATGTTTGAAAAACATTTGGTTCTCTACAAGTATTTCTCTGATGCCAATCTGTAACACCCCCTAAATTATGAGTTAACAGCGGAAGACTAATCGGGGTATTACGAGGAGGATCTTTGTCATAATAATAAAAAACGGCTCAAAAGAGGCGTTTTGAAAGTATTTGTCATTCAAATAAAAGTTGAAGTACAAAAAGTGAAAATATCAGAGTTGAAACATCCCATAAAAGGGTGCAGTAGTTTGAAAGTGAATGACATGATTTATTTTACACCACATTAAAACCCTTGGTTTATTGCCCGCTCTGTGCCTTGTCTGCTCAGCTAATTACCTGAGATAAACATGTTAAAAGTCAACAAAATTGTTGAGTGAAATCATAGAGTTTGTAATAATAATGAGTTTGGAAACACAAGTAGTGATTGCCTGTGTATTACAATCATGTTTGAAATGGTGATATTGCAGTTGCGTATATTGCCCTAAGTCTTATGACACGCAAACGTTAACAGTGTAGTAACCGGTGTGGGGACCTCGAGTAATAGGTGATTTTTCCATTTCCTATTTCCTTTAAATATAGTGCATTGCGACTAATCCGACAAGCAACTAAGGCTATCCGTCATGGCATTAGTGGAATAGGCAGTCAGCGTCCAATAGATCTATTCACTATATTCGCGTTCACTCACAAGTGATTAATGGTTCAGGATGTGAAGGGCTTTTTGCAATAGAGTAACTTAGGAAATATCAAATCAGGTGAAGCATACAAAAATACTTGAAAATACTTGTGTTCTAGTTTGTAGCATGTATTTCCCCCATGGAGTGTAAACTTGTTAAATAAGTAAAAGTGGGGCTATGACTCACCTTGTGTGTAACTGGCAAAGTGAAAATGTGAAATTAAGTGAAATTACGAGACCGGCTCCAACACACGACCTGAATAATAGTGAAGTCTGAGATTTTGATAGTTCTGACTTAATATGAATAGTGTTCGTGAAAACGAGTAACGGATAACGATTTGGTGTGTGATGAGTGTGAGTGATATGCTTAAAATGCTTAAAGTTCAAAAATAATATTATATATATTATTGTCTTGTTGTTATGTCATTGATTCCGTAAATATCGTTTCCTCGAAAGTGTTTGAACGAAACGATAAGTTATTCGTTAAAATTCGTTATATATAAAAATAAACGTAACGTGTGTAAATATTGTACGAAATGTCAAAGTGCACGTGATTGAATGAGAAAGTGTAAAATATGCAATAGAAATGAATATGAAATAAAGTTACAGTTTGGTCCTTGTACTTGTACCAATTTTACACTTTCTACCCTAACGGAGTTAGTTTTGCACCGTTAGTCCTTGGTTAACAATATATTGCATTTTTAGCCCAAAAGTTTCCAAAATGACATATTAAACCTTCTGTTTACTGTTTGATCACTTTCCACCCTTAGTTTACTGAAATGACAGTTTGGGATATATTTATACAATTTTTGACACTTTTAACCCGAATAGTAACATTCATTGCAAAACAAGTCCAAAATTTATTAAAAATGTGTGAAAAGATTTTCGAGAGTTTTACTAACTTTATAAAGCTTATTTAAGTCAATATCAACTGCTTATTAGCCAAGGTGCTTATTTTTAAGCTTAATGGGCTTTAAAGATTTAAAACCAAAGCCCATTAACGAATTTCGATTCGAGGGGTTGTTTTTAGGTCTTGAGAACAAAGTGGGCTTATCATTAACGAATTTCGATTCGAGGGGTTGTTTTTAGGTCTTAAAAATAATACAAAGGGCTTATATGATCAGATTATCACTATAGCTTATAAACTGCTTATTGGGCTAACTAGCCGAAGCGGTAAAAAGAGTAAGTTTTACACAGTCCGAGTAGCGATAGGTTGTGACTTCAAAAACGACTTTTAAGAGCTTATCAATAAAAGTTTATAACAAAAACTTATTTAGTGAGCCTATGAAGAATCAGTTTGAACAATAAAAACAATATGGTGAGTACATGATTCCGATTTTATATGGCCTTTTCTTATCGAGTATACACAAGGTTCAAAAATGATAGAAATGACATATATATGAGATATGAAATATGCGATTGAACATACGAATGAACTCAAATAAGTACATTTTATTACTATCATTTATCCTATTAATTTGACTTGTTTTACTATATTATGTATGAGGATTGATACTTAATCGTTTACTTTTGTAATTCTCAGGTAAAAACAAGCATTTGGTGAAACTTAGCGATTTTAGACTAATTATGGAGCAAAACGTGCATAAAGTGAAGAGTCTACTGAAATGGACAAGATCAAGTCAAATCTGCTCCAGATGCGCCGCATCTCACTCACGACATGCGCCGCATCTCTATCAAGATATCACCAGATACGATCCAAGATACAAGAGGACATGCGCCGCATCTAATCATGGAGTTACGCCGCATCTTCTGGCGGTGTACGAATATTCCTGAATTTATAATCTTGGACCCCACGCGAAGTTAAGTACATGCGCCGCATCTACTCCTTAGATGCGCCGCATCTCACCCTCAGACAGAAACTATAAATACCCCAAAGACCAGACGAGTTCGAAGTTCGAAAGTTTTAACCTAAGACCGAAGACCAGAAACCAAGGACGAATTCAGTCAAGGCAGCAGCACAAGACACACCAAATCAAAGATACAAGAGCTGTAAGAAGGTGCTGCATGTGTTTAATTCATTAAGTAGTTTTGTTTTATTGTGTTAGCAAACTTTAATTCATCAGGATTGGTGGCTTGTGTAATGTGACAACGAAAGATTGCACTCCCTTTAATACTTGCTTTCCCATCAATTAAAGTTTATATGTTGATGTCTTTGGTTACTACTTATTAGTGCATTGATAACCTCTGTGTTTATTAGTGGCTTGCGGGCATTTGACTGCGGAAAATAATGTGGCTCCCACGGTTATTACTAAATTGATCACTTAGGAATAACTTTTAGACATAAGTAATCATTAAGGGTTTACTCGCCGATAAGAATAGGACCAACGAGAAAGGGTTAACTACATACACTTCATATAAAGCTATCAATAAAACAAGTGACAATCTACTTAATCATAAGGACAGCCCTCTTATTGTCTCGAGTATTTATCTGTGTACGTGTGTGCTACTTGCTGATTCGTGCCTATTGGTTTATTTTATTATTTAAATGCAAACAAATCGTGCCAGTCTCTCAGGCTGAACCCCCTTGCGTTAGATTAGGTTGTATAGCTAACTTAATATATTAAAATACTGATTAGAATAACTAGATAATACGTTCCACTCTTAGTGATCGATACTCTACTTACCATTATATTCATACTGACCGGGTACACTGCTCGTTAAGTGTGTGTGTTATTGATAAGTCGGCTAAATATAAATTTAAAACTTGAGTAGGCATTAAAACTGCTAAACCGCAACGACACATCACGCGCATCAGCGATTCAACATACGAATAAAATGAAGTTCGATAAGCAATAAAACAAGTATGTAAGTATCGAATAATTGTAAAACATGAGTTACTAGCCATCCATGACGGAGGTCATTGCGTATAAACGTAAAATAAATAACGAGAAAGGAAAATAAATGCATAAAAATGAATATACGATCGAATAAAATACAGAACAATGCATGGTGTGTTAAAATCAATGAAATGAGTATGAAAAGAGTTTAAAGGGGCTTACAACACCGAAATGGTGGGATGTTATACGTTAAAATGATCTAGGGCTCGTATGGAATGGATTTCACGCGTTAGAACTACCACAAATGCTTCGAATGGAGACTTGATCGGCTTGGAATGGTTCAAAATGGCTAGGAACTTGCTTCTGGTCCTTGAGAGTCTTGGCTTGGAGAGAAAATACTTAGAGAAAAATGAGATGAAAGCTTATGGTGTGAATAGGAGTTAATAGGGTGTGATCGATTATATATACATGTATCTTGGTCGAGTATATTGTTTAATAAAGATATAAGTTGTGTGATTGGATGGTTAGCAGGAGATAAGGGAATAATAGTTGAGTTTATAGGGGTTAGGAGGGGGTTGTAAGGTGCTTGGTTGCTAGGTTCGAACAAGTGGTGTACATATATGTCTCGTACGACATATTCAATAGGTCCAAAATGATTTTTAACGTGACCAAGCGTGAGGGATGACGAGAAACATGTTTATAAAGTCATACTCGATCATAGAAACGTAAAAGAGCTAGGTGGGATTTAGTTTAGATCAATTTAGGTTAAAAAGGATAAACATGGTGTGAATTGTAAATGTGGTCGAGAGTGATTAGCTTTGAGTCTCGTTAAGCATTCAAATGTTCAAAATAGAAAGTGAAGTTCGACATACAAATTTTTGGGTGTATAGAGATTCGAGATGAGTAAAATGTTGTGTAACTTGTGTGTTGAAATTGAGAGAAATCGATGCAGGGTATTCAGCTGAGTGAGTTAACAAGAATTTAATAGAGTTGGGTTGGGCTGTGAATAGTAACAGGCCAAAAGTTAGGCCAGGAATAGTAGGGTGATCCGTTTGGTTATAATGAGTGTGTTGTATTCGTTGTGGACCGTGTGTGAGCTCGTTCCAATGTGTGTTTATTGTGTTAACAAAATTTAAAATTTTGCCCATAAGAATGGTTAACTGAACTGTATTAGAAATTTAATACTTGATTAGCATGTACAAATTACTAAGGAATTTTACAGATTGCTACAACATTATTTTCCGACATTAAGCTAAATGTCGAGTACTAATCTAGCTAGTACCAATCTCACTCACGATCTACCCGATCCTCACAAATCACACAAGTTGCAAGATCCATATGATCTACACTCGATCTACCCAATCTACTCACGATCTACCCGATCTACCTTATCTTCACACGATCTACCCGATCTACTCACTATCAACATAAGCTACACAAGATCTCCCCTATCTCCACAAGATCACTATGATCCACACAAACTAACTAAACAAGGTGATAGACTACTTGATGTATATCAAGATACAACAAGTATGTAACGAATGTTATGAGTGCACTACACTAACACTACAACACTTTGTATCTTCCTGATACGAAGTGTGCCTCTCTTGCACTAGTAGAGGAATGAAGGTTATCACTTGAATGGATGATTGGATCACTCTTAAACAAAGATAAACTAACTACCTGATCAAAGGAGAGTATATGTGATAGGAGATTTGACTCAGAAAATTATGTGTGAAAAAGGATGCCCAAAACTGTGAAGTGGACTGGTATTTATAGGCAAAAGAAATCTGACTGTTACAGTAGGACGGCATCACTAAATACCCGACGATACCACTAAATTTAGTGGTACCGTGGTACCGTCCCAGACAGGGACGCTCCAAATTTTGTTTTTAGTGGTGAAAGTTTATTTAGGGAAGTTTGGAGCTGATTTGGGGGGAAAAATAGCTGTTGGTGATTTTAAACTTATTTTTCAAATTAAAACATTTCTTTTTAGTTCAAAAATAATTTGTAAAATGTATTTTTGAAAAAATGTTTTGTCACATTAAAATTTTGAAGTTTAGAGAAAAATATAATCCTTTGATCATTAGTCAAGTTGTAGATTTGTTTGTTCATACCTTGAGTGATTTACATCGGGATGAAAATCTATGACTTTGTTGAAGCATACTTGAGATGTCGAGAGGTGTTGATGTAAGTATGCATTGATGATTTATGTTTACAAGTAACTTGCGCAGTTTACGTTATGCATTACAAGTTACATGTTTGTCATTATTAAAACCGAAGAAACCGTTTAGTTTAAATATCATAATATTTGCATTAACAATCTCCCCCTTTTTGATGATGTCGAATATGTAAACCGTAACACACAGTAAAATGTAAAAGTTTACCTGTTTACACTCCCTTCTCCCCCTTTTTTCGAAGCAAAAAGATAGTTGCCTCGAGCTCTCCGTTGAATTCACTCCCTACTCCCCCTTAATGCACTACTTTCCTTTCTCCCCAGAAAGGCGAGCTTGCATCATCCCAGTAAAGTCTTCTATCACCACTTGTGAAGACGACTCCATGCTATGTATTCAAATACCCCCGAGCTCCCCCTAGCTCAATGCTCCCATATGGAGATTGAATCCCCTTGTTTATTTACCTTAGTATCTAGCGGATCCATGGATCAAATTCTTACAAAGGCTTTTCCTACATCAAGGGTTAGCTTCGTGCAACATAATATATAAAAAATAAGAGCAACATTATAGGGATAGAATACTTTTAGCAAGACATGCAAGGGTTAAACTATGTTAAAACGTAGCTACTAAAAAATTTTGATGAGCATATCAAAGTATGCAAGAAGTTAGACACTTGATGAAAGTGTGCCAAAAGGATAAAAACCAAAAAGAAAGCCCAACAAAAGTTGAGCGACATAAAGATGTGAATGCATAATGCAATTCAATGACACTAGAGAGTCACAACTTGACCCACAACCTAAGGTGTAATTGTTCAATCAATTACACTAACAAGAACGAGATTCGTTCATTGACTGACACATAAAATGACTTCTTCCAAGTTGTCATTTAGAAAGTAAGTTCTAACAAACCTTTTGAACAACATAACCATCTACCTAAGATGATTGGTGTTAATGATAGTTTGTTGATAAGACATACTCTAAATGATTACTATTATGACAAGTCATGCCATAAAGTAGACTCGATAGAAGATATACCAAAAAACTGAAAATGAGAACGATATGCACCTAGATGTGAATGGAAATGATTCCATAAGATGGGAAGTGTTGGATTTGACCTTTGAGAAAAGGTGGGAAAAGACGGTTTAGATTAATATATCGTTTGCACTGACAATGAGATGCATGATATATTTCAAAGGAGAAAAAGAAAATGTGCATGTGATCCTAACAGGATTGTGGGTGATATCTCTAACGGGGTTGAGGTAACGAAGTTATAGATTTCTAGTTTAGATGATCCTAGTTGTGTGTTAGAGATAATTTGGTGCATGAAGAGTTTCGTGTGATTGTGAGGATTGAAGGTTATTGAACTAACTATCACTATCCAAAGTGGGGAATAGTTGTAAGGTTTGAGTGTAATGATCGATGGGTTAAAGGTTCTTAGACTAACTATCATTGTCAAGAGTGAAGTGTAGCTAAAAGGTTTTAGTAGGATTGATATAAGGGTTGAAGGTTTTGAAACTAAATATCACTGTAAAGAGTGAAGCTTAGTTATAAGGGTTGAGTGTGATGATGAATGATATTATTATGAAGTTTGATGTGAGGGTTGAAGGGGCTTGTATAGAACAAATATCTAGGTGGTCACAAAGAGTAGAGGTTAGGAAGCTAGAACCGATTGTGGTTTTATGACTGAGGTTTTGCTAAGGAGCGGGTACTTAAGGAATGAGTGTTTTCTTTCCCTTTAATCGATGGCCATCTAGACAAGATGTTTTAATAAAATTAAAAAAAAATGAAGAGGAAAACAAACGTTGATGGAAGCGATGAGCTTAGTAACGTCATGACAAGTGGTGGATAGCTGTAGGATCGATTCATATGTTGATTGTGTGGGATTCGGGAGGTCTTGGGTTATGGAAGAACGTGTTCTTCATGGTTAGAGTTAGAGAGAGAGATATAGTAGAGTGGGAAGTTTCTAGTGAGAGAAAAACACCTTCAGGTGTGTGTGAATTATCAGAAACAACCAACCCTTTCCTTGTGTGGGAAAGGGTATATATAGTCTTACAATAAATGCCCCTAAATTGGGTTGTGGAGTGAGCTGACAGTGGGTAAAGACCCGACCCAACTCCACGAATGATACGATATCTAAACTAATACTAACAAAACTAAGAGCTACGCTAAGCGTGCAAATACACAAGGTGACCGATCCTTTTTCTTAATCCTAACAATCTCCCCTTAAGGGAGGTCACCCTAGAAAAAACAAATTGAAGCTTAGCATTCTATAAATAAATCTTTAGCTCTAGCTTGTATCATTTGATTCTTCAAGTGCTATCTTTGTACGGCAAGTAGTGATCTTTGAGCATAAGTTCCTTAGACTTGTGTGATCTTTGAGCTTTCTATGAGATCATCAGCCACAGTAAATCTCTATATCATCCTTTGTGGTATCGCCTTCATGTGATGAAGTGACCATTGGACCAACATGCTCACACTTTTCTGGATCGAGAGACTTTGCATCAGAGTTGTGGAAGCATTGTTGTAAATCTCTCAACTTTCATGATCCTTTGATAATAAATTGGTTGTGTGAGCATAGGGTGTGGATTGACACGTCTCTGCTGGAATTAGGTACCACCATCACCATCTTTATATAAATTTGAAATAAAAAAGTTACCAATAAAGTTGGGGAACGAATATGGCTTTTTCATTCGCCCGGTGTGGTTGGATTACCCTTCAGTTCCGTAAGGACCGACCTGTGATCAGGGAGAATCCCCTTTAAAGAAGATTCTCTTTGACAGGACTTTCCAGCTTGTAGTAATGAGTCTTCCAACAAATTAATGTCAGAATCATCATACTAAGCATGTTCTCGTACCGGAACGTCTCAAAGCAGACAGCACGGTAGAGTGAATCAGTGAATTAAATACCCACTGATTGATGAGAAATTGATTAGAAAAATCACTCGCTGTCACTGGATAAACATTTTATGCAACACGACGAGGGTTTTATAAATTGAATCACATCTCTGTCATAAACACTTTTGTTTGAAACTTTACACAATCAATGTGTTCGAAACTCAGTTGGTGAGGACATTGAAAGGTTTTCCAAAAGCATCCGTCAATCCATTTCCTGGAACAAGTTTGATTCAAATGTGAATCGCCCCATCGTTTCTTTCCAGTTGTCACTAGTTTGATCCATGAAGGATCTCACATGTCACCCACCAAGAGCTTGTTTGATGTTGGCTCTAGAAGGATTTCCATCTTCATCGTGAATACTTTAAGTATCACTTGGATGTTCTGCCTATACCACAAGGATAATGCGTAGGACTCTTGATATATGTTTTATTGTTTTTCACGGTTTATGAAATAACAAGCACATTTTAAGTGTGTCCTAATGAGATTTATAGATGATCTCTTGGCTCTTGACTCAATAGTGCTTTTTTATCTAGTGATCGAATGGTGGAGAGGATTGCCACCTTTTCAATATCGTCTAACTCGGAGTGAGAAAGACGATAGAAATGTATTGATCTCCGTGACAAATGAAACAAGATTCCTTTGAGGGACCTTGAGTGGCTAGCGAGGGTTGTGCAGCGTATCACTGGATCCATGATACTTGTCTTCAATGTCAGCAATCAACTAAGTAATTATGAAAGCATATGTATTGACCCGGTTTCTGCCTAAATTGTAAGGAGGGCTTCTCTCTTTTCACCCTTTATCTTTACATTTCTTTTTCATTCTTCAACCCCTTCAGCGCTTACCGAGACTTCATCACTAGTACCTTGTTGGGTTTGTTCCAGTACTAGCTCCATCTCAGTCGGCACTCTTCCCTTATTCTCACTTTTCTCCTTTTTAATCATTCCTAAGGACTTCTATTCTAACTAGAGGATTGTCCCTGGGAAGATCCCTCCGGTTCTGGCTGGATCATGGGAACTGATACCTAAACTTACCATCCTTATAACTCCAGTACATTTAAATAAGATGGTCGGTCTTTGGTATTCTTCCATAATTGCCATCATAAATCATTCGCTCCCCCTCAATATATGCATCGATATACGAAAGAGTTTAGAACATATGAGAGAGCGTACACTTGAGTCCAAAAGATCACATTTTATCAGTTTTCATATTTAAATCACATTCTCTCCCCTGATCAAAAATTTCAAACCTTTTGAGATTTGTGATCCCAATTGATTTAAATAAGTTTAGAAAATATGGGAGAAAATGTGGTCAGGTTTAATATGTATTCTGATAATGGAACATTATTATGCTCCCCTTCAATCAATGAGGGAGAATGTTAGTGTCAGGTATGATAAGTTTAAAAGATATTTGAATGGAACTCATACACTGACACATAACAACAAATTTTATTCACTTGCTTATTATGTACAAAGTGGTGTGTTTTGATGATATAAAATTTTGAAATCACTCTCCCCCTCAATCAATGACCCATTTTCTATTTAAAGAGCTATAGTCATTGATTGAGTGACAAATTTTATGAAAAACTTCAAGTCTGATTGATTTCCAAAAAAAAATTCATGGTACCACCAAGTTTAGCACAAATACTTTCCTGAAGAATCATAGATGGAAAAGTATTTGCGATGTAAAGAAGACTTCTCTTCTTATACGAGAAATGATGCACTGAAACGTACATCAAATCGAAGAAACATGGATATAAAGTAATCCATGCCCGGGTGAACTTCACCCAGTGGGAGGAACAACCGTCTTTTTAGCGTCGTGCTTTCCCCATAATGAAGAATGGGTTACAGTCTGAAGTAACTACAAGCCATCATGACATGTTTTAACAATTAATTTTAACTTCTGCTCGAGCTTCATTTAAAGAACCGTGTCATTATTGAATGACATTTCTAGGAACGTAAATGTTATCAATAAACAGAATACATGCCTAGAGGAACTATTTTCGGTATTTTTGTGTTTTTCTGATTTTTATGGTTTTTATAGGTTTTATATTTTTCTATTCTCTTTTTTGGTTTAAAATATATACAAGGATATATGAAGCAAATATATACAAGTATATGAAGCAAATCCATTACTCCTCAGCTTCCTGAATCTTCTCGGCTACCATCACTTTACTTGCTGAAGAACAATGTGAGCACATTTAATTAGGGATTAGATCTGGCTTTTCACTCTCCCTTTAATTAGTGCTCTCCCATAAACTGACAACCTTTCTGATGAATGACCAGGATATGAAGAAGTCTTTTGATAACCAAATGCATGCTATCTTTAGTCTGCTAACACGCAGCGAAAAATGTAGAACAGACTGTAGACTCGACCTTCTTCAAGATTGTCCATTTGGGGAATAGAATATCAACATCTTCCTCTCACCAAATGCATTCCAATTATTTTACATATAACAAATTAGCCCGTGACGTACTCATGAAATGATAATAACAAAGTAACAAGTTGAAACACTGATCATCTTGAATTTGTTTCATAAGACATTAAACCCGATCACGTGAACTTGTTGTGCGTCCTTGGTGTACACATTTCTCTCCCCTGATGGTTACAAATAATCAGCCCGTGACATACACATGAAATGAAAATACCAAAGTAACAAGTTGAAACACTGATCATCTTTAATTTGTTTCATAAGACATTAAACCCGATCATGTGAACTTGTTTTGCATCCTTGGTGTACACATTTCTCTCCCCTGATGGTTACGATTAATCAGAATCAGCATAATGATGTGTACATGAAGCATTAACTAGAAGTACTTTATCACTGATTATATCAGCCCGTGAGAAGATGTCGATTAGTCGTATGGCCATTTCTCAAACATCAATCAACATTTAGCTTATTCACCCTTCTCCCCCTCAAAAATTGCATATGACTGCCATTTTTGATTGAATGAGCGAATAAGAATACCATCAACGGTAAGTAGATCCACTTGATAACTGACATTTTGTTTACTTACCCTTCTCCCCCTCAAAAATTGCATATGACTGCCATTTTTGATTGAACGAGTGAATAAGAATACAATCAACGATAAGCAAATCCACTTGATGACTGACATTTAGTTTATTCACACTTCTCCCCCTCAAAACTTGCATATGAGGTTGCCGTTTTTTATAGAACAAGTGAATAAGAATATACTCCAATGTACGTTGATCCACTTGATGACTAAATGAGCATGGGAAGAAAATGAAGCTTATTGATGAGAATGGTCATAAACAAGAATATTTCTCTTCTTTCGAAGATAAAGCGAACTCAAGCGTACACCTTTCTTTGCTTTGAGGAACGGGGCCTGGAGTGTTTTCAGCAGACGCCATTTTGTTGTTGAAGAACGAGGCCTGAACTGCAGATATTCACCAAAAATATATTTGTTATGAAAAAATTTGGTTTTGGTGAATATCTGCTTGGGGGAACATGCAAGAGATCAGCAACAATTCTTCTCCCATATGTAGAATACTTCACAAACCATACTAAGTAAAGTAGTATAAACTACTTCCCCCTGGAAGTTGACCATATAACATCAAAGTACACGTTTCTCCCCCATGATGGTTTCGAACTTTAGGAAGCATCATTGATGTGTACGACCATATACACGAGAAGTTCTTGTCTTAAGCAAACATCTTGAAAAATCATGAATGAGATTGAAGATTCTGAAAGATTTTGCTTAGACTGTGAAGTATTATTGACGTTCTGTAGCATCGAGTAACCCATGAGAATTGATGTTCACATCTCAACCTTTGAACTCTTTGGCTAACTTACCAACCTCGTATTCAGTCAGCTATTGCTGTGACCACTTGGTAAAGTAAACCTGATATACCAAACTTGAAAATGAAGTAGAATTCCCTGTTCTCGTTACCTAATCTTGCACTGTTGTTGACTGAAGAATGATGCAGAAGAAAACCTCTAAGTACCCTATACACTCAACTATGAGCCAAAATAAGTACAACACCTCTTGAGACTATCCACATCTGCATCTGCGTGTGACACTGAGCACTACAATGTGACTCCTTGAAGTGATAGCTATAACCCGTGAGTACTACAATGTAACTCCTTACATCGGGTATAACTAGATAGTCCAAGTCCCAATCATAAGTTGTATACGTCCAAGCAAGTTATCATTGAAATCATGCATCCAACCAACCCCGACTTCAAGATACAATAAGTACGAGCCTTCGTGAAACCCACTTCAATCTCAAATAAGGAATACCAAATAAAATTCCGTGATCACTTGACATTCCATGTCCAAATTCTCAGCCATCATGACGTTTTAGTGAATCTTGATAATGGTTTTCCCGATCTTGAAAAAAATGTATCCCCGTGAAAAATTTGTAACAACCAAAATACCAACCATATTCCAATGATAGGCCAAAATTAATCCTATAAACTAAATTTATGACAAAAATTTGACGTAAGTCACAAATTTGAATTATATCATCGTATAGGAAATTTGCACAACCCAAATTTACATATGAAGAAAAATCTGGTAAGCCCCATAACCAATTCAGTCCCTTAGTCGATCCAATCCAAGCAATAAACCAAACCCAATCCAAATGCAAACCGGGTACAAAGCCCAACCACACAACTCTTGATAATCTAATACCCCTTACCTAAATTTTCGGGTATTTAATAACAAGCAAACCCTAATATTCATTACCCTAATCATAAATATTACACCCCCATCTTTCACATTTCACTCACCTCTCTCAACTCAAAACGCAGCCAACACTTCCAATACAACACAACTCAACCCTTCTACCTCTATCAAATCGAATCAATACCCACGTTTCCTCAATTTGAAACAAACAACACAAATTGAACACACCCTTTATAGTTATATGATGTTATGAATCTAACCAAACAACCTTTGTATCTTCTTTGGTTAACACGAAGCATACAAGGATAGTTTCAAGATCCCTTCGAGGGTCAAAGGTAGGGTTGTTGTTTATTTGTGTGTCTATATTCGGATAAAACTGAAGTATACGCTTCAATATTTTGTATCGACAATTGTTTAAGATCTATGATGTTATAAAGTTCACTCCTTTACGATCTTTGAAAGTTTGGTACATGAGTGTGACGAAAGCTGAGATCTTGTTTACACTTTATGTTCGAGTCTCTAGGTGCTTGATATACGATTGTTGATGTTGTTCGTCATTAACAGTTGGAAGATGAGACATAATATAGTAGTTGGATTTGTTTTGCTGTTGAATGGGATTTTTTTTTTTAATTTTTTTTTTAAGCTTTGGACTTGTGATGATAAAACTGAAGTCACATAAGAGTGTGTATGGTATTCGATTGTTGGTCTTGGTCAAGCTGGTCTTCTTCATCTCCTTCTTTTGAGAAAACGCAACTTTTCTTGAAATTTTGGCAGCATTTCGTTTAGATTTGCTTGATAATTGGTCTTCAAAAGGCAAAACGCAACACGCAAACCGCAATGACAAACCGCAAACGCAACACTCAAATCACAACAGCCAAATCCCAGTCTTCTGTTGCTAATCTCAGTAGGCAAACCGCAACCAAGCTATAGTCAAATCGCAGTTGACCAGTCAAACCACTATGAGCTGTCACTTTCGTACTAGTTTGTCTTTACGCCACAAATGGTAATCCAAAAAAAATCAGAAGTGGTTTTAGGCAAACCGCAGTGACTGACTGCCCTTTATGCGCTAAACGCAGCTAAAAAGAACCCAAATCGCAACCAAGAACACAATAATTTTTTAACCAACCCGCAGCCAAGAAAATACCACAAATGACCAAATATTCAGACAATGTTTTGACCACAAAACTCATACAACTTAGTAAAGATAAAGTTAACATAATCTGTTTGGACAATAAAAACAAACTTGTAAACCTGATGAAGCATGAGAGGAATCGATACACTGTTAAGGTGGTTAAACCTTTGTGACTTTGTGTATATGATATATTGAGTTAATATGATTAAGTATGCGGAATCTACTTAATCACACTTAGAAGGTTATTTGTATTATGGAAATGGAAAGTAATGCTTTTGTAACGAACAATGAACATGCAATGTTAACACCAAATGATTCAATATTATTCAAAATAATACGAGTGATCTTTTCTTATCACTAGGGTTACAACCTTGAATCTTATGTTCTTATGACTTGTGATATTGTTGTGTTTGTTCTATGTTCTTAACAGATATGAAAGTTAGTTACAATTAGAAGTCACACTTGACTACTAAGCTAAGATCTTCTTTTATAGTCCAAGAAGATCATTACAATATTGGTAAGTCTTGTCAAGACATATCGAGCTACTTGCTAGCTTATGTGTGTCAGTAACTAAGATACAACATGCATCTATCTTTACAACTTGTTTTGTGAATATAACATAATGACTGAGCACATGGGATAAGATATTATCTACCGTGTATTATTGACTTTAGTATACTTATCCATCCATCAACCAGACTTAATATCTCCAGCAAGCAGACTTATCATTCGAAGAGCAGACTTAATTCTGTTACTCACCAGAATTAATAGCTAGACTTAACCCCCAGACTTAACTTCAACGACCAGACTTAACCAGCAGACTTAACTAGGTACTCACCAGACTTAACTCTACTGCTACCCGATTTAATCACTCGAGAGTATTTCCCGATACTTAAACATCAAAATATTTAATTCCCAACAATCCTCCCCTAAACATGTGAACCCTTTTCAAACATGTTTTTTCTGAATTAAATGAGGAATTGTGAAGATCTTTCAAACACTTCATAGTCAGACCCTTGGACTGAACTTTCTTCTATTCTGAAAGGTTAATATCTAACTCAGTAACTCATCTGCTTTCTGATCTTTGACTTCAAAAATATCAATACACATCTTCAGGCTTCAAACATTGACCTAAAAGATGGTGTAATTTCCTTTGATGGAGGAATTATAAGAGGCAATGGTGTTGTGTATCTTGGATGCTTGTTTCAACAAGTGAAGTCATCTATCAGCATGCCTTTGCAAGTGATGAACAAACGTGGTGAACTGAAATTGAAACTTTTCTTCGTTTGACCTTGATAGAACTTTCTCCTTTGGAATGCTTCATCCCTTCTGAATATATATAATACTCCAGAATCAGCTCTATTTTTGTCATTTTCAACTTCCATGTCATCATCTTGTATGCTCTTGTCTTTTCCTCCCTTTCATTGGTTAATCTTCCTTCTTTGGATTTATTTCCTCCCCTGAGAAATTTCCTCCCCTGGATTGCAAATAATATTTCCTCCCCTGGTTGGAAGATCTCTCACAATGTACTAAAATATTTCTCCCCATCATCTGAGCTATCAATTAGAACTTGTTATCAGACAATGTTGTACATGTAGCCATCAATTCATTAAGAGTTTAATTTGCTGCCCTCATCACTTCTAGGTGTGTTAACTCCTATGAGAGGTGATTCATGGGGCATTTGACTCATTATCCATCAATGGATGGTTTTACTGAGTCCGTTTGAAAATCCTTTTTAAGAAACTTTTGACTGAGCAGTATGTTCATGATTTTATTATTAAAACTCATACTGATTTCAACCATTTTGAATGGATTAAGTGTGTAACAGACACTTAATCAAGATTTCGGTTTAAAGGAACCTCTGGTTGTGTGAGAACCAATGTTTTCAGTTATAAATAACTGCCTGTGTAAAGATAAACCTATTCAAAAGGCTTTCTTGACAGGGTTTCCAGCTCATAGTAATTGTGTTTCGAACACAAGTGTTAGATTCACTTTTACTAGCTATTCTTTCTATCAGGTGTCCTTAGACTTGCTCATTATACTTAAAAGTATAAAATGATGGAAAGTGAGTTGTATCAGTTACTTTCAGATCAACTAAGTCATCAATTCAATGTGAAATATGATAACCAGGTTTCAAGAAAGATGTTTTAAAGAATTTAATTAACTTAGGTGTGAACCTTTGTTAAGAATTCCCAAACTCATTCCATCATAAACCTGTAATGGCAGCAACTAGAACACACTCTGCTGCTTCCATTTCACTTGAAATTTCCTTTGTGTTCAAATGTTCATACCTGAAATAGTTAGTCTAAAACCAAGAGAACAATGTACAAAGTACTTGTCTTGCATTAGAATAAGCATAGAACTAACTGTATGAAGAACACAATTTAAATTTGTACAAATGATGCGTGGTTTTGCAACCTTACAACAGGTTTTACCTCTCGAGGGATCTCAAGAGGCTTACAACCCCACCAGGCAGTGTACCTGACCGATGTAGTATAGTGTAGTGGTAAGTACGGGGGATTGATCGTTCTCCACAGGGAATAGTGTTCGTTAGGTGTGAAAGACTACTCTAATAGGTCTAAGGGTTGAGGAAGATTCTTTTTTTATGTTTTTATATTTTTATGAAAGCAAGTAAAATCTCGGGTTTGAAAGAGTGGGCGGAATTAGTTGCTAGTCAACTAACCCAAATTACTACAAATGCAAATAAAATAAATAACTGAAAATAAAAAGTTGGTGAAAACTTAAGTGTAGAGAAATGTGTTTACTTAGATTTCCTTACTCCCTAACTATCTTTTACCGGTTGATTAGTGTGTATTAGTCGCGTGGATCACGGGTGTATTCCTTAATACCAATCGTGGGGTGGCGTACGTACTTCCCCAACTCTACAAGCTCCTACTTCACTCCTATGTCGAGCCGGCTAGGAAGCTCCTAACATGGGATCACTAGAATTCGCTTGTGCATTAAATACAACCATAAAAACCTTTAGTACGCATTTGGTTCATGTTTCTTAAGACGTTCAAGCAAGTTACCGAATAGGAAGTTAGCCAGTTTTCTTAAGCCTAACATAGATAAACAATCATCCAATACAACTAATAACACACTAATAACCAATAATCAATAGATAGGTTTCATTAGATCTAAGCAAACACAAGATAAACCTAGCCTAACATGTTAATCAAAAGACAAGAATAAGATAGAATCAAACAACACATAGACATATTGAATGATTAATTGATAACTTATCTTCAATGTAACATGGAAGATCTCAAGGCAAAAAGCCTTGAAAAAGATGCTAAAATCGTCTTAGGGTTTTCTCCCAAAAATTCCACACTAAGTTCCACACCCAATGACAAAGAATTGCAAAACTATATATAGATTTTTACATCTGACGGCGTCACGTTATGGAGTGTGACGCCGTCACCTCGCCGCTTTTAGGGTTCTCGGGTGACCTTCTTGACGCTGTCCCTCTTTAGCTCTCCAAAATCCGTTCTGGCTTATCAAGGCTTGACGCCGTCAGACTTTGAACGTGACGCCGTCCCTCTTTGAATTAAGCCGTGACGCCCTTGATCAGGTTAAAGCGTGACGCCGTCAGAATTCACATGCAATTTTCACTGGCTTATCATGAGTAAATTTCACATCCACCTTTTCTTGCCAAGCCATGACGCCGTCCAGAGTAAAATCTGACGCCGTCAAAGGTAACTTTTAGCCGATTTTTGAGACTTTGCCGTTTTCTTCACTTTTATGCTCCAAAAACGTCCAAAATGCCTCCTTTTCCAGATTTCTCCTCAAAAGTACCTAAAATGACAAAAGGAACGATTTAGGGCAATATTTGATCAAATAAATACGATTTAGGGCTTAAATGACCCCTTAAAAGCGGTACACTTTTCGCTTCATCAAATACCCTTACACTTGAGATTTGCTTGTCCTCAAGCAAATGCGCTTTTATTCTAATCAAAATAAAAGTTAGGGGTCATTTAACGCTAAAATAAAAGTAATTGCAACAAATAATCGTTCCACTTTAATCATAATAAGCACGGAGATTATAAACTAGCACCTCACAAGTAGTGTTTAGATACTCACATCTCTCATGTGTCATCAAAATAAATCTCATAAATGGAAACGGATAATATCTCTCACTACCTGTCATAGCAAATAGATTACCATAGGCTTGGGAAAGGATCGAAAACCTCCTCCACTAGGCGTAAGCACCTAAGATAAACTATCAAAGAGGGCTTTTAAATGTGTTATAACGTTAGGTGTAGGGAAAAGGAAAACAAGGTTTTGTTGGATAAGGGATATTTTGCTGGTGGCGAGTTAAAGATCTTGATCAATTACATGTACTATACAATGTTGCTAAGCCAAGACTCGACTCAATCTTAAGCTAATGAAAGAAAATAACAAAAACATAAAATAAAAATAAAATGAAACGGGATGGTAGTCCGTATGTTTTTTCTATTTTTTCATTTTCTCATTTTTTTTTTTTTGTAATTTTCTTGATTTTTTGATTTTTTTTTTTTTTTTTTTTTTTTTTTTTTTTTTTTTGCATACACTTTTGCCCTACCATCCAAAATAATACATCATAGGGGCGTTTCATTCCCCTTACACTTGAACTTTTACATAACTTTACAAATAACTATTCTAATGACTCGAATTAAGATAATTGAAAAACTTGGAGTACTTTTAAAATATTTAGCACATATGGGGGTAATAAATGATGTTCTTCCCCATTACTCCATTACACTAGTACTTTACCCATGAGTCCCAATCGTCCCAAAACAATATGTACAAGGATATGACTCGACTTAGCAACCATGTAATCAACTAGATAATTAACTTGGGTTTAAACAAATGTTGTCACAATAATGCACTAAAAATGAGTGCATACAAGGTAGGCTAAGGCGATTTGGGTGTACATTTTAGTGGGGTGTAACAAATTCTTCCTTTAAGTAAAATGCTTAAAGGTTGAAACGAAAAGATAGGCTCTGAGGGGTGTACTAGGGGTATCGTGTACTAAAAATGAGTACACCGCAAAGGGTGTGGGAGAATTACTTGACCAATGTAGCCAATGTAATTATAACAAAAACACAGGTGTAAAACAATGGGTTAATCCTAATGCCTCTTATCATGTAGTAAATCTAACTACACGAATGTAGTCTCACTTGTGGCCTCGGAATGGTCCTAACGCAAGTTCTAGAATCCAAGTGCTACCGGTACACACATCATAGCATAAATGCTTTTCCTACCAATTCTAGGGGCGAACCTCACATATTTGGGGTGGAAAATTTTTTAGTGGTACGGTTTTTGTGCTAGTCATATAACTCCTATCCGTGAGACGCTCATTAAGATCAAAGTTTCACTCCTATATGTTGTAAAAAAATTTAAATTTGGCACTAAAATTGCCCTAACAGGTATTTCTCTCAGTTTTATTACACATCAACTATTAAACAAACAAAAATCAAGCGTAATAGCATTCTCTAAAAATCGTATTTTTACCCCCCCCCCTTACACTTAAGATGAACATTGTCCCCAATGTTCAAATAACAAGATGTAAAAGCAAAAAGTAAAAGAATGAAATCAAATACTCCCCTGATTCGCTCGGTGGATAATGAAGTTACACGGTTAAATCTTCTTCCAAGGTAATGTTGAAGCTCCATGACTAATGCATCGCCATAAGCTTGATCCAAAACATTTCCTTGTCCGAAATAACCTGTTAAACCTGAGAAAACAAACACGAAAACCTGCATAACATCGGTGGGATAAATCTATATATATAAGGATATAATGCTTGTGGAATGATAATTTTGCAGATTCCTGGAGATTATAAATTGGAGATTTAATAAAAACTTTTTATGAAAACAAAACTTTCAAAAAATTCTGAAAATTAAATCTGACGCCGTCAGGTTATAAACCCTGACGCCGTCAGAAATGACCTGACAAAAATTCTCATTTTAAGTTTTCGGAAAATTTCTGGAAAAACCTTTACCTTACTTCCTGGAATTCCTGCAAAACATCATTATGACTCGATACAAGCATTTGACTCAAACGAATACTAATATGTATGTTCATTTAATATTATTACGATTCATGTTCATTTGTGTTCTAATAAACCGATTTAGATTTCCCTTACACTTAACTTTTGCAAAATACCTTTATATGTAGTTAAGACGAAGTTAAAAACAAGATAAAGCATTTTTCACAACTTAGTTTTTAACATGAATCAATAAGAATAAAAATTAAACACACATACGGAAATAAATAAAAACAAACAAACAAATAAATAAACACACAAAGCAAATAAAGATTGGGTTGCCTCCCAACAGGCGCTTTTCTTTATTAACGAGTCTTGTAGCTAGACTCAAAGTCACGTACATTACGTGATTCCATTCCGCAAAAAAAATGTGGTTTTAAAGCCTTGTATCACTCTTTCATCCCACTTGTATTCCGGACCTAAGGCCAAACACATCGAATACTTAACTCTAGCCCTTCCTTGGTTATTGTTATCAACCTCGAGTGCTGGGATATTATCGACATCCAAGCCCTTAATGCCCTTAAATTTTGGTTCGAACTTAGAGAAACGAGACACATTATGGGGCATCAGGTACTTGATGCATCCTATTTCGCTGGAGAATGTCACACTACCTTCATCCTTATCATAAATTGCTTGGGAAGTTCTTATGAAGGGTTCTCCTAAAACTATCTCGCCTAAATACGGGTCTATAATCCCCCTTATGTCTAGGGTTCAGCTCATTGCTCATGATCCAGTTATAGTAAAGCCTAGACATGAAATTCATTGGTGCCTTGAGATCAATATAGGTATGCTCCCTAAACATGTGACCAATCATGCATGGAACCTTCACATTAAAATAACCCCCCTTTCTAATCCATGGGTACTTACGATTTTTAGCGGGGCAAGGACATTTAAAGATAAACTTATGGTGACTTAATCCTTCTAGAATTGGTGAGGAATTGTGAACTAACCTTAAGTCATCTCTAAGCTCAATCTCACTGCTCGTGCTAAGGCGGGCGAGTCTCTTCTCTCTATCAATTAACTCATTAAGCTCATTGAATGCCTTAATCTCCCTATCCATAGTGACGAACCAATTACGAACAAACACACAAAGAAAGTAGATAGACTAAAGAAAATCCTAGAAAAATAAAATAAAAATCTCACTAGAAAGGAATCTAGTGAGTAGACCTATAAAATAAAAATTCAACCTAAACAATAACTATTCCCCGGCAGCGGCGCCAAAAACTTGATGCGTGGTTTTGCAACCTTACAACAGGTTTTACCTCTCGAGGGATCTCAAGAGGCTTACAACCCCACCAGGCAGTGTACCTGACCGATGTAGTATAGTGTAGTGGTAAGTACGGGGGATTGATCGTTCTCCACAGGGAATAGTGTTCGTTAGGTGTGAAAGACTACTCTAATAGGTCTAAGGGTTGAGGAAGATTCTTTTTTTATGTTTTTATATTTTTATGAAAGCAAGTAAAATCTCGGGTTTGAAAGAGTGGGCGGAATTAGTTGCTAGTCAACTAACCCAAATTACTACAAATGCAAATAAAATAAATAACTGAAAATAAAAAGTTGGTGAAAACTTAAGTGTAGAGAAATGTGTTTACTTAGATTTCCTTACTCCCTAACTATCTTTTACCGGTTGATTAGTGTGTATTAGTCGCGTGGATCACGGGTGTATTCCTTAATACCAATCGTGGGGTGGCGTACGTACTTCCCCAACTCTACAAGCTCCTACTTCACTCCTATGTCGAGCCGGCTAGGAAGCTCCTAACATGGGATCACTAGAATTCGCTTGTACATTAAATACAACCATAAAAACCTTTAGTACGCATTTGGTTCATGTTTCTTAAGACGTTCAAGCAAGTTACCTAATAGGAAGTTAGCCAGTTTTCTTAAGCCTAACATAGATAAACAATCATCCAATACAACTAATAACACACTAATAACCAATAATCAATAGCTAGGTTTCATTAGATCTAAGCAAACACAAGATAAACCTAGCCTAACATGTTAATCAAAAGACAAGAATAAGATAGAATCAAACAACACATAGACATATTGAATGATTAATTGATAACTTATCTTCAATGTAACATGGAAGATCTCAAGGCAAAAAGCCTTGAAAAAGATGCTAAAATCGTCTTAGGGTTTTCTCCCAAAAATTCCACACTAAGTTCCACACCCAATGACAAAGAATTGCAAAACTATATATAGATTTTTACATCTGACGGCGTCACGTTATGGAGTGTGACGCCGTCACCTCGCCGCTTTTAGGGTTCTCGGGTGACCTTCTTGACGCCGTCCCTCTTTAGCTCTCCAAAATCCGTTCTGGCTTATCAAGGCTTGACGCCGTCAGACTTTGAACGTGACGCCGTCCCTCTTTGAATTAAGCCGTGACGCCCTTGATCAGGTTAAAGCGTGACGCCGTCAGAATTCACATGCAATTTTCACTGGCTTATCATGAGTAAATTTCACATCCACCTTTTCTTGCCAAGCCATGACGCCGTCCAGAGTAAAATCTGACACCGTCAAAGGTAACTTTTAGCCGATTTTTGAGACTTTGCCGTTTTCTTCACTTTTATGCTCCAAAAACGTCCAAAATGCCTCCTTTTCCAGATTTCTCCTCAAAAGTACCTAAAATGACAAAAGGAACGATTTAGGGCAATATTTGATCAAATAAATACGATTTAGGGCTTAAATGACCCCTTAAAATCGGTACACTTTTCGATTCATCAACAAACAACACAAACTTTTGTAATAGCAGTATTAACTGATAAAGTGAGCAGTACAAACAAAAGAATTTATATACAAAAACACATTAGATTGAAAAAAATCAAAGATTAAGCATTCCAATACTTGCTACCAAGTACTGAAATCTTCCAACATCAAAAGCTTTTTTTAGCAGATCTGCAAAGTTGTATTCTGAAGCAATTTTAAGAACTTGAATTAATCTTTTCTCATTGAAGTCTCTTATAAAGTGATGTCTAATTTCAATGTGTTTTGTTTTAGAATGTTGTACTGGATTTTTAATAATGCAAATTGTACTACTATTATCAATATGAATGACAGTGTTTAAGAAATTGTACCCATAATCAAGAAGTTGGTTTTGAAGCCATAGGACTTGAGCACAACAACTTGCAGCAGCTACATATTCAGCTTCAGTAGTTGAAGTAGCCACAATTATTTGCTTCTTACACTGCCATGAGATAAGTCTACACCCAAGGAATTGACATCCTCCAGTTGTTGACTTTCTGTCCAAGCTAGCACCAGCATAATCACTATCTGAAAATGCTACCAAGTCAAAAGGAGAATCCCTTGAATACCATAGACCCAACCTTGGTTGACTCTTGAGATATCTAAAAATCCTCTTGACTGCTGTTAAATGAGAAACCTATGGAGTTACTTGAAATCTTGCACAAGCACAAACAGAGAACATGATGTCAGGTCTTGATGATGTAAGATACATCAAAGATCCTATCATAGATCTGTATGTGTGTACATCCACATTTTCTTCATCTAAGTCTTTTGGAAGTGGCTTCTCAGAGTCCATTGGTGTGCTTGCCATTTTTGAATCAGCAAAGTTGAACTTCCTAAGTATCTCAGCAACATATTTATCTTGACTAATAAATATGCCTTCATATGACTGTTTAACTTGCAAACCCAAAAATAATGTAAGTTCCCCATGGAACTCATCTGAAACTTATCATGCATAAGCTTCTCAAACTCCAAACACATCTCCTTCCTTGTAGATCCAAAGATAATGTCATCCACATACACCTGCACTAACAGAAGATCCTTCTTGTGTTGTTTGATGAAAAGTGTCTGATCAATCTTTCCTTTTTGAAATCCATTATCTTTTAAATAGGAAGCCAGAGTTTCATACCAAGCTCTTGGTGCCTGATGCAGGCCATATAGTGCTTTTACAACTCTGTACACTTTGTCTGGATGGTCAGGATCAATGAACCCTGGAGGTTGTGAGACATACACCTCTTCTTCAATTGTGCCATATAAAAATGCACTCTTGACATCCATTTAGTAAACTGTGAAGCCTAAAAATGAAGCATAAGCTAAGAAAAGCCTAATTGCCTCAAGTCTTGCTACTGGAGCAAAAACCTCATCATAGTCTATCCCTTCTTGTTGTGTGTACCCTTGGGCTACTAATCTAGTCTTATTCCTCATCACTATTCCCCTTTCATCTCTTTTATTCTTGAAAACCCATCTAGGGCCAATTACCTTTGCATCCTTAGGTAAATCAACTAGTACTCATACCTTCTGAATCTTGAACTAAAGAAGCTCCTCTTGCATAGCTTCTACCCAGCTTGAATCATCTAAGGCTTTCAGAATGTTCTTTGGTTCAGCTTGTGAGAGAAAACATGCAACCAAGCAAGAGTTTGAAAACTCATGTTGTTTTGAAGCATAAAGGGCATCAAGCAGCCCTTGTTGGTCTGAAGACATCAGTTGTTGCCTTGTCTTCACCCCTGATTGCACATCTCCTATCACATTTTCTAGGGAGTGGACTTTGTGAATCCTAGAGTGTGGTGTAAGTGGAACATGATAGTTTGGTGGGAGATTGCTCAAATCCACCTCATCTTCTATTAATTCTGCTTCCTTTGTTAATGTTGCTTCTTCAGTTAAGTCTATTTCTTCAGTTAAGACTGTTTCAGCAGCATTATTGATAGCAGTACTATTTTCTTGTTCCTTTGTTCCATCTTCTTTGCTTTTATCTTCAACATCTTCTTTAGCTTTACCAGAAGAAGATTCACCAATTATTGAAGTTGATTCCACACTTGTACTGGTCCATATTGGCATCCATATATGATCTTGATCTGTTTCCTTGTTTAACCCTGCCGCATTTGTTGTTTCATCAGTCTTTGAACCTGAAAATTCATTAGTTTCTGCAACAACAAGCACATAATTCATAGAATGGGTTAATGACTCAAGAATAAATAGGCATTTTGGTCATTGGCCTTCTACATTGGATTTATTCTCCAAAAACTCCTCATGTAGGTTTTCCTCTATAATCCTAGTTCTTGTGTTGTATACTCTAAATGCTTTGCTATTAAGAGAATATCCAACAAAGAATCCTTCATCTGCTTTACCATCGAATTTTCCTAAATGGTCTAAGGTATTCAGAATTGTCACATGACATCCAAAAGGTCTAAGAAATCCTATTGCAGGAGTTCTACCTCTAAAAAACTCATATGATGTCTTATTGTGAGGCTTAACAACTAAAACTCTATTTTGAACATAGCAAGCAGTGTTGACTGCTTCAGCCCAAAAAGTGATAGGTAGCTTAAAGTCAGCTAACATAGTTCTAGCAGCTTCTATTAGTGTTCTATTCTTTCTCTCAACAACACCATTCTGTTGTGGAGTTCTAGCAACACTAAATTCTCTCCTAATACCTTTTTCTTTGCAGAAATCATCCATAACTCTATTCTTAAACTCTGTCCCATTATCACATCTAATGACTTTCACTTTCTTGTCTACTTGGTTTTCTATCTGTGTAATGAATGTCTTAAGAATGCCAGAAGTTTCATCCTTAGAACCTAAAAAGAAAACCTATGTAAATCTGTTATAGTCATCAGTTATAACAAGACAATATCTCTTATGCATTATACTACTTACTGAAACAGGTCCAAATAAGTCCTTATGCAGCATAAACAATGATTGATTGATATAGTTAAAAATTTTGGGCTTACAAGTGGCTTTGTGTTGTTTGCCTTTAAGACAAGCAATGCATGTTTGATCATTTTCAAATCTTTTAGGAGGTAAACCTCTTACCAAACCATTCTTAACAATTTTATTTATGGTTTTGAAATTAATATGACCAATCCTTCTACGCCATTTCATTGATTCATCCAATGTGGCCTTTGCAACAAGACAAGTTAAATCCTTTTTGGGAACAATGTTCTTCATGTCAACACTGTACATATTGCCCTTTCTAAGAATTTTAAGAAGTACTTGACTTTCATCAGGCATCTTAAAATCAGGAGAAAGCACAAGACATTCAGTGTCACATAAAAGAACTTTGTTCTTTTTGTCACACATTTGTGAGACACTAAAAAGATTATAATTTAGCTCTTGTACATAGTACACATCTTCAAAATCTAAATTTCCAGATTTAATGGTACCTTTACCAGAAATTTTGCTACCAACACCTCCTCTAAAGGTAACATAGCCTCCATCTATTGATTGAAAATCTGAGAGATAAGACTTGCTGCCTGTCATGTGCCTTGAACATCCACTATCTGAGTATCCTTGATCCTCTTGTTTATCAATTGAATGTTCCTGCACAGTAATAAGGAGTATTAGTTTCTTTTGGGGACCCAAGCCATTACTGACTTGGATCTGCCTCTTGCATCAATGTAATTTAATATTTTGAGAACAGTTGAAGCAACATTGGATTTAGTTGAATTCCAAACCCAACATGCTGAGGCCTTAACAGCATTTGCATTGTTTCCCTTAGCAGCAGAATTAAGTACTTGCCTAGCAGAATTAACTGCTTGTTTTGTAGTTGAACCCTTAATTTTCCAAACTTGTTTTTGGACTACTGGCTTTGAATGAATGGGCCTTTGAACAATCTTTGGTGCATGTTTGTAAAATGTTTTTGCACCCTTAGTTGTTGATTTTGGGTAAACAGTCATATATGGTCTAGCAGAATTAACTTTTTTGAAGCCAAACTTAACTGAAACTGTTTTGGGTTTAGTTCTGTTAACATTAGAGCTAGAGTGAAAGTGAGGTTTAGGTGTTTGCCTTTTGTAGTTCACTCTATTATTTTCATACCCATATACCCATTTGTTACAGAAAGAAGCAAGATGGTCAAAACTACCACATGTATAACAAGCTTTATTATAAAAAGAAAAGCCATCACCTAGTTGGTTAGACTTGAGGTTATTCCAACTCCTTTGGTTACCTCTGGGCTTGTTAGTAGTTCTATATTGTTCACAATATTTAACTGGTTGCCTAACATGTTTAATGTTTGATTTAGGCCTAACAGTATCCTTTTTGACCACTTTAGAAACCTTTGTTCCTGCTTTCTTAACTTTTTCAGGTTTAGACATAACCTGATCATCTTCATCACTATCAGTTGTACAATCCTCAATAACTATAGCATCTGATTTCTTAACAAAGGACACCTTGTCCTTAGAAAGTGAAGTTTTACATAAACTCTCACTTACTTTCTCTACCTTAGGACTCTCAGTAGACTTAGAACCGTATTCCATTATTGGTTCTTGAAACTCAGCAAATCCAGTGTGTGCTAGGTTAATACCTGGAGGTGAAGGAACACCTTTGTATGGTGGAGGAACAGATTTGTATCCTAAACCAGACTTAGTTTTATTGATTACTTGAGCTTCCCAAATCTTATTAATTCCCTCTGAGGCATGAGCTAAAGCATCTACTGTTATCTTAACATTTTCAGTTTTATTTTTAGCTTTAGCTAATGATTCATTTTGCCTAGAAATTATTTCATCTCTGAACTCTATGCCTCTTTTTAGAGCATTCATGTCATCAGTAAACTTAGATTCATTTCCTTGAAAATGTAAAAGTTGTTTTTCAAGAACAGCTATTCCTCTTTTATGATTGCCTAAATTAGCTAATGCATCATATAACTGTTCTAGTTGAACATCAAATCTCTTTTTAAGATCATCATAAGCTTTAAGAGCAGAGCATGATTCAGTACATTTAATTATGGAATTTACCTCTGAATCAGAAAAAGCCATTAGAGCAGTCTCAGTGGCCACCAGTGCAGCATTTCTTGGTGCTTCCTCTTCATCAGCCATGAAGCTCCAATCATAGTTAACCCCATCTATGGCTAGCATAGCCCTTGGCTCTTCCACTGGGACTTCCTTCTTCTTCTCTTGCCTATACCATGTGCTTCTATTATCCTGCTTCCTTGGGTTTCTACATTCTTTAGCAAAGTGTTCTAACTTGTGACAGTTGAAACACTCTACTTTCTTCTTATCAAACCCAGCAGTTTCATTACCATCAATGGTAATCTGCTTACCAGTTCTCTGCCAGAACTTCTTAGCCCTCATGCTAAGTAAAGCAACCTACCATTTGATGTCCATCTCTTCCAAATCATTATCATCCAACTGATCAAGATCTTCATGAGTTAGAGGAGAACCACTAGTTTGACTAGACATGAATACATAGAATGCTGGATCTCCAAGTCTAGCAGCATTCTTTTGTGAACTAGTAGAAGGACCACCATAGATATTATTAGAAACACCTTCATCTTCATCTACCTCTTCTGACTTACTAATACTAGGAGATGATAAGAGTGCCACATTCCCAGAACTAGTACTATAGATTCCAGACTTCTTTAAACTTTGTTCAGCAATTTGGAAGTTGTTGTACAAATCATTGAGTTTCATGGTTTCAATGTCTGGCTTGTTCATCCAGACAACCACATGAGTATGGAACTCATCAGGTAGGCTTCTCAAAAACTTCATGTTGAGATCTTCCTTAGCTATCTCAACACTCAACACAGCTAACTAACTGACAAGCTTATGTAATCTAGAGAATAGCTTATCAAGTGATTCATTGCTATTTGAACTGAAGTTTTCAAATTGTTGGTTCAGCAATGTCTTATGTGTTTTCTTGGTGGTTTCATTACCACCAAACCATGCACAAATCTCTTTAAAAAGAGTTTTTGCATCAGGATACTTGCTAAAGGATAGCATTTGTTCACCAGGAATGGTCATAAGCAACAAGCTCCTTACCTTTTGATCATTCCTCTTCTGTATCCACTCATCACCAGTAGTTGGTCCAGTATTTCTTCTTCTATTAGTTTTGCCTTCAAGAATGACATTTGTATAACCTAGTGTAAATGAATCACCATACAAAATAATATCCCAAAGAGCATAATCTTGAACCATAAAATATTGCTCAATTCTCAACCTCCACAACTCAAACTCATTCTGTTTGATCATGGGCAACTTTGCAGCAACATTTGTAGCAGTATTGATGAAGCGAAAAGTGTACCACTTTTAGGGGGTCATTTAAGCCCTAAATCGTATTTATTTGATCAAATATTTCCCTAAATCGTTCCTTTTGTCATTTTAGGTACTTTGGAGGAGAAAATTGGAAAAGGAAGCATTTTGGACGTTTTTGGAGCATAAAAGTGAAGAAAATGACAAAGTCTCAAAATCTGCTGGAATAGTACCTTTGATAGCGTCAAGCCCAAGCCTGACAGCGTCAAGACCAAGCCTGACAGCGTCAAGCCTTGATAAGCCAGAGAGGATTTTGGAAGATTAAAGGGGGACGGCGTCAAGAAGGCCATCAAGAAACCCTAACCGCGGCGAGGTGACGGCGTCACGACACAAAGGGTGACGCCGTCAGATCTGTTTTCCTATATATACTTTCATAATTTTTAGTCATTAGTGTGCAACTTTGTGAGGAGAAACCCTAAGACGAATTTCTGCCATTTTTAAGGGTTTTCATACCCTTGGATCTCCCATGTTTAATTGAAGATAAGTAATCACTTAATCAATCAATATGTCTATGTTTTGTTTGATTATATCTTGTTCTTGTCTTTTAATTAACATGCTAGGCTAGATTTATCTTGTGTTTGCTTAGATCTAATGAAACCTAACTATTGATTATTAGTTGTTAGTGTGTTATTAATTGTATTGGATGATTGTTTATCGATGTTAGGCTTAAGAAAACTGGCTAACCTCCTATACGGTAATTTGCTTGAACGTCTTAAGAAACATGAACCAATGCGTACTAGGTTTATATGGTTGTATTTAATGCATGAGCGAATTCTAGTGATCCCATGTTAGGAGCTTCTTAGCCGGCTCGACATAGAAGTGAAGTAGGAGCTTGTAGAGCTGGGGAAGTACGTACGCCACCCCACGATTGGTATTAAGGAATACACCCGTCATCCACGCAATTAATACACACTAATCAACCGGTGAAAGATAGTTAGGGAGTAAGGAAATCTAAGTAAACACATTTCTCTCCATATAAGTTTCACAACCTTTTCATTTTCAGTTATTTTATTTTATTTGCATTTGTAGTTATTTGGGTTAGTTGACTAGCAACTAATTCTGCCCACTCTTTCAAACCCGAGATTTTACTTGCTTTTATAAAAAATTATAAAAATACAAAAAGAATCTTCCCTCACCCTTAGACCTATTAGAGTAGTTTTTCAATCCTAACGACACTATTCCCCTAGAGAACGATCAATCCCCCGGTACTTGCCACTTCACTATACTACATCGGTCAGGTACACTGCCTGATGGGGATTGCAAGCTTCTTGAGATCCCTCGAGAGGTAAAACCTGTTGTAAGGTCGCAAAACCACGCATCAAGTATCTTGAACATCCATTTCTTAAGCTTCTTCTTCTAAATCAACTATATCAACCTGCTCTAATACCAATTGAGAGGAATCAATACACTGTTAAGGTGGTTAAACCTTTGTGACTTTGTGTATATGATATATTGAGTAAATATGATTAAGTATGCGGAATCTACTTAATCACACTTAGAAGGTTATTTGTATTATGGAAATGGAAAGTAATGCTTTTGTAACGAAAAATGAACATGCAATGTTAACACCAAACGATTCAATATTATTCAAAATAATACGAGTGATCTTTTCTTATCACTAGGGTTACAACCTTGAATCTTACGTTCTTATGACTTGTGATATTGTTGTGTTTGTTCTATGTTCTTAACAGATATGAAAGTTAGTTACAATTAGAAGTCACACTTGACTACTAAGTTAAGATCTTCTTTTATAGTCCAAGAAGATCTTTACAATATTGTTAAGTCTTGTCAAGACATATCGAGCTACTTGCTAGCTTATGTGTGTCAGTAACTAAGATACAACATGCATCTATGTTTACAACTTGTTCTGTGAATATAACATAATGACTGAGCACATGGGATAAGATATTATCTACCGTGTATTATTGACTTTAGTATACTTATCCATCCAGTTTAATATCTCCAGCAAGCAGACTTATCATTCGAAGAGCAGACTTAATTCTGTTACTCACCAGAATTAATAGCTAGACTTAACCACCAGACTTAACTTCAACGACCAGACTTAACCAGCAGACTTAACTAGGTACTCACCAGACTTAACTCTACTGCTACCAGATTTAATCACTTGAGAGTATTTCCCGATACTTAAACTTCAGAATATTTAATTCCCAACAAAGCACATGACAGACCATTTTGATACACATTAATATGTTAAGACTGTCTACAACAAAAGATAAGAAGAAAAAAATTTCATATTTGAAGAAAAATGGTGTAAAACAGCTTCAATAACACAAACAAATCCACACAAATCAACACAAATAACAACCTGGCTCTGGTACCAATTGTAGGATCGATTCATATGTTGATTGTGTGGGATTCGGGAGGTCTTGAGTTATGGAAGAACATGTTCTTCATGGTTAAAGTTAGAGAGAGAGAGATAGTAGAGTGGGAAGTTTCTAGTGAGAGAAAAACACCTTCAGGTGTGTGTGAATTATCAGAAACAACAAACCCTTTCCTTGTGTGGGAAAGGGTATATATAGTCTTACAATAAATGCCCCTAAAGTGGGCTGTGGAATGATCTGATAGTGGATAAAGACCCGACCCAACTCCACGAATGATATGATATCTAAACTAATACTAACAAAATTAAGAGCTACGCTAAGCATGAAAATACACGGGGTGACCGATCCTTTTTCTTAATCCTAACAATAGCATACAATAAACTTCATCTTTGAAGTCACGTAGCTCTTCTCAATCATTGTGAATATTCATACAGCATTCCTATGATGAGGCATGTGATTACGTGGAAATATGCTAAGGGTTAAGAAGATAGAATCTTCAAGGTTGTGGAGTTAGTGATAAGGTTCAAGTGGGGTTATCTTTGATAGAAGAAACTATGTTGATGAAGAAGGGCTATCTCAACTTATCCTATCGGTTCTTCGCTGGAAGTGTGTGGAAGATGAGTCGAATTTGGAAGCATTGGCAGTGTAGAACGAAGGTTGAGAATTGTAGATAAGTTGAGAAGATGATGGATACGGAAGTAACCAAACATATGGTGTGTTTAGTACCACACGGAAGTGAAAGGGGAAAAAGCTAAGGAATCAGAAGATAGGCAGAATCTATTCTGATAGGAGATGTTTCTGGTTCAAGACTACAGCGAGTGGGTTTTGATAGTGCTTTTGAAACTGGGAGAATTGAAAACAAAATAAACTGTCTCAACAGACAACGGTCCGATGGTACCGTTAAATTTAGCGGTACCGTCCCCTATTTAAGGGTACCGTGACCTGCTGAGGTCAGTTTTGACCCAGAATTAGATTTTTGACAAAGAAATTTCACATATGTTGTGATTTTTCTGAACCTTAGATTAAAGGAATTTATACCAAATAAATTCTTTTATAAATGAATCCAACGGGATTCGATGAACGTTGATCGAGAACGAGAGATGACATTTAATTGCATTTCGAAAATTAAATATACTTTAAATATTTCGGATGAAATATTTAAGTTGTCATTGGAATTTAAGAGGATTTTATGAATAAATCTCGCTGATTTAGTGAGACTTTTTGACACGAGGAGAGAATTTATACCTAATAAATTCTTTTTACAAGATGAACGAGACTAGACGAGAAGAGATGACTTTTATATTTCCGAGAAAATACATAGGTAGTCATTAGAGCGATGTGAAGGATGACTTAATATTTCCAGTGAAATATTTAAAAAGTCATGAGACGAGACATAAGAGATGACTTCAATATTTTTAGTGAAATATTCAAGTAGTCATAAGAGGGATGTGAAAGATGACTTAATATTTCCAGTGAAATATTTAAAAAGTCATGAGACGAGACATAGGAAATGACTTCAATATTTCCAGTGAAATATTCAAGTAGTCATAAGAGGGATGTGAAGGATGACTTAATATTTCCATTGAAATATTTAAAAAGTCATGAGACGAGACATAAGAAATGACTTCAATATTTCCAGTGAAATATTCAAGTAGTCATAGGAGGGATTTAAAGGACGTATATGAACACATAGGAATTGTGAAATTCACGGAACATGTTCCATCATTCCAAGACCTAGACGTAGATAGTTGAATGGTTCGCGTTTGAGAGGTTTGGCTAATTTAAGGATTTCGATGTGCTTTGCACGCGAGTGTTTTACGGGGTTTTGAAAGGCGTAAAGTAAGGCCTATGGTACTGATTCGCAGCAGGGTTTGGGATCTAAAAGAATGAAGTATTAAATTGACACAACGGTAGTAGATGTGTGGGTGAGACTCGATTTGGAATATAAGGATGGCTTAAAGTTGACTGAGGTTTGGTGTTTTTAGGGTAATTGATGAGATTTTTGGGATGAACATCCATTGTAGTTGTGAGATCACTGCACGTTAGTAGGTGATCAAGATTGACAACGAAAAAGAAGAGACTCAAAAATATCAATCTTCTTATAGGCATATTGTCCGTTATTCAGAAGAAAGAGAGTATCAACGGACTCTTGGCTAAATAGGATGATACGTTTGTTTTCTACCCTAAAATTGATAGATAAGTTTGATCCTCATTATCTATGAGGTGAGCTTGACACAAAACATGATGACAAACCTATGGAGATAAAAGGAACTAACGGAAATGAATATACTTGGTCTTAAGAAGTGTATATTCACACGAGGATGAAAGGAACTGCTAATCACTTATATAGTAACTCGTGAGTCCTTTGTCACCCGAAGGTTGATGTTAGCTTTTAGCTTTTGGATGAGCGTTTTAACATATGTTGTTAAAAGGCTTGAATATGATGTTTCAGAAATGACATTTAACAATTACGATCGCATGTTAAACTTACTTGAATATTTCGGATGAAATATTTAAGTTGTGAAACCTACTCCGAGTTCTACTAGGTTTGTATCAAACCTTCCCATGACAAAGGGTGTATTAATTGGAAAAAAGCGAAATGATGACCAAGGAATTAGAACAATTTCGCGACTACTTTAACTTATAGGTTTTGACACTAGTGTATGACTATATAACGTTTAAGAGTTCATAGTGATATGCATACTGTTGGTCCACATGAGTTATGGATCCAAGTAGCCTTGTTACTTGTTAGACGACTTGTATAAACCAAATCGATCTAAGTAAGAAACTCTAACACTTTGCTTATTGTTAATGCGGAATCTTAACAACAAACAATGAAGAACACAATAACTATAACTAACTTCGTATATTGATTCTTTTAATCTAAGTGATTACAATCTTTGTCGTTCTCAAAAACTAATGACTAGGGTTCCTTTTACACACTAAGGAAACCCTAGATACAAAACTTGTAGAAGGATATACGTATCTTCTCTAAAGATAATTACGTATCCTTTCCTAACTTATATCTAACAAACTTTCCTAACTTTCATGACCAGACTTAACAACTAAAGTCAACAAGACTTAACTTTACTCTACCAGACTTAATAATGAAGAACCAGACTTAACTATTACAAGACTTAACTAATAAAACTAACAGACTTACTTACGTAGTCCACCAGACTTAATTCTGTTCTTCCATTAAGTATTCTCTTGTCTTGTGATAATTCCCAACAATCCTCCCCTAACTTGATCTTCATGCTTCATGAACTTCAAGTTTCTTCTGAATAAGCTTCTGAGGATTTTAATCTTGAACTCTTGGAATTATCTCTAACACTTCAAAACTTCAAATCTGATCTTTATGCAGCAACTTGACTTGAATAATCTTTTCACCATCTGATATGCAATTCATCTGATCTTCACAGCAACCATGACTACTTGTACATCAATTCTTTTAGGTTTCATGCTATTCTCATCACTTCCAGGTGTGTAAACTCCTGTGAGAGGTGAATCATTGAAAATTAATGGATTTGATGTCTCTTTACCAATAGCCATCACTACTAGAGTAACCAATGTTTTGGTGTGTAAGACCATGGTACATTAATAACCATATGATTTTTAGTAAACCATCAACTATCAACGGATTTGTTTTGTCTTTACCAAAAGCCGTTTACTTTTGGACTAGCCAATTCTTTTGATGGAATGCACATCATCTTGGTGACTTGATTACCATGTATGGTTTTCCACAGCCTTTACCACAAGCCATACCTTGTGGGCTAGCCAACTCTTCACTATTTCAGATATGGTGAGTTGAATACCATACAATTTTTGGTAAATTGCCAACCATTAACGGATTTGAAATATCTTTACCTGAGCCGTTTGCTCTGGATTAGTCAGCCCTTATGTGGATTAGACATGGTGGACTGATAACCATTTGTTGTGTTAGTGCTATGCACCTTCACCAAGTGAGAAGTTCCTTTAGTCTCACTTAACAACTTGAAAATTCTTTCAAACACTCTTAAACACCCTAATATGATTCTTTTAAATATTTTTCCATAATCAAATCAAGCAACTGCTCATAAACTTCATCCTTCTCATCTGCATGTAACTTCTTTTCCAACATTGCCTTGCAGCCCCTTGGTGATAAAGGATACTCCACCTCAGCAAGCATGTAAATATGAACTATCTTTAGAGATAAGCAATGTACTCTACATCTATGAAAATATCTCCAAGTCACAACTTCTTGCTGATCTAACAATTTCCAAATCTCATCTGTTGTTGAAGGTGGCTCAAACATCACTTTTAAGTCTCTCCAAAACACCCTCTCAAACTCCTCTTCAGGTGTATTGTCTCCATGTTTGATGTTTACCAACTTATAAAGTTCTTGAAGATCTTCCCTACTCACATCACTCAGAATTGCTAGAAAATTAAGGTATACAACATCAGTGTTATCTTCCCTTATGATTTGATAAGCAGCTCTTTGTCCAGTCCTAATTAGATGATATTTAACAATTTTAGTAGGTTCCTTAGAAATCTCAGGAATTGTGCCCATAGTACAACCCTCAGATGAAGGTTCTTCTTCTTCTGATTCACCTTTTTCTTGTACTTTCTTCTTGAATTTACTCTTTCTTGCTATACTTTTCCTCCTTGTAAACTTTATGACTGGCTTTTTAACTTCTTTCTTTTCTTCCACAACATCAGACACTTTTTCAGCATTAGATTCCTTTTCAATTTCACTTGATACTTTTTCACTTTCAGATGCTTTTACTATCTCAGCCTCCACAGTAGGCTCAGACTCTGCTACTTTCTGTCTCTTGAAACTTCTTCTCAAAGAATCTTTATAATCCACTGGCCTATAGCCATGATCTCTCTCATATGCACTCACATATTCAGCTTGAATTTCCTCAAATGATCTTCCTCTCATCTTTTCCCATGTTGAGTGCAGCATGTTCTTTAGATATATCTTCATCCCATGCATTTGATCTGCTTTAAACATCTTCTTGGGAACTTTGGTTTTCTTCTGAGTTTGTCTTATCACTAACATAAAATCCCCCTAAGTTTCTTCATTCCTTCTAGTATTTATGAACTCTGCTAGTTGTTTAGCTCTCTCCTCAGCAGTCAAACCTGGAATAGCTTTAAGTTCTTCAAACTTGGCCCTCAACTCATCATCTTTTTCAGTCATTTCCTTCAGTGGATCATCATTAAACTCTTCTGATATCTTTCTTGCAAGCATTTCATCTTGTCTTTTCTGCTCTTCCTCCTTTTCAATCTCAGCCTTTTCTATTTCTTGTATTCTTGCAATCTCAGCTAAAGAAGCTTGCTCTTCTCTTTCTTGTCTTTTTGATTTCTTGGACTTAGGAGTTTCCATCATAATTTGTTTTCCTTCCCTTTGAGTTTTAGCCTGCTCCTCATTACCAGACTTATCTCTAAGAGCAGAACTAACAACCTCACCAGACTTTTCTTGACCACCAGACTTAATTTCCTTACCAGCATTAACTTAATCTCACCAGACTTAAGTTCCTCAGCAGACTTATCCAATTCTTCATCAATTATCAACTTTCTTTTTGGATATCTGTTTTTCTTCCTTTGTTGTTGAATTTTACTCAGAGATTACTGTTTCCTTTGTTTCAGGACTTATATCTACTTCATCAGCTAGTTTATCCTTTGCTGGTGTCTTAAGAACTTGTTCTTCCTCTAAATTCCTCCCCTGTTTGGAAGAATTTTCATCCTCACCTTCTTGAGCATCAAAAGTAACTCCTTTCTCCTTCATAACTTTCTCCAACTTTTTAACCCTCTTGACCAAAGTTAGAATAGCCTGACTCTTAGCATTGTTAGCCTTCTCCAATAAGTCTACTCTCTTAACCAAAGCAGGCACCAAGGTGAGAAGATCCTCCACAGTCATAGGGTTGGATTCCTCCTCCAGAATAGGACTTGGAATATGGGTTTGCTGTGGTGGTGAAGATGGTGTAGGTGTAGGTACCCTTGGTTGGGATGGTGATGAACTTGGTTGTGGTGTTGGTGATTTTGGTTGTTCCTGAGCTTGCTTCACATTGGTTGGTTGTTCAACATGAGATGTACCTGCAATGTTAGTTGAACCAGGAAGCATAGCAGGAAAAAGTGGCCAATGTGCTCCCATTGAATCCCCTTTTCATGTTTGCAAAGATTTTAGGAGTAAAAGCCACAATCACATAAATCTGCATTTTATCAAAGGTTAGAGCCTTTCAAGAAATCTACTATCTGCTCAAAGCCGTCACTTTAGTTTGGTTTCTTCAAGAAACCAACTTGATTGTGCTTGTCAGCAAACTTTAGTGAAGCCATTGATGAGAGAATGACTAAGTGCTGGTTGAGAATTTAAATTAGGGTTTTTACTGGTAGTAGAAAAACAGAGTAAATCTTGGCCGTAAATAAAGATTGAAGAAATTAGAAGTAAATAATGGATAAAGATGAAAAATGAATTAAACCTTATCCATATATACCTCTTTCTCCCAAAAATTTCAACGGTCATATTTAAATAAAATAAAAAATCTTTATTTGACTGACCAGACCTAACGGTAATAAATTAATTACATTTGTCATACTACCAGACTTAAAATTTGTCAACCAGACTTAATCACTGACTTACCAGACTTAACTAAACAATCAGACTTACATACTGAGCAAGCAAGAGCAACGCTTCATATCACCAATCCATATTGTTCTGCAAAAGTTAGTCCCAACACCAAGAGAAAAACAAGAAAAGCACACAAATTCAAGATGTTACAAAAAAATGGCATTTTTTTTTAAACTAGTATTAAATCTACTACAAGGATTAACTCCTAAGATTACCAGAATTAAAAATAACTACAAGAATTAACTTCTAATACTACCAGAATTAAAGAAAATCCTAAGTACTGGTTATTATACAAACTTTACATTTAGCCTCCCCTTAAATGTTACCTCCCCTTAAACTGAGCTAGGGGTTCTCCATCTTTCCTCCTGTCTGTATCCTTGTCCTACCAGTATTGACTTGTTCCTAATCAATACTCCTCTTTCATCTAATTTGTTGCTGAAAAGCCACTTTTTTCCAGTCACATCTGCCCCATTTGAAGATTGTGTTGTATTATTAGCAAAAGGACTTCTCACAGGTGAATGAGGTTTGTAAAAATTGTTTCTTTGATTGTATGAGTTCACCTGTGGTCTATTTATTGGTTGCCTGGGTGCAGAATGATTAAACCACCCAGAATCAACACTTGGCCTCACATAATTAACATTTTGACCAACAGAACTAACATTTGGTCTACCAGAATTAAAATTTGGTCTACCAGAATTAAAATTTGGCCTACCAGAATTAAAATTTGGTCTACCAGTACTAACAGATGACCAACCAGAATTAACATTAGGCATACAAGAATTAAATTGTGCTGGTCTAGTCACAAACTTATTAGCATGATTAATCATGTTAGCATTATTCCAAACTGGTTTATCATTCATATGGCCAGCATTAACACTTTTATCCTTTCTAAGTTCAGCCTCTCTTTTCATCCTAACCTCATGAAAATCACAGTCCCTAATCAAATGACTTAAACTACCACACACAAAGCATCTTTTAGGACCAAAATTGTGGTTTCTCTTGTACTCTCTTCTCATTCTATCAGGTTTTGGTGACTCTTGATTTTTGACAGACTTCCTAGAAGATTTTATGTGAGTATCACAACTAGGTTTATCTGTATGAGGTTTGGGTGTAGTCACAACTGGTTCACTATTTTTGACTGATCTTGACTCAGAAACATCTTTAGGTGCACTCTCTGATTCTGAATCAGACTGCTCAGAGATATCTCTAGTAGATCCTTCACTGTCATTGGTTTGACAAGTGGAGTATTCACTAGATTTGTCATCTGAGTTGCCTGTCTCAGGATAGATAGGACCCTTTTTACCATATACAAACAAAGAGTCATCTAGGTCTTTCTTTTGTAGAGGAGTGTAATCTCCACTTAATGGAGGTGGCACCCCTTTAAAATTATCAGTTTTAATGAACCTATTGTACACTGGCCTACCAATAGAATCCTCTTTCCTACATTTGAACACAGATCTGTCCATCTCTTCCTCATAGCTTAGAACTTCACTATCTGACTGTATCCCATAACCTAAGCCAATTTTAGTTGTAGAGCTCATACTAGATGCTACTATCTTATCCTGACACTTAGCATAATGGGTCCATTTGTCTACTTTCTTTTGCAATTCATCTCTTTCCTTAACAGCTTTCAAGCCTGCTCTTCTATATCTTTTAAGTTTTTCATCTTTTTCATATATCTCATTAGCTTGAAAGGTGAGTTTTTCATTTAAGGAAGCTTGTTTGTTTTGATAGTTCACTATTTGTGCTTCTAAAGTTTTAACAGCTTTAGTATAAGCAAGAATTTTTGCTTCCTGATCACCTATTTGTGTTAATTGTTCATCACATAAAGCTTTAAGATGATTATATGAATCAATGCATAATTTTGAGCACAAAGATACCTCATTCCTGGAACCAATAGCCATAAGTGCGTGGTTTGGCTCTTCATCCTCAGATGTGTGTTCATCCCAATTCACAGCTCCAACTTCCAATGTCATCAAGCTTGTCTGATTCTTCCCCATCTTATCATCATCTTGAGAGTCAGAACCCTTCTTCTTTTTCCAATCAGTAGTCACCTTTTCCTTGCAATCTCTGGCAAAGTGACCATGCTTGTGATAATTGTAGCACTCAACAGTCCTCCTATTGTATCCCACTTGTGACTTCCCATCAAGCTTAATGTTCCTCCCAATCTGCTTGTAAAACTTCTTAACCCTGAAAGCAATCATGGCAATTTGCCATTTGATATCCATTTCTTCAACTTCAACATCATTGATCTGTTCCAGATCCTCACTGATGAAGTCTTGATCTTCTCGTTCCTTAGCAAGAAGTGAGTAAATTACTTCATCAGCAAAGCCTGCTGGAGCATCTCTTTCTTTTCTCATGCTGCTAGAAGAAGTTCCATAACCACCAGAATTAATGTTGCCAGACTTAACCTTGTTAGTGCTGCTCTTGCCTTGAGAAACAGAAGCAACATTTGTAGAACTTGAACATGTTTTTCCTTGAATTTCCTGTTCAAACACCTTGAGGTTGTTGTATAGGTCATTAGTAGTCATGGTGTCAATTTCACCATTCATCCTCATGGTCAATGTCACACTTGACCATTCTTTTGGTAGTGCTCTAAGAAACTTTTGGTTTGCATCTTCTTCTGACACAGCTGCACCATGAACCTCCAATTGTGATAGAAGATGTTGAAACCTATCATAACCTTTTTCCAATCCCTCTGAACTGGATACACTGAAAGCTTCAAATTGTTGTTTAAGAACAACCTTTTGCATCTTCTTGGAGTTAGCATTCCCTCCAAATCTTTTCTTGATAGCCTCCCAAATTTCTTTGGCATCATTCATGCCATGAAACCTAATCACTTCAGCAGATACTGGTGGTAATATCCTAATCACTCCATCTGTTCCTTGTGAAATCCTTTTCTTCGAATTTCCATTCTGTCTGACCTTCCAGACTTCGCTGTCAATATACTCCAGATAATGTTCCATCTCCATAGCCCAGATGTCATATTCTTCTCTTTTTAGGATTGGGAGTTTTATGTTGGATATGGTTGTTGTTGCAGAGATGGGTTGTTGTTGTCTAGATGTGCTTGCTTCAGGTTTTTCTTCATCATGGATTGATTTTTCATCATCACTGTTGTGAACTGAGAAACCATAATTCTTATTGGGATTTTCAACGTCAGACATTTTGCAAGGTTTAGGTGAATGAATTTAGGGTTTGGTTATTGTGTTTCTTCAAACTCATAGTCTCTTTACAGGCTCTGATACCACTTGTTGGTCCACACGAGTTATGGATCCAAGTAGCCTTGTTACTTGTTAGACGACTTGTATAAACCAAATCGATCTAAGTAAGAAACTCTAACACTTTGCTTATTGTTAATGCGGAATCTTAACAACAAACAATGAAGAACACAATAACTGTAACTAACTTCGTATATTGATTCTTTTAATCTAAGTGATTACAATCTTCGTCGTTATCAAAAACTAATGACTAGGGTTCCTTTTATACACTAAGGAAACCCTAGATACAAAACTTGCAGAAGGATATACGTATCTTCTCTAAAGATAATTACGTATCCTTTCCTAACTTATATCTAACAAACTTTCCTAACTTTCATGACCAGACTTAACAACTAAAGTCAACAAGACTTAACTTTACTCTACCAGACTTAATAATGGACAACCACACTTAAGTATTACAAGACTTAACTAATAAAACTAACAGACTTAATTACGTAGTCCACCAGACTTAATTCTGTTCTTCCATTAAGTCTTCTCTTGTCATGTGATAATTCCCAACACATACCTAATTCATTATGTGTTAAAAGGACATAGTGTGGGTGCAAAATTTACAAGCAAATCATGTAAAATGCACATAAGGAATAAATGCAAACATCATGCAAAACATGATAATCATTTAGTATTTAAGATCATGAAGACATTCAATCATATCATACGAGAACATGTTATCATTTTGAAACACATATGTGGGATGCAAGTAATCTAGGTTCGCTAAGGAGGATCCTAATTACTACTTGTTCAAAATGAAATCCTAACGGGAGATAAAGTTCACCGATGTAAACTACCTTTAGTCAAATGTAGGAATGAAAAATTTTCAAGTTAGAGAATGAGTATGAGACTATCACTAGTGGTGCTCAATTCAGGCTAAACACGACCATTTTTACAGGTTATACCACAAACCCAACTTCTCTCTTGGAAGCAATTCAACCGTTAGGTCAAATTGAATTTCTAGTGCGATAGGTTCTCCAGTAGTCATTCTCATGTTAGAAAAATTCAAATTTCTATATTTGCCTATCGAAGTATAGCAAAGATGATATTAGCTTATTTTGCTAATACATGGCATAATATGACTCAACTAACCATATTTTGAAAGTCGGTTAAGAAGATGACAACTCCTAACAAAGGCAAGCAAAATGTTTTAATACCGTGTTTGAGATTTAGAGGTTATTTGGTGAAGATGGTGCATTTTATGATCTCTTGGATAACATCTTTGTTTGTTGAGTTGTTACATGTTATTTTAACATGATTTGGTTTTCTAGAACCAAGAGATGCTCTAATGTGATAAAATGTAGAATCTACTACATCGAGAGTGTTTCAAGAATGCTCCTTTGCATATCTTGAGAAAAGAGTCTAGTAAAGGTTACTTACCTCAATAGATCTTGTGAGTATTATATGATGTATGATTGAAATGAGACATATTGTATCTTTCAACAAATATGCTTTTCTAAGAGAAAGCTTATTACTCTTACGAATGCTTAGTAAAACAAGTATTTTAGTGTATGACCAGTTTTACTTGTTTATACAATGACACATGTTGTATTGGGTTATTATTAAAATCTAATATCCTATATTTGTTAACAAGATGCAATGTATTCTCTTGTAACGCAACCACTCATGTTACAAAGGAAATGAGTTGCATATGATATAAGTTATCCTTTGTCAATCTTTTGATAAGAGAAATACATGTGATTTTCTCGAAGATTGATGTCGTACATAATAGTTAATAACATATTATGTGTGACACTTTTACTTGACATGTGATTTTGAGTGTTAAGTCGTTCATGAGCAAATTTTACATATGTTGTTTGTTTGCTCGTGTTTGGTTTTTCAGAAATGACACATTTACTAATTGCATTTCAATGTAAATTACTTGTACATTTCGGATGAAACATCCAAGTTGTCAATCCTACTTAGTTGTGTATTTTATGCATCTTTTAAACATATTAGTTTAATGTTTGGAACACAACCATTGGACAAGAAGACTTAATATGGCATCTTCAACATAAGTGTGAGTTATTATTCGATGCATATTATTTTCGTCTTGAGAGGAAGTCATTATTTTCATAACAACCGAGTGTGATTGAGTATGTAGATTCAAGATAATATATTTCGTTATATTTTGATGTAATCTTGAAGCTAGACAAATAATGACTCCAATTTCATGTCCATACTCGAAAACTTGTCAATTAGATTCGATGATGATATCAATCATAATTTGAATAATGAATTGATATGTACTCGAAATCTTTCTTGACCCTCACGATCACTCCTTTTAAAAAGAAAATAAAAATTTAAGGAATGTGTTCCATTTATTCTAATACTAGTTGTATGTGTGAGGTTAATGACATATTAACTTACTACTACGGTATTGTCATTTATTTTTATTTGCGAAAAACTATTTATATTATTAAGTATAATATTCTTAGTTTTCGACATATCATGAGTATAAAAATAATTATCTTAACCATTTTTATACAACATACGTAAAATAGTAATGTTTAAAAGATTTTGTGTGTGTGTTAGATCAACGCAAGTTTAATACATTTTCTTTTACTTAAATACTAATGTATTAATATGATCTTTTATCTTTTTTAGACAACCCATGGTCAATTAAGACAAAAGGATGTAATGTTTTAGAGATCATGTTACGGATTTAATGAAAGTGTTAAATATTTTGAGGTGATATATTTTTTACACTTAAACCGTTTGAAAAATAATTGTGTAAGACAATATCTTTCGACACACATGATCAACCAACTAAGTTTCTATTCCTAAAAAAGTTACTAAAACATTTTAAAACTTGCAAGATGTGAAAAACACATATGCAAGAAAAGTGGTATATGCCTATATGCAATGCAAAATCAATTAAGCAAAACTTAGTGCAAGAAGTCTAGTCTAAGTTCTATTAACGCATAAACTGAAAAACTAATAATAACACATAGCAACATGGCATGTAAAACGCTAGTGATTATAGATATGATTAGCTCAACTAAAGATAACAATAAGCACACAAAAATATTAACTAACAATACTAAGACACAAAGAAAAACAAATAGTCACTTAGCATAACACATAAAAATACTTATCGTCATTTTGTATATTAAGTATAACAATGTATACTAAGCTTGATTTTATTGGAAAACGAATTGGTTTCCTCCCCATTTCAAAGATTTTTACCAAGTCACTTTGAAAATACGTCAAGGTTAAAAAGTTGAAACGCCCTTTTTCAGTTTAACCAAAAATTTACGCAAACGGCATGACCAAAAAGACCTTTAGTTGAAAATCAAGGTCTCTAATATACTTTCATTTAGAACTAATTCATAAAAGTATTTTTCAAATGAAAGTAGACTCAACCTCGTTTAAAATGATTGGTGACACGACTCCTACGGACTTATGGTTGATTTTATATGAATTTCTGAAAATGACCCAATACTGAAAACAGACAAACAGATGCACGGTACCTTTAAATACTCCACGGTACCGTTAAATATACGGTACCGTCCTATATTTAGTGGTATCGTGACCTGTTTCCTGATTCAGTTTATTATTTTAGTGCGGCGACTCGACGAAAAGATGTAAAATTTAATAAACTAGATATTGAACATATAATATATATTAAGCATCATTTCCACGTTTAAGACTAAGAAAGACATTTACGATAATACTTTTACTACAAAATAATGGTTTGTCCCAAGCACTCCTTTCAAAACTGCATGACTTTACGACTCGTTCTAAGGACATGACCGGACACTTACAAACTCTATTCTTTTATTGGTTTATGAAAACCTTCAAGCTAGTATGACAAAGTATACTTAACAACAAAACTTGTAAGTATTAAGCAAGTAAATACTTTTCAAATTATATCCCCCTTCATGGGTAATTTGATACATGGATCGTACTCAATTTTGAAAACCATTTGTTTTAAAATTTTGAGTGACGTGGCTCTGGTACCAATTGTGGAAACTGTGGGGGGGGGGGTGAATACGTTTTCATTTAAAAACTTAAAAACTTTTGTATCAAACACCCGATCAAGTGTGATATAATATGAGAAGTGTCAACAAAAAGTCTTGTGACAACTAGTGATAGTGTAGTTCCATAAGTGAATCATATTAGCATAACACAAACATAGAAATAACATAACTACCACACAATATAAGCAATATGCCAGACAAACATAAAAGCAATGCAAATATAAAACCGTAAATGCAAAGATAAAAAGTAAATAGATAAGTAAGGAAAGCGCAAACCGGGCACGATGATTTATAGTGGTTCGGTCACAAAGCTCCTCTTCGCCCTACTCCACTCCCCGAGTACCCAACTCGAGAGTTACTTCACTAATCAACAAGCTCCCTTCTTGGCAGAGAAAACCATACAACGTCACTTACAATATTTTCCGACACTAAGCTAGATGTCGAGTTCTTCTTCGGGTGCAACCAAACCCGTTATATTTTATGGCCTAACATAACAAACCTTGTGTTTTGAGGCCTAAACACATAAACCGCGTCGCTTACATTATTTTTCGACATTATGCTAAATGTCGAGTACTAATCTAACTAGTACCAATATCACTCACGATCTACCCGTGTTAGGAATATAAATATTCATATGAAGGTTCGGTCACCCCGAGTATCTAATTAGCATTTATATAGCTCGTAGGCTTATATATATTCGTTTAGTATTATTAGTAATATTAGTATTAACTTAGTCGTATTTATATTTGTGGAGTGGGTCGGGGCTTTCCCCACTGTCAGCTCACTCCACAGCCCACTAGGGGCACCAATATGTAGTAGTATATAAGCCCCTTCCCACACTTGGGAAGGGTTGGAACTCTTGTAACCAAACACACACTAATCTAATAGATCTCAAGTTTTCTCTCAAGGGTTTCCACCTCTCTCTCTAGTTCTTCCACCTAACTCAACCATGGATCTTCTCTTCCATGAACCAAGACCACCCGAATAGATCCACACAATCAAGATAGGTATATCCTACTATTGGTATCAAGAGCCATGGTTAGATCCGATTGATTGTGTGTTGATATTATCATTTTTGTTGTTTCGTACCAGTTTTTTTTTTCTCTCTCAAACTGATTTGCTCATTTTTATTGTTCGAATCATGTCACTTCATATGTGGATGACTTTCATGGTGTGCTTAAACAGTTTGCTCTAAATGTTTTATTATATTCACTACAACCACACAATATGAATCTAACTGCTCAAAGAAAATTAAAACCACACAATACATATTTTTTAACAGTTTGCTCTTATTTTTTAATAGTTTGCTATCTCTTTCTGTGGTTTGAAAATTATTGTGAATCTTGGGCCTTAGTGATTTTGGTTGATGTCAATCCCATACGTTTGGTTAATGTAGCAGCTTGTTTCTCTTTTGTTTTGGTTAACACAACTTGGCTTTTGGTTCTTGGTTGTTCGAATGTTACTTCTAAACAACATGTCAGTCAAGTATTCACAAGCTTCATGTGTTTTCGTGGCTTATTTGAGGTTGAATGTGCTTGTTTGGTATGTATACGGTAATGTTCTTGATTGCAGTATGTGTCAAAAGGTACATGTTCATAGATGCGGTTTGTGTAAAAGTGTGGTTTTTGTGGATTGTTCTTGGATGAGGTTTGTGTCATGTTTGGACAGTAGCTGCAAAAAGAGATAAAAGACAAAATTGGGTGATAGTGACAGCTTTGACTAGTCAAAGATGCGGTTTGTCTGTACATTATGGATGCTGGTTGTCTATTTGTTCATGGATTATGGATGCTGTTTGTCTATTTGTTCATGAATGCGGTTTGTATATATGAGCATGAATGCGGTTTGCCTGTATGATTGTGGATGCTGTTTGTCTATTAGATTCATGGATGCGGTTTGCATGAATTTTCATGAATGTTGTTTGTCTGAATGATCATCGACGCGGTTTGTCTATCTGTTCATCGACGCGGTTTGTCTACCATTTCATCGATGCGGTTTGTCTGTCACTCGGTCAAATGGTCAAACTATCTACTTTGGTCAACATATTATCAAATATCAAAATGAAAAAGAAAGGAGATGACCAGTTGAACAACAATCATCAGACAACAACAATTAAAACAACAACAAATTCACATCACAACAGAGCATCTATACAAAATCAGATTGAAATATGAACATTACGTATTCTGTCCAAAATAACAAATCCACAAAACCACGTCCAATTACATTTCACTATCAACAAACATCTATCCTCACGTTCTACCCTAACACCTAACCCATATCATCTATCACAAATCCCATTTTCTTTCTAACAAGTCACCTACCATTGATCTTCTCAACAAGACACGGAGACTATTACGAGATCTCAGCTCACTTTCTTTTCGTGGTAATCTTAGTTTTATCAAGACCATTAAAAGATCATACCACGAAAGAACATCATCATAGATCCGAAACAAGAAAATTAAGGACCTCAGTTTTTTTATTTCGTGTCTCACTAGATATTTCAAGATCTTTAAAAGGATCCAACACACGAAATTAAAACATCATTGATATGTGATGAGATTATACTCATTTTGTTTATGTCCGAATAAATTATAAGGATGAGACAAAACAACTTTGTTTTATCTTTCCTTTCATTCGGTTTAAATAAAATACCAAAACAAACACAAAGTAAACATAACTATTGTACCTACCTTCAAGAATATTGAGGCCTTCGTGGGTTTAATTATTCGAACAGAGGTATAATAAATTTGTTGTGTGGGTGTTGGTTCGTCCTGTTTATGATGGAGATAAGATGAGGAGATGAGGGTGGATTTGACTAATGGGAAGGTTGTGCTATCTGACCTTACAAGGAGTTATACGGATGGATGGTTAACTAATCTTAGGTGGACGATCTATGTTTGACTGCACTTGGTGGAATAAGTGGAGGCGTCTAATTATGTGTGTATGAGATTAGGGTTAAGTTTTGTGTATAAGTGGATATTAAATACCCGATGTTTAGGGTTTGGAGTTGGATTGGGTTAATAATCACTTGGGCCTCTTGTGTAGCCAAAGATACTAAACGGATTTGTGGGCTGAAATTAGACTGGGCTGAATTTTTTTATAAATCCGAAATAGCTGGTCAACTAACTATCAAATGTATTCGTAACACATTGTGTTTATTTTTGGTACAATGTTTAGCAAGAAGGAGTGGCACTTTGGTTTCACGAATATCTCACTGGATACACATGTCACGGCTAGCATTTGGGCTCATGAATATCAACGTGACTACAGAGTTGTGGATTTGGCAGCGTTGTCATATTGAGTAAGCCTGCGATCTGGTCAGTGCGATTTGAGTTACAAGTTGACTAATTGAGATTTGATTAATTGCGAATTGACAAGTTGCTACTTGACTTGTTGCGACTTGACTGATTGCGATTTGATTGCAATTTGACTTGTTGCGATTAGACAAACTGCGACTTGACTTGTTGCAATTTGATCAAGTTGAGATTTGACTTCTTTGACTTTGAATTGTAAAGATTAGTACTGCAACTCACTCTTAGTTGTTCTTGATTGACTTCACGGTTTCTCTTGTAGATTTTAGAAAATCCCGCGAAAGATTCAATTTCTCGGTTTAAATCTCAAGAGCTGTAAAATCCCGTGAAATTAATTTTGGACAAGTAGGCGGGACTTGGATTTAGACAAAATAAAACTTACGGGGTTTGACTATTTTTTTTCGAGATAAGTTTGTGCTTCAAGATCAGCAGGAATTGGGAAATTATGGTAACTTGGTTGGTTTGTTAATTCACGGGTTGGTGTACTTAGTGTCACAAACATCTCGGGGTGGATGGATGCACGATGTTTGATGACCCTTGCTCAAGCGTATTTAAGGTGATTAGACCTGGATGTTCAAGAAGTGGATATACACAATAAAGGATGGAAGGTTGGGTATATATCACTACCTATATTTAAAGGAGTTACGTTGTTGTGCTCAATATAGGTTCTAAATCACAATTTGCAATTTAAGGTGATTAAGGTGATTAGACTTGGATGTTCACGAAGTGGATATATACAATAAAGGATGGAAGGTTAGGTATATATCACTACCTATATTTAAAGGAGTTACGTTGTTGTGCTCAATATAGGTTCTAAATCACAATTTGCAATTTAAGGTGATTAAGGTGATTAGACTTGGATGTTCACGAAGTGGATATATACAATAAAGGATGGAAGGTTAGGTATATATCACTACCTATATTTAAAGGAGTTACGTTGTTGTGCTCAATATAGGTTCTAAATCACAAATTAAGTGCAATTATAAGTCGCGAACTTGTCCTTTATCAAGCTTCATCAAGTGATTGTTGTTTCTCAAGCTTCTAATGGGATTGTAGCACAATATCTTCTCAAGAGGTGGTCAGACTTAAAGACAAGAGGTGATTTGTTTAGAGACGTGTTTTAACCTTTTACTCACTTTAAAGTTATACGCATTTCATTAAGCGGTTTTGGCATATTACGAGCTTAAGTGAATTATTAATCTGCTAAACCATTGATGAGGAGGAAAGCAAGGGGTTACTACAAGAGAGTCTTAATCACCATCTTCGTTGCAGTTGTTTCATTTGTCTCTTTCCATGTTTTGTGCCTGTCAAATTCACGATCATCACAGACTCTTAACTTTGGCAAAAAGGTCATTACATGCCCTTTTTAAGGGGGAGAATTAGCGCGAGTTTCCTAGCGGTTCCGTCTCCAGCGATGTGAATTTTAGCGGTTCCAGTTTCAGTGGTTAAGGTCTTAGCTAATTGCCTAAGATTTCAGCAGTTTGATACTTACTGTTGTGCAGTTTGTTCTTGAATTTATTTCTCGGATAAATCTCAAGAACTGTAAAATCCTATACACAGTATGACAACTATTCCATGCACTGCACCTGACAACATCCAAGTAGCTGGGTCAGACAGCTTTGTTTGATAGGACTGACTATGAGTCATGGGCACTGTTAAGAATTAGCGCATGTTTCTTCTCCTTTTGACTAGTCAACAACACAAGATGATCACGAAGTTCATTTGGTATTCCTCATTTGAGATTGAAGCTGAATTTCACGAAGGGGTCTACTTATTTTATCTTGAAGTCGGGGTTGGTTGGATGCATGACCTTCAATAATAACTTGCTCGTGCTTAAAATTTAAGTTGAAGACTTGGGTTATCTAGTTACCAGCAGTCGGGGTAACTATCACTTAAGAGTTATTGGAGTACTCAGTGTCACACGTCAATGACGATGTCGATAATCGCAAGAGGTGTTAATGTCTCATACTTTGGTTGGGTATTGAGCACTTAGAGATCTGCTTGGAGCATTAATTCTCTACACCGTTCTTCCAACATTAGTGCAAGCTTAAGTAACAAATTTGGGGATTTCTACTTCAGTTTTCAGTATTGGTATATCGGGTTTCCTTCATCAAGTGGTCACTAATCTGTGTACAAGGTTGGTTAGTTGGCCAAAGGTTTTAAAAAGTTGTGATGTGATCTGTAATTCTCACAAGATATTCTTAACCCAAACTGAGGTTAACCAAAATCAAATGATTCATGCCACATTCAATCTATTACTGTCTCACGGTTTCTTCTTGGTTTTGTAAAATCCCGCGAAAGAACTTATTTCTCGGTTTAAATCATAGATTTGTAAAATCCCGTGATGATGGTCTATGCACTCTTGACCATGATCGGGTTAAAACCATTATCAAAGTTCAGCTATAACATCACAAATGGCTGGATCGAGGCATTTAATCGACAAGATGTGACTACGAGGTTAGTTCAGTATTATTTATTTGAGGCTGAAGTGAAATTTCATGGGTGCGTGTACTTAGTATCTGAAGATATCGGGGAGGTTGGATGAAGATTCTTCGAGATCCTTGTTCGAGCTTTCAACATTTAGAATGACGAGGACTTGGATATCTAGTTATTTTTTCTTTTGCAAAATAACTATCACTTTAAGGAGTCACGTTGTAGTGCTCAGTGTCACACGAAGTTGTGGATATCCAAGAGGTGATGTACGTCTCATACTTGATGGTTGGTTGGTTGAAGAGTATAGAGTACTTAGGGATTCGATGTTGCACGAAGTCTTTACACCGCTCTTTGTCACGCATTAGTACAAGTTTAAGTCACAAGTTCGGGTAATATTACTTCAGTATCAAGTTCATCATATTGGGTTTTTCTCCATCAGTGGTCACGACATCAAGCCGACAGAATGATAATGGGGTTGGCAACGAGTTAGATGAGAGAAGAAGTAAAGAGAGATAATGAAGTCTGTACACATCAGTGCAGGCCTCGCTCTTCATCATAATGACGTCTGTACACATCAGTGCAGGCCTCGCTCTTCATCATTAGGACGTCTGAATACCTCAGTTCAGGCCTCGCTCTTCATCAGTATGACGTCTGTACACTACAGTGCAGGCCTCGTTCTTCATCATAATGACGTCTGAATACATCAGTTCAGGCCTCGTTCTTTAAAGAAAAGAAAAGTGTACGCTTGAGTGCACTTTATCTTCAAAAGAAGAGGAATCTTCTTATTTATGGCCATTCTCATCAACAAGTTTTACGCTCTTTCCGTGCTTATTCAGTCATCAAGTGGATCGGCGCATATTGGAGTATATTTTTATTCACTTGTTCAACCAAAAATTGCAGTTGACAAGCATATGCAATTTTTGAGGGGGGGAAAGGGTGAATAAACAACATGTCAGCCTTCAAGAACCGTCAAGTGGAGCTACTTACTGTTGATGGTATTCATATTCACTAGTTCAATCATCAAAAATTGCAGTTGGAAGGCATATGCAATTTTTGAGGGGGGGGGGGAAGGGTGAATATTAATCTACATGTTGGTTGATGATTGAGAAATGGTCATACGACTCCTGAATACGTCAGTTCAGGAGTCGTGCAAACCATGTTTCTCCAACACTACTTCTTCCGTCTATCAAGGTGTTGAAGAACATGGTCATGGAATGCTAATCTACATAGTCTCACGGGCTGGTTCAATCAGCAACAAAGGGTTTCTAGTCAATGCTTCATGTACACTTCATTAGGCTACATGTACACATCTTGATGATGATTCCGATTAATCGTAACCATCATGGGGGAGAGAAATGTGTACACCAAGGACGCACATCAGGTTCACGTGATCGGGCTTAATCATTTATTCCGGTGTTGATAACCGCAGAGATGATCAGTGGTTCAACTTGTTACCTTGGTATTTACGTTTCACTGTTACGTCATGGGCTGATTAATCGTAACCATCAGGGGAGAGAGAATGTGTACATCAAGGACGCACAACAGGTTCACGTGATCAGGGCTTAATATCCAAGGATGGATACATACTATAGATGATCAGTGGTTCAACTTGTTACTTTGGTGTTATACTTAAGACTGAAGAAGGTCGAGTCGTCAGTCTATTCTACATTCTCTGTTGGGAGTTATCATCTCATGTGTATGCTGCGGGCTGATGGGTTACATGTAAGGTTACTGGAAGGCATTTGGTGAGATAAAGATGATTGGTATTCTGTTCCTCCACATTGGGCAATCTTGAAGAAGGTCGAGTCTACAGTCTTCTCCACAGTCAAAACATGTTGAGTTCTTTTCTTACAACTTGATATTTAACTTAATCCCATGACAGTTCTTCTTTGATGAGTTGTGGAGTTAAGTTAGGTTCAAGTTGTTCTGTAGTTTAAGGGTAGGTCCAACTTGATTTTAACCTAATCTCATGACAGTTCTTGTTTGATGAGTTGTGAGGTTAAGCTGAAATCAAGTTGTTACTGGGCTTAAATTTGTGGTTTAGCTTAACCTCATGACAGTTCTTGTTTGATGAGTTGTGGGGTTAAGCTAGATTTCAGTTGAGGCTCAACTTAAACTACCGAAAAGATGCATAAGGTTTTTGACGGCGTCACTCAAGGACGGGAGTGTTAGAAGATTAAAGACGGCATGCATTTGGTTATCAAAAGACTTCTTCATATTATGGGCGTTCATCCAAAGTCTTCTTTCTATTATGGGTGTTCATCAGAAAGGTTGTCAGATTGGGGGAGAGTGAATTGCCAGAATCAATCCCTGTTTAAAAGTGCTCACATTGCTCTTCAGCAAGTCAAGGGATGAATGCGGAGAAGATTCAGAATGCTGAGGAGTAATGGTTTCTGGTTCGTATCCTTGTATATATTTTGCTTCTTACATTCTTTTTCATATCTTATACCATTTTTGTAAATAGATATATTGAAATCTTGCTAATTGTAAATAGATAATCGTAAAATCAGAAAAACCATAAAAAATTAAAAAAAATAGAAAATACCAAAAATAGTTTCACCTAGGCATGTCTTCTATTTATCGATAACATTTACGGACTTAGAAATGTCATTCAATAATGGAACGGGTCTTTAAATGAAGCTCGAGCAGAAGTTAAAATGGATTGTTAAAACATGTCTAAATGGCTTGCAGTTACTTCATACTGCAACCCGCGATACACTCTGGGGAAAGCACGTCGCCTAAAGGACGGTTGTTCCTCCAACTGGGTGATGTTCACCTGGGCATAGATTACTTCATATCCATGTTTCACCGACTTGATGTACGTTTCAGTGCATCATGTCGTGTATAAGAAGAGAAGTCTTCTTTTCATCAGACTCTTTAGTTTGTTTGAATCTTCAAGAGAGTCTTGATGTTACACAAGGTGGTAAATTGAATTTAATTTTCACAAATACCCGTCGCTCAATTGAATGACTACAGCTCTTTTAATGGAAAACGGGTCATTAATTGAGGGGGAGCATATTTGTTCAAATTTCCGACACCTTGCCAGATTTGTGCAACATCAGCAGTGACACTCTCTCGTTGTTTCACGGGGAGCATAGTATGCTCCAAAATCAGAATACATTTAAACCTGACCACATTTTCTCCCAAATTTTCTAAACTTATTTAAATCACTTGGGATCACAAATCTCAAATGGTTTGAAATTTTTGATCAGGGGAGAGAATGTGATTTAAATATGAAATTCTGATAAAATGTGATGATTTGGAAGTTAATGTAAGCTCTCCCGTATGTGCTAAACCATTTTGTATATCAAGGTACATATTGAGGGGGAGCAAAATGTTTTGGATGAGGAAGGAAACTCTCCCATAAGCGCTCAGTTGTACGTCAATGCACTTATTGAGGGGGAGCAAAGGATTTGGCATCTCATGTGACCATGACTCAGAATTAACCAATGAATTGACGAAAATTGAATTGTCATCAATCGAAATGATACGTCTTGGCCGGGTAATAATTTCAAGCTGGTCTAACCAGTGATGTAAGCGTGTCTCGAAAAAGATGTATCTGAGTAGAGAGTACCATTTCGAGAAACTTTCTGTGGACTTGACCAGGCCGGGTAATAATTTCAAGCTAGTATATCTAGTGATGTAAGCGTGTCTCGAATCGGTCATGTTCGCTGAAAGTGGATCAATTCAAAAAGTGCGAGCTCTACCTAACATGTGCAAATTTATAAACCTATCACTCGAGCACATGTTGAGGGGGAGCACTTGAAAAATATAAAACTCTCAAGTGTTTGCAAAAATGTGTTTCAGAATCATGAACACTTTGAGAGATTTTTCAAAGATTTGGTTTGGCTATCGTGGATGAATACTAAAGACCGGCCATTTTAATTAACGCATGGAGTTATAAGGATGGTTAGGTTAGGCTCAAGTTCCCACGATCCCACCAGAGCCGGAGGGATCTACCCAGGGATAATCCACTAGTTAGTGTAGAAGTCCTTAGGTATGATTAAATAGGAGAAAAGTGGATAAGGGAAGAGTGCCGACTGAGATGGAGCTAACACTGGAATAAACCCAACAAGGTGTTAGTTATGAAGTCTCGGTAAGCACTGAAGGGGTTGAAGAATGAAAAAGAATTGTAAAGATAAAGGCTGAAAAGAAATAGCCCTCCTTACAACTTAGGCAGAAACCGGGTCAATACATATGCTGTCAGAATCACTTAGTTGATTGCTGGCATTGAATACAAAGTATCATGGACCCAGTGATACGCTGCACAACCCTCCCTAGCCACTCAAGGTCCCTCAAAGGATTCTTGTTTCAATTGTCACGGAGTTCAATACATTTCTATCGTCTCTCTCACTCCGAGTTAGATGATATTGAAAAGGTGGCAGTTCTCTCCAGCCTCCGCTCACTAAATCAAATCGCACTATCGAGTCTAGAGCCACGAGATGCATAATAAGATCTCATAGGGACACGAATTATTTCTACTCTGGTTGTTCAACATTAAGGACACCAGTTGTAAACTCATGAGTCCTACGCAGATCGTAGCAATCTGCCAGAACATTTATGAGAGAATTTACAAATGTAATTCTCAATGATTGAATGGAAATTCCTGCCAGGGTCAACATCAAACAACCCTGAAAGCAGGTCACTTCGGTAATTCTTTATGGATTACGCTTAGTGGTCGCGACAGTCTCAAACGGTCTACAGTCGTGGAGTGATTTCCAGCGACTCACCTAATCGTTGATGTGCTACGGTTCGATCTTAAAAAGCCCTCTGTGGGTTTTCGATTAGGAACGGTCTTGGTAAGGATTAGAGAGAGTTTTCACACTATGCTGTTAACAATCTCGAAGTCCGAACCTGTAAGTACCGGTCGATTTGTTGCTAACTGTCGTATGCAGGAACTTTTGGCAATTGTAGCTGTGGAATGCTGTAGCTGGTTGCTGTTGTAGCTGGTTTCAGAAAAGATGCCAATCCATTACCACATGTTCACTCTACTCCATCATCATATTCAAAGAAGTCATGACAACCTAAAAGACCTTCAACACAGCTTCTGCAAACTCTGATGCTGAAAGTCATGACCCTGACTAGAGTGAGCATGTCGGCTCGAAGATTATCACGTCACATGGAGACATACTACCGAAAGATGACTTAAAGACAAATGTTGGATGATAAATTCGAAGAATACTCAATGATCATCCAAGATAGAAGAACGGTCATCAAAATATCACTGCTAAAGGCACAAAGATACAAGACGTTGAAGAATCGAAGACTACGAGCTATGAAGTCAAGATCAAAAGATAGAATGCTAGAATTCAAATTATTATTTCCGGGGTGACCTCCCTTAGGGGGAGATTGTTAGGAATATAAATATTCATATGAAGGTTCGGTCACCCCGAGTATCTAATTAGCATTTATATAGCTCGTAGGCTTATATATATTCGTTTAGTATTATTAGTAATATTAGTATTAACTTAGTCGTATTTATATTTGTGGAGTGGGTCGGGGCTTTCCCCACTGTCAGCTCACTCCACAGCCCACTAGGGGCACCAATATGTAGTAGTATATAAGCCCCTTCCCACACTTGGGAAGGGTTGGAACTCTTGTAACCAAACACACACTAATCTAATAGATCTCAAGTTTTCTCTCAAGGGTTTCCACCTCTCTCTCTAGTTCTTCCACCTAACTCAACCATGGATCTTCTCTTCCATGAACCAAGACCACCCGAATAGATCCACACAATCAAGATAGGTATATCCTACAACCCGATCCTCACAAATCACACAAGCTACAAGATCCACACGATCTACACTCGATCTACTCACGATCTACCCGATCTACCTTATCTTCACTCGATCTACCCGATCTACTCACTATCAACACAAGCTACACAAGATCTCCCCTATCTTCACAAGATCGCAATGATCCACACAAACTAACTAAACAAGGTGATAGACTACTTGATGTACATCAAGATACAACAAGTATGTAACGAATGTTACGAGTGCACTACACTAACACCACAACACTTTGTATCTTCTTGATACGAAGTGCTCTTCTCTTTCACTAGTAGAGGAATGAAGGTGATCACTTTAATGGATGATTGGATCACTCTTAAACAAAGATAAACTAACTACATTATCAAAGGAGAGTATATGTGATAGGAGATTTGACTCAGAAAATTGTGTGTGCAAAAGGATGTCCAAAAACTGTGAAGTGGACTGGTATTTATAGGCAAAAGAAATCTGACCGTTACAGTAGGACGGCACCACTAAATACCCGACGGTACCACTAAATTTAGTGGCACCGTGGTACCGTCCCAGACAGGGACGCTCCAAATTTTGTTTTTAGTGGTGAAAGTTTATTTGGGGAAGTTTGGAGCTGATTTGGGGGGGGGGGGGGGGATATAGCTGTTGGTGATTTTAAACTTATTTTTCAAATTAAAACATTTCTTTTTAATTCAAAAATAATTTGTAAAATGTATTTTTGAAAAAATATATTGTCACATTAAAAATGTGAAGTTTAGAGAAAAATATAATCCTTTGATCATTAGTCAAGTTGTAGATTTGTTTGTTCATACCTTGAGTGATTTATGACGGGATGGAAATCTACGACTTTGTTGAAGCATACTTGAGACGTCGAGAGGTGTTGATGTAAGTATGCATTGATGATTTATGTTTACAAGTAACTTGCGCATTTTACGTTATGCATTACAAGTTACATGTTTGTCATTATTAAAACCGAAGAAACCGTTTAATTTAAATATCGTAATATTTGCACTAACACAATTTATTTTCTTCTTAGTCTTGTTACTTGTTAGGAAGTTTGCTTGAAGAGAGGGACCAAAAGTATGGGTTTCCTCCTGAATTTGGTTGAATAAGATGATTTAATCTATTTTACATTAGTCTATTTAATGTTAATTATATCATGAGTTTTTGTTGTATTTTAAGTCTACAGACAATTATTGATCAACGTGTTTTGTCGTGCAACAAAGTTGAGATTTCGAGTCTTGTTTAGTAATATGGGTTGGTCGAAAATCCTTCAACCGAAATTCATTAATAATATGACGAAAAGTAGGGGAGAGCAACAAAACCGAAAAACCGAACCAAAACCCAAAAAACCAAAAAAAAATGGAAAAAAAAAACGAACAATTTGGTTTGGTTTTTGGTTTTTATAAAAACTCAAACCGAAAAAACCGAACCGCCACATACTAATATTCATAAAACTAATTAAAAATGTATAAGTATTAGTTTTAATACAAGTAATCACCAAAGTCCAAAAACTAAGAGATTATATATTCGTAACAGGTGTTCATTTAGCTAACACTATAATAAAATCGTAAAGTTATTTTTATTTATTTTATATATGTTCGCACATTTCATCTTTCTATACATGTTATGCAATCTTATTATTTTACGACAAAATATTCAACTTACATTTTAGGATTTCTTGATTTAGGTATCGGATGTTCAAAAAATATCCGCATTCGGATATTCAAAAAATTGATCAAAATTTATTAAAAGGTTAGTTTTTATAAAATGTCAGTTTTAGAACTCATATAAAAGTTTTTCAAAAATTATAGATATTTGGATATTCGGATATATAAACCTGTTATCTGAAATTTCGGATATCTGAATTTAAAGAACTTAGCTAAAATGATGGGTCTAACATAAAACCATCAACTCAAACTTCGTATACCCAAAAACCAAAAAAACGGAAAATCAAACCGCAAAAAACCAAAAACCAAACCGAACTTTTGGTGCGGGGTTTGGTTTTAAAAAACTTAAAACCGAATTTTCGGTTTTGGGTTTGGTTTTAACCAAAAACCGCCTCAAATCGCCCCATGCTCACCCCTAACGAAAAGTCGAAAACACATGTAAATTTTCTTATGGAAAACTAATGCTATAAAACATATACTCGTTTATCATTGTTCATATCGTGCCTTGATTGGATCATTTTCTCAATAACTTATAATGTATTGCTATAAAACAAAGTTATTTGTGGTAAACTAATAATAAAATACGTAATGATTGGATCATTTTCTCCATTCTTGAAATAAAATCAACGGGTCAACATTCAACACAACGTGTTTCCAAATGTTCCTTGGAATTAAGGACCATTAAACCGTGCAAGAGCTTGTTGAAAGCGAGATCACTTAATAATCATAATAATTCACAAGCTCCAATTGTCACGGTATGAGTTTTTGGTCAAGCTAATAAGGTCTATAGGCCGGCTCACTTGTTTAGGCCCGTTGCTTCTAGGGTTTGGTCTTTATATTTTCTATTTAATCATTTGTAGTCTCAGTTATTTAGTGAATCTGAATAATACATTTTTTCAGTATTCTCTTGATTTCTACATGGTATCAGAGTTAGGTCGAAGATGAAGAGAAAGAAAAAGAAAAAAAAAAGTTTTTCGTTTGGTCCTGTTGCCGATTGCTTGGTCGTTTGATTTATCTGTTGTTGGCCAAGAATATATGTTAGTGAGTTGGTTGGATTAATATTGGATCTCGATGCACATGAAAGTTCTTATAAGTGAAAAAAAATGGATGTGAGAGAGAGAGACTGTGTGAGAGAGAAAGTGAGGCAGAGTGTTGGGCACGAAAACAGCGGGAAACACGGGACTAGATGGAAATATAGTGGTGAATCTACTAGGACTTGAACTAATAAATCGAGCTCATTTGCATCGTTTATGTTTTTCAAGTATCCAGAAAAATGGAAGGTGGCCGATCTGTGGAGGATGTTCAAAGGATACGGGACAATTTTTGATATCTACATGGTGATGAAGACGTTGAGGAACAGAAAAAAATACGGCTTCGTCCGTTTTAAGAACATTGCAGATATGGATTTCTTGTTTAACAGGCTATGCTCATTTAGCTTTGGCATGCAACAACTGAGAGTATTTAGAGCGTATGACAAGAAACCATTTCCGGTAGAGAAGAAGGGTACAAATGGGGTGGTACGAGGACAACAGAGGGGTAACAACGTGAGAAGATATGGAAGAAGCTATAGCGATGTTTTGAGGGTTCATGATTCTGATGAAAGGAGGGAGATTGTTGTTGAAGAGAGTGATATGGACGGAGACATTATCAAGAGAGGCTTAATCGGGGAAGTGAAAAAGATGAAATATTTTGATAATTTATCGGGATTATGTAGAGAAGAGGGTCTTGTGGATGTTCAAATCAAGTACTTGGGTGGAATGGAAGTCATGTTCATTCTAGAATCCGAGCAGGCAGTTAAAAATGTGGTGGAAAATACGGATCATGGAGTGCGACAATGGTTATGGAAAATACGGAGGGCAAATGCAATTAGTCGCTCAACAGGGAGACTCACTTGGCTAAATGTTATTGGGGTTCCAGTAGCATGTTGGAGAGAATGTGTCTTTAAGCGTATCTGTCATAGGTGGGGGATGTCATCGAGTTTTCTAACTGTAAACTCGAAGGGACACAATCTGTTATTGTCGGTAGGGTGATGATCCATACCTCAGCTTCGGTACTTATTAACGAAGCTGTGGTGGTTAAGATTGGGAAATACAGTTTCAATGTACTGGTAAAAGAAGAGGTTAGAGATATTGTACATTTAGATTCTGATGAGAATGAGGGGAATAGTGACGAAAATTCACGGAACAAAGATGAGAACCCATGGAGAAAAAATGATGTGGGTGAGAGTAACCTGATCGAAACTGAATCACGTGACGAAGAACAAGATGAAAATATGGAATATGATGACGTTGATCAGATGGCAAAGGCTACCGGAAATAACGTCGGAAAAGATGAAGCAGAAAATGCGGAAGATCAACAATCAGGTTTTCAAAATTCAAGAGAGTTGAACGTTGAAAAGTTAGATTATGTGAGTTCCAAGGGAGGCGGCTCGTTAGCCAAGACATATGTGCAAGACTTTTTAGATACTGTGGCGGCTGGGTTTGACGATAAATCACGTGATAAATTTAAGCATGAAGTTAGTAAAAAAGGTGAAGAGGTTGGGCCAAAATAAGTGGGATAAGAATGGAAGTGAAGCCCCAATAGGTGAAGGTCAGGTATGTGAATTGGGTGGGTTGGTCAATAATTATCAAACAGAAGAGGATGAGCATATAAAAGATAATGATCAGCGGAAACATAATGACTTTATAAACACTATATCTAAAGTAACAAATAATATCGAAGAAGGGGAAATTCGTTCAGAATCTCCATCGCATGAGTATAATGAAAACCGCAAGTCTGATCATGATCCGAACACTATCAATAATCAGAATCAAGAGATGGGGGATTATGCTGATAGATCAGGTGAAGTTCTTGGGAGTGAGTACAACCGTGGAAAGAAACGTAAGGTGTCATCTAGAGGTAATCTTGGGTGTGATTGTTACAACTTCGATAAGGGAGCTAGTGATGGCGGAAAAGAAAGGGTTAGGGGAATGATATCGCGCGAAACGCGTCACAAGCTAAACCTCTCACGAAGAAAAGTCAACTCGCGACGGCTCGACGCGAAAATCGAGTGTAATAAACCGGATAAGTGAATACCCGGGTCGTAGTCCCAACGAGGCGTGAATCGAGGATATCGTATGAGGTTTGGTATTAAAATGCTTGAAATAACGAGGTTTACTTTGGTTTTTAATATCTAATAAAACAAAATTAAGAAACGCGAACGGTAAACTAATAACAAGCATAAACGTAAAATCTTTTAAAAACTAACTCTACGGATACCAAATTAATTTTCCTACATCCTAAATGACAAAAGAAAATTTTGAAAAAAAGAAATTATATTTTTTTGACTTTTTAATTATTTTTTATGAATTAAAAACTATTTAAACTAATTTAAATTTCTAAAAATACTAAAACTATTTTTAAAAATCTGAAAATTTTTGTGAATAAACTTTGAACTAATTAAAAGATAAGAAAAATAAAAATGGAAAAAAAAACAATTCTGGATAAGCAGAAAATAAGCTGAAACAGCTTATAATAGGCTAAAAGGAATATGAAGGCTAAGTTAAATAATTAATTTGTAATACTTTAACCTAAACAGAACAAGAGTACTACTGGTAAGGTAGTGTGTTTGTGAACCAAGTAACCCAGGTTCGAACCCCAGGTATGGCAACCCTTTTTTACAACTATTTTTTTGGTTTTCTTGTTTTTGAAACTGATTAATCAACACAAGTAAATACTTTTTAAACTAAAAAACATTTTTAAAACCACAAATAAGCTGAGAATGAGCTTAAAAGCAGAATCAGTTGGGAAAATGGGAAGCAACTAGTCAAAAATGAAATCTAGCAAATAAGCTATTCTAATTAAGCTGAGGACATGAAAATAAGCTAGGAACAAAAATCAAAATCACAATAAGCTATGAATATCCAGAGATAAGCTGAAATAAGCTCAAAATAAGCAAAAAATGTCTATGGTCTGCTGATATATGCTGATGTGCAGACACAGGGCAGAAAAGAGGGTACTATTGAGCTTATTAATAATCTTGAATAAGCTGAAATAAGAGCTGGAAACCAAGAACAAGTGTAACTCAACCATGTAACTCTAAAGGAAAAGGAAAATCAAGAACTAAAAGCCTCAATTAAGCATTATATCAGTCCTTAAAACTTGGATCAAACTTGATGCAGACTGCAGTCCTATTTGGTTCTGTGCAGTTTCACCAAATCACCTCAAACTTTGATGAATTCAATCCAACTCTTGAGTACTCACTATCTCTACTATAATGCACTCAGGAAAAAGCAATAACAAGCACTAGAGAAGCTTGTCACTAGAATAAGATAGGCTAAACAGATTTCAACTTAAGTTTAAGGTAAGCCACTAATATCTATAAAATCCTTAAAAAACAGCTTTAATTTATCAACAAACAACAAATCTAGCCTACAATAAACAAGATCAAAGTTCACTTAACAGGCACATATCAAAACTAAATAAGCAGTTAAATAAGCAGTTGACTTAAGTTGACCAAAAAATAAAAACAAGAAAAATGAAATTTTCATTAACTAAATTGAAATTACATGACTGGAAATAAAAGATAAAACAACAATAAAAAGGAGAAATACCTAAATTAAAGCTAAAATTAAACCTGCCAAAATTGGCTTACAACTAACTATTTTATACTACTTTCTAAAACTAGGGGTCTTCACCACTTGTGCTTCTTTGGGATTAAATCCCACCATTGGATGGGTCTTGAGCAATCTCAGGCCGTTTTATTCACTTTTGGCGCCCAAATGGTCCCTCGGATAGGTGAGGTGGAGGTGAGAGAGGTGTAGGGTGGCTGGTTAGGTTTGTTGGGGTATGGGAGAGGGAGACAAGATTGTCTCACAAGGGTACGGTTGATGGGAGTGGTGATGGTGTACGGTATGTTTACGCGGGAAGTTGGGGAAGAAGAAAAGTGGTGAGTCTGAGTTAACCTAATTTATGTTTTAACAAAAGTTGATAAAACGGGTTGTGCGTTTTTGGGTGTGGGCTGGGTATTTTGTTGGGTTGGGTTAAGGTAGAGATAAAGGGTTGGGTTATTTGGTTTGGTTTTAAGTTTTGAGTTTAGGGACCATAAGTGACAAATCTAAAAGTTGTCTTTAAGGACCACTCTTGACAACTGGATATTCTTGAAGGTTGATTATGACATCTTGATCATAAATGTGGTCCAAACTCGTAAATTTCTTCCCCGTCCTCGGCTTTTCACGATTTTCCAATCTTGTGCTCGGTTTTGTCCGTTTTTGCACTGTTTTCAATCCTTTTGTACCTGAAACACATAAAAACACAAACCACGAATATTTGCAACAATATTTGATCTATTAGGGTGTTTTTGGTCATTTTTGTGTCTTTAATGGGTGTAAAATGATGAGTATTTACACACTCATCAAATCCCCCACACTAAGCTATTGCTAGTCCCTAGCAATCCGATCATATGAAGTAATGAAAGGATCAAAAGAATACCAAGTATGCCCCGTTTTGATTTTTTTTTTATTAAAATGCAAGAAATTTAAACTAAAACAAAAATAGATAACATGCTTGATTTTCAAAAATGGTATCATGGAACGGGATTCACACAAAATGGGTGTCTCCAGGGAATTAAAATCGTCATCCTCTTTTTATACTCCCAACTAAGCTTAAACTCAATGTGCAAACGTTTTTGTAAAATGCCAACACTACTTATACCAATAATCTATGTAAGCCGAAACTTAACTTCTCACTCCCATTTTTATCAAGTTTAGGTGACAGTGCTTGATTTTCAAAATCTTGACCGCAAAAATCGACGTTTATTATGGCTGCCATTCGTTTAAGTCAAATACTAATTTACCGGGAACCTCGAAAATCTAAGGATCAAAAGGGCCTTTTCCATGTAGCGGCTTTCTTCTTGGCACATCCCAAACCAGTTGGTTTTAGGTGACCAGGCTTTTGACACCCCACAGAGAATAGTACCGGAATCAGCGGAATTTCGATTTCAAAGATTTTGGATATTCCCACTACGCTAGTATTACATACTTAAATAAATAGCAACAAATGATCATTTAGAGTTTAGAGACTCAAAGACGAGATCACTCCATGTAACGGCTTTCTTCTCGGCACATCCCAAACCAGTTGGTTTTAGGTGACCAGGCTTTTGACACCTCACAGAGAATAATACCGGAGCTTTCGAGGCCTTTGAAATCAACAATCTACTAAATTACCGTTTAACTTTTATACAAAATTGACGAATCCAAGTTCAACTTCCGATTTAAATTTAAAAGAAAGCAATTTCTACATTTATTAACATATATATCTTTATTTTTGCAACATCAAAACTTATTGCATTTTGCAATATCATTCCATTTTATTTTATTTTTTTTTCATTTTTTCATTTTTTCATCTTTTTTTTTTTTTTTTTTTTTTTTATACTTGTGCAACATAAACTAACGGAGTTTCACGGGAACCAAGACCTAAACGCCTTTCGGAATAGAGGATCCAAGGGCCGATTTCTAACCGTAGCTTAGGACTTATTTATTCATACTCCAAACTTTAATATGCTTTCTCAAAAATTAAAATAAAAAGTTGAACTCGGGCTCTATATCAAAATTGTATAAAAATTTGTTTTGCATAACAACATGATTTTATCATTCAAACGCTTGAAAACAACACGTATTTTAGTCCAATTAAGAGCTTCTGGGAGGAAAAGCCATATATTACTTGTATAAGCTCTAAAGAGAACCAACTACTCTACGCTTAGCATTTTCATTTGCACAAATCGTAAAACCTTAGTCTAAAAGTTAAGGAAGCAGCCAGATCAACACTCTGGCAGAGTCGGGATTCCCTTTGTTCTAACCTAATCAAGACTAAACACTACTTTTTTATTGCAATTTCTTACCTAAAAACGACAAAAATTTTAAAATTTTGGTCAAAAACGGGGGTACTAGGGACTAGAAGGTACACATGTGACAAAATTCGAGAGAATTCCCCCCCACACTTAGAATTGAATATTGCCCTCAATATTCAAAGTACCGGCTATTATGCCGACACTTAGAACGTAAAAAGGTAATACTAATAGCCAAGTGTGAAACAGAAATCTCTATTTTTCACAAAAAAGGTCGAAAAGATATCCCTAGATAAACGTTAGTAATAAGATCGGATATTGGGCGGCTGGATTGAAAACAGGCGCATCAATCATCACGATCTAAGGGAAACCTGCAAACAAGAGCAAACAACACACCAAACAAAGCACAGTAGAGGAATTCCCCCACACTTAGTTGTTAGAAAGTAGAAAGAAGTCAGAAACATGGGTTGTCACCCATGTGGTGCTAATGTTTTTGTTAACCGAGTCACTAGATTGACTCGACCCCGAATTCATTTGTCCATGGGGGAGCAAGTGGAAGAGAAAATCTCCATCGGACTTTCATTCAAAATGTTTGGATAAACATTGAAGTTCTTGAAAGTTCCACTCCGATGAGATACATCCGGCTCAAAAGAATGATAAATTAAGATGCCGGGATCAAAAACTTTGTCCTCATTCCCAAACGAGAGAATGAGAGGACAATCTACCTTATAGGAGAAGAAAGGTAGAAAAACTCGAACGACATATGTGAAATCAATATAGTAGCGATCCTCGAATGGCAACGTCACATATGTCGGAGAAAGAATGTCTTTTTGAATCTCGGGATTAAGGACTGAGGTCATATCATCAAGATTAGAAATAATAGAGTCCTTGACCACATCGTTCTCTAACTCTTCATCAAAGAGAGGATTATTGCTAGAAAAGTACTCGTCATCAAATTCAAAAAGAGAATTCGAGTAGACTTAGAGACTTTCATTTGAAGCGTCCTCATCAGAAAGTGATTCGTCATCACTGGAGGAAAAATCATCATTTGAATTGAAAAGGGGGTTAGAGAAGATCCCGGAAGAATCCTCTGAAGTGTCAGTAGGATAATCATTATAAAAAGACCAATCACTATCACTGTCAGATGTATCCTCAGACTCACTTGGGATTGGGAAAAGGTTCTCAACACTAGACTTTATGAATTCGTCCGATTCCTTTTCAGGAATAGTGCTAAAATGCTCATCCCCCATAATGAGAGAGTCCTCGGAGTCCATAGACTGAAAGATGGATGTGATTGCAATAGACTGAGGGAGTTGAGAAATAATTTCACTAAAAGGAATAACACTCTCCTCGTCGTCCTCCTCATCATTATTGCTAGCATAAATGGCTTTTATACGTTCCATTTGCTCTTCTGCTAGCAATTCTGCAATACTCTTGTCTTCCTGCCTTTTCTGGACAGGTGTGATGGCAGTTGGAGAATTCTCATAATATTCCTTTATTTGAATGGTATCCTCATCATATTCATCGAGAATGGCAGCCTTAAGAAATTTGGCACGCGTTTCCGCTGCTCGTTCTTCGGCTAGAAATTCTGCCATAGATTTTTCATGAGGATGACTGATGGAATCCTGTGGGGGTTGGACATTGTCAAAACCGGGAGTATTATACCAAGGATTAGGTTCTTGATCCCACGGTTGACATTGATAATCGTCATGAGGACCCCCACACTTCGCACAAGGAATATTCAGAGCATTTTGGAACGATGTATCATTGAAGTTTTGATAACACGGTTCTTGCTCAAATGAATTTTGAGGAAGGTAGCTGAAATCGTTTTGAAAATTTGAATAAGTGAATGTATTTTCGATTTCAGAAGTGGAACACATGCAAAGTCCGTGAGTAAACTCACATCCTTTGCAAAAACATCGTTCACAAAGTGAATTGTCTCCCAACGAATCTCCACATACACAGCAATATTGCTGTTTGAGCGAAGATGGATGGGGTTGTGGAGGGTGTTCGGAAAAACTTTGAGAATTATTGATGGAATTAAGCTCTCTTTTGAGGGCTACTTCACACCAATAACAAGATCCTCTTGGGTTGTGATTTCCACACCGCTCACACGCACACTTTGAACAACGAAGATTGTCAATCAACGGGCTTTTACAATCAAAACAGTGATAGCCCGGTGACGACATAAGAATTAAACATAAAGGAGGGTTAAGAAGATAGAATTAAACGTTTAGAGGTTACGGGAGAAAGAATTAAATGGATAAGAGGGATAAGAAGAATCTTTTTGGGATTTTTGAAAAACACTTTGAAAAACACAAAAGAAAAAAGAAAAATAAATTTTGAAAAGAAAATATTTTTGGGTTTTCATAAAAAAATATTTACGAAGAAAACGATAACTTCACGAGGAAGGGTCTCCAAGTCACTAATCGTCAAACCGTAACGATATTGTCGCAACACACTTCCCCGGCAGCGGCGCCATTTTGATATCGCGCGAAACGCGTCACAAGCTAAACCTCTCACGAAGAAAAGTCAACTCGCGACGGCTCGACGCGAAAATCGAGTGTAATAAACCGGATAAGTGAATACCCGGGTTGTAGTCCCAACGAGGATATCGTATGAGGTTTGGTATTAAAATGCTTGAAATAACGAGGTTTACTTTGGTTTTTAATATCTAATAAAATAAAATTAAGAAACGCGAACGGTAAACTAATAACAAGCATAAACGTAAAATCTTTTAAAAACTAACTCTACGGATACCAAATTAATTTTCCTACATCCTAAATGACAAAAGAAAATTTTGAAAAAAAGAAATTATATTTTTTTGACTTTTTAATTATTTTTTATGAATTAAAAACTATTTAAACTAATTTAAATTTCTAAAAATACTAAAACTATTTTTAAAAATCTGAAAATTTTTGTGAATAAACTTTGAACTAATTAAAAGATAAGAAAAATAAAAATGGAAAAAAAAAAACAATTCTGGATAAGCAGAAAATAAGCTGAAACAGCTTATAATAGGCTAAAAGGAATATGAAGGCTAAGTTAAATAATTAATTTGTAATACTTTAACCTAAACAGAACAAGAGTACTACTGGTAAGGTAGTGTGTTTGTGAACCAAGTAACCCAGGTTCGAACCCCAGGTATGGCAACCCTTTTTTACAACTATTTTTTTGGTTTTCTTGTTTTTGAAACTGATTAATCAACACAAGTAAATACTTTTTAAACTAAAAAACATTTTTAAAACCACAAATAAGCTGAGAATGAGCTTAAAAGCAGAATCAGTTGGGAAAATGGGAAGCAACTAGTCAAAAATGAAATCTAGCAAATAAGCTATTCTAATTAAGCTGAGGACATGAAAATAAGCTAGGAACAAAAATCAAAATCACAATAAGCTATGAATATCCAGAGATAAGCTGAAATAAGCTCAAAATAAGCAAAAAATGTCTATGGTCTGCTGATATATGCTGATGTGCAGACACAGAGCAGAAAAGAGGGTACTATTGAGCTTATTAATAATCTTGAATAAGCTGAAATAAGAGCTGGAAACCAAGAACAAGTGTAACTCAACCATGCAACTCTAAAGAACAAGGAAAATCAAGAACTAAAAGCCTCAATTAAGCATTATATCAGTCCTTAAAACTTGGATCAAACTTGATGCAGACTGCAGTCCTATTTGGTTCTGTGCAGTTTCACCAAATCACCTCAAACTTTGATGAATTCAATCCAACTCTTGAGTACTCACTATCTCTACTATAATGCACTCAGGAAAAAGCAATAACAAGCACTAGAGAAGCTTGTCACTAGAATAAGCTAGGCTAAACAGATTTCAACTTAAGTTTAAGGTAAGCCACTAATATCTATAAAATCCTTAAAAAACAGCTTTAATTAACCAACAAACAACAAATCTAGCCTACAATAAACAAGATCAAAGTTCACTTAACAGGCACATATCAAAACTAAATAAGCAGTTAAATAAGCAGTTGACTTAAGTTGACCAAAAAAATAAAAACAAGAAAAATGAAATTTTCATTAACTAAATTGAAATTACATGACTGGAAATAAAAGATAAAACAACAATAAAAAGGAGAAATACCTAAATTAAAGCTAAAATTAAACCTGCCAAAATTGGCTTACAACTAACTATTTTATACTACTTTCTAAAACTAGGGGTCTTCACCACTTGTGCTTCTTTGGGATTAAATCCCACCATTGGATGGGTCTTGAGCAATCTCAGCCGTTTATTCACTTTTGGCGCCCAAATGGTCCCTCGGATAGGTGAGGTGGAGGTGAGAGAGGTGTAGGGTGGCTGGTTAGGTTTGTTGGGGTATGGGAGAGGGAGACAAGATTGTCTCACAAGGGTACGGTTGATGGGAGTGGTGATGGTGTATGGTATGTTTAGGCGGGAAGTTGGGGAAGAAGAAAAGTGGTGAGTCTGAGTTAACCTAATTTTTGTTTTAACAAAAGTTGATAAAACAGGTTGTGCGTTTTTGGGTGTGGGTTGGGTATTTTGTTGGGTTGGGTTAAGGTAGAGATAAAGGGTTGGGTTATTTGGTTTGGTTTTAAGTTTTGAGTTTAGGGACCATAAGTGACAATTCTAAAAATTGTCTTTAAGGACCAATCTTGACAACTGGATATTCTTGAAGGTTGATTATGACATCTTGATCATAAATGTGGTCCAAACTCGTAAATTTCTTCTACGTCCTCGGCTTTTCACGATTTTCCAATCTTGTGCTCGGTTTTGTCCGTTTTTGCCCTGTTTTCAATCCTTTTGTACCTGAAACACATAAAAACACAAACCACAAATATTTGCAACAATATTTGATCTATTAGGGTGTTTTTGGTCATTTTTTTGTCTTTAATGGGTGTAAAATGATGAGTATTTACACACTCATCAGGGAACAACTAGGAGAAGGTTTCAACTAGCAAGAAGAAATAAGTCATCCAGTGGAAGAAGTGGTTAAAAGGAGGAGCATAAGGTTAATACGCATCAGACCGTGTTTAGAAGAATGAAAAGTAATAAAGACAAAGAAGATTCTGGTGGAGAAAGCATTTTCTCGTTCAAAAATATTAGATATATTTGTGAACAGATAGGTGTCGTTTGGGATGAGGATGATGTTGCGGATGAGACAATCGCGGACTGTTTGGCAGTCCATAAGGATTGAGGTTTGGTCTATTTTTTTTGTTTGTTCTATATAGTTTTAATGAAGATTATTTCTCTTAATATTAGGGGGTTGAGGAGAAAAGGTAAACCGGGGTGGGTTAAAGAAATTGTCAGAGAGGAACATCCTAGTGTTTTGGGACTTCAGGAAACGAAATGTAAAGATATTAGTGAGCATTGGGTGGAAGATCTATGGGGTGCGAGAAATTTTGGCTTTGTTCAAGCCAATGCTGTTGGAGGATTAGGAGGGTTACTCATGATATGGGATAATAATGTGTTCACTGTCAATCACGCGTTTGGTGAGGACAAGTTCATTGCGGTTAAGGGTGTGTGGAAAGGGATTGATGGGGAAGTTGTGTTAATGAATGTTTATGGTGCTCACTTTACATATCTGAAGATCGAGATTTGGGATCACATCTCATCTTTGATTGGTTCTGTTAGTGGGGGGTGATGTTTGTTTGCAGACTTCAATGAGGTGAGGGATCCATGTGAACGCTTAAATTCAGTATTCAATAGAAAGGATGCCGTTGTATTTGATTATTTTATTAGAAGAAATTCATTGGTCGAAATCCCAATGGGGGGCAGAAGGTTTACGAGGATTAGTGATGACGGTATAAAATTCAGTAAATTGGATCGGTTTTTTGTAACGAGTGAATTTATTACAAAATGGAGAAGTCTCTCGGCGGTTGCTCTTGACAGGAAGTTGTCGGACCACTGCCCTATCGTCCTTAAAGATATAGAGGTAGAATTTGGGCCTAAACCATTTAGGGCATATGATTTCTGGCTTGAAAAGGATGATATCACCGACGTGGTATCTTCAGCTTGGAGTAAGTCGGTTCGAGGGTGTAGACCAGATTGTATTGTTAGAGATAAGTTCAAGAATGTCAAGCAGGATCTCAAAGCATGGAGCGAGTTAAAGTGTGGTGGTCTCAATGTAGATATTGATGAATGCAAGCGTGAGGCCATGAAATGGGAGTTGGAGGCGGAAATAAGAAGTCTAAATGATGAGGAGATTGACACATGGTTAGCAGCAAGAAAATTATGGGGTCAGAAAGAAGATGAAAAAAATAGTATGCTGAGACAAAAAGTGCGCATTAGATGGGATATTGAGGGTGATGAAAATTCAAAAATTTTCCATAATATAGTGAAAAGAAGAAATAGTAAGAACAATATTCGTTGCCTTTTGATAGATGGTGTGTGGTGTGAGGATCCGAATAAAATTAAAGAGCAAGTTTTTTGATTTTATAAGCGGATTTTTACATCATGTGGGTCTAAGAGACCGCGGTTTACAAATAACTGGGTTCCTAGGATCTCCGTGGAGGATGCTAGCTGCCTTGAAACTTCATTCACAGAAAAAGAGGTGTGGGAGGCGGTGTGTGGGTGTGGTAGTGACAAATAACCGGCGCTGGACGTTTTCAATTTTAGATATATTAAGCGATTTTGGGATGTGATCAAGCATGATGTCCTTAAGGCAGTTGATTGGTTTTGAGATAAGGGTGAAATCTCTAAGGGGTGCAATGCTTCTTTTGTGACTCTTATTCCGAAGGTCTCAGACCCGATTGGGATAGGTTACTATAGACCTATTAGCTTGATCGGGATTTACTACAAGATCATTGCTAAGCTCCTTGCGGAGAGAATTAAAAAATTTATTGGGAAGGTTATTGGTGAGGTGCAAAACGCGTCTATTGAAGGTCGGTTTATTCTTGATGGTGTGCTAATTGCAAACGAGACTATGGCTTTCCTGAAGATGAAGAAACAAAAAGGTTTAATTTTTAAGGTAGACTTCGAGAAGGTATGTGATAGTATTGAGTAGGGGTTCCTGTTGGAGATTATGGGGAAGATGGGCTTTGGTCCTAATTGGTGCAAGTGGGTTAATTCTTGCCTTAAATCAACCTCGATCTCAGTATTGGTCAACGGTTCGCCTACGAAAGAGTTTTGTAACACCCCCAAAATTTGGTACAGCGGAAGACTTACCAAAGTTTCAGGGTGTTACTTGGATTGGTACACAAAACAAGTAAAAGAAAACGGAATAGCATCATCCGATTAAATAAAACATTTAAATCCAGAACTTAAGGTATACATTTATTCTAAAAGTACATAAGTAAGCCAAATAAAACAAAAAGATAGGTCCCATATAGTTTATCAGAGTCTAACTAATCCGATAACCACGCCACTTGCCAAGCTTCCAATCCAAACAAGTATCAACAAAAACATCACTCAATACCTGAGAAAACATGTTAAAAGGTCAGCTAACGCTGGTGAGTTCATAGGTTTAGACTCAAAAGAATACGTAATAGTGGACCAAAATGCGCATAAGTTTGCTATACTAGTCTAAGGCATTAACCAACATCTCAATCCCACATCAAAAACCGAGATTTATTCCTATAGGTGCACACTATAGTACTATCCTACACTTGCAGCATGTTATTATGCCCTACATAATTTGCAGCTGTGATATAATAAGCTTACACATTGCAGCTCTCATATTCTAACCTTAGCTAGCTAACATAGCAAACATTATCAAGCATTAAAAATGATACAGGTCCAATCAAAACAATTTGCATGTTCTCTCACCCCAAATTTAATAAAACATTATTAAAGTAAAAGTGGTGCTATGAAACTCACCTCAATAAAGTCAAACCCAAACACAAAACAACAGTAGAAAAGTACTACGGCGGCTAGAACGTCACTGCACTGTGAACTCGGCACAACCTTATAATATAATGCTTGTCTTAAATAATATCTCTCAAAGTAAACTAAATAGGCAAAACTTCCCAAAAGTTAACCATTTCTATTTCCAAAAATATTCTATTTTTAGCCTTTAGTGTAAGCTGGGTATCATCATTCATGTGATGGAAGAACGACACGACTCAATAGTACGCACACCAAAAGAAGAATAGACAAACAAAATCAACTAGAAAAACGAGACAAAACTCAAGACGAAACGACGGGGTCAAACTACGTAAATCACACAAATCATGTACGCTTCCCAAAAGTTAACCATTTCTATTTCCAAAAATATTCTATTTTTAGCCTTTAGTGTAAGCTGGGTATCATCATTCATGTGATGGAAGAACGACACGACTCAATAGTACGCACACCAAAAGAAGAATAGACAAACAAAATCAACTAGAAAAACGAGACAAAACTCAAGACGAAACGACGGGGTCAAACTACGTAAATCACACAAATCATGTACGCCCAAACAAATGAATAGATTGGCACTTTTCCTAATATCCCATTAAGTTATAAATCTCATATGTTTTTATATTATAAAAGAACCATTAATTTGTCATGACTCGTTCACAAATGGAACGTTACCATCTCGAATAATTTATAAGTTTACAAACATGTTAAAGTAAAAATCTATTATAACCTATTTCCCCAAGTAATTCCGACTACCAATTATTCAATAATTCAAACTCACGCACGACAATTATCAAGCTCTAGATGGTTAAGCAAAAAACTTAATAAGGTAACCGGATGAATTATTGGGTCCTTATCGAATTTGTCAACGCGATAAGTCCTCGTCTCGCTTATTAATCTAAAGCTAACCTTCACGTTACAAAGAGATGGTAAGTTATAAGGATGGGTCACCCGCTAATAAATTCCTCCAATACGTTTTCTAAGCCCTAATTGAATTCGGCAACCCAATTAGTCCATTAACCATGTCTGAGGGTTATATTAACGTAAACCAATCCGTAACTTGAACAATATTCCATAATAAATCCCAAAATGACCATAAGTGGTATACCTCGGTAAACGTGCCCTCGGAACGATTAATAACTCATACGTATCACCATTTTTTTATTCCATTTATTATTTTCCTTTTTAATTTCAATTGCAAAATAATTTGTTATTAACAAAATACTTTGTTAGGTAACATTTCTATTTTATGTTATTATTATTTATTATGTCACTTTTTATTTTTGTCATATTTATTTCTAAACCAAATACATATCGAGTCATTTTACGTTCCGAGTCGCAATCCGAGTTTTTAATAAACTCGGGTCAATAAGTCAATATCAATTCGCAAGTCCAAATATCACAATAATAATATCACTCGACTTTGCTCAAACATCACAATAATAATATCAATGCCCAATAATCAAACCACAAGGCCATTCGGCCATACCACTACTCGGTCACAATTGTCACGGCTCGACTAAAGCAACCCAACTCGAACCAAAACCAAGCCCCACGAAAATATTAAAAATATCAATGTTAGACTCACCATGCCGAGACCATGGGGGTCTCGGCTTCAACTCTTGTCGACAAAAAACCCACTCAAACGGACCCTAGTAAATTCTTGGCCCAACCTAAACGTAACCCAAACCAAATCCTTAACCTAAACCAAATGCAAGACTAAAATCAAATCGAACCCTTAATGGGTTCTTGGCCCAAACCGGATCCAAAAAAGAAAATAACAAAAACTAAATAATCTTGAATAAGCTAAAAGAATAAGCTCAAAAGCTCAGAATAAGCTTGATATAACTCACGGCATCAAGCCCTCGGTACATGAATACGAACAAAAATGATGATACCACGACTTATTATTCACGTTTTATTATCGAAAACTTCATTTCCTACACGTTTGAACCCACACCGATTCACACAAGTGGTGAATCGGCGTTTTTATTTACTTTCTATACCCGATCTATCATTACCTTCAATTTTATAAACGAAAAACAACCACAAAGGTGGTGATGAAGGCGCGTGAAAGCGCGTATGGTTCACAAAAGAGAGGTACAAGGTCGTGTGGTGGTGTTTTGATGACGATAAAGGAGTGATAAGGTGGTGGTGGCGGCGTTAGAGAGGTGGCCGAAGGTGGTGGTGTATGTGTGTGGAGCGGCTAGGGTTTGGGAGAGAAGGAGTGAAAACCTAGTCTTGTTATAAGTGGGTTTTTATTGTCCCCATGTGCCACATGTGTCAACCCTACAAACCTTAAGGACTGAAAACGAAATGAGGCGAGGGTCTTAAGTGCCAATTCGCTATACTTTTCATTATAAGCTAACGGGGCTAGTTTATGTTGGGTTTTAGAGTTACTGATGCTTGCATGGTTAAGACTGCTAATGGTTTATACAAGAAATGCTCTAAGTCGTTACTGCTGCTAGTTACAAAGATTAGAACTGCTTGAGTATTTTTCTACTGCTAGTGTTGCTGATGATGTTCAAGAAAATACACTAAGTGGTTACTACTGCTAGACTAAATGTTACTGCTGCCAGTTTAGAGTTACAACTGCTAATGAACTTGAAGGAAAATATTCTAAGTAGTTAGTGCTGCTAGAAGAAAAGTCAGTGCTGCTAGTACTAACTTACTACTGCTGCTAGAGTTAGAGATACAACTGCTAGAGTGTTTAGTTTGTACTGCTTATGAGATAGACTTGTATAGTCGGTTAGATAAATATATAAAAGATTGTTTAAAGATTTATCTTGTATAGCAAGTAATTGTAAGCCGACTATGACTCCTTTGTCAATAAAAGGAGGTCCTAGGGCATATAGATAGACACGTTTTTCATAGAACTTCAAGGTTGTAAACCCTAATACTTTTGAGTATTCGTATTATTAATAACATTGAAGTGTTTTTTTTTTATATTCATTGTTTACTAATTGTTCAATATAAAGTTCTTCTTAAGATCAAATACAAGATTCCGCATTGTATTTGATATACTTCAACTTCAAAGACAGTTTTTATACTTAGTTGTTTTAGATTTATCTAAGATAACTAAACCTTTACAAGCTAAAGGATTCGATTAAGTGCATAACTAGGATCAACAAGTTGTATCAGAGCTTGTGATCTATAAGTTGTGAATCAAGAAGAACCTGTTTAGACTCAAGACTGTTCTGATCTTACTGAAGACATGGAGTCCAAATCTACACACATGATTACTGTATCTAAGGTGTCAATGCTCAAGTCTGGAGAGTATGAGCTATGGAGAATGAGAATAGAGCAGTATATTGAGATGGTTGATTATTCTATGTGGGAGGTCATAGAGACTGTAAATTCTTTACCAAAAACAGAAACTTCTACTCATAGTAATGTCATTACCTTGCCTATTAAAACTACTGAAGACAAGGCACAAAGAAGACTAGAAGTTAAGGCATGAAGCAATCTCATGATGGGCATTCCTAATGACCATCAGTTGACTTTCAATCAAATCAAGGATGCTAAATTGTTGTTAGCAGCAATTGAGAAAAGGTTTGGAGGGAATGCTGCTACCAAGAAGACCAGGAAGAACCTTTTGAAGCAATAATATGAGAAATTTGTTGCTCCAAGTTTTGAGAATCTTGATCAGACCCTTGACAGACTTCAGAAACTTATTAGTCAACTAGCACTTGTGGAAGTCTCAATTCCTCAAGAAGATATAAATCAAAAGTTTCTGAGAAGCTTGTCACCAGAGTGGAATACACATACTATGGTATGGAGAAACAGGGTTGATCTTGATACAATGAGTTTAGATGATCTGTATAACAATCTTAAAGTTTATGAACCTGAAGTCAAAGGGTCATCTAGCTCATCCTCAGGCACACAAAACTTAGCTTTTGTGTCCTCCTACAATAACAGTTCTGGCAGTCCTAATAAAGCAGTTAATACTGCTCATGGTGTCAGTACTATTGGCACACAAGTTAATGCTGCTGGGTCTACAACCCTTGATAACTTGAGTGATGATGTTATCTATGCATTCTTAGCTGGTCAAGCTACTAGTCCTCTAATTACGCATCAAGATTTGGAACAGATTCATGCAGATGATCTCGAAGAGATGGACTTAAAGTGGCAGATGGCAATGTTGATAATGAGGGCAAGGAGATTTTTGACGAAGACTGGAAGAAACCTCAAGGTCAATGGGCAGGATAACATGGGTTTTGATAAATCCAAGATTGAATGCTACAACTGTCACTGGAAGGGATATTTTGCAAGAGAATGCAGGGCACCAAGGAGCCAAGACTACAAGAATGGAGAGAGCTCAAGGAAAGCTATGTCTGAGAAAACTAAGACTTCTACAGCTTTGGTGTCTTGTAATGGTTTAGGAGGATATGATTAGAGTGATCAAGCAGCTGAAGGACCAAACTTTGCACTTATGGCTTACTATTCTTCATCAAGTTCTGATTCTGAGGTATCTAATGATTTTGGTTGTTCTTATAAATCTTGTTTAGATACTATTGAGGAACTTAAGGCCAGGAATGAAAAACTAATAGAAGAAGTAAGGACGTTAAAGTTAGACAATTTACGCTATAAAGTAGGCTTAAAATCTGTTGAGGAAAGACTTGAATTTTTTAAACAGAATGAGTCAGAATATGTAGAGAAAGTTAATGTTCTTGAAGGTAAGCTTTATGTTAAAGAGCATGTCATTATAGAACTTACTAAAATGTTAGAAAAGGCTCAAAAAGAAAAAGATGCAGCTTATCTGAAAAAAGAAAAACATCAAGTTAAGGTAAATAAGCTTGAATTTGCATCTGAAAGTGTAAATAAGACAATAGAGTGTCAACTTATGAGGAGAGGTAGTGGTATAGGTTATAATGAAGTTCCTCCTTCAATAACAGAAAAGTATGTACCTCCTATACCTGAATTGTCTTGTTTAGTTGAGTCTAATGCTCAGGCTTTAGGAGAGAATAGTAAGTCTAATGAGGAGAAACCTAAGGTTGAAAAAAAATATTCTGATGCACCTATCATTAAAGATTGGATATCTGATGATGATGAGGAAAAACTAAAGACTAAACCTAAGGTTGAAAGTAAAACAGTTAAGTCTAGTGTTGAACAGATTAAGTTTATCAAACCTAGTTTTGGTGATAAGGTGTCTAGGAAAACTGTTGATTTCACTGAGCAACCTAGGGAGTACACTAACAGGCCTAGAGGTAACCTAAGGAATTGGAATAACATGATGTCACAAATATAAGGCAGTGACTTTGTGATGTTCAACAAGGCTTGTTATCACTGTGGTAGTTTTGAGCATTTAAGGAAAAATTGTTTTTACTATCAAAAGTCGGTTTGGAACTATGCTAGGAGGGTGAATTATCAAAGTTTTTCTAAAAATACTCACCCACATGCTAAAAGAAACATGGTTCCAACAGCAGTACAAATGAGATCTGGTTTAGTATCAGTTAAAACTGCCAAGCAAAATGTTTCTAAACCTGCAGTAGTAACTAATACTGCTAGATCAGTTAGTACTGGAAACTCAAAAAGAATAGTAAATGGTGCTAAACAATTATCAAAGTTTTCAAATAATGCACATTCAACTATAAAAAGGCCCATTCAAAAGAATAGAGCAATTAGTGCTGCTAAGGCAAAATGTTGGGAACACGTTTTATTGTAATTTCAAGTCTTAGTCATATTTGTATTAGTTGGTTGCTTAAATTGTAATGGGCTATATGTTTAGAAAGAAAAGACCAAGGCACATTAGTAGCCCATGTGCCTTAGGGAATCAAATTAGCATCTAAAATAGCATAATTCTAGTATATTCTTAAGGTAGAATATGCTTAGTGTTGATATAAATAATGTCAAAACACGTTATTAATATTTTTCGATATCTCTACGTTTTGATAATCACAAAATGTAAAATCATTAACCGGAAAATTATGACGTAAACAAGTATTTAGTTGTTAATATTTATTTCTACAACTCAAATCACTTAAGGTATGAATGAACTAATGCTTCATGCATTATATGATCAAAGGAACATTTTCTTAAACACTAGATTTTTTATAAAATGTCAAAAACATTTTATATCTTTTAGAAAAACATTTTTGGTAATAAATAAAAAGGTTTAATTCATTATAAATTTATGAATTCAAATTTTCAACCAAAATCAGTAAAAATGTTCCAGAAAAACCTTCCCCACAAAAAGACAAATCTGGGCAACGGCTAGGGAGGGGCGGCCCCTTAATTATACTAGGCTGCCCCCTTAAAATTAAGGGGACCGCCCCCGCTCCAGTAGCTCCCAGCTGTCCAGTTTTTCTGCCTATAAATACCAGCCTTCCCCAGGATTTTAACTCACCTTTTGCACACCCAAACATTCTGTTTTAAATCTTGTAAATCCTTTCAAAAACCCTTTGATCATATTCTCTTAAGCATTGGTTTCTAAGTGATCCAAGCTTCCCCCATCAAAGTGCAAAAGAAGAATACTCCTTCAACTAGAGAAGAAGTATTATAGTTTAACCCATATCATCATTGTAGTTGTGTAAAGTGTTGTATAGTTGTGATAAGTAGATCTAAGTGTAAGTAAATAGTTGTGTTGTAAAGAAGTAGTGTAGAAGTAGTTGTGAAGTAGTCGTGAAGAAGAAGTCGTGAAGAAGTCGTGAAGAAGTCGTGAAGGAGTCGTGAAGGAGTCGTGAAGCCGTCGTGAAGCCGTCGTGAAGAAGTCGTGATTAAGTTGTGTAGAAGTTGTGTACAAGTCGTGAGATTGGTTCTAGCTACGATTAGAACTCGACATCTAGCTTTGTGTCGTTAAGCCGGTGTAAGCTAAAGTTGTGTAAGGTTTTCTACGCCATAAGGGAGTTTGTTGACATAGTGAAGAAAACTCTCGAGTAGGTGACTCGAGGAGTGGAGTAGGGCAAGGAAGGTGTCCTTGTAGCCGAACCACTATAAATCTCCGTGTTGTGGTTTGATCTTTCCATCTCTTTCTTTCATTTCATTCTATTTACTTTACTTGCATTGCTTATCTATATTTGTTTATATTTGTTCATATTGATCAAGAGTTGAATTCACATAAGATAGAATCGAAGTTTTAAAAAGTAAACAAAAGTTTTCATAAATTAAAAAGACGTAAAACTATTCAACCCCCCCCCCTTCTAGTTTTCCACAATTGGTATCAAGAGCCACGTCAAACAAGATTTTTAAAATAAACTGTATTTTAAAACTTGAAACGATCTATGGAATCTAAAAAATATTTAGAAGGGCAATCCATGCAAAGACCACCACTATTTGAAAGTGATGGATTTCTTTATTGGAAAAATCGATTCGAAACTTATGTGAAATCAAAAGATCTAGATCTTTGGCATGTTATTACTAATGGTGATTTTTTACCTATTCAACATAATCTTGAAACTAAAAAGGATGAAGTTGTACCTTTTGAAAAACAAAGTAATGATTTAAAAAGAAAACTTTCTAAAAATAATGAGGCTAAAATGGTTATTTATAATGCGTTACCACGTAAAGAATACGAAAGAATCTTTACGTGCGAAACCGAAAAAGAAATTTGGAATTCTTTACTAATAACTCACCAAGGTAATAGTCAAGTCAAAGATAATAAAATAGATCTTCTTGTTCAACAATATGAACAATTCACGATTCCGGAAGAGGAATCAATTGATAATGCGTTTGCTAGGTTTAACACAATCATCACAAGTTTAAAGGCACTTGATGAGAGTTTTTCTAGTAAGAATTTTGTCAGGAAATTTCTTAGGGCTCTTCATCCAAAATGGCGAGCTAAAGTTACGGCGATTGAAGAATCGAAGAACTTGTCAACTCTTCAACTTGACGAGTTGATTGGCAACTTGAAAGTCTACGAAGCAATAATCAAGAAAGACTCCGAGATGGTCAAAGGAAAGAAAGAGCAAAGCAAGTCAATCGCGTTGAAAGCTAGGAAAGCATCAAGTGACGAGGATAGCTCAACCTCCGAAAGTGATGATGAAGAATATGCCATGGCCGTAAGAGACTTCAAGAAGTTTTTCAAAAGACGAGGAAGATTCGTTAGACAACCACATGACGAAAGGAAAACACTCCAAAGAAACAAAGACGACAAAGGTAGCAAGAGCGAGAGGAAGTGCTTCAAATGCGGGTGATCCAAATCATCTCATTGGAAGATGTCCTATGATGTCAAAGGAGCAAAACCAAAAGGCGTTCATTGGAGGAGCATGGAGTGACAGTGACGAAGACGAGAAAGAAACCACAAAAGAGGAGAAGTGTCTTATGGCTAAGACATCAAGTGAGGTACGTTCTGAAACCGAATACTTTAGTGATGAAAATTTATTATTAGATGAAAAAGACCTAGATAACGAATATAATAGGTTATGTATATTAGGTCAAAAAGTAATGACTAAAAATAAATCACTAAAACACATAAATAACCAATTAGAAAAAGAAATACTAGAATTCAAAATTAAACTACATAACTTAGAAAAAGGCAAAGAAGTCTTTGAATGTAAAACATGTCAAGAAACTAAAAATGAAAACGAAATACTTAAGGAAGAAATTTGCAGACTTAACAAATTTGAAAATAGTAGTAATTCACTTAGGGATATAATAAGCATTCAAAGAATATCAGGAGATAAAACCGGATTAGGATTTAACTCAACTAAGGCTACAACTAGTGAAACTAAAAATGTAAAGTTTGAAAGTGAAACTAGTAATCAAAAAATATTAGAGTCAAAGCCTAAATATATACTTATAAAAGATAGAAAAATACCCATAGCTAATAATGAGGAAATAAAAGCTTTCTACAAACCATCTTTAAAAACCGAAGTAGAATACTCTAAACCAAAGCTTAGGTCAAAAACACCTCCTCCTAGAAGACCACCTAGTCCTCACCCTCGGCCTAAAACACCTCAACCTAGAAGAAACCAAAATAGACCAAACCGTCAAAATAATACTCACCCAATGTGGAATTATTCAAATCCACCAAGTTTCAATCCTTGGGGAATACTTCCACCATACATGCATCCTAGTCAATTGCAAACCATGTTCGGTCCAAACAACTATGGACAAATTGGACAATGGGGACCAAGTGGCTAAAGTGTTCACTCATCGGGAATTTCGGCATCTCTCCATTGATTGACTTCTATGAGTCAACATAAACTTTTGAAGTGCTGAAGACTACTTATTGAAGACTAAAAGGTACGCCTTTCTTTCATGTCTTACTCTATGTTATATGCTTAGGACTAAGGAACTAGCAAATTGCATGCCCCCGTAAGTTTTAATGCCTAGTTTAGTTGGTTCTTGCGTGTTAGTTAGAAGATAATCTCTTATACATATATCTAATATAAATACATATATAAATATACTATATACATATATAAATATATCCGCACATAACCTAGATACGTCATTTGTTGACTATCTAGAACTAAAAGAAATTATTCGTCCTCGAACCTTTTCTTCCCCCTTTGCCTCTTTTGAACTTTAACGTTCAACACGAAAATCTTCCGTGTCCACTATCACATAACTCATGGTGATGAAGAGAAGTGAGTTAAGTGGATTAACGTAGAAGTAGCACTTCGACCGTCGAGTCAAGAAAACTATGGATGAAACAAACTCCCATCGCCGTCAGCACCTATCTCCGTCATTACCTCATCATTTCTCGACTCTATTCAACATCCCACGTTTACACACATATAAAGATATATATTTATATATTATATATATATATATATTATATATATATATATTATATATATATATATATATATATATTATATATATATATATATGCACATTTACTCTCACTCCCTAAAACCTTTGTCGACTTGACATCTTGATCATTTTATCCAAAATTCTCAAGAAATATTTTCTTAACGAAATGTTAATAAAATGTCAAGTATTCCTTCCTCGTGCCAATAAAACCCAACGTATTTTTGATATATAATAAATCTATCTATATACATAAAAATATTTGGTTATCAGAAACTAAACCCGACAAAAAATCCATTTTGGCAGGCGGCCCCCTTAATGTTTAAGGGGACCGGCTAGTAAACGGGGGCGGCCCCCTTAATGTTTAAGGGGGCCGGCCATCTGATGCTACCAAAATGGTTTTTCCTTCTAAAATTTTTGCCTAACATCCCATTTCACAAAACACTCTTTCTCTCCCTCTGCTGTGAACGACCAAAACCTCAAAAACCATTCACCAAATCACCACTTCCGACTAATTTCGCAAGGGGCAAACACTTGTATCTTGATTAGCAACACATTTTGTAAGTTTTCCAATTCACATTTCATCTAATTTCATTCAATTTTGAGTCTAATCATAATTAGGTCTTTTACTCAATTTTCTTTTAACCCGAATTTTGTTAAAATTAAGTCTAGAAATCTTATAACCAAATGCTCCCCATAGGATTAGAATGCTTAATCAACCTAGAAACTAAGTAATTAAAAACCATTATGTCAAAGTTTTGATAAACTAATCACTCCTTTTCAAAACTAATCACATTGTTGAATTATGCCATAAACACTTGTTAAAACTAATCACATTGGTTTATTACAACTCACAAATCCTAAAAATATATTTTTTCGAATCATAAAAATGTTTTTAAATATAAGAGAGTGTTTGGATTAGGAGCTAGAATCATCAAAATTTAATCAAAATTAAGTTCACAACTACTTGTCAAGTTTATAAACACGCAATTAGTTGTTTTGAGTCATCAAGATACATAATTCATATGTATATTGAAATTTTACTAGTTATTTTTATATTTAAAGGAGCGTTTGGCACAACATTTTGAAAGAAATTTTTGAGTCAAAATCTAAGTTACTTAACATAAACACTCGTAAGAAATAGCTAGATATACAATCTAATGTTTCTCTAGCCACATTTCGAAGTAGTTTATGACGTATAAAGGAGCGTTTGGATATTTATGATTTCTTGTCATAATATCCATGTAATTATTCTTTAACATCATAAAATACATTTTAAGCGAGTTAAAAATTAAAACTAAGGAACATTGTAAAATACTTCTTAGGATTAAAGTTTTAGAGTCGAAGTATGTTTACGTCCCACATAAGTAGCATATATAATATATGCATGTCATTTTCTTATGTTGCTTTCTTGTATAGGTGAAAATGCCTAAAGCTACAGTCGGTGATCTTTCCAAAACCAAGGCCTACATTCCAAAAGTCTCCGAAACTCCCGGCGTATCTCCTTCTATTGCATGTTTCTATCGACCCATCAAAAATAGAAACATTCACGAAGGTAGAGTTGTCGATCCATCTTTCTATCAATCCGATCAAATCGAGCGAATGTTCTCAAATGTTCGTCTCGATTGTCTCTACAAAATAAATGAGCCAATCATTCCTCGCTTCGTTCTAGACTTCTATAGCCAAGTGACGGTGCAAACCGATTCATATGGCTATATTCTTATTTCCTTTATGATCCAAAACGAATTTATCACTCTCGATCTAGCTCAGTTTGGTCAAATTCTCCAAATTCCTTACAACGGTCAAGCCGTTTTCTCAAATGAATGGGATCTCTCATCTCTTGAGAAAAATCGGCCTCAGAATGGTCCGTACTATTCTGATATTCCTTCTCCTGACCAGATTCGTGGACTTCTCGAGCTAGAACGTGGTACGACTAGCCGAAGGATCAAGTCAAAAAATGTCAAAATTCATGAAAACCAAATCATTCTTAAAGAGCTAAGCCTCGACATGAAGCGTTGGGAAGAACTCATTCGTGAGAATGCGTTCGGTACCGGTGGTCACCGTGATCATCTCACGGCGAGCATTGCTCACATGTTGTATTGTATTGTTGCAGAAGAACAATACAATTTGGCTTACCTCTTTGTCTATCGCATCATGTCAGCCAAAAACACTCCCAACGCCAACCTTCCCTATGGCATGTTCCTAACCCATCTCTATCGTTATGTCATGGAACATTTCCCTCATCTTGAGAGTGATGCTTATCTATTCGTTCATCCCGTCCTACGCCCTTTATCTCGTAGCCAACTTCGTCGATCTCGTAGTGACAAGGGCAAATCTAGACGCCCTAATATCTACGCACCTCGTAGTTCCACATGTCATCAGGGAGATTATGATGAGGAGGAGGAAGGCACCTCAGGTTTCAGTACTCCATCTCCCACGAGGTTCGTGGACAATCTCCCAGAACTTAACTATTCCGATTATCAAGTTCCTCGTCCTTCCGAACAAACCGAACAAATCCTATTTGAACGACAAACCGCATTACTCAACACAATTCAACAGATGCATCAAGAAGTTAGAGGTGGTTTCAAGTCGATAGGAAAAGCATTCAAGAATATTTTCGAAAGAAGAAGAGATGAGATGTGGAAGTTGGCTTCTTTGAACAATATTATGTTTAGACATTTTATTTTGTATTTGAGAATTATTTATTTTTTGCATGTTATAGTATGTTAGTATCTATTTTCTTGATTAGTTTTTAAATGCTATGCTTAACTTGATATGCTTGTTAATGATTAAATAACATGCTTATTCTATAATAAGATTATTTTTAGTCTAAATGTATACATGCCTATTTAAACATGTTTATGCCACTATATAATAATTCTTCTTGTACATGATCCAAATGAAGCTTGCTGCAAATACACCCTAACAATGACCCTTTTCTGGAAATTTTTCAAATTTGGTCGCCTGGGAAAACAGCAGATGGGCGGCCCCCTTAATTCCCTAGGCGGTACCCTTAATTTTAAGGGGGCCGGCCAGCAATTAAGGGGACCGGCCATCTGGGAAGCAAAATTCACTGTTTTCTTTTGCATCATGTGACCCCTTTTATCTAGTCCCAGCTACCATTTCTCCTTATGGACGAACTGGTATTGGAATCTTCCTAAAAAACCTCAAAAATTAACCTAAACCAACCACATTTTCATATTATAAATTCCCTCCATATAATCACCTCTCATTCCAACACCCTTCACCATCCAAAACCACCATGTTATCACCAAAATCCTCCATCTCTAAGACTCCAAGGAAGCAAAGACTTGTCATCATACCACCAAAACAACCTTTCATAGACCTAACCCAATATGACATCAAAACTCCATCACCACCACCTCAATGTTCATCCCCAAGTGCACCAAATGCTCCATCAAAAACACCCTCTACCCATGGAGCATCCTCTTCCTCCATACCATCCACTTCATCCATCAATGACTACATCAACACTCACCAAACATCATCACCAAGAGCATCATCACCACCATCCACTCAAGAACCTTCATACACCCAACTTGCCATTTCCTTATCACCCATCACACCTCTTGATGCTCACTTCTCACCATCACCAATCCCACAACCATTCTTTCCCATACCTTGGGCATTGCTTGAAGCCCATGGTGACAATTGTCTTTGTTGCATCCATAACCGGACCATAATCTTTGGTCTTAGAGATGAGATACACTACATGTTTTCATCACTTGAACACATGATTACCAACCCACCACCACCACCACCTCCACCACCTTCACCCACTACACCACCACCACCTCCATTTTCACCCAATTAAGCATATGCAATGCTTAAATATAATTGTGCTTCTAACATTTTTCTTGCAAGCGTTCCATAGCTCGTTTCCTTGGTGCCTCCAAACGAGGGGGAGTACACATCAAGGGGGAGTTCTCATACGACACTTTTACACTTAAAACTTGTCGGTTAAACCTTTTTGATTCTACAAAAAGGGGGAGAAATAGATGTAAACTCACTAAATACTTGTCTAAAAACTAATTTTTAGATTTAATGAGTTTAGATTTTGTAATCATCAAAAAGGGGGAGATTGTTGATATAAATAATGCCTAAACACGTTATTAATATTTTTCGATATCTCTACGTTTTGATAATCACAAAATGAAAATCATTAATCGGAAAATTATGACGTAAACAAGTATTTAGTTGTTAATATCTATTTCTACAACTCAAATCACTTAAGGTATGAATGAACTAATGCTTAATGCATTATATGATCAAAGGAACATTTTCTTAAACACTAGATTTTTTATAAAATGTCAAAAACATTTTATATCTTTTAGAAAAACATTTTTGGTAATAAATAAAAAGGTTTAATTCATTATAAATTTATGAATTCAAATTTTCAACCAAAATCAGTAAAAATGTTCCAGAAAAACCTTCCCCACAAAAAGACAAATCTGGGCAACGGCTAGGGAGGGGCGGCCCCCTTAATTATACTAGGGCGCCCCCTTAAAATTAAGGGGACCGCCCCCGCTCCAGTAGCTCCCAGCTGTCCAGTTTTTCTGCCTATAAATACCAGCCTTCCCCTGGATTTTTACTCACCTTTTGCACACCCAAACATTCTGTTTTAAATCTTGTAAATCCTTTCAAAAACCCTTTGATCATATTCTCTTAAGCATTGGTTTCTAAGTGATCCAAGCTTCCACCATCAAAGGGCAAAAGAAGAATACTCCTTCAACTAGAGAAGAAGTATTATAGTTTAACCCATATCATCATTGTAGTTGTGTAAAGTGTTGTATAGTTGTGATAAGTAGATCTAAGTGTAAGTAACTAGTTGTGTTGTAAAGAAGTAGTGTACAAGTAGTTGTGAAGTAGTCGTGAATTAGTCGTGAAGAAGAAGTCGTGAAGAAGTCGTGAAGCCGTCGTGAAGAAGTCGTGATTAAGTTGTGTAGAAGTTGTGTACAAGTCGTGAGATTGGTTCTAGCTACGATTAGAACTCGACATCTAGCTTTGTGTCGTTAAGCCGGTGTAAGCTAAAGTTGTGTAAGGTTTTCTCCGCCATAAGGGAGTTTGTTGACATAGTGAAGAAAACTCTCGAGTAGGTGACTCGAGGAGTGGAGTAGGGCAAGGAAGGTGTCCTTGTAGCCGAACCACTATAAATCTCCGTGTTGTGGTTTGATCTTTCCATCTCTTTCTTTCATTTCATTATATTTACTTTACTTGCATTGCTTATCTATATTTGTTTATATTTGTTCATATTGATCAAGAGTTGAATTCACATAAGATAGAATCGAAGTTTTAAAAAGTAAACAAAAGTTTTCATAAATTTTAAAGACGTAAAACTATTCATCCCCCATTCTAGTTTTTCACACTTAGGAATATCCTAAGCACATGCCTCCCCAATGCGCCTATAAATAGAGGCTTCGGGAGAGCATTTTAGTTGTTGGTTTTGTTACTGAGTGGCCATTTACTCATCATTTTATACCCGAAAAACCCCACAAAAACGACCAAAAACACCCAAATTGACCAAATATTGTTACATATATCCTTGGATTGTGTTTTTTGTGTTTCAGGTACAAAAGGATTGAAAACGGGGCAAATACGGACAAAACCGAGCTATGAATGGAAAAGAGCCGAAAACCGAAGCCGGAAAAGATATTTTTCATGTGGATATAATTCGAGCTCAAGAATTCCAAACGGCCCTTGGATTATTCTCATTTGGCAAAAATGGACCCTTGAAGAACTTTGAAAATTCGGCAGAAATGGTCCTTGAGGTTTCATGAATTACACAATTAGTCCTTGTGATGAAACCAAAATTATCCTAACTAAAAAAACCTACAACCGGATCCACTAAAACAAAACACATCCCACCCCATTCAAACTCAAACCCAATTTTAAAACTAAACCCAACACCCCTATTTTACCCATCACCGGCCCAACACCTAAAGGCCCACATCATTTTTAGTTAACACCTAACCGGGTCAAACAAACACCCGAATCAATTTAACCCATCACCCATTTTAGTTAAATACCGGTTAAAACCAAAGGGAAAGTCAAAATCCCTAAATCCCAGTCAAACCCAACTAACTACTATTCAATCACCCTCAATCTCCCATTCCCATCTAATCCCTCCCCTAATCACCATACCAGTCATTTTCATCACCACTACCAGCCAAGACACCCACATGGGGTTGTCTTTGGTCCCCTCCCCTCCACCTCATCAATCCGAGGGCATAAGATGAATCGACGATCAAGAATTAAAGATGTGGAGACCAAGTAATGATCCAAAGGCCATCAAAGAAGCACACGCAGCAGTATGGGAGACACTCTCACACAGAAAACACAAGTAGCTAGGGTTTTATAATTTTTTTTAGTATAAATGGAGTTGTAGTAGCAGTAGAATAGATAGGTTTATTTTAGCTTTTTTTTAAAAGGTACTTTGTAATTTTTATTTTTCCGATTGTAATTTACTCTTATTTCAGTTTTAATACCAAGCATCAGTTTTTTTTTATTATTCAGTAATCCAAATAGTCTAGTTTATTTTTAATGCTTATTGCTTATTATGCTTTTTATTGCTTATTTATCTGTTGATTGTTCATGTTTAAGTTTGCTTTTACGATTGTCATTGCTTAGTTATTGCTTTTATCAGTTATCATAGCTTAGTTCAGATTTGTTCCAAAAAAGTTAGAAAAAAAAAAAAAAAAAAAAGTACTAATAGCTTATTAGGGTAGTAGCTTATTTATTGCTTACTTGTTCTTAAATTAGTTTAGTAGAATAGTATTAAGATAGCTTATCACTATTATATCAGCATTTTAGTTTCTTTTTGGCCTGTTTTCGTTTTAAAAACTTAAGACAGTCAAGAAAAAGTGTGTTTGGTTTTTGGGTTAACATTGAGTAGAAAAATGTTTTGGTCACAAGTTTTACTTGAAATAGCTTTAGTTCAGTATAAGTAGTTGATTTTGGTCAACTTTTAGTAGTTTTGTCAAGCTTTTAAGTATTTGAGTGAGTTTTCAAAATTTCATGTGATAAAACTGTTTCAGTAGCATACTGTTTTGAATTTGTGAAAAAGGGCTTTGGACTTTGTATTTATGAGTCAAAAACTTGTGTTTTGTTCAAGAGTGAACAACTCCTAATTCATTTTACCAAAGTTCCAAAATCCCAGTCTGTGACAGGTCAAGAACAGTCCCACAATACACTTTTTGATTTCAATTTTAGCTAGGTTTTTGTTTGATTTAGGGTTTGAATTTGGTTGCACTAATAGTTTGTAGGATGTATTTCATTTAGTTGAGCTTACTTTAGTATTTGCAAGCTTATTTGGTAGTTAATCTTGGCCTGCAAAATTGCTTCAAATCAGCTCAGTTAGTATGCAGCTTATTTTAGCTTAATAGAATAGCTTGTGGCTTGTTTTGATCTTTGTGGCTTATTTTTCTCTAAACTGATTAATCTTACTAAGCTGGTTGGAGTTTTGTGTTTGAGTTAAAAAAAAAAAATTTTAAAAAAAAAAAAAATAAAAAAAACCTGCTATTGAATACTTGACAGTAAGCTTTTAAAAGAAAATCAAGAGAAAAATATAAATAGCAAAAAATTTGACAGTCCTGGGGTTCGAACCCAGGACAGTTAGCACAAACACAAGAATCCCAACCATCTGCTCTAAAGCTTTCTATTAGTTAATCTTTGCAATAGTTTTCTTTTAAACTTGTTTTTATTTCAGCTTATATTAACTGTATGCTTTTTCACAGCTTATTCCCATAAGCTGGTTGATGTTTTTCAATTTTCCTAGTTTCTTTTTACTTTAAAGTATTTACTACAAAAATTTTCAGATTTTTAAAATTAGTTTTAGTATTTTTAGAAATTTAAAATAGTTTAAATAGTTTTTAATTTATAAAAAATTATTAAAAAGTCAAAAAAAATATTTTTCTTTTTTCCAAAATTTTCTTTTTATATTTAGGACATAGGAAAATTATTTTGGTATCCGCAGGGTTAGTTTTTAAAAGATTTTACGTTTTTACTCGTTCGTAGTTTATCGTTCGCGTTATTTTAATTTTCATTTTAGTAGATATTAAAAACCAAACAAACCCTCGTCTTTTCAAGCATTTTAATACCGAACCGAAAACGATATCCTCAATTTCACGCCTCGTTGGGACCTCGACCCGGGTATACGCTTATCCGGTTATTAAATCGATTGTCGCGTTTAAACCGTCGCGAGTTGACTTTTCTTCGTGAGAGGTTGACTTGTGATTGTTTCGACGCTAATCAATTTTTGGCGCCGCTGCCGGGGAGGTGTGTTGCGACAATATCGTCACGGTTTGACGATTAGTGACTTGAAGAACCTTCCTCGTGAAGTTTCGTATATATCTTGTGAATATTTTTTATCCAAAAAATCCAAAAAAATTGAAAAACCAAAAAACCCAAAAATATTCTTCTTTCCTTTTTAACCCTAATGTTCTTGGTGCATGCGCACACGTTATCGTAGACGTGCTGCCCAATTAGTCGAACCCGAGATTCGTACTAATCCCGATCCTCCCATTGTCATAATGGCGGAGAATCGCACCATGCTTGAGCTTCTCCAAGCACCCACCGAGGGTTACGGAGATGCTATTGTTGTTCCCCCGATCGTTGCCGAAAATTTCGAACTTAACCCGGCTCTACTATCCTTAGTAACGTCGAATCAATTTTACGGTTTCGAGAGGGATGACCCTCATTCCCACATTCGATGGTTCAACAAAATTTCATCGACCATCAAATGTAGGGATGTTCCTCCAGAAGCAATCAAATTGCTTCTCTTTCCTTTCTCTCTTGAGGGGCAGCCCGGATTTGGCTTGAAAAACAACCCCCTCGTTCTATCTTAACTTGGGAAGATCTAGTGTCGAAATTTGTGAACGAATTCTTTCCACCTTCAAAAACCACAAGTTTAAAAAATGAAATTACCAAATTTACTCAAAAATTTGATGAATCTTTTAGTGAAGCGTGGGACCGTTTTAAAGAATTACTTCGCAAATGTCCTCACCACGGTTTTTCCGAGTTACACTAAATTGATACTTTTTACAATGGATTGAACCAAATCGACCAAGATTCTCTAAACGCCGCCTCCGGTGGTTTTATATTAAATCGGACTACGAGAGATGCTTTGTCCATCATCGAGAACAAGTCAAAGGTTCGCACTTCACGAAGCAAATCGGTTGTTTCCCAAGTGAGTGCTTCACCTTCTTGTTCACAAACGATGAATACTTCTAGCACGGATGCTAAAATTGAAAAGCTCACGGATTTAATCCAAGCTTTGGTTCTCTCCACTCAGAAAAATTCTTCTTCTTCTACCCAACAAGCTTCTCCACCCGCTCAAGTCAAAGCGGTGGAGGAACATTGTGTCACTTGTGGTGGTCCTCATGCTTATTATAATTGTACCGCCACCGATGGCCGGCCTTTTAAAAGCAATGCTGTAGCCGAGTCTTACAACCAAGGAGGTACTCAATACCATCCTCAAGTTGACCCGAGCTATCGAGCTAACTATCAAGCAGGACCACCCGGTTTTTCTCAACGAAACAATCAAAACAGGTTTAATCAAAACCAAAGTAGGGGGCCAAATGTTCCATATCAAGCCCCTACTAATCAATACCCGACCCAAGGGGTCAATTTCACTCAAGGGTATCAAGCTCCAAATTACCCTGCCCCGATTTCTCCCTCAAATGATCTTGCAAATTACATTAAGACAAATGAGGTGAAATTGAGGGCCATGCAAAATCAAATCACAAATTTGAAAATCGAATTTCAAAATGCTTTGACTAAGCAGGGTAATGAGCTCAAAAGCAAAATTGATCAATCGCAAACAAAGATTGAAAACATGTTTGATACCCTCATCCATCAATTTCAGCAAGCTAATCTAGCTAATCAAGCTAATCAAGCTTCTACTTCAGGAACTCTCCCAGCCAATACAATTCTTAACCCAAAGGGAGAGTTGAAAGCTGTTACCACCCGAAGTGGTAAAGCTTATGACGGACCCTCGATTCCTACTCCTTCTCCGGTGAAGGAAGTGGAACGAGAGGAGGAGGTAACAAAGGACAAGGTGCACACCTCAAGCCCACAAAGTACCGCACACGTCCCACCTCCAGTAATCCAAAATCCAATTCCGGAACCCGACGTTCCGAAGACAAATTCTAAGCCTTCAATACCATATCCTTCAAGGCTTAATGATCAGAAGCATAAAGAAAAAAACAATCAACAAATGGAAAAGTTCTTTCAAATCTTCAATGAGTTGCATTTCGACATAAGCTTGGCAGATGCTCTCGTTCTTATGCCAAAATTTGCATCTAAACTTAAAAGTTTGCTAAGCAACAAGGAAAAGTTGTTGGAGATGGCAAAAACCCCCCTAAACGAGCAATGCTCGGCGGTTATCCTCAAAAAGCTTCCCGAAAAGCTCGGAGACCCCGGCAAGTTTTTAATCCCATGTGATTTCTCGGGGATGGTTCAATGCTCCGCCTTGGCCGATCTTGGCGCAAGCATTAACCTTATGCCACTCTCGATATGGGAAAAATTGTCTCTTCCAAAGCTTACACCTACTTGCATGACACTCGAGCTAGCGGACCGTACTATTACTCATCCGCTTGGAATAGCCGAGGACGTTGTTGTGAAAGTAGGAAAATTCCACTTTCCCACTGATTTTGTTGTGGTAAACTTTGATGCTGATCCTCGAGTTCCACTCATTTTGGGTAGAGCTTTCTTAAGAACGAGCCGTGCTCTCATTGATGTGTACGCTGAAGAATTAACCATTCGTGTTGATAATGAAGCGGTCACGTTTAATATTAATCAGGGGTCTAAATGCAACGTTGCTACGATTGATCAAAAATCTGATATACTTTCAAGATTTACGGTCAAGAGTACGTCACAAAAACGTGCTGAGCTCAAAGCAATGAAAATTGCCCCTGGTTCAAGTCAATGGTTTAAGAGTTGTGCTGAAGTTAAAAGTATTCTTGATTACGATGAACACGAATCGGAGGATACAACGGAAGTGGTGAAAACTGCTAGCTCTAAGAGCGCACCACTTGCCCCACCTCCGGAATCGGTTTATCGTATCGATATTTCCGCACCACTCATTTCCGACTCTTCCCATCCTTCTCCTCCGTTTGAGGGAAGTGATATCTATAAGGAAGAGCTCGAGGTTTTCTTGTTTGATGCTCCAATTTCACCGGAAATTGTTGAGCCCGATTGTGATCCGGGGGGAGACGCTCCGTTGTTGGAAAAAATGATATTTGATGAACCATTATTTTCTCTCCCCCCGAAGAAAGTTGTTATTGAGGAAAAGCAGTCTGATCCTGTGGAGCTCGAGCTCAAGGATGCTTTTCCCGAATATGAGAGTTTTGTGTTTAATGACAAAGAGGAGAGTAGTGGCAGTCCCACTTCTCATCCTGATTATTCACTCTCGGCTTACGAAGCCTTTTCCTTTGATATCGATCATTCGGAAGAGACGGGTAGTGGCAGTACCACTTCCCATTCTTATCTCTCTCTTCCAGAGTATGATTCATTTCATTTTAATGTGAATGATCGTTATCATGAGGAGTTCTCCGATGAACTCCTTCATTTATCTCCTCCGGAATATGATCATTTCTACTTTGATCTTGAGGATGATTCTAGTGTGGGGGGAGGTGTTAGTGATCATAAGGATTTAATTCTTGAAGATTTTATCCCAACCCTTCCTCCCGTTGAAGAAAATATTACTTTTGATGATGGAGAGTTTTTTATGATAGTCATAAAAATCTTGCTTCTCTTCATCACATATGGTGTGATTTCTCTTTCCCTTTTCAACTACGGGAATGAGGACACCATATTTGACCCCGGTATCGCCCCTAATAGTTTCTACTATTAAAATACCGTGGGTATCTCATCGGAGTGGAACTTTCAAGCACTTCAATGTTTATCCAAACATTTTGAATGAAAGTCCGATGGAGATTGTTTCTTCCACTTGCTTCCCCATGGACAAATGAATTCGGGGTCGAGTCAAGCTCGTGACTCGGTTAGCAAAAACAAGCGCTTCGTGGGTGGCAACCCATGCTTATCATTCTATCTTCTTTCTTATTTCTAACACTAAGTGTGGGGGAGTTCCTCTACTTGTTGCTTTGTGGTTGTATGTTTGCCTTTGTTTTCAGGATTCCCGTAGATTGTGATGATTGACGCGCCTGTTTTCAATCCAGCCGCCCAATATCCGATCTTTATATTTATGTTTATCCAGGGATATCTTAAAATCCTTTTTGTGAAAACAAGATTTCGTTTCCACACTTAGCTAGTAGTCTTACCCTTTTACGTTCTATAGTTTCGGCTTAGGCCGGTACTTTGAATATTGAGGGCAATATTCAATTCTAAGTGTGGGGGGGAATTCTTGCGAATTTGACCCAAATTTAAAAAAATTTCACATTTTGTACCTACTAGTCCCCTAGCACCCCCGTTTTGACCAAAATTTTAAAATTTTTATCGTATTTTTCGTCTAAAAGAAGTGCTTTGCACAAGCAAAAAGTTAGTGAAAAAAAAAAAAAAAAAAAAAAAAAAAAAAAAAAAAAAAAGTGAAAAAATAGATGAAAAATGAAAAAAAAATGTTTATGTTTGTTTATGAATAAGTGTGAGAAACTTGCTTCTTCTTAAATTTAAATCGAAAGTTGAACTAGTATTCGTCAAAATTGTCTAAAAATTTGGACGGTGATTTAGAAATTGTTGACTTCAAAGATCCCGTGAGCTCCGATACTATTCTCGAGGGTGTAAAAACCTAGCCTCCTAAGTTTACTAAGGATAAGCTGAGAAGAAAGTCGCTACATGGAGTGATCTCACCTTTGAATCTCTAATTTCTAAATCATTGTCGGTTTTTAACCCTAATAAATGTCGATTTTTACGGTCAAAACTTTGAAAACAAGCACACACACCTAACTTATGAATAATTGTGGGAGTGAAAAGTTAAGTCTCGGCTTACATAGGTTACTAATATAAGTAGTGTTAGCATTTTACAAAAAAGTTTGCACAAGGGTTTTTAGACTTAGTTGGGAAGTATAAAAAGAGGATGACGATTACAATTCCCCGGAGTCACCCATTTTGTGTGATTCCCGTTCCATGATGCCACTTTTGAAAATCAAGCATGATGTTTACGTTTGTTCTCGTTTTAATTTACTTGCATTTTATAATAAAATCAAAACGGGATAGTCTTGGTAATTTTGATCCTTTCATTACTTTATATGATCGGATTGCTAGGGACTAGCAATTGCTTAGTGTGGGGGATTGATGAGTGGCCTTTTACTCATCATTTTATACCCGAAAAACCCCACAAAAATGACCAAAAACACCCAAATGGACCATATAATGTTACAAATATCCTTGGATTGTGTTTTATGTGTTTCAGGTACAAAAGGATTGAAAACGGGGCAAACACGGACAAAATCGAGCTATGAATGGAAAAGAGCCGAAAACCGAAGCCGGAAAAGATATTCTTCATGTGGATATAATTCGAGCTCAAGAATTCCAAACGGCCCTTGGATTATTCTCATTTGGAAAAAATGGACCCTTGAAGAACTTTGAAAATTCGGTAGAAATGGTCCTTGAGGTTTCATGAATTACACAATTAGTCCTTGTGATGAAACCAAAATTATCCTAACTAAAAAAACCTACAACCGGATCCACTAAAACAAAACACATCCCACCCCATTCAAACTCAAACCCAATTTTAAAACTAAACCCAACACCCCTATTTTACCCATCACCGGCCCAACACCTAAAGGCCCACATCATTTTTAGTTAACACCTAACCGGGTCAAACAAACACCCGAATCAATTTAACCCATCACCCATTTTAGTTAAATACCGGTTAAAACCAAAGGGAAAGTCAAAATCCCTAAATCCCAGTCAAACCCAACTAACTACTATTCAATCACCCTCAATCTCCCATTCCCATCTAATCCCTCCCCTAATCACCATACCAGTCATTTTCATCACCACTACCAGCCAAGACACCCACATGGGGTTGTCTTTGGTCCCCTCCCCTCCACCTCATCAATCCGAGGGCATAAGATGAATCGACGATCAAGAATTAAAGATGTGGAGACCAAGTAATGATCCAAAGGCCATCAAAGAAGCACACGCAGCAGTATGGGAGACACTCTCACACAGAAAACACAAGTAGCTAGGGTTTTATAATTTTTTTTTTTAGTATAAATAGAGTTGTAGTAGCAGTAGAATAGATAGGTTTATTTTAGCTTTTTTTTAAAAGGTACTTTGTAATTTTTATTTTTCCGATTGTAATTTACTCTTATTTCAGTTTTAATACCAAGCATCGGTTTTTTTTTATTATTCAGTAATCCAAATAGTCTAGTTTATTTTTAATGCTTATTGCTTATTACGCTTTTTATTGCTTATTTATCTGCTGATTGTTCATGTTTAAGTTTGCTTTTACGATTGTCATTGCTTAGTTATTGCTTTTATCAGTTATTATAGCTTAGTTCAGATTTGTTCCAAAAAAGTTAGAAAAAAAAAAAAAAAAAAAAAAAAAAAAAAAAAAAAAAAAAAAAAGTACTAATAGCTTATTATAGTTGTAGCTTATTTATTGCTTACTTGTTCTTAAATTAGTTTAGTAGAATAGTATTAAGATAGCTTATCACTATTATATCAGCATTTTAGTTTCTTTTTGTCCTGCTTTAGTTTTAAAAACTCAAGACAGTCAAGAAAAAGAGTGTTTGGTTTTTGGGTTAACATTGGGTAGAAAAATGTTTTGGTCACAAGTTTTACTTGAAATAGCTTTAGTTCAGTATAAGTAGTTGATTTTGGTCAACTTTTAGTAGTTTTGTCAAGCTTTTAAGTATTTGAGTGAGTTTTCAAAATTTCATGTGATAAAACTGTTTCAGTAGCATACTGTGTTGAATTTGTGAAAAAGGGCTTTGGACTTTGTATTTATGAGTCAAAAACTTGTGTTTTGTTCAAGAGTGAACAACTCCTAATTCATTTTACCAAAGTTCCAAAATCCCAGTCTGTGACAGGTCAAGAACAGTCCCACAATACACTTTTTGATTTCAATTTTAGCTAGGTTTTTGTTTGATTTAGGGTTTGAATTTGGTTGCACTAATAGTTTGTAGGATGTATTTCATTTAGTTGAGCTTACTTTAGTATTTGCAAGCTTATTTGGTAGTTAATCTTGGCCTGCAAAATTGCTTCAAATCAGCTCAGTTAGTATGCAGCTTATATTAGCTTAATAGAATAGCTTGTGGCTTGTTTTGATCTTTGTGGCTTATTTTTCTCTAAACTGATTAATCTTACTAAGCTGGTTGGAGTTTTGTGTTTGAGTTAAAAAAAAAAGAAAAAAAAAAATTTTTTTGTTTTAAAAAAACCTGCTATTGAATACTTGACAGTAAGCTTTTAAAAGAAAATCAAGAGAAAAATATAAATAGCAAAAAATTTGACAGTCCTGGGGTTCGAACCCAGGACAGTTAGCACAAACACAAGAATCCCAACCATCTGCTCTAAAGCTTTCTATTAGTTAATCTTTGCAATAGTTTTCTTTTAAACTTGTTTTTATTTCAGCTTATATTAACTGTATGCTTTTTCACAGTTTATTCCCATAAGCTGGTTGATGTTTTTCAATTTTCCTAGTTTCTTTTTACTTTAAAGTATTTACTACAAAAATTTTCAGATTTTTAAAATTAGTTTTAGTATTTTTAGAAATTTAAAATAGTTTAAATAGTTTTTAATTTATAAAAAATTATTAAAAAGTCAAAAAAAATATTTTTCTTTTTTCCAAAATTTTCTTTTTTATATTTAGGACCTAGGAAAATTATTTTGGTATCCGCAGGGTTAGTTTTTAAAAGATTTTACGTTTTTACTCGTTCGTAGTTTATCGTTCGCGTTATTTTAATTTTCATTTTAGTAGATATTAAAAACCAAACAAACCCTCGTCTTTTCAAGCATTTTAATACCGAACCGAAAACGATATCCTCAATTTCACGCCTCGCTGGGACCTCGACCCGGGTACACGCTTATCCGGTTATTAAATCGATTGTCGCGTTTAAACCGTCGCGAGTTGACTTTTCTTCGTGAGAGGTTGACTTGTGATTGTTTCGACGCTAATCAGTTTTGTTACTTGGTGCGGAAGCTTTGTCAAATTCTCAAGTGTAATAAGATCATCCTTTTCTTCTCTTAATTCTCTTCTCTTCTCTTAATCTCTCGTTAATTAGTGTTATCGTAATTTAGTTTTATACATAGTATAGTTGTTATTGTGTACGTGGTTAATTAGTAGACTAGATCTAGTGTTTGTTTCGTTATAAGGGACCAACAAGTGGTATCATTCGACTAAGGATTATTAGGATTTGTGTTATCGAGTAGATTTAATCGTTATTTGATAAGTTTTTCGTTTGGTTTTAGTGTTTAACGTGGTTTTGTGAAAAATACGATCAAAAATCTTATTTCAATCGCTTATCTTCTAGCTTGTAAAGTGAAAAGATATCATAGTGATTTGAGATTAGATTATACGTTTGATTGGTTCCAAACGGTCAAATAATATTGACCAAGTAAATGGTCAACAAGATTCCAACAGCTTAAGGACACAATACAATTTACCAAAGGAGTTTAGAGTATCCCCGGGTCGTTATGTCCCAGCGAGATGTGAAATCTGTAATACAACGAATCTGTGATCAGATGAATATTGAACAGGAAAGGGTTTTGAGTGATTTACACTAAGGAATAAAAGAAAATAGCTTAAATAAGCTAATAGAACAAGTATGTGAAGTAAAAATACTTAGAAACGTTTAAAACTTAAAAACGCGAATTAAATAAACTAAAAACGCAAAACGGGAAATCTAAATACGGGATTAAAACTAAGAAATATGGAAATCTAATCCTACAAGCACCAAATCATTTTTCCTAAGTTCTATATGACAAAATAAAATTTTAGGAAAAAGATTTGTATTTTTCTGATTAATATTTAATTTAATACGAATTAAAAACTATTTTACACTAATTAAATTATTAAAAATACTAAAACTATAAGGAAAAATCTGAAACTTTTAAGGTAAATCTAAAATATTATTCTAAATCTAGGAAAAATATAAAAAGTTAGATAAGCCCACTAATAAGCTGAATTGGGCAAATAAGCAGTTTAAATAAGCACTTCAAATAAGCAAATAAGCACTAGAATGCACCAAAAGCTCAGGTATAGTGTAATAGACCTAAACAAACCTAATTCAACTCAAAAAACTAAAATAAGCCCTGGCCGCAAGCCAAATCGAGTATTAAAATTAAAACAAGCTTAAACAACCACACAGGCCTGCAAGGTTTTTGGAGGCTAGATTAAGCTAGGGGGCAAAAGCTCATAGGCCAAAAATAAGCCTTGATACAACAAGCTAGCTATAAGGGCTTCTCAAAAATCCAAAGATCTTAGGATAAGCTCCTTAAATAAACTCTACAAGAGCTTGTGAACTGGGCTGGTGAGACTTAGTGTATACTGAGTCAGTGTATACTAACTTAGTATATACTGAGGCTTATGAAAGAATTTTTGGTCCAAAATAAGCTGAGCAAATAAGCAAGAAATGAAACAAAAAGCACATGCATATGAAGATGGCCAGAAGGGCTTCACAAAGCAACAATTCACACAAGCTAATTCTAAATAATGAAGATTATGCAAGCTTATGAATATGGCTGATTAACCTGTACACAGGAACAATCTACTTATAGGCTTATTAGAACTAGGATTAAACAATTAAGCTATAAGATGATTAAATAAGCTAAGAAGAAAATAAAATAAGCTAATATAGACTGTGAAGTATACAAATAAGCTAAAGGTACTAGAAAAAGCTAGGGCTTAAGGCAGATAAGCTCTAAATAAGCTAAGACCAGGTTGTGGTCTGATGTTGCAGGCTGCTATGGTGCAGGGCAGAAAAGCCCTTTTTGCAGGCTTATTTTGAAGGCTTAAAAAAATATTAAAAATAAAGTAAAAATGCTAAAAGGTAGGTGAGTAAGCCAAGTTTAATAGTCTCAAACCTCAGCTTATCAAAGCTTATTATGATCAAATTAAAATTAAGCAAAGGACCTAAAAAAAACTGAAATTGCAGTCTGACTTGGGTGAGTTGTGTGCAGACCAAGGGAGAGACTTAACCAACTATCTAGTATACACTATATGGACTCCAAAGAACTTAGAAAAGCCAATGATAAGGTCAAAATCGGCTCATAGCTTATAATGGCTTATTTGGTCCTTATATTGGCTGAAATTACCACAGGCTTTTGAAAACTAGTTTTTCTATTGGATTGGCTTATCAGAACCTAGAAACAACTTATATGGGACATTTTAAGCTCGATTAAATCTGAACTTATTGCAAATGTACAGTAATAACTTGATTTAACCCATTTTAACCCAAAAGGCCAAACAGCCCTTTAGGGGACTGTGTTGGTTTTTGAACTAGCACAGACTAACTTAACTTATAATTTCTTGATATTACTGATTAACTAACTTATTTTGACTATAATTAACAACTTTTAATATAGAAATAAGCAGTTTAATAAATTATATACTATATGGCTATTTTTTGGCTTTTTAAAAGTTTTTTAAAGCAAAATGAAGAGAAAGCTAAATTAACTGATAATATATATGAAATATACTTAAAACTATTAATAAGTAGAAAACTTATGAAATAAGCTGAAAATAAGCTATGTAACAGTAGACTAGAATTTAATGCAAAAAAATTGGAAAAAAGCTTACAACTTGCTGAGGCTTATGAAGCAAAAAGAACTAGATCAGGACACACCTAGCTTGTTAACAACAAGCTAGAAACCCAGAAAAACTTCCAAGAACAGCTTAACCCCACCCAATTGCTTATTTGACTGAATTGTTGACTTTTGTTGACTTTTCTGATTTTTCTAAATTAAACTACTAGAGTCTAATACAGCCTCATGAAAAGCTACAATAAGCTTATCTGAGCTTGTATGAAGGGTAAAAGAGCTTGTGAACTAACTTTAACAGATGTGGACCTTGATACAAATTAAGAGAAATACTTGAACTTTTATTAAGCTTGAAATTGAGTACATAACTTGAGAACATAAGGATAACTGAACTTAATTAAACTTGAATTACAATTAAAACTTAAAGTGAAACTGAAACAAACATTAAATAAATTTTACACTATGAAATTGGTCTAAAACTAGTGACAACCTCTTCTCTGTGGCTTCTTCTCTCCTACTTTATAGACTTTTTGAGTCCCACTTGAGTCTCTGAGCAAATCCCATCAATAATCTGAGCCTTTGAATCACTGCAACTCATCTTGGCCATTGAAATTGCTTTTGGCGCCAAAAGTTAACGTGAAGCAGTTTTAGAGCAATTAAAGAACTTTGGAGGGATATGTTGGTGGAGGAGACAAGTAGGAGAGTAGGTGAGTGAGGTGGAAGGGTGGAGGTGGCAAAACCAGGGATGTGGAGGGTGGTTTTGGTTTTGGCGGGGTGGTTTAGGAAGAAGAAGAAAAGTTTGACTTTTCTGTTGACTGTGGAATTGGTTAAGCAAAGGACCGGGTTTGGGTTATTTCTTTTTTTGGGGTTGGGCTTTTTTTTTGATGGGTTAAGGGTTTTAGTAGGGTCCGGTTTGGTTTTGTTAGGTTTTAAGCCCAAGGACCATTAGTGTAACTTTTGGATTTTTAGGGGGCTGAAGTGATAATTTTCCAAAGTTTATCACAAGGGCCATTCATGCCAAGTTTCAATAGTACAAGGACCATAAAAGATAATTTTCCATTTTTGAAAACCAAGGACTAATTTTGACAACTTTTGAAAGTTCAGGGACTGAAACTGCCAATTATGCAAACTTTGTTCGTTTTCACCTGTTTTTCAATCCTTTTGCACTTGCAACACATAAAAACACAATCAAATGATATTTCCTGTATTTTTGAAGCATATCTGCATGTTTTTAAATGTTTTTGCAGTCTAAATGTGACAGAAATGATGAGTATTTAGACACTCATCAACGTTCGATATTCAGTTTTTGTTCAAATTTGAATTGCAAAACGCTTGTTTTTTTGTTCGTTGCAAATTGTGGAAATTTCATCACCTTTTGGTTTTCACGTTTAAAACTGTAAATCTCTCCATAATTTTCGTAAAATTAGACGATAAAAACCAAAAACAATCGAATAGATCTTCATTTTCTAGGTGTAAACGTTAGATCTGAAAAAGTCGGTGAAAAGAGGGTTTTTCGCAATTGTGGACAAAGAGGGTTTTTCGCAATTCTCAAGGGTTTTTCGCAATCTTCAGCAGCCTTCGGATTTTTTCGCAATTGGAACTCAGTATTTTCCCTGCTTGTATAAGCTTGTGAAAATACTTCGACTTTGCTAGATCTTTCGCAATTGAGATAATTTTTCGCAATTGTTTGATCTTTCGCAATTAGAAATCTTTTCGCGATTATATATTTCTTTTCGCAATTGTTGGAGTTTTCGCAATTCTTGGGATTTTTCGCAATTCTCTGAATTTTTCGCAATTGACAGCCTTTTCGCAATTGACAGACTTTTCGCAATTGAGAGATCTTTCGCAATTGGCAGCGTGAACAGTATTTTTCGCAATTGGTGTGAACAGTAACTTTCGCAATTGGACAAAAACATCACTTAACCATAACCAAACATTACAACTCATAACACACATCTTAATTATCTAAACGATCAACAATAACACAAAGATGTCTCAACCACCATACAATTACAACTTCTACAATCAACAACAGTCACAGTACCGTCAACAACCATTTCACCAACAATATCAACCATCATACCAACCACAGTATCAGCAACATCAAATGTTCATGCATCAACATCAATTCCCTCAGCAGCAACAACTTCTTCCACAACCTATGCAAAACTACCAACCATCTTCCAGAGAACCACATTGGTTTACCAAAATGTGTGAAGCCATAAGTAGTCAGCAATCAAGGCATGAAGCAGGTTCTCAAGACACACCACCCATGCTCACACCTGGTAACTATGTGCAGTGGTCAAGCCGTTTTCTACATTTCATTGAGCTCAGGAAACCTCACGGGAAATATACGAAGAAAGTCATCATTGATGGACCATATCCAACACCTACAACAACCATTCCCGGTGATTCAACTCAAGTTCCTCCAAGAGAAGCAACTACAGCACCCACTCCTCTAGCCCAACTAACTGCAGAACAAGTCTTACAACAAGAGGCAAATGAGCTAGCTATGTCTTATATACTCCAAGGGAATCCCAACCCTATCTTCAGGAGTATTGATGCCCAAAAGACAGCCAATGATATGTGGGAGCACGTACATCTGCTTAAGGAAGGTACTGAACTGAATCAAGAGGATCTGGAATCAAATTTGTACATGGAATATACACACTTCATGATTGAACCTGAGGAATCCTTGGAATCATACTATCATCGTTTCACCAACATCATTAATGATCTGGATCGCCACAATATCATCTTACCAAAGATTGCTATCAACTCCAAGTTTTTGGGATGCCTCGGCCCAGACTGGCAAAAATACGTCACATTCGTTCGTCAAGCTAAGAAAATCAATGACGTATCTTATGGGTTGTTATATGACTACCTTAAACAACACCAGTCTGAAGTTGATAAGGATAGAGTTGCACGTGGAGGATTCTCACCAACACCTACCCCAAACTCACTTGCTCTCATGGCTCAATCACATTTTGCACCAAACCAGGAATTTGTTCCATCACCACCACCTCACTCGGGTTTTGCACCTCAACCGTCAAACCAAATTGTTCCTTATGAAGCACCTCCTTCATATTCTGTGAATCAACTCGTCCAATATGACAACAATGACTACAACATGTACTCAAGTGTTGACACTGATGAAGTTGATGCCTTTCAATCATTGAATGAAGGATTTGCATTGATCGCCCGTGCATTCAGCAAATTCTCTAACAAAACAAACAATCATTTGAGATCTTCATCGAATACCAGAAATCAAGCAGTCATCAATGATGGAAGAGTAGAGATTCAGAATAGGTCTTCAGGAAGGTTTGGATCAGGAAACATGGGGAATTCAGTTGGTCAACGATTCAACTCAGGAAGTGGTAGAAACAGTATGGGAAATTCTCAGAGAAGGAATCAGTTTGCTGACAAAGGGAAAGGGATTGCTAATACTTCCATCACTTGATACAATTGTGGGGGAAATGGTCACATGGCAAACGCATGTCCCAAACCAAGAACTATGGGCAGTGCATACCATAAGGAAGCTCTTCTCCTCGCACTCAAAGATGAAAAGGCCAGTGGTGCTTTGGCAGAGAAAGAACACAACAACTTCATGGCAAACGCATTATCTGATGATGAAATGGAAGATCTCGAAGCAAATGTTGTTGTGATGTTAATGGCCAACATGCAAGAGTTAAACATGAGTGAGACAGGCCCGGTATATGACTCCGATGGCTTATCTCAGGTATCTGACGCAGATTGTTTAATTCATGAAATTGCTTCACCATCTGCATCCACATCTGCACAAGAAAATTTTGCTCAACATGATTTATCATTTTTCTCTCAAGACAATGATCAAATAAGCACAGTGGTTACTTTTGATGATGATCAAATTGACCCAGTAGTTTCATTTGATGATTCTTTTGATAATGAAAATCATGAACATCTTGATCAAAATGATCCTATGCAAGATTCGGACTCAGAAATCATGACCTTATTGCTTGCCACCCAATCACAATTGAATGCACACAAATCCCAGATGGACAAATGCAATGACATTAACAAAAACTTTAAAGATAAAGTTGCACTGTTAACAAAGGACCTTGAGTGCTACAAGCAACAACTTTCACAATTTGAAAACCAAGAAAAACGTGAGAAAAGTTTTGAGTCTGCATTCCAAGAGTCATATGTAAAAGTGAAAAATTTGGAATATCAAATTCGTGAACTAACCGTTTCCAAGAATGAAATAATTTCACAAAAGGAAGAAGAAATATTTGGTTTTAAACAACAAGTTGACACTCTCCAAACGGAAATTTCTAAAACCAAAACAGAGTTGTCAACTTGTCAAGCAAATTTTTCAGAACACAAAGAAGCTTCAAGGAAACATGTCGATTCATATCTTGAAGAAATTATGGACTTGGAAGGCAAACTCAAGGATTTTCAAAACGTTGTTTATAAAGCGGGTAATTCTGTAACAGCTCTTCGAAATCTAACTGTTAAACCAAATCCTCGCGGATATGGATTTGCAATCGGATGTGATCAACCTCTTTTTTTAAACAAAGCACTCGAGTCAAACCCTAAGTTGTACAGTGCCGAATTGTTGTTAGATGATACGTTTCAACGTGTGGTTGTATATAGTACTGAAGAGGAAGAAGAACATGATATCGAGGTTCGATCAAAAATGAGTCATGTGAAGTATAACAAACCATACGATTATTCAAAAGTACCTCACATTAACGAATCTTTTGTACCTCAGAAAGAGAAATCGTGCACTTTAAGTGAAATAAAAACTTCATCTGAAGAGACATCTGAAGTTGCTCCAGTTACCACTGTTGCACAAATCAATGGTCCTTTACCAAGTCAAGGTACTCCTGAACAACTGCCAAAAGAATGTCGTGTTCTTAAATATTTCAAAACATTTATGGAAGACATTCAACTTTTGGAAAATGCAATTGAAAGAAATTCTGAAATCAAAATCTCCACTTTTCTATCTCCTTATGAGAAAGAAAAGCGAGAAGTTTTTCAAAAACAATTCTTGCCACTTGTTAAACACCTGAGACTTTGTGCAACTCAATGGGAACTGGATCTCGAGTCAGAAGTTGAATCAATGAAAAGTATTTTCAAAGCAAAAGATGTCAAAATTGAAAAACAAAAAGGTCAAAAGAAAGCTTTAGAAAAAGATGTTGATCGACTTTTGACGCATGTTCTCAGTTATGATATGATATATGTGATAATGAATTCTATGTATTTGTCATGTCATGATTTGCTTGTTGATGATCACTATGATGAACTTGATACAATGAGAATTGAGAATGAAAATCTGAGAAAAGAAAATGAGAAACTCAGACAAATCAATGGTGATATGGAAACCAAGTGTGCAAACGAAATTTTGAAACTTAACCAAAGGTTGCATTGGGTTCAAACTCAAAGTTCTAATTTTGAGTTAAAATACCAACGTCTAAAAGAATCTTTGTCATCTCAAAATGTTCATGGTTCAGAACATCAAGATCTTGCAAAAGAAATTGATGTTTTAAAACATCAAATTTTTGAGTATGAAAAAGTTATTGGTGACGTTTGTGAAAATAGAAATGAAACTGTTCGGTTAAATAGAAAATTGGAATCAAAAATTCAAGAACAACACCACATCATCATTGAAATGAAAGAGAAACTCAGAGTTTTAGAAAAAGGAAAAATGCCACAAACAAATGTGATTGCTTCAGGAATGAACAAGAATGATAGAGCACCTAAGCAAATATTATCCCAAACCACTAATGCAAATACTTCCACTTCCACAGGATTAGGCAAGACCTCTAAGGATAGCAGACCAAAGACAACAAAGAGACAAAAGAAGCATAGAGTCTGGCAACCTAAGGGTGGATTATCTAAGAATGCTGAAGTAGAAGTTAATGCAAGTAGTTTGAATAAGAAGCATGATATGTCAAACATAGAATCTAGCTTATCTGAGTGTAATTCTAAAAATGATGTATTGAATGCTGGATCTTTAAATGTTATGAATGATGTACTGGTTGATGCTTCATGTGTGTTCTGTCATGCTAGTTTATTATCTGGTAATCATACAAAGTGTGTTGCTAAAACTCTGTTGACTCGCAAAAAGAAACGATCTAGTGGCATTTCCTCTAGGTTCACTACTGCTGCCAAGTCCATATTAGGAAAACCACCACTAGTAGTTTCTGATGAATCTATTGAAAAACCCATAGCTAAACCTAGGACAAAGAAATCACCAAGTGCATTTATTAGGAGAATGGCTGAGACTAGTTGGACGTGGCAGCGTTGGTTACAAAACACATCTAGCTTTACATGGGTACCTAAAATGCTTAAAACATGTGTTACTAACCAAACGGATTCCACCGTTACCAAACTTGCCTCTGTGTCAACTTCTGGTGATGCAGGTGATCCGAATTATTCTGTGGATTGTTGATAGCGGTTGTTCCCGACATATGACCGGCAATCTCAAGCTTCTTGTAACACCCCAACCCGACAAGGGTAAAGATGTCATAATAATGGTTTCATATCAGATCAAAACAAAGCATACATCAATAGTAATACAAGGTTACAAAAGTAATACTGAATAAACAAGGCTACAAAGGGAAACAAAAGCTAAATACTAAGTCTGCAAATGCAAATCCTTCTACTAGTCTCTACTTCAGAATATCTATCAAGGTCTTCTAAGTCCAAAAGTCTCTTCGCTCATACCCGGCTTCCAACTAAAACCTGCCGCAGGAAAAGAAATGCGGCTGAGCTTAAAAAGCCCAGTGAACAGATATATATAAATGAAAACGAAAGCAAAAGAAAAAGAACATGTATAGTTTGGTGCATTGGGTTTACAAAGGTATAGTCAAAGAGTACAAAGTAAGAAAGGGTCAGAAATCCACCACGAGCCCGAACACAAATATAGTAACCCTGTAAGCAATCTAGAGGGGATACCTCTCAAATAACCAGATAATATGAGGGGTGTCCTCATGTATCAAATTGGAGTGATCAGCTCCCGAACAATATGTGAAAGACGTGGATTGCACCCATGCATCAGTCACCGAACAATATAATATAATATCAAATCATGTTAAATCCACTAATACGAACACGAACCTAGGATGCATCCATACGCCTCCCGAACAATATACTGGCCATAATAAATGTAGTGTGCACATAATAATCAAATGGGGACGGTGTGGAACATCACTCGACCACACTGGAGTCATGCCATTGGTGCATCAATGACACGGCCATGTTACCTTCATGGCTAGGAAACGAACTTGGCTCGGGTATCAAACTGAAGGGTCAAAGGTCCAAATCAAAGCAAAGGTTCAAATAGTCTAAGTCATCGAATCATGGTCAAAGTCCCAATATCAAAGCAAAGGTTCAAATAGTCTAAGTCATCATCGGAGGTTCAAAATCAAATGGTTCATTTAAAGTAATCTTTATCAAATGATTTTCATAAAAATGATCTTTAATAATGGTTTTCACAAAAGTAGTCTTTAAAAGTAGTTTTCATAAAAGCTTAGCCCAATTCCAATTAAAAGTGGTAGCGCATATTTCATAAACATCATTTTAAAAATAGTTTTTTCCTCAAAACATTTCCATGATATAATTAAAAAGGTTTTCACATCTAGTTACCAAAATCAAATGAACCCTCGAAGTATCAAGTGAGTCGAATACTAATATCACAAGGTAACGAACGAATATCAAATGGATCATTATAGAGGCTCAAAGCAAAAGGGTCATATCGAACATCAAAGTCAAAATGAATCAAACAAACGAACCAAAGTGTCAGGGAATGTAGCAATGGCTTAGGGAATCTTAAACGAATCAAGATCAATGAGTCATGAGAGGGAAAACACCCTTACTGAAAAAGGGTAGAATATCTGTACCTTATACCGCACGTGCAAACATATCTAGAAATATAAAGATCGGAAACAACTCCATCTTCAGCGAATCTACACGAACACATGGTCGTCTTATTATTAATATCTTCTTCAAATCAGATTTTTCATTTTAGTCGGCTTTACATTTTTAGTAACTTTCCATTTACAGCAGGTTCCCAAAATTAGCAAGTTTCCATTTTTAGAAAGTTTCCTTATTTAGTAAGTTTCCAAAAATAGCAAATTTCCATAATTAGACAAATTCCACAAAGTAATTAGGTTAAGTCATTTATTAAATATTATTGTGGAAATAGGGTTCATTTTAGCAAGTTATAAAAGTCTATGGTTATTTATGACAAGTTTCCATATTTTAGGGTTTTAATTGTAAATACACCAAAGTTAAAGGTTTAAAATGAGATATCTCAAATTACTCGTTTTAAATCATAAGTTATCCAGAATTACACTTTTAACCCTTTAAGTTTAACAATTTACAATTTTTACCCCTTTAGTTAATTAAATTACAAATTAAACCCTATCATTACATAAATCACAATTTAACCCTTACCATATCTATATTTACACATCAAGCCCTTAATTTTACCAAATTACTCAATACACCTCTTATTTTAATATATGTACGATTTACCCTCAACTTTTCATATTTTAAAAAACTAGTCCTTTAATTATTAAGAAGTATAATTCGATTCTCTAATTAGCCATAATTACACATTAAGCCTTTAAGTATCCAAATTTACACATTACACCCTTTACATCATTAATTATACGAAACAACCCTCAATTTCCATAATTTACAAAACAAGTCCCTTAATTTTCCAAAATTACAATTCGACATATAACTTACCAAATAAACCTTTTACTTCCAAATTTTACACAAAGTACCCCCATATTATATTTTATACGAGACACCCCTGGTCCCATGTGACTTACAAAAATTACCCACGAGTTTAAATAATTTCAAAACACACCCTTTTAATTTTAAAATCCGATCGGTAAACCTTTTTCTTCACAAAACCCTAACCCTAAATTTACCCATCATGATCCAATCATTCAAACATCATAATAACGCATTAATTAACCAGATTTAATCATAAAACATAAACCCTAATTCGTATGATTAGGTTTTCTCATTTTTCCTTTATTTCCTTTTTAACCCGATTAGAAAACAAATATTACCATGATCGATCTAAGCTATAACAAATCAAACAATCATTTTTCCAGAGTTGTAAGATGATTATAGAACCCATAAAAATTATATTCAGAGCTCAGAAAATTCGCATGATCATATTTGGATTTTATGTGTGTTTTTGTTCTCTATAATTCGTACGATCAATCTTGCTTGCATGATCTAATTTAACCAATTTATATGAGTTATATATGATATAAAGATCACAAGAAAAATACTAAACAAATTTTAGAACATGTAGATTAAGCGTAAGAATTTGGTACCTCTCGGATTGAATAATCGACACAAGTAAATTCCCTACGTTCGAACCAAGCTTTCTACGACCCAAAGCTTATTTTTCCTAGCTTCTTAAGACCTTGAAGAACACCAGAAAATTGCTCAAAGACTTCCAGAAAATCGGATGGAGATGGGAGAATTTTGTGTGTTTAGTTTTAGGGTTTCGGTAAATGTAGAAATGAAAAGAATAAAAGAACCGAGTATAATGGAGAGGAGAGGCAAAATTTTCGGTCCAAGTTATAGTATAAGAGATCAAATATTGATTTGAGAAGATTTCCTAATTTATTTTGTACATATCTTGATTTTATTTAATTTAAATGAATTAATAAGAATAATTAATAATACATATTAATAAATCGGCCATTTGTATAATTTGTGTGTGATCATAATTATTTTTGTACTTTGCAAAATGTTAAATTGTAGTAATAAAAATTACTTTGCTTCATATCTTGCTCATTTCCAAAGGTTTGGGATTTATTTGATATTCTATGTACCTATTAATCAAATTTTAAAGTTACAAGGGCAATTTGGTCTTTTCGCATGTTTTAGATTTTTTGGTATTACACTTCTTGTAAACTTTGTTGCAAAGTTCATTGGTACGGTCAGATTCGGGAATGATCACTTCGCTGCTATTATGGGTTATGGAGATTACGTAAATGGGAATATCGAGATTAGCAAGGTATATTACGTTGAGGGCCTAGGTCATAATTTGTTCTCAGTCGGACAATTCTGTGATGGTGATTTAGCGGTAGCATTTAGAGAGAAAACCTTTTTTATTCGGGATCTTCAAGGGAATGATCTGATGAAAGGGAAACGTGGCACCAGTCTGTATACCATTTCCTTCGAAGGCATGACAGCTTCCTCTCCAATATGTTTACTATCTAAGGCACATCCCACAAAAGCTTGGCTATGGCACAAACGGATGTCTCACCTGAACTTCAAAACCATGACCGAGCTTGCTCGCAAAAAGTTGGTAGACGGTCTTCCAAAATTCAGATACGCAAAAGATCATCTATGTTCTGCTTGTGAACAAGGAAAAAGTACGCGTGCTCATGTTCTTCAACTGTTACATATGGATTTGTGTGGTCCTATGCGTGTTCAAACCATTAATGGGAAGCGGTACATACTGGTAATAGTGGATGATTATTCAAGATGGACTTGGACATATTTTCTTCGCAGTAAAGATCAAGCACTGTCCATGATCATCACCTTTCTCACAAAGATTCAAGTTCAGTTGCGCAACACCGTCAGGAAAATTCGCACAGACAATGGAACTGAATTCAAGAATCAGACTCTAAGGGAATATTATGAGAAAGTGGGTATTGAACATCAGACATCCATTGCTCGCAGCCCCGAACAAAACGGCGTTGTTGAAAGCCGTAACCGAACACTCGTAGAAGCAGCAAGAACTATGTTAATCAATGCTCAGTTACCAGATTACCTTTGGGCCGAAGCCGTTTCAACTGCCTGCTACACCCAGAATCGGTGCATGATCACCAAAAGACACACCAAGACACCATATGAACTTGTTTACCGCAGAAAACCGAATATCAATTACTTTCATGTCTTTGGAGCTCTCTGTTATCCAAAGAATGATCGTGACGACCTTGGTAAACTCAAAGCTAAAGCGGACATAGGAATTTTTGTTGGGTATTTTGAAAATTCAAAAGGATTCAGAATTTGGAAATCGTCGTACTAGAGAAATTCAGGAGACAATCCATGCTAATTTCGATGAGCTCACTGAAATGGCTTCTGAGCAAAACAGCTTAAAACCCGGAACCAACCGTCTTAACTTTCCTGATCCTTCAGCTGCAACTTTCTCTCTAAACCGCAAGGATCTAGAAGACTTGTTTGCTCCATTGTTTGATGACACCATGGTTAATCGTGCACAAGATGTATCTACAAGTTCCGCTGTGCAATCACTCGTCAATAATCTACAACCTGATACACAAGTGACTACTACCACCGCAGTTACTGACGATGCACCTCAACCTGACACCTCATCATCAATAGATCAAACACCTTCTACTTCTGAGCCCGCAGCTGAAGGACCCCCCCCCCATCATTCTTCTGAAGTACTCACTCCAGCAGGTTATGACGGCAATGCATTCTTCAATCCATTTGCGCCACCTCCAACCATTCCTGATATTGCAGAATCGTCAACATGCAACTTGGAGCCGTCAAACCAGCACAATACTTATCAACACTATCCATCCACTCATAAATGGACAAAGGACCATCCCTTAGTAAACATCATTGGTAATCCAGAAAACCCAGTCATGACAAGACAAAGACTCCATACAGACGGTGAAACATGCATCTATGCACTCACCGCTTGTCAAGCCGAACCCAAAAACATTAAGCAAGCCCTTACCTATGACAACTGGATTGAATCCATGCAAGAAGAATTGGAACAATTCAAGCGGTTAGAAGTATGGGAACTGGTAGAATGACCAGATGGGGTTTATGTCGTTGGATTGAAGTGAATCTGGAAAAACAAGTTAGATGCAGATGGTACTGTGATTCGTAACAAGTCCCGCCTGGTTGCAAAAGGATTCAGCCAAGAAGAAGGAATCGACTTCCAAGAATCATTTGCTCCAGTTGCAAGGATCGAGGCTGTTTGCATGTTTTTGGCTTACGCGGCTCACAAGAACATAACTGTTTACCAAATGGATGTGAAGACTGCATTTCTCAACGGCCAACTCCGGGAAGAAGTGTACGTTTCTCAACCAGAAGGCTTCGTGGACCAAGAACATCCAAATCACGTATATAGGCTAAAGAAAGCCCCTTATGGCCTTAAACAAGCCCCAAGGGCCTGGTACGACAAGTTATCTGCTTTCTTACTTGCAAACCATTTTACTAAAGGAACTGTGGACCCGACTTTGTTTATACAAAAACACGGGGAGGACATTCTCATCGTACAAATTTATGTAGATGATATCATTTTTTGATCAACTCATAAAAACTACTCAAATGCTTTTGCAAAGCTTATGAAACAAAACTTTGAGATGTCCATGATGGGTGAACTCAAGTTCTTTCTAGGACTGCAAGTTCATCAATCACCCCGTGGTATATTCCTTAGTCAGTCCAAGTATGCTCAGGAAATCCTGAAAAAGCATGGTATGACCAGCTGTGACACCTATAACACCCCTATGTCTTCCTCATCCCCGAAGCTAGATGCTGACATACATGGGACACCCATTGATCCTACCAAATATCGTAGTATGATTGGGTCGATCATGTATCTCACAGCTAGCAGACCGGATGTTGTATTTGCCACGTATCTTTGCTCCCGATATCAGTCAAGACCAACTGAGCGGCATTTGTCAGCCGTTAAAAGAATCCTTAGATACATAAAGGGAACCATTAATTTGGGGATCTGGTATCCAAAGGATTCTGGATTTGAACTTGTTGCATTTTCAGACGCTGAACATGCAGGGTGCTTAGACACACGAAAAAGTACATCAGGGGGAGTACAGTTTTTGGGTGACAAGCTCGTCTCTTGGCAATCAAAGAAACAAGACTGCACATCACTATCATCTACAGAATCAGAATACGTCGCCATGTCAGCATGCTGCGCTCAAGTCATTTGGATGCAATCTCAGCTGATGGACTATGGATACGTCTTCAACAAGATTCCTATGTACTGTGATTCCAAGAGTGCCATCGCTATTTCCTGCAATACGGTCCAACATTCCAAGTCCAAGCATATTGCTCTACGCTATCATTTCATCAAGGAGCATGGAAATGGGTACTGTTGAATTATACTTTGTGGGTACTGAACATCAACTGGCGGACTTGTTCACCAAAGCCTTGCCCCATGCAAGATTTGTGGACCTAGTTCACCAGATTGGCATGAGATGTTTGACTCCGGATGACTTAAACCAGTTTCTTCTTCAAAATAAAAAAGAGTCAAACATCAAACTATCTTTGTAAATAATTATTGAAAAATTAAAAAAGATTTTTCATTTTAATATATTAAAAAAAATAATGCAAGTACAAATCCTTATTCAACACTTTGTTCTCTTTACACCGTCATCATTTATTTTAGAACAAGTGTTGAGGGGGAGATTCAAAATTTTTAAATTTGTACTTGCATCGTTTCTTCAAAAATAGTGCTTCTAATGTTTGATGATATTCTAGGATTAAGAGTTGTGTGCTTAATGTGTTAAGTAGAAAACTTAATATTAGTTGGGTAGGATCTTGAGTGCAAAAAGGTAAAGGTTTAGGGGCCAAGAGTGTTAAAAGCAACAAAGTTAATAATAGTCAAATAAATTGGAACAAGATTGACCGCAGTTAATTCACTCACCCACTTATCTGACATATTCACCATAAGCAGTAAATACATCCAACTACCGCATCTACGGCTAGAATCTATCCTCTAAATCCGTTCAAGATCAATCGAATTTGTGAGTGATTTAATGTTTAGAATATGATCTTAAGCAATGGTTTTTAAGGATTTCACAATCCAACGGTTGAATCTGTCTAAAATAATTGTTTTAGATCTAGGGTTTGCATGAAATTGGGGAAACTCAATTCTAAGTGTTTGTGATATGATTGTTGGTACGATTATGCTTAGATAATGATGATAAACAATGTATGCATGCTTAATTAAACCCAGAAACTTGTATTGTGAATGTTCTTGATTTAGGGTTTAAGCGTACAAATTGGGGAAATTCAACTGTGAGTGTCTTAGTGTAATTAAAGCATTGTAGTGTTGTTGTTATGCATCGAATTGAATATCTGTTGCTTTGAATTGAACCTAGAAACATCAAATGTGCGTAAATTGATTCTTAGGGTTTATGAAGAACACATGAGCACGTTCAGTTTGATTTTTAAGATTTTGTGGTTGAAATTGTTAAAACTTGGTCAAAATGCTTAGAAACATCATAGGATTCCATCGGTAAAAGCATGAAAACAAAATTACAAGTATTAATGATTTGCGAAAAATATGGTGAATTGTACGTCTTCAAAGTAATCGAAATTTCTTGTATGAGAAGTTTTCGAAATTGAAAAGTTTTCGCAATTGGAAAATATTTTCGCAATTGGAAATGTTTTCGTAAATGGGAAAATTTTTTCGCAATTGGAAAAGTATTCGCAATTGGAAAAGTTTTTCGCAATTGTAAAAAGTTTTCGCAATTGTCAAAAGTTTTTCGCAATTGTCAAATATTTTCGCAATTGTCAAATGTTTTCGCAATTGTCAAAAGTTTTCGCAATTGTCAAATGTTTTCGCAATTGCAAAAGTTTTCGCAATTGACAAATTTTTCGCAATTGTCAAAAGTTTTCGCAATTGTCAAAAGTTTTCGCAATTGTCAAAAGCTTTCGCAATTGTTAAAAGCTTTCGCAATTGTAAATTTTTCGAAATTATAAATCAACTTGTAAAATCATGCTAAGCAATTTAAAGGATCACATGTGAAACTAAAGTTTATCTAATGCTAACTTTCATGTATCCTACAAATTGGTGTCTGAATAATGTTTCAAGAATCTCTGAAATGGCTACACAATCTCAACAACCACTACCTATGCTCACCAAAGAAGAACTGTTCCCACAAGGTTTCATGGCAAAGTATGGAAACAACAATGCCAGGGTTGTCTTTGATAGTATCAAGTGTGCTGAACCAAGCTGCCAGATTGTCATTGAAATTCTCAAAAGACACAAGTGCAAGGGCAAATTGGAGAATTCAAACAATATTGCAGAATTATACATCCATCAAATGTGGAGCACCATTCAGCTTGATGAACATGACAGATACTTCACATGCACCTTGGACCGAAAGCAACTCAAAGTCACTCCCACACACCTACGCAAAGCCTTATCACTACCCGAACCACCTGAAACCTCTAACAAATACTGGCCTGCACCTTCAGAAACTGATATCATCAAATTTCTCATTGATATTGGTTATGATACAGAAAACAGCCATCCATTGACCACCATCTCCCGAGTCAATGCTAAATCCATTCCACAACCATGGAGAACCATTTACTACATCTTGGTTAAATCTGTCTCAGGAAGAGACAGTGGACACGAGCATCCTCGACTATCACACGCTCAGCTCTTCTGCGGCATAGTTCATCAAAAAATTCTTGACTATGCTGAACTCATCTGGGAAGATCTTGTCTTTCAAATACGAGGTCAAAGCAAAAAACCATTAACAAGAATCCATTGTCCGATACACCAAAATGCTAATCAGTTATCTACTTGATGAGAATCCTGATATTTCACCACGACCCGAAGACAAGGAATTGCACGTGATGAGAATGGATAAGACTGTCAAATCAGTTTACTTTCCTAAGGACAGTTCCCACAAACAAGGGGCGAGACTACTAGAAGGATTGTTGACCAACTCAGTCAAGAAGACCCAGGCCTACAAAGACTATGACGATGCCTACAACAAAGGTCAGGTCGGGTTCTCTAAACTTGGTGAAGGGACGGGTTCATCAAAAACTCGTTCTAAAAGCAGTAAGACTGGGAGTGCCTCAAGTGCTTCAAAGCAACCAAGAAAACCACATCCCAGAACCCTCAAAAGACGAGTAAAGACTGATCCAAAGCCAAAAATGGAAGAAGGTGGGATTCATAATGAAGAAGGATCAGACTCAGAAGAAACTGAGTCAGAAGAGAACATTGAGATGCAAGTAAATGAAGAAGAAGATATTCAGTGGGACGTGGATACTATCAAGGCAATGCAAGAGAGCAGAAAGACTACCAAGGAAGATGATGACAGATGGGCACGGTTGAGGGTTGAGGAGCTTAGGAAATTGGAAGAAGCTAAAGGAGCTGGAAGATCAGGAACTGCTCAAGAAGTACCTCCGACACATATTGATCCGGTTAATCAACCCGGAGGGTCAGGAGGTGCTACAGAAGATATTCCAACACCATGTCCGGTTAATCAACCCGGCAGTAACAATGAAAAGGAGAAGAAGGTTCTGACTGATGAGGAAATTCCTGATGATATGCTGGAAAGTGATAAAGAGAAAGAAGGAGTAAATCTTGATGACCCAATTGATTGGTTATCTGAGGATGAACGGGACATTCTTGGGGAAAAATCTATTGAAGCTGCCAAAGAACTGGAAACTAAGCACAAGGCAGAACAAGAATAGAAAGAGGAGGCAGAAAGGCTAGCAAAGGAGACAGAAGAGGAAGTTGAAGAGGCGGAAACAGAAGTAGACAATTATATCAAAACCCCCTCCCCACCTCATCTTTCTTTCACTTCTCATGAGGAGTCACAATTAAAGGCTCAAACTTCTCCTAAACCCACAACTCCTCCCACATCCCCACCTAACACTCCACCACTTCCTCCTAATTCACCACCAAAGAAATCTACTCCTCCGGTCTCACCTCCTAAATCACCAACTCCTCCTAAGGATCCTACCCCTCCAAACTCACCTAATGCATCACATCATTCTAAATCATCTTCACGATCATCATCACCATCCCAACCATCTTCAAGAAAATCTAAAGCATCAACGGCTGAAACTCTCAAGAATATCATCAAGGGAAAGTATCAAAAGAAGATTGCTCGAGTAACAAGGGTTGAAGTCATTTCTCCTGTTGCAAAGAAGTTGAAAAAGGCAACTAAACTTGCACAAGCAAAGAAAGACAGACACGTCAGTGAGCAATTAACCGAGATGTAGAATTTGGTGAAAGATCTGTCTATGCAAGTTGATGAGTTGCAGCAAACAAAGAAATTAATGGATGAATTTCTGGAAGACGATGTCAAAAAGAGACTGCTCAAGGAGGCCAAGGCAAACACGAAGCATTACGTCAAGCAATATATGCACGAGCTTGAGAAGAATATCACAGAACACATTGACTCACAACTCGAAGAAAAAGTTCAAGACATCGCTGCATCAACACACCAACAAAAGCATCTTCTTGAATACACCGTTGAAGAACTTCAGGATGCCCTTCTCACCAAACTCATTGCAAAACCTTCCCTAACATACACAGAAGTACCTATCATTGATGCCATTCGGACTAATATGGAATCATGCAAGGTCGCCGCTGATAAGGGTAAATGTCCTCGTGACAATGACGACCAAGACCCTGAAACCCAATCAAAGAGACACAAGGTTCAAACAGTTCAGGTCCTCAATTCAAAAACCCAACTGGACCGTCAACTGCGACCACATCTCAACCAACAAAAGCTCCAGAATCTGGTCCAACTGCTACTGAGCATCAATTTGAGCACTTCACCACAGAAAACATGGACTTTCAACCGCAAGATGATCAACCACAATCACCACCAAAGTCACCTCCAAAGTCAAAGCCTTCAAGCAGCAAGAAATCTTCCAAACAAACCAATGTAGTCTCATGGCTTGATAATGATGATGACACAAATGGCAATGAATGGTTTGATCAACTGGCAAGTGCTCAAATCCATGCAGACGAAGATTCTAAGATAGAATACAGTACGTTTGCAATCACACAACAAGTCAAACATACTCTGAACATCAAGAAGACGACTAAGAGAGAACTTCGTCGGGTAAAGAATGATGCTTTTAATCTTCTCAAAGACAAATCTGCAGGCGCAGCTGAGCTAGAATATCACCTTGGAAACATTGCCCGAGCAATGTCAAGTGAGTTTGACTGGACGAATCCAGACATACTCAGGGTTGATGGCAGAGATAGTAAAAATCGTCCTTACATCACCGACTGGACCAAGCCACTTCCCGTGATTCGCAAACACCATTCAGAAATCATCCCTTTCCAATTCTTTTTCAACAATGATCTCGAACTACTCAAACATGGAGCTTCAGGCAAAACAAAGTATGCAACCTCAATCACCTTCACTCTAGCAGCAAGCTACCCACTACCAGCCATTGAGGAACATGCCACTCACCAAGACTTTTTCATCAGACAACTGGTGAACTATGATCTCGATGCTGAACTAGGAATCTACCACTGGTTTGAGAAACGAAGGACTTGGTACCGAAGTAAACTAGTCAACAAATCTTCGGATTCCGTATACAGTGACCTCCGGATTGTGGCAGTGGTTAGTGTCAAGGGAGCAAAGAAGTATGACTACACATTCCTCTCTGAGATCAACGTCAGAAGACATGACAACAAACTCTACTCGTTCTCAGAAGCAGACTTCCCAGATCTAAATCTCAATGATATTGAAGACATGTATCTCATCAAAGTGCAAGGGAAGCTGCAACATCTCACTACCGATCTTCAATACGCCTTCAGTACGGCTATCTGCAATTTCATCAGAAGAACGATAATCAAAGAACGAGTAGAAGATCTACAGCTAGGAGTGGAGAGTTATCAAAAGAAACTGAATCTCATTGAGCCTGTACTACATCCTGAAGATATCAGCCATGACGCTCAATACACCATGAAGAACCACCCAATCTTTGGTTTCGTCTACAGGAGTGCAATGACATCAAACTGCTTCATGTCATTTCACGAAATTCACAAGTTCTGCGACAATACACTGAAAAACGTTCGTGACGGGTTGGTTCATAGAGTTCGTGATAAAGAATTGGGAAAGACAAAGAGATGGAATAATGATCAACTGAGGCAAGTGAAGCAGTTTATCTGGAAGATCGAGAGAAGATTATACCGCAGAGATCAGATGCGGAGATTGGAAAGCTATGTTGGAGGTCGTCCACCCTTTGCAATCAGAACATTTCAGAGGCCAGATCCTGTCTTCACAACATTTCTAAAGGGTGCTTGATGTAAGAATTTGATATTCACAATTCGTTATTCTTATTTGAAATTCTTACTTATATGATTGTGTCAGAATGGCTTGTGTACACATAACAATGCACAACCCGTTCCTGTATAGAAAGGACCCGGAGGTACGCTTCAGTGCCTCAAGCCTAATCAAAGGAGCGAAAGCTTCTTTCTTATGAGTAGAATTAAACCTGGATGTTTTCTAAGTTTTTTCAAAAATTCTGCTCATAAGAACAAGTATTCCCTCGTCAAGGGGGAGTATTTGAAACATAATCTTTGTTCGGAAAAATAAACGTTCTTGAAATTCTTCCCTAAAACTCAAAAACAGCATATTTTAATCATAAATTATTTTTTTTTCCAAAAACATCATGAGTATGCTATTTTTGAGGGGGAGAATAAGTGATGATTAAAATATGGTAAAGGAAAGATGGTTTCTCATAAGTACTCGACTCAGAATTGACCCTCGAATTGACGATAGGAAAAGTCAGTAGTCGAAAAGACATGTCCCGGACGGGTAATAATTTCTAGCCAGTTCATCTGGTGATGTAAGCGTGTCTCGCAAAGCATTTGTCTGATTAGAATGTACCAATTTCGAGCGATTTTCCTTAAATGTGATCTGGACGGGTAATAATTTCAAGCTAGTTCTACTTGTGATGTAAGTGTGTCTTGCAATGATCATATTCATTGAAAATCAATCAATTCAAAAGTGCCAACTCTTCCCGGCATGTGCAAATTTCAATTTAACACATATGAGCACATGTTAAGGGGGAGTCTTTCTGAAAATCACAAAACTCTCAAAGTGTTAACAAAATATGTTTTTCATAATCATAAACACTTTGAGAGATTTTCAAAAAGGTTTGGTTTATGGCATCAATAGGATAGTCATGGAGTTATAAGGTGACTAAGGTTAGGAATAACCATCCTATGATCCACCAGAGCCGGAGGGATCTACCCAAGGACAATACCATTAGTTTAGAACTAGAAAGTCCTAGGTATGATTAAAAAAAAAGGAGATATGAAATGTAAGGAGAAAGAAGGGGTTGAAGAATTAAAAAGAAAAGTAAAGAAAAGGGTGAAAAGAAATAGCCCTCCATTTGTTCAACCTTAGGGCAGACACCGGGTTCAATTCATAATCTACTGGTTGACTGGGCATCACCGGTATTGAAGACAAAAGACGTCATGGACCCTGTGACGCACTGCACTAACCTTCAAGCTACTCAGGTGTCTCTCAAGAGGCACTAGTTTCATTTCACACGGAGAACCCTTCATCATCTATCTACCTCTCACTACGAGATGTGTTGATATTGAAAAGGAGGCACTTTGCTCCACGCCTCCGATGACCAAACAAATGTGCACTAATCGAGTCTAGAGCCATGAGATTCATCAAAGATCTCTTAGGAACACTTAGTATTACATTGTTGCTCTACATCATGGGCAGCAGTTGTAAAATTAATAAGAGTCCTTCGCAGATCTTAGCAATTTGCCGAGAACATTCTTGAGAGAATTCACAATTGTGATTCTCAGTGATAGAATGGAAATCCTGCCAGGATAACATCAAACAACCCTGACAGCAGGTCACTTCGATAACTCCTCGTGGGTTACGCTTAGTGTTTGTTCCAAAACGGTCTACAGTCGTGGGGTGATCTCCAGCGACTCACTGAATCGTAGGTGCACTTCGGTGTGTCTGTGTTAGCCCTTTCGGGGGTATCCGGTTCAGAACGGCCTGGGTTTGGATTAGAGAAAGTCTTCACACTATGTTGTTGATGATCTCGAAGTCCAAATCTGTAAGTGTTGGATTGTTCGTGATGTACCTGAGGAGGATCGTGAAGAACTGGAGTTCTACCACCATCAAGACTCCATCATGCTCATATCCTGAAGATCAGTTCTCAAAAAGACTAAAGACAGCAAAATTTCAAAGTTATTAAAGAAAAGTCAAAGATCAAGTATGTTAATCTTTCACAAGTCTAAGATCAAGCTTATGAAGAGAGAACTACGCGATGTATAAAGAGCAAAAGTCAAAGAAGATATGAGCATGATGGAAATGACGTGAAGACACCAGTACTAAAGACCATTGGAGGACGGCAGATCATTACCATATCACATTATATCAGATCAAGAACAAAGAACAAAGATTATGAAGACGTCAGAAACCCAAGAAGCAAAGACGACGTCAAGCAACCAAGATGACCAAGACTTAGGGGGAGATTGTTGGGAACACGTTTTATTATAATTTCAAGTCTTAGTCATATTTGTATTAGTTGGTTGCTTAAATTGTAATGGGCTATATGTTTAGAAAGAAAAGCCCAAGGCACATTAGTAGCCCATGTGCCTTAGGGAATCAAATTAGCATCTAAAATAGCATAATTCTAGTATATTCTTAAGGTAGAATATGCTTAGGAATATCCTAAGCACATGTCTCCCCAATGCGCCTATAAATAGAGGCTTAGGGAGAGCATTTTAGTTGTTGGTTTTGTTACTTGGTGCGGAAGCTTTGTCAAATTCTCAAGTGTAATAAGATTATCCTTCTCTTCTCTTAATTCTCTTATCTTCTCTTAATCTCTCGTTAATTAGTGTTATCGTAATTTAGTTTTGTACATAGCATAGTTGTTATTGTGTACATGGTTAATTAGTAGACTAGATCTAGTGTTTGTTTCATTATAAGGGATCAACACAAAAGCAGTAGTTTCTACTGCTAAGCCAAAAGCAATAATTGATACTGTTTTGGGAAATCATTTTTGTGCTGTTAAGGCCTCAGCTTGTTGGGTCTAGAAACCAAAAGTTAAAGTTTTAAATCGTGTTTCCAGAAACAGCAGTGCATCCATAGTTTTAAAGAGGTATGATTATGTTGATGTACAAGACAGATCCAAGTCAGTAATGGCTTGGATCCCCAAAATGAACTGATTTTCTTACTTTATGTGCAGGGCAATCCACAGGTGGAATTAGAGGATAAAGGAGTATTTGTTAGTGGAGGATATGTTGCTTTTGGGAGTAATCCCAAAGGGGGGAAAATCACAGGCAAACGTAGAATAAAAACTGGTAAATTCGATTTTGATAATGTGTACTTTGTAAAAGAGCTTAAGTTTAATCTCTTTAGTGTCTCACAAATGTGTGACAAAAAGAATAGTGTTCTTTTTACTGACACTGAATGTTTTGTCTTATCTCCTGACTTTAAGTTGACTGATGAAAGTCATGTTTTGCTTAAAGTTCCTAGAACAGAAAACATATACAGTGTTGATTTAAAGAATATGGTTCCCAAATGAGGTTCGACTTGTCTCTTTGCAAAGGCCACATCTGATAAATCTAAGCTTTGGCATAGAAGGCTTGGACATTTAAATTCAAAACAATGAATAAATTGGTTAAGGGAAACCTTGTAAGAGGGTTACCTTCAAAAGTTTTTGAAAATACTCAAATCTGTGTTGCTTGTCAGAAGGGAAAACAACATAGAGCTTCTTGTAAGACCAAAAGTAGTGAACTCTATAAATCAGCCTTACATATGTTGCACATGGATTTATGTGGACCAACATTTGTAAAAAGTTTAATGAAAATGATGTATTGCCTAGTTGTCACAGATGATTATAGTAGGTTTACTTGGGTTTTCTTTTTAGCATCTAAGGATGAAACCAGTGGAATCCTTAAGGCTTTTATAACCAGGGTAGAAAATCTAGTAAATCATAAGGTTAAAGTGATAAGATGTGACAATGAAACTGAGTTTAAGAATAGGGATATAAACCAGTTTTGTGAGATGAAAGGTATTGAGAGACAGTATAGTGTAGCTAGAACTCCTCAACAAAATGGAGTTGCTGAGAGGAGGAATAGGACACTAATTGAGGCTGCTAGAACAATGTTAGCTGATTCTAAATTACCTACTACTTTTTGGGCTGAAGCAGTTAATACTGCTTGTTATGTGCAAAATAGAAGTAAAGTAGTTAAGCCTCACAACAAGACCCCTTATTAACTTTTACATGGTAGAAAACCATTGCTATATTTCTTAAGACCATTTGGGTGTCCTGTTACTATCTTGAATATCATAGATCACTTAGGCAAGTTTCATGGCAAGGCTAATGAAGGATTCTTTGTTGGATACTCAATGAATAGCAAAGCTTTTAGAGTGTTCAATAGTAGGACCAGGAAAGTGGAAGAGAACTTGCATGTTAGGTTTAGTGAGAGTACACCTAATGTTGTTGGGAGTGGACCAAACTGGCTGTTTGATATTGATTCACTAACCAAGACTATGAATTATGAGCCAGTTGTTGCAGGTATAGATTCTAACAATTTTGCAGGTACAAAAGCAAGTAATGATGCAGGTCAAGCTGGTAAGGAGACAAGATCTGGCAAAGATTATATTTTGCTACCTATTTGGACTGCTGATTCACCTTTCTCAACCCAAGAGTCAAAGAGTTCACAAGAAGATGATCTTGCTGGAGATCCAAAAGATGATAAAGATGATGGTGTAAAATCTTCTGATGATGATAAAGTGGTTAATGAAGAAAAGCAGACTGATGAACAAGAAAAGGATGATGTATCAGATAATGTAGCCAATGAAGAAAATAACACTAGCAGTACTAACTCTGTTAATACTGCTAAGCCAAGTGTTAATCTTGCTGACAAGGAAGGCATATCTTTTGATGATAATGACTATCCAGATAATCCAAACATGCCTCCATTGGAAGAAATAGATCCTGATACTGATGATGATGTACTTGGTGCAAAGACTGACTTAACCAATATGGAAGATGTGGTTCCTGTCAGTCCTATTCCAACTACAAGAATTCACAAGAATCATCCTAAGGAACAAATCATTGGAGACCCAAAATCTGCTGTTCAAACAAGAAAAATGATAAAGGATTTGAAGGAACAAGGTTTCTTTGCTAGATCCCTTCATCAAAGAAACAGTCACAAAGACCTTCAAAACTGTTTGTTTGCTTGTTTTCTATCACAAATAGAACCCAAAAATGCTCATAAAGCATTACAGGATCCAAGCTGGGTGGAAGCTATGCAAGAAGAGCTTCTACAATTTAAGCCTCAAGTAGTTTGGACTCTGGTAGATTTGCCTAATGGGAAGAGGGAAATCGGTACTAAGTGGGTTTTCAGATGCAAAAAGGATGAAAGAGGCATTGTGATTAGAAATAAGGCAACGTTAGTAGCTCAAGGATACACTCAAGAAGAAGGTATTGATTATGATGAAGTATTTGCTCCAGTTGCAAGAATTGAAGCTATAAGATTATTCCTGGCTTATACTTCATACAAAGACTTTGTAGTGTATCAAATGGATGTGAAAAGTGCTTTTTTGTTTGGGACTATTGAAGAAGAAGTTTATGTCTCACAACCACCTGGTTTTGAATATCCTAATTTTCCTTACAAGGTTTACAAGGTGGAGAAGGCACTATGTGGTTTACATCAAGCTCCCAGAGATTGGTATGATACATTGTAAAAATATTTGTTTGACAATGGTTTTTGTAGAGGGAAGATTGATAAAACTTTGTTTATCAGAAGGCACAAAGATGATATCTTGTTAGTTCAAGCTTATGTTGATGATATTATCTTTGGATCAACAAACAAGGTTTTATGTGTTGAATTTGAAAAGCTAATGCATGAAAGATTTCAGATGAGTTCAATGGGTGAACTTACATTCTTCTTAGGGTTACAAGTTAAGCAAAAGGAGGGTGGCATATTTATCAGTCAAGATAAGTATGTGGCTGAAATTTTGAAGAAGTTTGGGTTTACTGATGTGAAGCCTGCAAAGACAATTATGGAAACTTCCAAGCCCCTGCTCAACGATGAAGATGGTGAAGAAGTTGATGTTCATTTATATAGATCAATGATTGGCTCATTGATGTATCTTACAGATTCAAGACCTAATATTATGTTTGCAGTGTGTGCCTGTGCAAGATATCAAGTCACACCAAAATTTCACATCTTAATGCTGTGAAAAGAATTTTTAGATATTTGAAATGTCAACCCAAATTAGGCCTTTGGTATCCAAAAGATTCACCTTTTGACTTGGTTGCATACACTGATAGTGACTATGCTGGAGCTAGCTTGGATAGAAAATCAACCACAGAAGGTTGTCAATTTCTAGGGTGCAGGTTGATTTCATGGCAGTGCAAGAAACAAACTGTGGTTACTAATTCCACAACAGAAGCTGAGTATGTGGCTGCTTCAAGTTGCTGTAGACAAGTGCTCTGGATTCAGAATCAAATGTTAGATTGTGGGTACAATTTTATGTATACTAAAATATATATTGATAATAGCAGCACTATGTGCATTATAAGAAATCCTGTTTATCACTCAAAAACAAAACATATTGAGATAAGACATCATTTTATAAGAGATTGTTATAAAAAGAAGTTAATTCAAATTGTTAAAATTCATACTGATCATAATGTTGCAGATTTGCTTACAAAAGCTTTTGATGTGGGTAGATTTCAATTTTTGGTTGTCAGTATTGGAATGATAAATCTTTGAAAAATCTTATCTCTTTGTGTTTTTGTAAAGTTTTGAAAGGTTTAGTACTGTTATTAGGTCAATAAATTGTTTCTGCTGCTAAGTATACTTAATGTTGCTAGTCTACTTGAAACTGCTGTGTTAGAACTGCTAGTTATACTTAGAACTGCTAGTTTTTCTGAACAACTACTGAATATAATTATATGGTGTAAGGTGTTATTGATTGTGTTTTTCTTGGTTTTGGACTAATACTTGCAGAATAAGCAAAGCAACATGCTTGGATTTGGTGCTGTGTGTTGGGTTTATTAATTTGATGATACAAAAGAAAAAGAATGAAACAAGAAAGAATGAAACATGAAGGACTTATTTGCAAAAGAAGATTTATATTTTAGTCCTTCGTAGTATTTTGTAAACCCTAATTTCTATTATATAAAGAAATTAGAGGTACAGGTTTTTATTATTGTCTTCCACGATGTAGATTACTAAAAGGTGTGTGTGTGTTCTAGACGTTTGTCATAGAAAACGTCTAGGGTTTAGTTTGTTTCACTTCAAGATCAATTCATTGATCCTTGTTATAGATTAGATAACACGTTATTAATATAATTGAAGTGATGTTTGTGAATGAAACTTTGTGTCAATAACTTTGATTTGTTTTAATCCGCTGTGCATATATTATCATTGTTATTGTTGAACCCTAAGGCTCAAAACGATCCAAGAACTTATTTGATGATGGCGTGCATAAGTTCTAACAGGTGGTATCAGAGCTTGGGATCTAGAGCTCGTTACCTAGGGATTCACAAAGTTTTATCGTTGAAAGAAGAGCAGATTTGAAGCAGTTAAGAAGGTACGATCAGTTAATCAAGTTTTTAATCGATCTTTAAGGTAATATTCTACAACGATTTGTTGGTTACTGGTCGTATAAATTGTTGCCTTGCGTATTAATTGGTGGAAATCAAGGAGATATTGAATTGTTTTTGGTCAACTGGTATTTATTCATCATTCGTTTAATTAATTGGTCGACTTTGGTAAAGGTTTTGATTGGCGTTAATGGGTCCATAGCTGTTTCTTTTATATTGATAATCAAAGCCTTACTGGATGGCAATTAATTGAAGTGCACGTGATTTTGGTGCACGAGATTAATAACGAGAAGAATTATTAATGATGAGAAGAATTATTGTGGGTCAAAGATTGGTGATTGGACGGTGGTCTTCAAGTAAATTTGTTTATTACTTTGCTGCGGTAATATTGAAATTCAATTGAGTGGGTCGAATTTAATTGATCGATAGTATATTCAACTCAATTTGTCGCTTACTGCTGTTGCATATTATTCTTGGCGTACGATTGGTCAATGTATGGTCAGATGAAGATATTTGTCATCATGGGAGCAGATATTAGTCGAAGATCAGAATTCGATATTTTATTCTGCTGCTACGATACACTCTGCTGCTAGTTATAATACTCTGCTGCTCGACATATATCACTCTGCTGCTACGCATATTGATTCTGCTGTTGGACTTACTTTCTGCTGCTACGTTATTGCTGGGTGTACACGATTGATACTTGCATAATTTACGAGCAGTGAGGGGAAGTAAGTATGGTTATTGGTTTTTACACACACAAGGAGATTGGATTTTGTTTTATGTTCGTTAATGATTTAAAGGCTCGAGTTAATTTTCTTATTGGAGAAGAGAAGTTTTTGTTGCTTCTTTGATGGTGCAGTGGAATTTATCAAGGTTGTGTCTTATCATATCTTAAACGTCCCCATACCGTTTAAAGATGCTTGTTTGTTCGTTCAAGTGACTACGAATTGACAAAACACTTGAAGGAGTTACATTGTAGTGCTCAGTGGTTATTGTCAAGAGATTGCGGTCTCCCTATACGTTAAGTATACGTTCGAAGTCGTATTTAGTACAAGGCATAGGACACAAGGTTGGTTTCTTCTACTTCAGCATCAAATTGGTGATGATTATTTTTCTTCAACAGTACATAAAGCCTACAGATTTGAAGAATCATTTTATGTACATGCATCACTCGAGGGGAAGTTTTTACTTTTTATTCATTCTCTATTTGTTGATAACAAAAAGGGGAAAAAATATTGTGGTGGCATGGCATGGTTTAAGGGGAAGACAAGATTGTTTCATTCATGGTGAGATTTAATTATCTCAACTTCTGCTACTTCGTCTAGGGAAGTTCGTACAAGAATGTGTTTGTTTTGTCATCATCAAATAGGGGAAGATTGTTGGGTTTATTAATTTGATGATACAAAAGACAAAGAATGAAACAAGAAAGAATGAAACATGAAGGACTTATTTGCAAAAGAAGATTTATATTTTAGTCCTTCGTAGTATTTTGTAAACCCTAATTTCTATTATATAAAGAAATTAGAGGTACAGGTTTTTATTATTGTCTTCCATGATGTAGATTACTAAAAGGTGTGTGTGTGTTCTAGACGTTTGTCATAGAAAACGTCTAGGGTTTAGTTTGTTTCACTTCAAGATCAATTTATTGATCCTTGTTATAGATTAGATAACACGTTATTAATATAATTGAAGTGATGTTTGTGAATGAAACTTTGTGTCAATAACTTTGATTTGTTTTAATCCGCTGTGCATATATTATCATTGTTATTGTTGAACCCTAAGGCTCAAAACGATCCAAGAACTTAATTGTGTTACCTTCTCTGGTAGTAAGTCATGTGTTTTGGCCAACCTTGCTGTTTCCCAGGCCAATCAGCTGTTTCGTCATCGCTTGATTCTTCAAATGACGATGGTGTCGATGGAAGTGGATCGGAGTATGACTCTTCCTTGATTGCTTTTCCTTTGTTTTGCGATGTGGATGCATTCTTTGGAAAGTAATTCGCCCAACCTTTTGAGTCATCCGATGATGAATCCGAAGAAATTTCAATGATAGGCATTTTTGAGGAACTCATGTTGGATCGTTGTTGAGTTAGGGTTTGAAATTGGGGATTTGCTTTAGTAATTAAGGATTTATGGAGTTTAATATGGGGTTGGTATGATATTTAAGGAGGTGATTTTTAACGATTTTGGGTATGTTGACTTTCGGTCAACACTTTCATAACTCTGCTGATGAGTTTGAAAGTTGAAGGGTCAAACTGAAAAATTTTGGCGCGGTCTTAACCCTAATTGAATCAAAAAGGTATCTTTTACCCAATTGATCTCATTACGCTCTAATTGCTCCAACCTTACACTCAAATATCACTCAAACACAACAATTCATATCATTTCACCCCAAACCCCCAAATTCAATGGCTCGAAGAACATTTCCGGAAGAACACAATGAGATAGCGTTTCTCAGTAAGGTTAATGCAGCGGATGGATTTTACGAGGTTATGGATTTTCTGGGTTCGTCTAAGTTGAGGTATGCATTAACAGTTGCCCCTACAATTTACAAATCTCATATGCGACAATTTTGGTCAACTGTTAGATTGGATGTCTTAGATGGTGAGGAACGACTAATAGGTAGTGTAGATGGGGAGGACATTGTAGTTAGTGAAACCACAATTAAGAGAAGTTTAAGATTGTCAGGCACCCCAACACCCCCTACTATTACCCTAGAAGTTGTGATGGCTGAGCTTGAGACTTTTGGTTATGAGAGACCTGAGAATAGTGGAACATTTTTGAAAGGTCGTATGTGTCCCCATTGGAAGTTTTTACTGCATACTCTACAACATTGCTTGTTTCCTAAGATAGGTGGGTGGAGTGAGTTTAATGCATCTCAGGCAATGGCTTTCGTATGTTTAGCTACAGGGCAGCCCTATGATTTTTCTGTTATGATATTTGAGGGGATGAAGAAATTTGTTAAGAAGAAGTTTTACTTATACCCTAGGTTTCTACAACTTATAATAAACAAACAGCTAAAGGAACCTTTGAGGCATTCACAAATTGAACCCTGTAGTAGAATGGCCATCAAGATGTTTGCGTTTTTGAAGAAGAATGGGAAAGGATTTTCTGGTGTTATTACTCCCTTAACTGAGCATATCTTGACTATAGTGGCTGCAGTGCATGAGGATGAAGAGGCTGGAACACCCACAGCTTCCCATCACACATCCTCATCAACAAATTTGAATGAATCATCTTCCACTGAACCACAACCTACCCAATCACCTAGGCATTCACAAAATGAGAACATTGTGCACCCTCAGGCCAATGTTAGTATGGTAGCAGATGAGGCTGGTACAGGTGGTGGAGGTACCATGATGGAAGAGGCTGGCACTACTGTTTCCAACTTAGTAGTTGAACAGGACAGTGCTAACATACTTAAGACCTCGACCATGGCAACATCATTTGCAGAAGGTTCTCAAGAACCTGACACAACTGGTGGTAACCCCAGCCAAATGGCTTTTATGGGGGGCTCAGATGTTCATCCTAGGGATGAGACTGAGTTTATGTCCAAAGATTCACCTCTCAGAGAAGGTAACACATCTCGAAGTGATGAGGACAGAGATGCACATATTGAATTGATGGACACTTATGTACATATGGACATTGCACATGATACACCTCTCGGACCAGGTCACACAGGTCGAAGTGTTGATGCTAGAATTGAACTTGAAACTGATGATTTGATGGCTAACACACCCGTACAAAATGGCAATTCCAATGATCAACCTCTCGGGTCAGGTTACACAGACCGAAGTTGTGAGGATATCATGAAACAATTGAAAGAATTGACGGAAAATTGTACTAAATTGTCAAAGGAGGTGCTTGATCTAAGAAAGGAGTTAAAAACAGTCAGATCTACTGAAGGTGCTGAAATTAGGAGGCTTAAGCTAAGGGTTACACACCTTGAGGGGAGGCTCAAGAAGAGGTCCAAACCAAGTTTGGAAGAGGATGCTTCCAAACAGGGGAGGAATGAACAAGAGGCTGTGGTGGATGAACAGGATCAAGAGGATGTGACAGGTTCAGGGGAGGTTGAAAAGGAATTTGTTGAAAATGTTGGTAATGAGAGTGGAAAGGTTGACTCTGCTGATGCAGGACACTCTGCTGATGTGTTCAAAGTTTCTGCTGATGATATTGAGAAGAGTGCTGGAGTAAAAGACTCTGCTAATTCAGATGATGATCAGATGACCTTAGCTCAAGTGCTGCTGAACATGCACAAAGAAACTAGAACACCTACACCATCACAACCTATTGCTGACTCTGCTGAAGATTTTGAAAGGATGTAGAAACTGGCTGAAAAGGCTCAAATTGCTCAGGATGAAGAACTTGCAAGAAGTTTTGCAGCTAGTGAAGAAAGAGATCAGTCTGAACTTATGGAAAGCACTGCATTTAAAGAGATTAGTCAAGAAGAATTAGATGAGCAGTTGCAATATTTCATTGAGTCTGATATGATTGTCAGAGGTGAAGCTAGGCTGATATCAAATGATGAGCAGTTGGATGGAGCTGAAAAGACAAAAGAGCTTGTTGAGTTCATACTTAGAAAGAATGGATTGACTAAGTGGGAAGAATTGATTAAGAGGATAACTGAAGCTCAGAAGCATGGTTATAAGGGAAAGTCAACTTCAAGAAAAGCATTGGTTACTGATATGAAATACTATTTGAAGAATGCTAGAAACTATCAGATGAAGGATTTTAAGGGTAAGTCAGATCACTTAATTGAAAAAGAGTTTTATGAAACTTATGCTAAGCTTAATCCAAGAAAAGTTTCTGAAACAAAAAGAAAGCCAGAGGTTATGGGATCTGAAAAGGTGAAAGCATCTGGAAGTGGAAGTGTTTCAAAGAAACAAGATGACAAGGAAACCATGGAGTTTGAGAGAGAAGAAGTTAAGAAGGTTATTGGTTATAAAAGGACAGGTAAGAGAATAAAGCAGATGGCTAGAAAGAAGAGGAAGACTGAGTCATTGGTAAAGAGTGATTCTGAAAAAGAAGAAAGTAATGAGCATCATTTTGAGGAAGTAACTGCTGAGGATATGAAAAGAACAATGGATATCACAGTTCATGTAACACAAGAGGAACCAGAGATAGTCAATGCAGTTCCTTTAGATACAAAATATTCAATCATCTCTTATGCACATACAGTCAGGGATGGAAGTGAAGCTTACTGGGAGTTTAAGAGGTCTAATAATATGTATTATGGATTTGTTAGATTTTCTCAGATGCTACATTTTATGGATAGAGATGATGTGATGCAGACATGGAAATTATATAAAGAAAAGTATGGTGATACTAGACCAGAAGTGATGTATGAAAGAATTCACTATTATTTTTTAAAGAACATGTTTGAACCTGATGAGAGAGATATTGAATGGAGAGATGTGTTGAACTCCAGAGTTGATAGGTGGTATTTGTATCAATCTTGTGGAGTACATGAATTAGTTTGTAAGGGTGTCAAGGTCTACATGCTTGTGGAGAAGGATTACCCTTTGAATAACAATACAGCAGTGATTACTCAGATGTTAAAGCCTGGTATGTTGACATTGCAGAATAGTTACTTTTCAGATACTCAAGCTTATAAACTAATAACAAAATATGAGAAGATTCTTGAGTCGAAGACATCAAAACAGTAAGGTGTTTGGAAGCATCCTCCTAGTGGTTATCTGGATTGAAGGAAACTTGATGATTTTTGATGAAAAATATCAAGTTTAGGGGAGGATTGTTGGGTCTGAAATGCTGCTGATTGGAGAATTACAACTCTGCCGGATAGTTATGTAACTCTGCTGATTAGCACAAGAACTCTGCTGTTTTGATAACTCTGCTGTTTTGGTATAATAGGCATATTGTAACTCTGCTGCTAGCTCACGAGGACTCTGCTGCTAGAAGGATTACTTTATTGCTTGTTATTTATGTAAAGTATGTTAAGATAAGTATAGAAAAGATACGTATGAATATTTTACTTGTATAGGAAGTCTTGTAAACCGACTAGGACTCCTTACGCTATAAAAGGAGGTTCTAGGGTTAGAGTTAGATGTCGATTGATTAATCATCTTAGCATACGTATTATTGTTTTCACTTCAAGGTTTCTTGTAACCCTATTGCTATTCAGAGCAATCGTTATTAATATAATTGAAGTGTTGTTGGATAATTCGTTTGTGTTTTCTTCTTAAGATCAAATATTAGTTTCCGCATAATATTTGATATACAACCTAAAATCAGTTTCTATACCGATTACTTTAGATTTATCTAAAGGTAGTTAATAAGATCGTAAAGCTCAACTGGGATCAACACGCTTGGATTTGGTGTTGTGTGAGAAGTAAATGTGGTGGAAAGTTTGAAGTCATAATTGATTAATGATAGACAGAGTTTAGGGATCACTTGATAAAGGTTTTAAACCTGAGTTGGGAGATTCTTTAAAATCTCTTTCTTGAAATCAATTTATGATATTTTGAACATGTAATGATGGCAATAGTTAGTTAGATAGTAACTGAGCTAACTCACTCTATACCATTCTATCATATTCTAATGATAGTGTGACTAGTCTAAGGACATCTGGTATAGAGAACAGCGAGCAAAAGTGAATCTAATGCATTTGTATTAGAGGCAACACCTGCCATGAGCTGGAAACCCTGTCAAGAAGGCTTTTTTAATGAGTCTATCTGATTACAGGCAATATTTATACTGACATCAATGGTTCTCACACAACGAGAGGTTAAATGCAACCGAAAAATGATTAAGTATCTTCCTTTACACTTAATCCCTTCAAAATATCTGGGTGCAGTATTGTTTTTAAAGATACTGGGAAAATACTGTTGAGAAATTTTTTTTGGTTAAAAGTTAGTGCTGCTAAGCATAAACTTAGTGCTGCTAAGTCTAACTTAGTACTGCTAAGTTTCTGCTGCTAGGTTTTAAAGTGCAGGGTATGGTTATGTAACTTTTTACTTAAGGGTATGTTGGGAATAAAATGATCAAAGTCAAAGAGCCTGCCAAGTCGATGAAGAGCCTGCTAGTTGATTTTGTTATGTACGAAGATGTTCTACCAGTACCTTCTGGGTAGAAGGTACTGCTAGCTAATGAAGAGCCTGCCAAGCTTATGTCAAGTCGATTAGATATTTTGTAATAGATATTTAGTTGAATTATTAGTCTTTGTACAAAGTTATACGTTATGTAGAAGTAGATTAGTCTTCTGTGGTGACAGAGGAATATTATCAGAGTGTACATGGGTAGTTGTATTTAATTGTAGGCGCCAATATAGTCAAAGTATAGTATTATATTCATCTACTTGACAACATGTAATAAGATATCCTTATCCTATAAAAGGATATCTTAGTCACTACTTCATGCATGCATCTTTCACAACCAATAACCACAAACCAAACTATCTCTCAAGTAACTTAGTTACTTCGAATCACAAATCCTTTTTTACAATCTTAGATTCAAGATTACTTTGTAATCCTGGTGATACTTAGATCATCCGTATTATTTCATCAATAATATTGAATCGTTTTGTGTTAATCAAAGTTGTGTTATTTGTTCATTGCATTCACACGTTTACTTAAACTCACCACCTTGTGTTCTTTTAAAGTGTGTTGTAGTAGATTCCGCATGCTAAACACATTCAATACATAAATATCTCTCAAACACATTACTAAGATTCATATCCCAAGTGTTTGAACTTCGAACAACAAACGTTCCACAAGTGGTATCAGAGCTAGGCTTGATATTTACTAATTTAAAAGAAAAATGGATGTTGAACATATTCAGACAAATGTTGCAGCTAAACTTCCATTACTCAAGCAAAACGAGTTTGAAATGTGAAGACTAAGGGTTGAACAATACTTTCAAGTGCAGGACTATGCACTTTGGGAGATCATTGAACAAGGTAATTCATTTAAACCCCAAATCACCACTACAACAGTAAATGATGCTCTTGTAACAAGAATACAAGAACAACCATCAAATGCAGATGAAAAAGTTCAGAAGAGAAATGATCTAAAGGCAAGGAGTATGTTACTGATGACTATTCCAAATGATCAACTTCTGATCTTTAACAAATACAAAGATGCCAAAACCCTTTATGAAGCAATTGTGGCTAGGTTTGGTGGTAATGATGCTACCAAGAAAACACAGAAAACACTTCTCAAACAACAATTTGAGAACTTCACAGCCACAACCAATGAGTCTTTGGACAGTATGTTCAATAGACTTCAGAAGCTTGCAAGTCAGTTAGCCATCCATGAAGTGATGATAACTCAAGAAGACCTAAACTCTAAATTTCTTAGAAGTTTACCTTCAGAATGGTCTATGCATGTCATTGTATGGAAGAACAAGTCAGATATTGACCAGATGAGTCTCAATGATCTCTACAACAATTTCAAAATAGTAGAGCATGAAGTAAAGAAGACTACTGGGTCAAGTTCAGGAAATATGGCTTTTGTTTCATCCCCATGCATCTCAAAGGTTGATAATGAAGAACAAAGTAGCAGAGAAGAAGGTACTGCCAATACAACCTTTGGTACTGCTAGTACTTCTGGTAGTACCAAATCCATATTAGATGAAACAATTGGGTGTGCTTTTCTTACATCTCAGCACAATGGGTCCGTATTATCATTTGAAGACCTTCAAGAGATTCATCCTGATGATCTTGAAGAAATGGACATAAAGTGGCAACTTTCACTTTTAAGCATTAGAGCCAAGAAGTTGATGATGAGGACTGGCAAGAAGATTCTGATAGATGGAAATGAGCCTGCTGGCTATGATAAGTCAAAGGTGGAGTGTTACAACTGCCACATGAAAGGTTACTACTCTAGAGAGTGTAGAAGACCTAAGAAGCAGGATGACAAGGGTAGAGGGTTTGACAACAGGAATAAAGGAAGCTTTGAGAAGAAAGGAAGCTTTGAAAGCAAGAGTAAGGTTGTTGAAGTTGCAGAGCCAAAAGCAATGGTTGCTATTGATGGCATGGGTTTTGATTGGAGTTTCATGGGTGAAGATGAGTCAACTTCTGATGAATTGGCTTTGATGGCATTCTCCACCCCTGAGGTACAAATTATCAAATGTCCTAATGATTGTGAATCTTTTAAAGAATTAAAAATCATAAGTAAAGCTTATGATACAGAAGTATTAGAACATAGAAAAACCAATCAAACCTTATTTGACCATAAGTGTGGTATGTCCAAGCTAGAAAAACAAATCATTCACTATAGAGAAAATGAACTCACATTTTCTGATGCTAAAGCAGCTCTTAATAGACAAATATTTTTGAAAGATTCAGAAATTGAAATGGTAAGGACTGAGTGCACTAAAGTGACTTTGGCTAGAGATAATATTCAACTGACTGTTACTAAATTGAAAAATGCTTCTGAGTGTACTAAGAGCATAGTAGAGAATCAGTTGAATAAAAGAATAAAATCAGGGATAGGATACAATGAATGTCCACCTCCTTATAGAGGAATTCCATGTCCCCAAGGTAGTGATCTTGCTGTATCAGGTTTACATGAATTTATTGCCAAACCATTAGCTAAACCTGTAGTGATAAGTGAACCTTCTGAGAGTGCTAAGAATGTTCCACTCTCTAAGGTGCTCACTGATAAGAGACCAGATGTCCTAATTATTGAGGATTGGGTATCTGATGATGATGAAGATCAGACTATTCCTATCAAAGGAATCAAAGTAGGACCAACCAGTCCTAAGAAAGTAGAAGTTAAAGCTAAGGCCAAAACTGTTTTGAAGACAGTTGAAAGTTGTAAAAATTGTAATAACAAACCTAGGGGAAGCCAAAGAAATTGGAACAACCTAAAGTCACAACAATTAGGTGATGACTTTGTTATGTTTAATAAAGCTTGTTATTATTGTGGTAGCTTTAATCATCTTCATGCTTATTGTAATAAATGGGTTTCTGGGAGTAAATCAAAGTCTAAAACAAATGTTACTCACCCCAGAAAAAGTTTTGTTAAGTCTAACACTACAAAAGATAATCATACTGTTAGACAACATAAGCCTGTTATTACAAAACCAACTGAAAAGGGTACAAGAAACACTTTCAAAAGTGTACCAAAAGTTGAGAAAAGTCCTATTCAAAAGACAAAAGTGGTTAAAACAAAATTTTGGACACCAAAAACCAAAGGTCCTGCTAGACCAAATGGTACTGCCAAATTTGGTATTGCCAAAATTGGTACTGATAGACCAAAGACCACACAATGGATTAGAAGGGAAAGTGCTGTTAAGTCCTCAGCATGTTGGATTTGGAAACCAATCCAATCAAAAGGTGCATCAACAATCCTGAAAAGGTTTGATTTCATTGATGCAAGAGGCAAACCCAAGTCTGTCATGGCTTGGGTACCCCAAGGAAACTAATATGTTTATTCATGTGCAGGAACATTCAACTGATATTGAAGATCAAGGATATGTTGATAGTGGGTGTTCAAGGCACATGACAGGCAACATGTCATTCCTCTCAGATTTCAAAACATTTGATGGAGGATATGTTACCTTTGGGGGTGGAATAAAAGGAAAGATCACTGGTAAAGGTACTATCAAAACCAGTAAAATAGATTTTGAAAATGTGTATTTTGTGAAAGAACTTCAGTTTAATCTTCTTAGTGTCTCACAAATGTGTGACAAAAAGAACAATGTTCTATTTACTGACAATGGATGTATGGTTCTTTCTTCTGATTTTAAGATGCCTGATGAGAGTCAGATCCTTCTTAAAATTCCAAAAAGGAACAATATGTATGTTGTCAATTTAAAGAACATTGATCCCAAGGAAGGTTTAACTTGTTTGGTAGCAAAAGCCTCATTGGATGAATCTATGATTTGGCATAGAAGGCTTGGTCATGTAAACTTTAAAACAATCAACACTATTGCAAAATATGATTTAGTAAGAGGTTTACCCAAAAAGATTTTCCAAAACGACCAAACTTGTGTTGATTGCCTAAAAGGCAAACAACATAGAGCTTCTTGTAAGCCCAAGACCCAAAACTCTATTACTCAGGCTTTACATATGCTTCATATGGATCTCTTTGGTCCTACTAATGTGTGCAGCTTGAATGGAAAGAAATATTGTCTGGTTGTTACTGATGACTATAGCAGATTTTCATGGGTTTTCTTCTTAAGATCTAAACATGAAACTAGTGAGATACTTAAAACCTATATCACTGAGGTAGAAAACCAATCTGATAAGAAAGTCAAAATCATCAGGTGTGACAATGGGACAGAGTTCAAGAATAGAGTTATGGATGACTTTTGCAAGGAAAAAGGCATAAAAAGAGAGTTTAGTGTAGCTAGAACACCTCAGCAAAATGGAGTAGCAGAAAGAAAGAATAAAACACTTATAGAGGCTGCTAGAACTATGTTAGTAGACTCTAAGTTGCCTATTTCATTTTGGGCTGAAGCAGTTGGTACTGCTTGTTATGTACTAAACAGGGTTCTTGTGACAAAACCACATAGAAAAAAACCTTATGAACTTTTCTTTGGTAGAAAACCATCTTTAAGTTTTATGAGACCTTTTGGTTGTCATGTCACTATTCTCAATACCAAAGATCATTTAGGCAAATTTGATGGAAAAGCAGATGTTGGCTTTTTGATAGGGTATTCCTTGCAGAGTAAGGCCTATAGAGTGTTTAACACTTGCACTAGGCTAGTAGAAGAAAATCTTCACATAGAGTTTCAAGAGAAACTTACAAATGTGAAAGGAGTTGGACCAGATTGGATGTTTGATGTTGATAGGCTTTCAGAATCTATGAAATATGTGCCTGTTACAGGTACAAATGCTAATGAAAATGCAGGTTCTGAAGACAATGTTGAAACTCCTAAAAATCAAGATTACATCTGGATGCCAATTTGGAAAAGTATGGATCTATCTTCAAGTGAAGAAGGACCTTCAGACACAACAAATGAAGGCAATGAAGAAGATCAAGGAACTCAGAATCAAGAGAATCAAGAAAGTGGTGCTAATGACAATGGTACTGCCAGTTCTTCAGATGGTCCTGCCAGTTCAAGTATTGGTACTGCTGAGCCATTGAATATTCAAATAGATGATTCTTTTCAAGAAGAAGTTGGGATTAGTACTCTTCCAACTACATATGAAGTTCCTAAAACACCAAACACTAGAATTCTCAAAGATCACTCAACTGATGATGTGATTGGAAGCATAACTTCTGGTGTTAGAACAAGATCTCAAGTTGGTTTATCTCAAGTCTTATCTTCAGATGAAGAAGGGTTTATCTCCTCTATTTATGAAGAAAAGAAGAATGATAGTTCCAATATATGCTTGTTTTCATGTTTTCTATCTCAGGCTGAACCCAAAAACATAAACAAAGCTTTGGATGATGCAAGTTGGGTGGAAGCTATGCAAGAAGAGCTTCTCCAATTCAAGATTCAGAAGGTTTGGATATTGGTTGATTTGCCTAGAGGTCATAGGGCAATTGGAACCAAATGGGTGTTCAGAAACAAGAAAGATGAAAGGGGTATAGTGATCAGAAACAAGGCTAGATTGGTAGCACAAGGATATACTCAAGAGGAAGGGGTAGATTATGAAGAAGTGTTTGCTCCAGTTGCAAGACTTGAAGCAATTAGGCTTTTCTTAGCCTATGCTTCATTCATAGGCTTCACTGTCTATCAAATGGATGTTAAGAGTGCATTTTTATATGGTGAAATTGAAGAACCAGTATATGTGTCTCAACCTCCAGGCTTCATTGATGCTGAGTATCCAGACAAAGTTTACAAGGTTACCAAGGCTTTGTATGGTCTACACCAAGCTCCAAGGGCATGGTATGAAACATTGGCTTGTTTTCTACTAGAAAGTGGATTCCAAAGAGGCAGGATTGATCCAAATTTGTTTATCAAAAGAACAAAGAAAGACATCTTGCTAGTGCAGATTTATGTTGATGACATAATCTTTGGATCAACAAACCAAGACTTGTGTGTAGAATTTGAAAAACTTATGCACAGTAAGTTTGAGATGAGTTCCATGGGGGAACTTACTTTCTTTTTGGGTCTTCAAGTGAAACAATCCAAAGAAGGCATATTTATCAGCCAAGATAAATATGTAGCAGAGATCCTAAGAAAATTTAATTTTGCTGATTCTAAGGTTGCAAGTACACCAATGGATCCAGACAAAGGGCTACTCAAGGATGCTGAAGGAGAAGATATGGATTTGCACAATTATAGATCTATGATTGGGTCCTTGATGTATCTTACATCATCAAGACCAGATATCATGTTCTCAGTATGTGTATGTGCAAGGTTTCAAATACATCCCAAGATCTCTCATCTCACAGCAGTCAAAAGAATCTTTAGATATCTTAAGGGTCAACCTAGGTTGGGTCTTTGGTATCCAAGGGAATCATCTTTTGAATTGGTGGCTTATTCGGATAGTGACTATGCTGGTGCAACACTAGACAGAAAATCCACAACTGGTGGATGTCAATTTCTTGGTTGCAGACTAATCTCTTGGCAATGCAAGAAACAAACAATGGTGGCCAATTCTACAACTGAAGCAGAATATGTTGCTGGTGCAAGTTGTTGTGGGCAAGTTCTTTGGATCCAAAATCAATTGCTTGACTATGGGTACAATTTTCTTAACACCATTATTTATATTGACAATAGCAGTACTATTTGTATCATTAAAAACCCAGTTCAACACTCAAAAACAAAACATATTGAAATCAGACACCATTTCATAAGGGATTGCAATGAGAAGAGGTTAATTCAAGTAGTTAAAATTGATTCTGAAAAGAATTATGCAGACCTTCTCACCAAAGCTTTTGATTTAGGTAGATTCAAATATCTTGTAGGAGGTATTGGAATGATAAATCTTTGAAAAACATGTGTTTTTGTTCATAAAATTAACTGGTATTGAATTTTAAACATGGTACTGCTAGTTAGTCAAAAGGTCCTGTTAGTTCATAATTGGTCCTGCTGATACAAAATTGCTATGTTTTGTTCATATAAAGGCTTGAATGTTTAAAATGCTATAGATCAAGTGCTTTGCACTTTGTTCTTTTGGTTTGCAACTAACACATTTCAGGTTGATAACAAAACAAGAGTTCTTCCAAACAGAAAGGAGCAACAAAAGTTAAATTCATTTCAAGAGAGATAACAATCTCAGGGGAGGAATTAATAGCCCAGAATGGAAGAAAAACCAATTAGTGAAAGGAAAGACAATGAGCATACAAGATGATGCAGAGTTGAAAAAGATAGAGTTAGATCACATATCTAGAAGGGATGAAGCATTTCTCAAAGGAGAAAGTTCTATCTAGATCAAACTAAGAAAGGTTTCAACTCAAAGGCATGACATTAGATGATTTCACTTGTTGAACCAATCATCCAAGATACACAGCATCATTGCCTTTCTAAATTTCCTCCATCCAAGGAAATTGCACCATCTTTGGGCCATCATGGCTTTTGGTATTCAGCTCACCAAGTTTTCACAAACTTAAGAGTTGGCTAGTCCTTAAGCAAACGGCTTTTGGTAAAGACAAATCAAATCCGTTGATGGTTGATAGTTTACCAAAAACTATATGGTTGTTAACTAACCATACTTAATTGTAAATAGTTAGCTAGTCCATAAGCAAACGGCTTTTGGTAAAGACAACTCAAATCCGTTGATAGCTGGTAGTTTGCTAAAAACTATAAAGGATTTTTATAAAACTTTCAAAGGTACTGGTAGTTCAAAATTGGTACTGCTAGTATAAAAAGGTACTGCTAAATAGCCGTTGAGCCTGTCAGAAAAAGTTTTAGCCATTAGGCCTGGTAGTTAAAATTAGCCGTTGGGGTAGTTATGTAATTCACTGATGATTATATTATATTATATTTTACATATTAAAGATCTTTTTAACCGCCTTTTCATTTACTTATTTTAATCTTTCTAATTGTCGGTTAAAAGTAATTCTCTCATATCTTCTTTCATCAGTCACTATCATAATTCACATACACCTTTCATCTTCTACCAGTACTACCAACAAATCCCACCAACATATTCAAAATTTTCATTATGGCTTCCACAGTTGTTCTAGATTTTGTCCAACATCACAATCAGTTAGCATTTTTGGAAAAGTCAAAGGATAATGCCTCATTTCATCAAGTAGTGGACTTTTTAAACAACTCCTACATCAGGTTTGCTTTGCTAGTCAATCCCACTATTTATGAAAATCAAATTTTGTAATTTTGGCAATCTGCTAAAATTAAAACTTCTGAAAATGGGGAACAAAGAATTAAGGCCAAAGTGGATGGTAAGCATTTGACTCTTACTGAGTCATCCATAAGAAGACATCTTCATTTGGATGATTCTGATGGTATTAGTCAATTACCAGATACTGAAATTTTTGAAAATTTACAAAGAATGGGGTATCATGCTGAGTCTAACAAACTCACTTTTCTGAAAAAGCATCTTACTCCACAATGGAGATTTTTGATTCACACAATCCTTCACTGTTTGAGCCAGAAGAAAACCTCTTGGGAGCAATTTAGTGGCAACATGGCCTCTGCTCTCATTTGCTTAGCAACAAACAGAAAATACAACTTTTCAAAATATATTTTTGAAGGATTGATAAACAATGTGAAAAGTAAAACAAAGTTTTTGATGTATCCAAGATTTATTGGATGCATCATTGGAAAACTACAACATGTGTTGCTTCCCACAGACTCAATTTATGAAACACCAAAACTTTCTCACAAAGTGTTTTCAAATATGAGAATTGGTTTTAGAGGAGAGGAAGTTCCACTTTTTGATGAAATGGTACCACAACATCCAGAAGAACCCACACCATCTGCTGATACACAATCATCCAGTTCTTTACATGGTTACATTTCACCAACACAACAAACAACACCAATACCATCTCCAGTACCATCTGAAACACCACCACCATCGCCACATCATATATCACAAACCCAATCACCTCAGACAATGCAAGAGCTGAAAGATAAGGTGAAGTTCTTAGAGAATGCTCTTAAAAGTCAAAATGAAAGGTTTTCTAAGATCAACATCAAATTGGTCAAGAGGGTCAAGAAATTGGAGGGTGAAGTGAAGAAGTTACAGGGTAAAAAGTCTACAAAGGTTGTTTTATCCAGTTCTTCACAGTCAGATGCTGATAGGATAGATCACTCTTCCAAAAAGGGGAGGAAGGATAGGTCTGAAGATGAGAATGAAGAGGAGGAACAGGCTCAATTTGAATTCCATGATGGAACTCAAGTTTATGATGAAGAGCCTGTTGGAGCAGGGCAAGAGCCTGCTAGGGCAGAAGAAGAGTCTGCTAGGAGAGAAAGGCTATTGACTATGGGGTATAAAGGGTCTGCTGAGAGAGTGTACAAGAGAAAGAGGGTTTTAATTGCTGATGAGCAATCTTCTGCTCCATCACAAGATTCAACTCCAAAGGATAAGGGAAAAGGTATTATGATTGAAGATGAGCCAAAGTCCAAGAAGTTGAAAAGAACTCAGCAAATTCAGATGGTTTTAGGAGAAGAAGAGGCCAAAAGAGTTCAAGAAGAAGAGCTAAAAGCTAATGAAGCTTCAAGAATGCTTGAAGCAATGAAAGAGCAGAAAGATGCTGAAGAAGCTGCTCAAGCTCTTATTGATTCTCAAGCTGCACAAATATTTGATGCACAACTACAATGGATTATCTCTATTAATCCAATTGTAAGAGGTCAAGCCTCTGTGTATGTGGATGATGAGTCTCTCAGTGTAGAAGAGAAGACAGCCAAGCTTGAAGAATTCATCACCAAAAAGTATAGAGAAGAAGCCTTAAATGATGTATTTCAGCAGATCATGCAGTATAAGGAGAAAGGGTTTAAATTGCCACATGATCAGAAAGAGCAGATGAAGTTCTTCAAGTTATATCTGAAAAGGTCAGCAAATTGGAAGGATCATCAACTCAAAAGAAAATCATTTGAAGAGTTGCAGCATCTATACATTGAAGCATACAAGAAGAACCACTGCACTCCTCCTGAACACACACAAGAAAGGTCTTCAAAGAAGAAGCAAGATGCTCAGAAGAAAGAAGTAGCAAAATTGGACACAGAGTAAGTAAGTAAAATGTTGATTACTTTGCCTACTATCATTCATGCTGATCCAATTAGGTCTAGACACCCTATAATTGATTGGGAAATACACCATGATAGATTTGGTAAGTCATGGAAAATATCAAGGGTTGGGGGACAGTCTGCTATCTTCAAGAATTTTGAAAATCTAGTTAGAGCATCTGACAGAGCAGATTTAGAGGAATTGTGGAATCTAGTGCAGATTAGGCTAGCCACAAATTCTAGCAATGATGTTAAGGAACAGGAATTATGGGTTGAATTCAATAGGATGTTTGATCCTGATCCCAAAGATGATTATTGGAAGTTTCCATATTATGATCCATCTACAACCTGGGAATTCCTAAGTCATTGCAGTGTTCATCATTTGTACACATCAAGTGGGATTGAACTCTTTATGTTGGCTGAGAAAGAGTATCCACTTAGTTATGAAGTGCTCTCAACTATGATCTCCAAGAGATTAAGGTGTGACAAAGATGATGAAAACTCAGAAATTGTTCAAAGTTTGCTAAGGAGCATATTTGAACAATCTGAAAGAAAAAGGAAGGATAGGAAGTAAAGGTTTTTGGAAGAGTTCTCAAATCCTCAAGGTATGTATTTTATTCATCAGAAACTTGTGTATTTTAATGGAAATAACAAGTTTAGGGGAGGATTGTTGGGAATAAAATGATCAAAGTCAAAGAGCCTGCCAAGTCGATGAAGAGCCTGCTAGTTGATTTTGTTATGTACGAAGATGTTCTACCAGTACCTTCTGGGTAGAAGGTACTGCTAGCTAATGAAGAGCCTACCAAGCTTATGTCAAGTCGATTAGATATTTTGTAATAGATATTTAGTTGAATTATTAGTATTTGTACAAAGTTATACGTTATGTAGAAGTAGATTAGTCTTCTGTGGTGACAGAGGAATATTATCAGAGTGTACATGGGTAGTTGTATTTAATTGTAGGCGCCAATATAGTCAAAGTATAGTATTATATTCATCTACTTGACAACATGTAATAAGATATCCTTATCCTATAAAAGGATATCTTAGTCACTACTTCATGCATGCATCTTTCACAACCAATAACCACAAACCAAACTATCTCTCAAGTAACTTAGTTACTTCGAATCATAAATCCTTTTTTACAATCTTAGATTCAAGATTACTTTGTAATCCTGATGATACTTAGATCATCCGTATTATTTCATCAATAATATTGAATCGTTTTGTGTTAATCAAAGTTGTGTTATTTGTTCATTGCATTCACACGTTTACTTAAACTCACCACCTTGTGTTCTTTTAAAGTGTGTTGTAGTAGATTCCGCATGCTAAACACATTCAATACATAAATATCTCTCAAACACATTACTAAGATTCATATCCCAAGTGTTTGAACTTCGAACAACAAACGTTCCACAGGGTATAAATCCCCAATTGATTCACATAATCAGTTTCACGCGCACATAATTCACTCTCATCTAAACCCTAATTTAGTTTTTATCATCAAATCGAAAAACCCCCCAAATCAAATCATCATGTCGCACTTAACTTTTACTGAACCACACAATAATGTTGCATTTTTATAAAAACCTAACGAGTCTGTAGATTTTACTGAAATCATTGATTTTCTTAATGCAAGCTATATAAGGTTTGCTTTAACAGTAAAACCTACTATATATATTTCCAAAATTATACAGTTTTGGTCGTCTGCAAACGTCGAAACTCATAATGGGGAAGTACAAATTCATGCCCTTGTAGATGGGCAGAAGATACTCATTACTGAGGCATCTATTAGAAGAGATCTTCTTCTAGGAGATGCTAATGGAATTGAGAATCCTCCTAATGCTACAATTTTTGAAAAACTTTCACAGATGGGATATGAGAGGAAAAATGATGCTTTAAAATTTTACAAAGGAAACTTCTCTCATCAGTGGAAATTCTTAATCCATACTATTTTAGTGTGTCTTAGTCCAAAGATCACTGGTTGGAATGAATTCAGTAGAAATTTGGCATCTGCTATAATTTGTTTGGCTGATAACGTTAAAAGATTTAATTTTTCTAAATTAATTTTTGACAATATGGTTAAGAACTTTGATAGTTCTTCAAGCAAATATTTTATCTATCCAACGTTTTTACAACACTTTTTGGACAATCAGTTTGTTAAAAAGAAAAGTCATAAAAATGTTTATCCCACTCCCTCTCTTACTAAAAAGGTTTTCACTAACATGAGGAGGGATGAAAAAGATTTTTCAGGCAAAGTTACAGCACCATTGTTTGCTACAATGTTGGAACTTGTTAGACAAACTTAGGATGAAGGTTCAGCAATCTCAGTTGTTACCCATCACACACCTACACTTTTGACATCATCACCACAACAATCTCAAAAGACATACAAACGTAGGACTCATTCACAGAACACTAAGCTACCTCAGGCTAGTGGTTCTACTCACATTGTTGCAGATGAGGCTGTAATTGGAGTGGAGAATGACAGTGGTACCATCAATAAGACCCAACCCAATACAACTTCTAATGAGTCTGGTTCCCATGAAACTGATTCAGGTGAAGGACCCAGTCACATGGCTAAAATGGGGGGTTCAAATGCTCAACCTAGGGTTGAGACTGAGCTTAACACTTCTAGTGATCCACTTCTCGGGCTAGGTAACACAAGCTAAAGTGGTGAGGATAGAATTGCACTAATTAAGGAATTGATGGCAACTTGTACCACAATGTCTACACAAGTTCTTGATCTACAACAACTGACTGCTTCTCAAGGTGGAGAAATCAAATCTTTGAAGAGAAGGGTTAGATTCTTAGAAGGTATCAAAAGTTCAAGAACTCCAAAACTTAAAAGATTCCATAAGGTGCGCACAACTCAAAGGATTAGTTCTTCTGAGGCTATAAGTTTGGGGGAGGATGCTCCCAAACAGGGGAGGAATGAAAGCCAAGTTTCAGGGGAGGCTAAGGATAATGAGGGTGTTGGATTTGGTATAGACATAAGTATTGGTGCAGAGAGTGATGAAAATGAGTTTGTGGTTACTGATACTCAGGGAAATGAAGTGGTGTTGGATAGTTTTGCTAAGGTTGATAGTGTTGGATTTGGTAAAGATGTTAGTGTTGCTAGTAAGCAAATTACTGACGCTATTGAAAAAGTTTCTACTGCTACACCAGAAGTTACTACCGCTGACAAAGAAACAGTTTCTACTACTGAACAACAAGTTTCTACTATTGAGGTTATGGATGATGAAAGTATTTTGGCTCATGCAATGATAGAATTGAAGACATCCAAACCACCAGTCAAAGGTGTTGTTATAAGAGAGCCATCTTCTACACCAAAAGCTACACAACCACCTCCACAAGACAAAGGCAAAGGAAAAGCTATACTTATTGAAGAGCCTGTGGAGAAACCACTTTCAAAAACAAAACAAATGCAACTTGAAGCAGAGGTTGCAGAACAATTAGTTGCAGAGTTTGCTGAGGAAAACCAGAAAGTTTTGGAACAAAGGAGAATTGCTGCTGAGAAAGAAGCTAAAACTTTAGCATTGATTGTTGCATAGGATGAAGAAAGAGCCCAGTGTGACGCTGATTGGGAACTTGCCCAAAAGCTCACACAAGAAGAACAAGAGCAGTATTCAATTGATCAAAGAGCAAAAATGTTGAAAGAGCTTATTGAAGAAAGGAGGAAGTTTTATGCAGCACAACGGTTAGTAGCAAAGAAGAACAAGCCACCCACCAAAGCACAAAGAAGATCTATCATGTGTGCATACCTCAAAAATATGGATAATTGGCAACAAAAAGTGTTATCACATTTTGATGATGGCAAAATTGAAGAACTATACAACATTGCCAAGAGAAAGACTGAGAGGTTTGTACCTATGGAGACTAAAGAAGTGGGGAGGAGTTCTAAAAGAACAGGAGAAGAGCTGGTTAAGTAAAGAAGCAAAAAGCAAAAATCTGAACAAAAAGAGCAGGCAGATGCAGAGCAAAAGGCAGAGCAGGAGCAGAGTGAGGAAAAACATGAACAAAAAGCTGATGTAGAAAATGAAAGTGATAAAGTACAAATGCAAGCTCATACAGAACTTGCATTAGTCAATGAAGAAGAAGTCATGGATGCAGTTCCTCTCAGTGTCAAACTTTCAATTATTGCGTTTACTTCAGGAATACATGGTAAGACAGCATATTGGGATATCAAGAGAGCTGATGGAAAATCTGTGAGGTTTGTTAGCTTTCTAAAAATGGTTCAACATTTTGATAGAGAAGATATGGTGACTCTATGAAAGCTGTATAAAGAAAAGTTTGGTTATAAAAGGCCAGAACAAATTTATGATATAGTCATATGGAGATATTTAGAAGTGATGTTTGAACCACATCATGAGGATGAGGAGTAGAGAACTTTAAAATACAACACAGTTCTACAGTGGAAAATTTTTCAGTCTTGTGGAGTTCATGTGTTGGATGTACATGGTATGTCAATTTACATGCTTGTAGAAAAGGATTATCCTCTACAATATCTGAAGGCTATTGTACATCAAATGCTACATGGAAATAGAAGACTCCAACTTCAGTATCCTTATGATGAAACAGCTTATTAACTTCTCAAAAAGATGCAAAAGATTCTAGCGCCCAAGGATAAGAAACAGAATTAATTGTTTGGAAGCATCCTCCTAGTGTTTGTTTAAGCTATGATTGAAACTTGATGATTTTAGGGGAAAATATCAAGTTTAGGGGAGGATTGTTGTATTTTAGAGTTACTGCTGCTTGCATGGTTAAGACTGCTAATAGTTTACACAAGAAATGCTCTAAGTCATTACTGCTGCTAGTTACAAAGATTACAACTGCTTGTGTATTTTACTAATGCTAGTGTTGCTGATGATGTTCAAGAAAATACACTAAGTGGTTACTACTACTAGACTAAATGTTACTGCTGCCAGTTCAGAGTTACAACTGCTACTGAACTTGAAGAAAAATATTCTAAGTAGTTAGTGCTGCTAGAAGAAAAGTTAGTACTGCTAGTACTAACTTACTACTGCTGAAGAGTTAAAGCTGCTAGAGTTAGAGATATAACTGCTAGAGTGTTTAGTGTGTACTGCTTATGAGATAAACTTGTATAGTCGGTTAGATAAATATAGAAAAGATTCTTTAAAGATTTATCTTGTATAGCAAGTAATTGTAAGCCAACTAGGACTCCTTAGTCTATAAAAGGAGGTCCTAGGGCATAGAGATAGACACGTTTTTCATAGAACTTCAAGGTTGTAAACCCTAATACTTTTGAGTATTCGTATTATTAATAATATTGAAGTATTTTGTTTGATATTCATTGTTTACTGATTATTCAATATAAAGTTCTTCTTAAGATCAAATACAAGATTCCGCATTGTATTTGATATACTTCAACTTCAAAGACAGTTTCTATACTTAGTTGTTTTAGATTTATCTAAGATAACTAAACATTTACAAGCTAAAGGATTCGATCAAGTGCATAACTGGGATCAACAGTTTAAGTGACGAAACATTTTCCCGAGTCTTTTTAACTTACACCATCATTCTTAAAAACATTATTCCAGTAAAAATGACTATAAATACGTATATATTTGTTCAAAAATGTTAAAACTAATTATTAACGCTTTATTAAGTTATTAATTGTGCCAAGTCGCGTCGTGCTAAGTTCTAGGCCTACGGGGAACTCAACACATCACATACGCATGAAACCAATAACATAACTATCATTCCAAGACACATTCTCAAACAAAAATAAAATAGTACACAATTACTAAACATTTGGTTTAAAACTCTACGCGATATTCAATTCAGATTAGGGTACTTCCTCTGAAGAAATCCGTCTCAGATTTCAATTCAGATTACACATCAGAATTAGAAAAGAGATGAGGGTACTTCCTCTGAATCTCATCTTCACGCTCCCACGTAAACTCGGGACCATGTCGGGAATTCCAGCGAACCTTAACTATCGAGATGCGGCTGTGCTTAAGTCGCCTAACTTCGTGGTCCATGACCTCAACAGGTTCCTCGATAAAGTTCAAACTCTCGTCGATTCGGATCTCTCTCAGAGGGATAATCGTAGTCTCATCAGAAAGGCACTTCTTCAGATTGCTCACATGGAAGACGTTGTGCACACTGTTAAGTTCAGGCGACAGTTCCAGTCGGAAGGCTACCCGTCCAATCCTGTCCAGAATTTGGAACGGTCCTATATAACGAGGGTTTAGCTTTCCACGCTTGCCAAAACGTATCACCCCTTTCCACTGCGAGACTTTCAACATAACTCTGTCTCCAACTCGAAACTCGAGAGGTTTACGTCTCTTGTCGGCGTAGCTTTTTGTCGATCACGTGCTGCCTGGAGACGGTTGCGAATTTGGACTATCTTCTCGGTTTTTTCATCGACGAATTCGGGACCAGTGAGTTGGCTGTCACCCACCTCGGTCCAGCAGATAGGAGATCGGCATTTTCGGCCATACAACGCCTCAAATGGTGCGGCCTTAATGTTGGTATGGTAAATAATGTTGTAGGAAAACTCGACTAGAGGCAAGTGTCTCTCCCAGCCTTTTTTGAAATCTATGAAAAAAGCTCGAAGCAGATCCTCCAATGTTTGGATAGTTCTCTCACTCTTGTCGTCTGTTTGGGGATGGTATGCGGTGCTCATGTGGAGGTTGGTCCCCATGGCCGTCTGGAGCGACTTCCAAAAATGCGATGTGAAACGACTGTCTCGATCAGAGATGACGGATATCGGTACGCCATGACGAGAAATGATCTCCTTCAGATATAGACGGGCAAGCTTGTCCATGTTGTCAGTTTCGCTAATAGCAAGGAAGTTAGCAGACTTAGTGAGTCGTTCAATGATTACCCAAATTGTGTCGCAACCACTAGCGGTCTTTGGCAGTTTTGTAATAAAGTCCATGGTGATCCGTTCCCATTTCCAAACCGGGAGTTCAGGTTGTATCAACAATCCTAACGTCTTCTGATGTTCGGCTTTCACTTTGGAACAAGTTAAGCACTTACCCACATATAGGACGATGTCGGCTTTCATGTTGGGCCACTAGTATAGTTTCTTCAAGTCCTGATACATCTTATCAGATCTCGGATGTATGGAGTACTTCGACTTATGCGACTCATGCATAATCAACTCGCGAATCCCTCCGTGGAGTGGTATCCAACTTCTGTCTCCAAAGCATAATGTTCTGTTGGAACGCTGTATGAAGCCTTTTTTGTTCTCTACCATACCATAGAGGTTTTCAGCGGGTCGGTTTTCCTTCCTCAATGCCTCGGCTTGATTTTCTAAGATCTTAGATGGTAGCGGCGAGCTGATGGTCATTCCTAACGATCTGACTCGTAACAGTAGTATCCTCTCCTTTTGACTAAGAGTGTCTGCAACAACGTTCGCCTTACCGGGATGGTAGCGAATCTCACAATCATAACCACTAAGTAGTTCCAACCAACGACGATGTCTCATGTTAAGCTCCTTCTGATCTAGAATGTGTTGCAAGCTCCTATGGTCGGTGTATACGATACACTTGGTACCGTACATGTAGTGCCTCTAAATTCGAAGGGCGAACGCAATGGCTCCTTGTTCCATATCGTGAGTGGTGTAGTATTTCTCATGAGTCTTAAGCTGTCGTGAAGTGTATGCTATCACTTTCTCCCTTTACATTAATACGGCTCCTAAACCTTTGTACGAAGCGTCGCGGTAAATGACAAAATCTTTGCTTCCCTCAGGTAAGGCTAGGATGGGTGCACTACACAACTTCTCCTTTAGTAGCTGGAACGCTTCTTCCTTTTCTTCACCCCATTTGTACTTCACGTTCTTCTGTGTCAATTTGGTTAGTGGCTTCGCTATCTTAGAGAATCCCTCAATGAATCTCCGATAGTAGCCAGCTAGACCCAAAAAATGACGAATCTTAGTTGGGGTTGTAGGTACGGCCCATTCCTTAATGGACTCAACCATTGCGGGATCCATGTGAATCCCCTAGCTGTCGATCACGTGGCCTAGAAATTGTACGGTTGGGATCCAAAATTCACTCTTAGAAAATTTGGTGTACAATTGCTCCTTATTCAGTAGTTTCAGGATGAGTCCCAGATTCTCCTCATGTTCCTTCTTACTCCTTGAGTAGATCAAGATATCGTCTATGAATACTATCACAAACTTATCTAGATATGGTTTGCACACCTGATTCATGAGGTCCATAAATACGGATGGTGCATTGGTCAAACCAAATGGCATCACTTGAAACTCATAATGATCGTAATGGGTTCTGAATGCGGTCTTCGAGATATCCTTCTCCCGGACCCTGAGTTAATGACACCCTAATCGTAAGTCGATTTTTGAGTAAACGCTCGATCCTTAGAGCTGCTCAAATAAATCGTCAATCTTGGGGAGTGGATATCGGTTCTTCACATTGGTCGGCTCATCGTTGTTTGCTAGGTCTGAGTAGTCTGGGTCTTACCAAGTGGAAGTTTACGAGTACCTGATACCATGATTCCGTCGGATCCTTTGTCACGTAAGCAGGTGTACCTTGGTTTCTAATAATGGTCGGCCAGTCTCGGTGGTGTACCTATTCCTAATGCGTAGGACAGAACCTAGAAGATCTACGTGGATTGCTACTAGCAAACGGTCGGTAAAACCAGTAACGTCCTAGTGCAGCAGTCATGACCATGACTTGTAACTTGTGTATGACCGCATAATAATTCGCATAAATGCTACGAGTAGTGTTTGTTTCAGTCACACCCAAGGTTACGAGTCTCCCGGTAGTCGTCCAACTCAAAGACTTGTCCAATCGGCGACGGGGTCCTCGGGTGCCGGAAGAGGTAAGGTAATGTGGAACGCCACACGGCGGAGTTGCTCCATGACGGCAGATGGTGTGTCGTTCCCCTTCGGGTTGAGGCATGACACGGGATAAGGTTGAGTTCGTGGGACGGTAGGGAGGTAGAATCGATTCAGTCGTGATCTATTAGACCTTAGATGAGAAATTTAATCCTCGGTGGGGATTTAAGCAACCATTCCTGGCACAACACAATCCTACCCGAATTATACATAGGTGGCCAGTATTTGTATAATTGAGGTCCAACAATGAAATGCCGGGTTTAGTTTACGAGAGGTAGATGTTAAACTCCTGGTGGGCTTTACGAGTAGAAAGACGGCAACAATTCGATTGATTCTCAAATGGGAGATAATGTCAAGTAATTAGAAGATAGTAAAAGAAAATGTAAGAGCAGCATGTAGAGACAAGTACATATGATAGGATTATGGATACTCCAGAGTCAAATAGGCTTACATCCCAAAATAACGTACACTAGAATTCATAACATTCCGAGGTTCTTAAGAAGACACTAAGGAAGTCATATAAAGTGATAACTTACATAAATTTAAACTTAGGTTTCGCGAGATAGGGTGGTCATCCTTGATATCACGTCTTATTCTTGGTTTCCTTCGATTTCTGATCGCTATCCTTCTAGCCACTCGGCTTCCACGGTGCTTGACACTCTTTCTTGGGGTGTCCCTTCATTCCACATCCAAAACATGTGACTTTAGCCCTCCAATCCTCCCTAATGCGTGCTTGGGTCTCTGCAAGGATCTTGGACCTACAGTTTCTGGCTATATGCCTAACCCCGTAGCAAAAGTAGCATACCCTAGTACACTCTCCATGATGATGGCAGTTGCAACGGTCGCACTTTGTTTTGTCTCCTTCATAACCTCCTTCTTTCCCCGCATTAACAGTATGGACCTCGGTGACCTTTTGTCGCTTGCCCTGCTTGGTGTTACCCCCTAAGTGATCTTCCCACTTCTTCTTGATTGCTATCATTTCTACGACACATGTGCCACAGTTATGGCATCCCGGAGGCTAGATGGTTCGACTGCAACCACATCTTTCCTGACCAGTGGGGGCAGTCCCCCAATGTAGCGCTCGATCTTATGAGCCTCACTACTGACTATCCTAGGGCACAACTGGATCAACTTAAGAAAGTGGCTGGTGTAGGTCGGAAGGTCAGTGCCCTTCACCTTATGTCCCCAAAGTTCGTCTTCCAGTCTCTTTTCCTCAATACTCAAACCATATCTCTCGAGTATCATCTCCTTGAACTCTCTCCAAGTCATGTCGTAAGCTTTGTCAGCTCCTACTGCCCTAAGGTAGCTAATCCACCAGACCCATGCCTTACTCGGCAATGTGGAGGTGGCGAAATCCACCCTGGAGCTTTCCTCATAGCGGCATTTCCCAAAGGCGGCTTCCAATTCTTCCAGCCAGTGTGTTACGGTGGCAGCTCCTCTAGTGCCGTCAAAGTTGACCGTCATAAGCTTGTTGAACTCTCCAAAGGTACAGCCACGAGCTTTGCTGTCATTGCCTTCTGGGCTTGGGGCTGGGGTGTTCGAGCGGGTTTGTCTCCACCAGTTGTTCGGCTAATCGCGCGAGTTGAACAGTCAACGCATGGAGATCAGTAACAGTAGGAGGGGGTTGGTTGTCAGCAGTCAAGGTGTTGGTAGCTTGGACAGGGGCGGCAGGGGGTTGACCACGGTGACCTGCCCTTGCAGCTACAGCAGGTTGTGCCCGTGTAGTCCCGGTTGGGTTTCATTTTGGATCCATTTATCTGAAACATCGACAGAAGAGAGTAGTAATGTTTCAACAATGGAGTCACATCACGCGGGAATTCGGGCATTGTAGACAGAGTATTTGGGCTAGTCGTCAACTACCATACGGAAGTACTAATTTATGTCGCGGTAAAGGATTCTCGCTCAAAACAAAACCTAAAAGTTTGAGTAAAGGATGGGGCTCACAAGTACACTTTTTAAACGTAAAAGTTCCAAGGCGGGTTTTTAGATGACGCTAGGGTGGACTTTTTGGAGGAATATGGCGAATGTCTCATCCCAAGATTACGTGGTGAGACGAAATAGAAAGAAGTCGTAATTGAACAGGGAATATACTGAAATGTTCTTTCCAATGGCACGAGTGAACGAAAGTTAAATAGAGAAGGGCATAGTCCGTGACTAACTCACACAATGTATAACTCATGTAAAAACTTTTCCCAGATGCCAAAAATATCAATAACTACCATTTATATTAATAGTAATAAATACCGCATTGTACTAAACGTATATCCAAAATAAACACCACAATAATCATATTGCATTCCTAAAATACCCAGTTCTCATATTAACAATTAACTAACTTATCATATCACATCACTACTAAAGGCTTCAGCTTGGCAGGCGCGCATCGGTCACAGGATCAGTCTTTTGAAAAGTAGTTATAGTTTAGGTTTTTGATGAATACCCAGCTCTCTATAACCTTGGCTCTGATACCAATATGTAACACCCCCAAAATTTGGTACAACGGAAGACTTATCAAAGTTTCAGGGTGTTACTTGGATTGGTACACAGAACAAGTACAAGAAAACGGAATATCATCATCCGATTAAATAAAACATTTAAATCCAGAAGTTAAGCTTTACATTTATTCCAAAAGTACATAAGTAAGCCCAAATAAAACAAAAAGATAGGTCCCACATAGTTTATCAGAGTCTTACTGATCCGATAACCACGCCACTTGCCAAGCTTCCAAACCAAACAAGTATCAACAAAAACATCACTCAGTACCTGAGAAAACATGCTAAAAGGTCAGCTAACATTGGTGACTTCATAGGTTTAGACACAAAAGAATACGTAATAGTGGACCAAAATGCGCATAAGTTTGCTATACTAGTCTAAGGCATTAACCAACATCTCAATCCCACATTAATAACCAACATTTATTCCTATAGGTGCACACTATAGTACTATCCTACACTTGCAGCATGTTATTATACCCTACACGATTTGCAGTTGTGATATAATAACCCTACACATTGCAGCTCTCATATTCTAACCTTAGCTAGCTAACATAGCAAACATTATCAAGCATTCAAAACGACACAGGTCCAATCAAAACAATTTGCATGTTCTCTCACCCCAAATTTAATAAAATATTATTAAAGTAAAAGTGGGGCTATGAAACTCACCTCAATAAAGTCAAACCCAAACACAAATCAACAGTAGAAAAGTACCACGGCGGCTAGAACGTCACTGCACTGCGAACTCGGCACTACCTAATAATATAATGCTTGTCTTAAAACATATCTCTCAAAGTAATCTAAATACGCAAAACTTCCCAAAAGTTAACCATTTCTATTTCCAAAAATATTCTATTTTTAGCCTTTAGTGTAAGCTGGGTATCATCATTCATGTGATGGAAGAACGACGCGACTCAAGAGTAAGCACGCCAAAAGGAGAATAGACAAACGAAATTAACGAGAAAAACGATACAAAACTCAAGACAAAACGATGGGGTCAAACTACGTAAATCACACAAATCAAGCACGCCCAAACAAATGAATAGATTGGTAGTCGTCGGTAACATTTCCCAATATCCCAGTAAGTTATAAATCTCATCTATTTTTATATTATAAAAGAACCATTAATTTGTCATGACTCGTTCACAAATGGAAAGTTACCATGTCGAATAATTTATAAGTTTACAAACATGTTAAAGTAAAAATCTTTTATAACCTATTTCCCCAAGTAATTCCGATTACCAATTATTCAATAATTCAAATTCACGCACGACAATGGTCAAGGTCTAGATGGTTAAGCTAAAAGCTTAATAAGGTAACCGGACGAATTATTGGGTCCTTGTCGAATTTGCCAACGCGATAAGTCCAACAATTCCTTCGTCTTGCTTATTAATCTAAAGCTAACATTCACATTACAAAGAGACGGTAAGTCATAAGGATGGGTCACCCGTTAATAAATTCCTCCAATACGTTTCCTGAGCCCTAATTGAATTCGGCAACCCAATTTGTCTGTTAACCGTGTCGGATGGTTATATTAACGTTAACCAATCCGTAACTTGAACAATGTTCCATAATAAATCCCAAAATGACCATAAGTGGTATACCTCGGTAAATGTGCCCTCGGAACGATTAATAACTCATACGTATCACCATTTTTTTATTCCATTTATTATTTTCCTTTTTAACTTCAATAACAAAATAATTTGTTATTAACAAAATACTTTGTTAGGTAACATTTCTATTTTAAGTTATTATTATTTATTATATCTCTTTTTATTTTTTTCATATTTATTCCTAAACCAAATACATATCGAGTCATTTTACGTTCCGAGTCACAATCCGAGTTTTTAATATACTTGGGTCAATAAGTCAATATCAATTCGCAAGTCCAAATAAGAAGTCTAAATCCATCTTTTTGGTTTGTCGAGGCTACGCCGAGACTACAAAGTCTCGATTAACACTCGACTTTGCTGAAACATCACAATAATAGTATCAATGCCCAATAATCAAACCATAAGGCCATTCGGCCATACCACTACTCGATCACAATTGTCACGGCTCGACTATAGCAACCCAACTCGAACCAAAACCAAGCCCCACGACAATATTAACAATATCAATGTTAGACTCACCATGCCGAGACCATGGGGTCTCGGCTTCAACTCTTGTCGACAACAAACCAACTCAAACAGACCCTAGTAAATTCTCGGCCCAACCTAAACGTAACCCAAACCAAATCCTTAACCTAAACCAAATCCAAGTCTAAAATCAAATCGAACCCTTAATGGGTTCTTGGCCCAAACCGGATCCTAAATAAAAGAAAATAACAAAAAACTAAATAAGTTTGAATAATCTAAAAGAATAAGCTCAAAAGCTCGGAATAAGCTTGATATAACTCACGGCATCAAGCCCTCGGTACATGACTGCGAACAAAAATGATGATACCACGACTTATTATTCACGTTTTATTATCGAAAACTTCATTTCCTACACGTTTGTACCCACACCGATTCACACAAGTGGTGAATCGGCGTTTTTATTTACTTTCTATACCCGATCTATCATTACCTTCGATTTTATAAATGAAAAACAACGAGAAAGGTGGTGATGAAGGCGCGTGAACGCGCGTATGGTTCACAAAAGAGATGTACAAGGTCGTGTGGTGGTGTTTTGATGACGGGAAAGGAGTGATATGGTGGTGGTGGCAGCGTTAGAGAGGTGGCCAAAGGTGGTGGGGTGTGTGTGTGGAGCGGCTAAGGTTTGGGAGAGAAGGAGTGAAACCTTAGTCATGTTATAAGTGGGTTTTTATAGTCCCCATGTGCCACATGTGTCAACCCTACAAACCTTAAGGACTGAAAACAAAATGAGGCGAGGGTCTTAAGTGCCAATTCTCTATACTTTTCATTATAAGCTAACGGGGCTAGTTTAAGTGATGAAACATTTTCCCGAGTCTTTTTAACTTACACCATCATTCTTAAAAACATTATTCCAGTAAAAGCGACTATAAATATTGTAGAAACGGTAGATACGATAGGGGGTGAATACGTTTCCGTTTCAAACTAAAAACTTTTGTATCAAATATAGTATAAACCAAAATTTTCCATTATTAGTCCGGTTTGTATGTCCTTTCTAAAAACATCCTTATGAAAAATTGCCGATCAAGTTTGACGTAATATGTAAAGTGTCAACACAAAGACAATCAACAATATAAAGCAAGAATAGAAGTAAAGCGATAAGTAAAAAGGATACGCAAACCGACACGAGGATTTATAATGGTTCGGTCACAAGGTCACCTTCCTTGACCTACTCCACTCCCCGAGTACCCAAATCGATAGTTACTTCACTAGATCAACAAATTCCATTCTCGACGGAGAAACATTACACAACGTAGCTTGCACTTTATCCAGTACAAAGCTAGATACCGGGTCCTTAACACGGCGAACCAAACCAACACAACATCGCCTACACTTTAACCGGTACAAGGCTAGATACCGAGTCCTTAGCACGGCGGACCAAACCAACACAACGTCGCCTACACTTTATCTAGTACAAGGCTAGATACCGGGTTCCATTACAAAGGAGGAACCACTACCCGATCAACACAACACATCATGAGAGACCAACACCCTACTACACCAATCTACACAACACATCTATGACACTCGTTATGTTTTGTGACCCAACATAACAAACCTTGTGTTTTATGATACAAACACATAAACCAACTAATCTAGTTGGAGATACAAGAAGATGATACAAGAGAAGATCCAAGACAATGTGTCTAATGGATATGAATGCCTAATCTAAATAAACTTCCATTAGTAGAAAGTCTTCAATGAAGATCACAAGTTCCCTAAGCTTGTTGTGATAGATCTTCATGTATGTATGATGGTGGTGGATGAGGATCACTTCAGTAGATAAGGATGCAAGATCTTCAACCTTGCTTTGGAGGATCACTTCGGGAGTATGCTTACAAAAATAATGAAAGTTAGAATCATTATGATCATATGAGAAGAAGGTGCTCTGCATGTTTTCCTATTGATCTAAATGTGTTAGAAATGGTGGAGAGAAACTATGTGAAAGGTGTATTAAACAATGAAGAAATGACCTTGTATTTATAGGCAAAAAGGTCACTCTTCACCCGGATCCGGCGGATCCCTTACAAAAGGGATCCGGCCAGTTATAACCCAGCAATCCGGCTATTTGGTATTACCAGTCCGGATCTTGGGTTACAATTCCGGGTTTTGGGTTATGGGTTAAGGTTCATGGTTCATGTGATGTCATGCATGATGTCAAAGACATCTTGGGTCATGGGTTATGGACTTTGGGTCATGGGTTATGGGTTTTACCCATTGTGATGTCATGCATGATGTTATGGATCATGGGTTTTGGGTTATGGATAGTCCAAGAATTCACATTCAATGCATGATGCATTTAATGCACATGGGTTATGGGTTATGGATTATGGGTCATGGGTTTTGGGTTATGGATAGTCCACGCCATTTACATGTTTTATTTAACTATGTATTTTTATAAAAGTGTAAGTAACAAAAGTTACTTATAAGTGTTTTATAAAAATGGTTTTGGCTTTATGTAAACTATTTAACTAAACATGTTTGATGGTTAATTTGGGTTTTGATCATAACGCAACATAACAAACATGTACGAACCTGTGTTGTAGCATACAAGGACTTGAGGCGTCAAGAGATGTTGAATGTATATTGAGACAATATATGATTACGAGTAACTTGTACATTTTACGTTCAGTATTACAAGTTACATGGTTTGTCATCAATCAAGACAAACGAGACTGTATAGATTAAATATCGTAATATTTGCACTAACAAATACGTATATATTTGTTCAAAAATGTTAAAACTAATTATTAACGCTTTATTAAGTTATTAATTGTGCCATGTCGCGTTGTGCTAAGCTCTAGGCCTACGGGGAACTCAAAACATCACATACCCATGAAACCAATAACATAACTATCATTCCAAGACATATTCTCCAACAGAAATAAAACAGTACACAATTACTAAACCTTATATACCTATATATATATATATATATATATATATATATATATATATATATATATATATATATATATATATAATATCCCCAAAAATTACCAGTTGTCACAAATTTTTAATGGAAAGAGGGGTTGGACAAGGTGATCCGTTGTCTACTTTTTTATTTATTTTAGCAGCGGAAGGTTTGAATGCACTTATCAACGAAGCGGTGACGAAAGATATCTTCAACAGTGTCGTGGTGGGAGATGATGAGGTGATGGTGTCGTATTACATATTTTTTACATCTTAGAAAAAGTAAGTTGTATGGGGTTGGCGTCGAAAGGCAAGAGGTATATAATGAGTATCCTTAAATGTTATGAAGAAGTTGCGGGTTTAAAAATCAACCTTAGAAAAAGTAAGTTGTATGGGGTTGGCGTCGAAAGGCAAGAGGTAGATAACATGGCTTGGTTTATGGGATGTGGTGTTGGTGATTTTCCATTCACATATTTGGGTCTCCCGATTGGTGTAGACACGAGGAGGATGTCAGCTTGTAACATGGTCACTGAAAAGTTCAAAAGTAGACTTTCAGAGTGGAAAGCAAAGGCGATGTGTTTTGGCAGAAGATTAACGTTTTGGAAGTTTACCACTATATTACTTTTCGATGTTTCGGGTCCCTTCATGTTTCATTAGTGCCCTTGATCGAATTCGAAAAAATTTCTTTTAGGGTGGGCTTGGGGAGGGGAAAAAGTTAGCTTGGGTTAAATGGGAAAATGTCATTGCGTCGTATGGGTTTGGGGGGCTTAACATTGGTTCATTAAGTGTAAAAAATAAAGCTTTACTAAGTAAATGGTGGTGGAGGTTCCACGTTAAGAAAGATGCTCTTTGGATAAGGGTTGTATGTAGCATTTATGGGTGTGAGGGGGATGGAGTGTTAATAGGGGTGGTCAAAAAGGGGGAGGTGTCTGGGCTGATACCGTTCGGGTAGGGATCGAATTGGAAGATTTAGAGGGTGGTTTTAGGTCTCATTTCGTTAACCAGATAGGAGACGGTCTAAACATATCCTTTTGGGTTGATAATGAGTAACGTAAGACTATGTGAGCGTTATCCTAGGTTGTTTCATCTCGAGAAGGAAAAAGGGGTGACGGTGGGTAGAAAAGGAAGCTGGATCGATGGGATTTGGAATTGGAAATGGGAATGGGTCACAACCACCTAGGGGGAGGGTATTCGACGAGGTGGAGAAGGTAAAAGATTTATTATCACAAGTTAGTTTACAGCAAAATCATAGTGATACATGGAAGTGGAGCTTGGATCCGAAGGGTGAATTTTCAGTTAAGTCACTATCAAAGTGGGTGGAGGAGCGGCAGAGTGGTGAAGGATCAGGTCTAGACAGAACTACATGGAACAGCCTTGTCCCAAAAAAAATTAACGTCTTCTTGTGGAGGACTATAATCGCGAGATTGCCAGTGCGAATGGAGCTAGATAAAAAAAAGTATTGATCTTGATTCTCTTTTGTGTCCTTGTTGTGATAATTACATTGACACAGTGGAGCATTGTATTATGTCGTGTAAGGATGCAATGAGTGTTTGGGAGATGATTTTTGCTTGGTGGGAATGGGCTCGGTTAATGTGTTTACCATTAAAGATTTAGTTAACCATATGGGTGGTCTTGTGGCTGATAAAGTGTCTCGTAAATTGTTGAATGCGGTGCTACGTGTTGCTGGGTATTTGATATGGAAACGCATAAACAATCGAGTATTTAAGGGGATTTCTGTTAACATAGTGAGATTGTTTCAAGATATACAATTGAATTCATATGAGTGGATAAACAGAAGGTCCAAGAGTTTAAGATTTGAGTGGGAAAAGTGGATTGTGAGACCCCAAAGTTGTGGATTTGTCCAAGATGGAGCTGGTGATAACTGATGCCGATTCATATGTCATTGCAGTTTTGGTTTCAGTAGTGTGTGGCTTAAAATCTCAAATGTTATGCCGTTCAAAAAAAATAAAATAATAATAATAATAATAATAATAATAATAATAATAATAATAATAATAATAATAATAATAATAAAAATCTCAAATGTTATACCCTTCAATTTTTTAGAGTGCTTTTGGGGACCTCATGTTCATTTCTATTAGTTTCTGCCTTTTCTTCTCACACAACTCGTGTGTTTGATTATGTGTTTTGTGAGGCTGTGGTGCGCGTATCTTTTGTTTTCCTTTTGAGTCTTTGTTCTTTTGTGGCATCTTGTGAGTTGGCTGTTTTGCATCTTGTGAGTTGGCTGTTTTGTATTGTACGCTTTCTATTGTTGGTTATAAATGCATTTTGCCTTCAAAAAAAAAGTGTCCTTTTTCATGAGTTGTGTAAGAAAGAAAAAGATCGAATTTATTTGTCTAAATATGGTACCCATGTCTTGGTTACTGTGTTTGCTTGGAATTATTTGGTTCCACATATACTTTGGTTTTGATTTAACAGTTCGTATATTATTTTATGGTGTGATTTGCTTTGGTTCTTATGTGCAGCATCGGCATCAACAACTTGTATTGGTTCTAGTTTCGCATTTGCTTACAGATGATTATGCATCTATCTGATTTCACATGTGCTTCTGCATCTGGTTTTGTCTGAATCTGAATCTGTCTGAATCTGACTGAATGTCTGAATGTATGTCTGAATCTGAATCTGTCTGTCTGTATATGCATCTGTCTGTCTGCATCAGTCCGCCTGAATTTGCTCGTCTATCTACATTTGTTTGTCTGCATATGTCCGCCTGAATCTGCTCTTCGTCTACCTCTGTTCGGATCTCTCTGCTGCTGAATCTGCATTTGTCTGTCTGCACCTGTTCGTCTGATTTCGGAGTTTTCTTGTCAAACTCTCAATGTAGCATTGTGAGTTTGAGAGGGGGTGTTAGCTAATACGGCCTATAGGCCCGGCCCACTTGTTTAGGCACTTGCTCTTAGGGTTTTGTCTTTGTATTTTTTATTTAATCATTTGTAATCTCAGTTATTTAGTGAATCTGAATAATACATTTTTTCAATATTCCCTTGATTTCTACAAACATATCTACACTTTGGAGTCGTGTCATCACTATGGGCTCAATTTTTTAAAGAGTAGTGATAGAACCACAAAACAAAATCTCACAAAAACTCTCATAAAATGAGATGACACTCATTGATTGGCTAAATCAAAGAAAAGATAAAGAAAGTATATAGAAAAATATAACAATTAGAGATTGACACCTTATTTTGTGAAAGTTTTTGTGGGAGTTATTTTGTGGTTCTATCACCACTCATTTTTAAATGCCTCAAATCATACACCTATATATTTGTAGCCTTAATGTTTACTTTCAAAAAATAATTGTTAACTTCGTGTTGTAAATATTTGTTAAGATTGAAGCTTATTCATTAAAGTATTGTGTTTTTTGTTCTAATAGTTGGTATACTATACTTTATCGTCATGTTTAATAATTACATAAGTCTTTGCGCAAGTCATCCTTTAACTCGACTACACCCGTTTAGCTTAGATTCTCAATAACTAGTTAAGACCTTCGTAACGTGGGAAAGAAACTAACATATTTTACATCAAAATTTACAACCTGATACTCCTTGTAGTAAAGTAAAACAAAACATTTACTATGTTACATATAAATTTTTAGAAGTTGAAAATTTAGCATAGCAGAATAACTATATTACTCTTGATATTATTTGATATTTTCAATCAAACTATCTTTGATTTTCATTAATATTTTTCTAACCTATCATATTTATCTATAGTTTCAAATTTTTATCTCACAAAAGAATCTATGCTACATAGAGACTAATGTTACAAAGTCATAATACACATAGTACAATTACCAATTACAAATACAAAGTCTCATTTTCATCACCATGAAATATTTTAGCAACGTCATCAATAAGTTTATTCACACTAAAAACATATAAAATAAATGCAGATGCTTGCCGGAAAATATAATTACACGGGTACCCGTCGCCACAACTCGCGGGTACCCGACTAGTATATCTTAATCAGTCATCTAGATTTACGTCTCAACCCAATGTGTGCACAGTGTTGAGAAAACTAAAAGTAAAGTCGTAACTAAAGGGGGTCACACTACGATCAACAACGGTAGGTAAGTTCCCTGGTGGAGAAAGCCGAAAAAGAAGAGAAAATTAGAGCCTGGAAATTCCAAGTTCATATATACAAATAGGTTGAGTCAACATTACTATGTACAATAATAAATCAACTCAAACACAACTAAGTATGAAGTATCAATACTTGCTTTAATTGGTTATACATTATCGTAATACTTTTAAAAAAATACAATCACCTGCTTAAATAAATAGTTAGACAAGTATTTATGCAACGGGCTTTTACATAGATCACGAATTGCAGTTCTAAATTAAGTTGTAATCGTGGAACCTGAATTCTTAATCCATGCGGTTCTATTATCGGTTAAGAGTATTTCCTTGTTTTGATGTATTGTTTCCTGGTTTAATTGTCCATTTTGCAATTTGCTCGTGTTCTCCACCTTAGAGGCATGATACATAATCATCTTTGCAAAAAAAAGAAGAAAGGAAGCACAACCCGTTGAGTTTAAGTAGGAGCCTGTTGCTCACTAATAGTTTGGCCTAATTGGAAACCCACGGGCCATTATCAAAGCCATACCACGAGGCACGAGTTTCTCTTTACCTAAATATCAGAACTAGTCTTTCGAATAACCATGTTAGTTGATTGAACTCATGATTACATATTTATCAGGTTTACTTGGTTTGAGAAAATTGAATAAGTTTATCTTATGACTTTTTCTATTATCACATGCAGAAAGAGTGTATAACTATAACCTATCCACTTCCTATACTATGGACAAATACTTCGCATTTTTGTAAAATAAATTGAATCTACACAAGCCTTTCGAAACCTGATAATATCATCTGGAAATAATATGTGTAAATTTATTTTTCTAATATGCATCACCATAACTGATAAAAGATGCAAAATGTGTTCCCATTCGAAAATCGAAACCATTTCCACATACATAGAAAGACTCCATCTATAAATCATTGTTGAAATAGGCTATACAAGCGTGAAGCAACGAGATAAGCCCAGTCAAAGGAACACGTGCAAGACTGCATGAGTAGAGTACTAGTGAAAAAAGTCGATACAACCTGCTTAAGAAATTCCTAATACTTTAGGTCAGGGCCGGCTCGACCATAAGGACACTAACGCAAATGTTTTAGGCCCCCAAAAATATAAGCTTGTATATACTTACTACGAATTATGTCTTCAATAAAAGTAGACAACAAAAGTGAGACCCTATTACGTACTAACAAAATAGTTACTTATATAATTGTCACAAATGATAAAAGAATACAACATTAATAATCTTAATGTGCTTAAAAGAGGTTCTCTTGTTCTAACTTTACATTTACTTGATTTGAGATTTTGTTTTAGGCCTCTTGAGGGCTTAAAACAGCCCTGGTTCAGCCATTTTGCGTGTAAATGGAAATGTGTGCATTGTTCGGCCCATCAAACCACTCAAACAAGAACAATATTCGAGAAATATATATCAACTCAATTTGAGCTTTTTGAACTCTTAACAGCTTAAGAAAAACTAATGTAACGGCTTTAAGCTCCAATATTTATAGGGAAAGAAAACCTATATATGCATCAAGGATTAATTGACATAATTTACGAAAGTGTCTAATTTTTGTAGAGCAAAGAGATAAGAGCATGTAACAAGATCGAATGTAATTGTTAGACGGTTAGACCTAATGCAGTGTTGACCGATTATTCGCTTAAATAAGTCCATGAGGCGTGAAAGGGAAAAGGGTAGTGAAGGATTCCCCATTAGAGATAGTTTGAGAAAGGGAGAATTGCATATATATATACCCACTAAAACTAAAATACATGCATATTTTTTCAAAATATAAGTTTTCAATGCATGATGTACAATACAAGTTAAACATGTTTTGGGCATATATGCATATATGCAAGTTTTAGTGTGATATGCAATTGCCCCTTTGAGAAATGATCAATTAAATGCATAATTTATTTGTCAATAGGAACTATACATATTACTCATTTTAGGCTTTCTAATTTTATATTTTCTTATTTACTATTTCTGTTTCAAAATAAGTGCAGTTTGAATTATATAATATAATCAAAAAATTTATGATTAAAATTTTTCAAAAAAAAAGATTTCAAAAAATCAAACTAAATACTTATTATTTTAATACGAAAGGGTGTAACATGCAAAATATATCAAGTAATGATGCTCAACATCCCTTTTCATTGGTTTAAAACTCATGAAAGTCGTGTGTGACTGTGTCTCGTAAGAATAAAAGAAAAAAAGTACATGAAGCAAAAGGTAAAACAGTGAAAAGGATCGAGTGGTGAAATGAAAGGAGACATAAACGGCGGTGAACGCAAATTACGGGCCCAAGCTTAAGCTTATTTTCCGTGTTGTAGCCACCGAGAAAATTACTGCAGAGCCCATTCACAACCTGACATGTCTCTATTTATCAAACCTTTTTCAATTTATCAAAAATACCCACACATCCTGCGTAAAGATTGACGCAAGATACGCAAGATGATATGTCTCAATCGTAGCCGTCCAAAAAAAAAAAAAAAAAAATTTACAAAACATCCCTCATATGAATTTGCGCAAGATGTTTACTTTTACGCAAGATGCAAAAAAATAAATATAATAACATCCTGCGTAATTTGCTACGCAAGATGTATACCTTTTACGCATGATGTTGACTTATATATTTTAAAACTTTTTAATAGTTACAAAAATCACCCTTTAACTTTTTAATAATTACAATTTTTTCATATAACAAACTTTATTCGTCAAATATCTAGTAAATATCTATAAAATTCTTTAATGAAAAAAATATCGTTGCGAAGAGCTCTAAATTACGAACAAAACAAGCCCAATATTAACATGCTTTTGATGTACGTATGATTTTATAAAAAATGTTAAAGTTTGATATATATATATATATATATATATATATATATATATATATATATATATATATATATATATATATATATATATCAAACTTTAACATTTTTTATAAAATCATACAACGTCAAAAGCATGTTAATATTGGGCTTGTTTTGTTCGTAATTTAGAGCTCTTCGCAACGATATTTTTTTCATTAAAGAATTTGATAGATATTTACTAGATATTTGACGAATAGAGTTTGTTATATGAAAAAGTTGTAATTATTAAAAAGTTAAAGGGTGATTTTTGTAACTATTAAAAAGTTTTAAAATATATAAGTCAACATCATGCGTAAAAGGTATACATCTTGCGTAGCAAATTACGCAGGATGTTATTATATTTATTTTTTTGCATCTTGCGTAAAAGTAAACATCTTGCGCAAATTCATACGCGGGATGTTTTGTAAATTTTTTTTTTTTTTTTTTTGGACGTTTTTTGGACGGCTATGATTGAGACATGTCATCTTGCGTATCTTGCGTCAATCTTTACGCAAGATGTGTGGGTATTTTTGATAAATTAAAAAAGGTTGAGCAAATAGAGACATGTCAGGTTGTAAATAGGCTCTGCAGTAATTTTCTCTATTTTCCGTGTTGTAGCCACCGACCGATAAGTACCTCTAACTGCACCACTACTTCACTTTTTCATATGTGTAACACTGTAATTATTTATTTTTACTTTGACTTGTTGCTTTCATCTTTTTCATTCTCCCAAGCACCACCACGTTTATGCTCACAACATTTGACTATTGGCCATGTTCTAATAAAAACATTATAACAAACTAATAAGGCTGAAGGGAGTGGTGTCGCCGGGGGTGAGGCGACCAATCATTGGGTCGCCGAGTGGGGGCGGTGTTTTGGCCGGCGAACAAGAAGGGAGTCAAAGGAGGAGGTGGCGAACCAGGGGGATCGCCTGGGGGTGGATTTTGGCCGGAATCGCCAGGTGGGGGTGGTGTTCACGGCGATAGGGGGCGAACCAGGGTGGATTTTGGCCGGAATCGCCGGTGAGTCGCTCGACTCCCTTCAGTCTAAGTGAAGGATAATTAGTGCAACTATAGTGTTTGGGAGATGATTTGCAAACTCTATAATACAAGCAGTTAAATCAGAATTTTAATATTATACTACCTCCGTCTCAAAATAAATGTCAGGTTTGACTTTTTAGAGTCTTTATTGTTCAACTTTGACCGTAAATATTTTTATTTGTGTTATATAATACTTGATGCAAAATATATGAATGGATTGGGTTTCAAATGTATTTTCATTGGTATAATTTTCATAAAGTATTATATAACGCAAATAAAAATATTTAAGGTCAAAGTTTAACAAAAAAAAACCTCAAAAAGTCAAATCTGACATTTATTTTAGAACGGAGGGAGTATTATACAAGTATTTAATACAACATTTAAAATGTCTCAGTTAATTATAAATGTGTGCAAATTAATTGACATAAATTTAACTTGAAAGCTCCATGTAGATAGACAGTGAAAAAGTCAAGAAGCCTTCTGATATATAAGAAAATTCATTGTAATTACATTCCTATCTAACCCAAATTTAATGTGATCTAAAACCATTGGATTACATCATTGCCCAGCCCCTATGAACTATTCCCAGATCTACTTCTTGAATGAGAATTTATGGTTTTCGAACAACCGATTGAATAATACTCCGTATGAGACTATACTTAAGAATACATCACAAAAACCTTAAAATGGGTCACGAAACCAAATCAGTTTTAATTTCTAACTCATCATCTATCTTTAAATAACCGTCGCATTATTCTCTTTCATTTCGGCCCTCGCTATATTCAAACCTCGCTACTGTCCCTCAGCATTGTCCTATACATCATTTTTCAGTTAATAAATACACCACACTCACATATGCGCACACCAAACTAACCCTCACTCAGTGAGGCCGGTCACCGTTTGAAAGAAAATGATGCGTGAGTGAGGGAAATGTAGTCGGCTCTCGTGTGTGCTGCTTGTTCCACCTCACCCTTACGCTTGACTGAGGCCTTCGACTACGGCTTAAGGGTTTTTGCCTTAAGTTGTGTGTATCATTTTGAATATAGTAAATTCAATTGAAGATCATACGCTTGGACACTTGGTACAAGAACTACCGACATAACATCTATAAAAAATGTCTAATCTTTTAGTCTTTTAAACATGGCATGCTTGGTTCAAAGTGTATAATGGTAATGGGAAAGGCAAAAGGAATACTAAGGAATATAATGTGCGTTTGTTTAGTGGGTTTGGATTCAAAGTAATGGATTGATTTTCATATATGATTGTTTGGTTGGTTTTGGGCCCACAACTTTGGGAATCAAGGAATGAGATTTCATTCCCCCCAAAGTTGGTGGGTTTTTACCATTCCATCCAATCACACTTTTTTTTTTATTTGATCAAAAATTTTCAACCACACATTATTTATTCTTTTTTTTATTTTATAATTTTTTCAACCATAAATTATATATAATAATATATTTTCTCTCTCCTACTTTTTCCCCAAACCTTTCCCAAATCTTTCAAACATTTCTCAAATCCAAATCCAATTCCAATCCCACTTGCGAACCAAACGCACCCTAAGGAATATAATGAGCATTCCTTAGTATTCCTTATGTGATTAATGTTGCTTGGTACAAACAACTCATACATCACACATCTACAAGAAACAAAAAAGAAAAGAAAAGAGTTGGTGGTCCCATGAGTAATGAATACCATTACCCCCAATTTGTAGGGTAATGGCTCATTACTTTGTTTAAGGAAATGCTCCATTGCATTATACTAAACCAAGCCTCATTAATGATTTTTTTTCCCTTTCCTTACCCCCTTGTACCTCTAACCAAGCATGCCTTTAGTCTTTTAAACATTGGATAGTTTATTAACCACCAAACAAGAAGTTAAAAGAAACCACATATTATAAAACAGATTATGCGAGAAATCAAAGCCCAATCACATGCTCAAATTTTTTTTAAAGTAAGAACTCCAACATCCAAGAAAACCTCACAAAGGTAGGCTATAGCCAGACAACCAATATACGTCTAATATAATGCTCATTATTTTAAGAACATGACAACTTCATGTATTACTATTTTACTATCATAACTTTTGTGAGAATGCACATTTTATATTCCCAAAGAAGGTTACGTATAGTTTTATATGACTGATTTTGAATTTATTATATAAAAGTATGACCGATAACAATAATTGGAGTTTGGGAGATAACTACAAAAACTCTTCAACTTACACGTCGTTATTGCATATTACAACTTGGTCCATGACAAATACGTCTTTGGTTGCGGAAATATCGATAAACAAAATATTGTTTGTGAAGTTGAAGTTTATTTTGTTATGGAGCTTTTATCTAAATTTTCATCCAAGAAACCAAAATGAAAAGTATTGTTAGATTTATTGAGGCATTTTTAAGAATTTGATATGAGATCTTACATCTGATATGTTATCGGAAATGTATTAGAGTGAAACTGAAACATAAAATATAGTTTTCTTTTTTGAGACATAATTAGGTATGATATGAGATGCATGAGATCTTATAAACAATTACTTGGATGTATTCATAGCCGTGTGCAATTGATTTTTCGTATTTAAGTCAAATATACTCTTTATTAATTTAAAATATAAACCTCACGTAAGTTTTTTTATGGTAGATAAAGGGACAATACGAACTTCACCATAAATGGACGGCACATGATACTACTGTACTAGTATTAAATTTTAATTTTTTGGAATTAAAAATGCTGTTTACTGATGCTAAGCTAGTATTAAAAGATTAGCAGGGGGTGCAGTGAGCATTTCATGCTCTTCGTTTGGGCCCCACGGGGTGTCACGTCAGCACAACAAACCACAACTAACAACCTCTTCCCCAATACAACTAACCACAACTTACTCATTTGGGCCCCACCACTACATTTTTTTTCTTTTATTAAATACAGTGGCCAATCACTACTCGCACAATTAATAAAATATATAGTGTGTCAGAAACTTCATCTCGTCGTGCAGACGAGTAGTTTAGCCACGAAGAGCCACGAAGAGCTATGATGGTGCAGTGAGGAGGCATGAAGAGATGCCATGTCATCTCCACAACGAGATACAACGAATTGCACCCCTTGGTTACTGATGCTAAGCTAGTATTAAAAGATTAAAACAAGTACATTGTATTCTAACCAAAAAACAGGCGTTTGTGAGAGTGCATGTTTTTGGGTGGGTTGTGTTATAAGAACTCTCCCTATGCATGAGACCCGTCTATTTTTTATGGAATGTACAATCCGACAAAGCATAGGGAGGGTCAATATATCATACGACAAAGCATAGGGAGGGTCAATATATCCCCACCCTTTTGGGTTATATTATTGGTATCGTGTTACATATTTTTTACATCTTTCACCCTCCTGTCTCACTCTGTTTAAAGTACAACACAGTTATTTATCAGTTTTTGTTCCGTATTTTTTGTCATTTTAATACTTTTGACTTATTAAACTTTATATTTTCTGTTTCGTATAAATTATATAGTTTTTTAATAGAAATAAATTACAAAAACCAAAAATAATTAAAAAAACTAAAAATTGGAAAAAATTAGCGGGGTGTCGTTTGTAAAAAAAGAGGTACATATAACCTATCCTCAAGTTTTCATATAATCTATCTGTCACAAAACAAATCTTCTACTTTCAAATTGCACAAAAGTTTAAAAAATTTCACTAACTACATTATCAACTAATCAAATATCATTACCCTCACTAAACTTTATTTCACTCAGTTGAAACAAGAAGTAAACATTTATTTTGTGACATCACAAAATAAAAAGGGTTTTTCTATTCCTACCCTACCCCATTTACCATATTTTAGACAGTTTTTGATTATTTTTGTTTTGAATCTTTTTAATTTTATTATTTTTGACTTGTTAAACTACTTTATATTTTAAGTTCTGTATTTTTTGACAGTTTTACTCACTTTATTAATAGTACAAGATAGATTTTTATGCTTATATACTCTCTACTTTTTTTGTTTTACTACTTTTAACTTGTCAAACTTTATATTTTCAATTTCGTATTTTCTGTTTCGCAGTTTTATAATATAAATAAAATTTAAAAAAATAAAAAAATAAAATAAAAAATAAGGGGTATTACTTGTAATTTAGGGGGTAGCAATATCCTATCCCAATAAAAATATAAACAATTATTTAGGGACGGAAGGACTAACTATATACTACAATGGGAGTTGCTAGAGCTCAAGGTGTCATGTCTCAAGTATGACACTTTTTGGGTGTCACGGCATATCACATCACCTTTTCCTCCTTTAACATCTCTTTTCAGACTAAATGTAATAAGAACCTTTAGGAGACTGGCACCTTTAGGAGACTGGCATCTCCACTATCAGATCAGCATTCTTTCTCCTATATTACATCCTGACCAACTTGATGTAACAAAGAGACCGAAGACACCACCAAAAATTACCCAAAAAATCATTTAATTAAACACTCATGCACACAAACCTTTTCACAACTCAGTCGCTTTTACGACCGATTCAACAATTTTATCCTTGTGAGACATGTCCGTTTGGAGAAGTGTAATAAGGTAGAACCAGTTTCTTGGATGCCACATGGGATGGGAACTCGTCTCTTATGCCTTACACACATAGCCTCACTCAAACACCAAAAAACACTACTTCTCATGTCTTAAGACAAAACACCCCTTTTGAGATTCATCATTTTTTCTTCTTTCATTTTTTCAAAACAACTAATTTGTCATTTATTGAAATAAAAATACAAATTACACCATAAAAACATACGCGAAAAAAAAAAAAAAAAAAAAAAAAAAAAACCAATTAATTCGCGTTCTCTACGACGTAGAAGGATCTTTCCCTCAACGGTGTAGAAAAGATATAGCAAGTCGGTTTTCGTTAAAACCCTATAAAAATAAACTCAAACTCGACCTAAAAGGGATTATACTTTCCCAAACGATTTTCAGAGGTTCCTTAGAAATTGTCTACTACTTTTGAAGATGGAATCATCAAGAGAAAAAGATCCAGATCATCATCATCATCATTAGTTTAATTCGGTTTGAATATCACACATTATGATTTTGATTATCTTTAGAGCTATTAGTATTTTTGCTAATTCAAACATGATATTAGGCTAAGCCATATATGTGTTAGCCTCGTTATAAACTTATAATGCATATAACATGATTTTCTAGTTTAATGATCGACTTTGTTGGATAATTTATATCAAGTGTTCCCAATCATTGCATTTTGATAGTTGTTAAGATTGATTAGTTGATAATAATTTAGTAATTAGGTCATATGTTGAACACTAGATTGTTAGATTGATTAATGGACAACAAATCCCACTTAGCAGCTAGAGTTAGTTAACCTAGCTTAATCAAGAATAATAACTTAAAAAGTGCAAGAAAACGAATTTAAACGAATGTTTATCGGAGTTATGTGCTGAGAATTCAACACCAGCATGTCATATAAGTTAGTTGGCGTAATTGATGACTGAAATCTAAATTAATTAATTACTAAACACAGGGTTAGTTATCTAGAGATCAAGCTATAAATCACAAGAAACAATGTTGGATTTATATAAATTTGGAGCTACTTACAGAGTTAAGAATCAGACATTGCACACGAAGATTATGTCGTTAGGATTATAAGGAATTAATGAGGGTGACACAATTTTCTCCTTCTGATTTAATTTTTTTTTTCAAGTATTTATGTTGTAATTATTTTTAATTAATTTTAAATTAATAAATTGCATGAATCTAAAGCACAATTTGAGATTTTAATTGCTTTATTTATTATATAGCTTAATTTCATTTTATTTGCCAAATTTACTTTCTCTTAGGGCTCGACATTCGCTCTAATCAACGATATATCACAAACGATCGAGTGCAGTAGTGCTCGTGAGCATTACTAAATCTTAAATATTCCTTATTTATAAATTTTAAACCGGATTTCAAACATCATCTGCGAATGACGTCATATGAATTTACAAGAGTAACGTCGTAGAATTATGCTTCAACATAACTAGTTGCTATGTATGGTTAATTTTTTTGTAAATGTATCATAAGAGGATGTTTTATAAATTTTGGTTGACTCCTTTGACCGTAGAATATATAGTAGTTGCATCTTGTTTTAGCATATTTGCAGGACAATCTTGTGGACACTCAAACACGTTTTTGGATACAAGTGGTATTCATGTGAAATGTTTTTGTCAAAATACGTAGGAGGATATTGACGTGGCGTCTTCGTCAGCAGGATACACCTAGGGAAGTGCGCATGTATACCTTTGCAGAAATGGGAGGCCACGTGTCATGGACCTACACCACGTTAATGGCGGGAAAAAGGGGGACGGGTAGGTGGGGAGTGACACGTAGGGCAACTATGGCGGGAAAAATAAGCGATGGGTTTCTATTGGCTACTTTGTCCACTAATCACTACTTGCGTAACACACTTATCCTCCTCCTTCATTCATCAAATAACATGATATATTTGTGCCATGCATAATTAATTTCCATCTATGGGACCCAAATGGTTGAAATCAAACATGAACATAATCAATGAAAATTAGTCAAATTGATAGTTTTCGGCTTGAATATACGTTTGTTTTAGAAAATGAACAATTAATGGCATAGTAATAACACAAGGAACAACCTGAATAGTAAAATTTACCATAATACAGTATCTCTTTAGGCCGTTTACATCTAAGTATAAAACTCGGACTCGCCTTCTTCAAATAATCCAAAAGAAAAAATTTTGGACTGTTACCATTTTATTGATTTATACGCGTACTTAAAATAAGAACTAGCAACATATTTTAAATTGGCCACTTGTTATCGTTATAGAAAGGATTTGTCTTTCCTCGTTCAGTGCCAATTTTAGTTACGAAATGTAATCTATTTTAAATAAGTGTCTTTTTTTAGTACGTCCAACTTATGATAATACTTTTTGCTATTTTATTTCTTTATAGTGCAACTTAAGTTTAGCCCAAAAAGTCTTTATAATGCAAATTTTAGTATGTAGGATGAAAAAAAATTTTAAAAAGTTATGCAAGATTAACCGATATTTTGCATCTTTTACTAGCTATTTATTTTGATTATGGACACATCCATCATCAAAACGGGCTCAACAAATATCATTACTGATTCTTATAAATTATTTCATTGAATTGATTATCCGTTACATTATTTTTCTCAAAAATGATAAAGCGGTGCGAATTTGTAAAAAGGTCCTATATTGTGTACAAGTACAACAATGTTTTTCTTTTTCTTTCTGCCTGAGACAAATATTCTACCATTAGAAAAGGGTATCTTAGGCATTGAGATAATTTGGTGGTATATAGTGTAATATGAACCAAGAGATGTACCTAAAATCGACCAAAAATATATTAGCTGTCATCTACGTTGCCGATTCGCAGCATTGCCAACATAATTCCAAAAAGCGCCTCCCTTCTTTCTCACATGCGCGTGACGTACACTTGCCATTAGCTAGCAATATTGGATCATCTACCAAATAACACCTTAATATTTCTTTCTAAAATACGTACAAATTTCTATGGAGTGTTTGATGAACTAAAGTTGCAAATGTGTTATCCGGTTTTAATCAACCTTCTTATTCATTTGAATATGTTAAAATTCAAATTTTTTATGCCTAAACGTAATAAAACAAACTCTAAACATAAATCAAATAAAACCGAAACTTTTAAATGTACTCTCTCCGTCTCAAAATTATTGTCCATATTTTATTTTTAGGATATCTCAAAATAATTGTCCACTTTCTTTTTTAAGTAAAAATTATAGAATCTAGTGAAGAAATATTCCATTTTAGTGGTTGAAAATTAAAGTGCCCCAACTTTTATTAAACTTTGTGATTTTTCTCTCATGACAATAATTTTGAGACAGAGGGAGTACTAGTTATTACTTCATTAAAATATTATTGACTTTTAATGAAATTTTTATGTAATACACATGGTGCTATATTTATCATGACTTATCGAAAAATATCTTAAATGCATTGATAGTTAGTACAAAACAATGAATAGATGTAAGTACATATACTATGATAAACCTTTATAAAGGTTTATAATACTGACAAGTCATTCTAATATCATTAATTTATAAACTTTTTTCTTGTTATAAATTTTTCTCTACTATGTATAAATTTCTTAAAATTTTATAAAAATCTCACTAAACACTAATGCATTAAATTTAGAAGAGGTTCAAAATGTTAGACTTTTTCATTCCACATAAGCATGAAACACATTTCCACTATAATTAACAAAATGATGAACCTCTTCAAAGTTTCTTAGACCTTTACACAAACCATCATAGTGGATGCTCTAAGTAGTGTAGGATAATAAGATTCCGTCTCTTATTAATTTATCACAATAATACATATATAAGAGTACATGGATTATCAAAAATGCTAAAACTTCCTACTAAATATTCTTACAAAACTGTCTACTCACAGGGTCCATGAACTAATCTAGAATGTGGGCATTAGCCCAATACAAAAATATAGACCAACACCCTCCCGCAGTTGGAGTGGGAGGACAACGGACGCTCAAAATGATACGAAACTCTTCAAACAAAGGTTTAGGTAACCCTTTAATGAAAAATATCTGCATACTGATACCAAGATGAAATGTATAACTCGAACTTGACCAGCAGCAACTAAATCCCGAAGAAAATGAATATCTATCTCAATATGCTTTGTACGTTGATGCTGAACCAGATTGGTAGACAAATATACAACACTAACATTATCACAGTAGACAAGTGTAGCGGAAGACAAAGGAATATGCAACTCACGAAGTAGATTACGAAACCAACAAGTCTAAGCAACTGCATTAACAACACCACGATACTTTGCCACAACATTAGACCGAGAAAGCGTATGCTGACGCTTAGAAGACCAGGAGAGTAAGTTGTTGCAAAAAAAATTACAAAATCGGAAGTCGATCTCCGAGTAGTAGGGCAACCCACTCAATTTGCATCCGAATAAACAACCAAAGATGTAGTAGATGATGAAAACAACTGTAGCCCATGATCTAAAGTACCACGAACATACCGTAGAATCCTTTTAAGAACCGAGAAATGAGGCTCCCGAGGATCATGCATATGTAGACAAACCTGTTGCACTGCATAAGAAATATCTGGACGAGTGAATGTAAGATACTGAAGAGCACCTGCAAGACTCCGATATAAATTCGGATCAGAGACTGGATCACTAACATCACCCAATTTAGACTCAGTATCCACAGGAGTCCGAATGGGATTACAGTTAGCCATATGTGCCTGCTCAAAATTCTCAGCAGCATACTTACGCTGAGATAAATACATACCCGAAGAATCCCGTGTAACAGAAACACCCAGAAAATAATTAAGGGAACCTAGATCTGTCATAGAAAACTCCTTATGCAAGAAAGCAATGATCTGTTGTAACAAAAACTTAGAAGAAGTAGTCAGAATAATATCATCAACATACAATAATAAATAATCAGTGTCAGTCCCCTGTGTAAATAAACAATGATGAGTCACAGCGACTATGAGTAAACCCAATACGAGTAATATAAGATGCCAATCGCTGAAACCATGCTCTAGGTGCCTGCTTGAGCCCATAAAGAGACCTTTGTAATAAACAAACATAGTCAGGATGTGTAGAATCCCGAAACCCTGGAGGCTGATGCATATAAACAATCTCAGAAAAATCCCCATGTAAGAAAGTATTCTTGACATCAAGCCGATGAACAAGCCAATGCCGAGAAGTAGCCAAACTAAGAACAATCCGAATAGTCCCGGTTTGACAACCGGACTAAAAGTCTTGTCCACATCAACGCCCTCTAACTGCGTATTACCATTCGCTACAAGACGAGCCTTGTAGCGACTAAGAGTGCTGTCACACCCCGTCAATGGCGGAAACACGAGATGTAACGAAGAACGCACATTGCATAACATTATAGTTCACACCATACATTAACTTCAATAATAGTTTACATCATTACAAAACAATTCTTGTATCACTCCTGAAAGTAAAAGTATCCCCATATTGAGATCTTATTGCCTTGAAAACATGGTAGTAAGGTACCAAATAGTCTGACACCAATAAATGTGCCCTCAAATACTTTAACAATGATCACCTGAAAATAGTACTAGAAAATGTCAACATATAATTGGTGAGCTCGTAGGTTTGAAAGTTAAACCACGAAGCTGTGAATTAGAAAATGTAGGACAAGAGTGAGTGAGATACACAATTATAGCACGTAATCAGAGAAATCAGTTTTGTTCATGCCAACTGAACCTACCCTGATTGTCACACACAAATAAATAACAGCGGGGAGCTACCCCGGATAGTACTATCAAATGCTTTGGCTCCAAACGGAGTTAAACAGTTGCGCATGCTTGCTCACATAAAATAAAGTTATATCACATAGCACATAATCGCAATCAAACACACATAATTTTCCAAAACCATGAAAACTGTAAAATCACAGCATAAAACCATTTGAAAAGCATTGAGTTCCATTTCCACCCCAAGGTAAAACATATTAAAAAGTGGGGATACGAGAACTCACCTTAGTCTCAGCAACGCAATATCAACAACAATAACAGGGATAGAATAGCACAACGATCCTAACAGTAGCACAGCTCAGTAGTCAAGGGTAGCCTAGCACAACAGCAACTAGAATCTCACAACACAATGGACTCGGAACGACCTAATAATATAAAGACTCGTCTTAACATATATTCCATAAAATAACCTAAGGCGTAAATGTTCCCAAGAGTTAAATATTCCCATTCCCAAAACCATTTCTAAATTAATCTTGTTTTATCACTTTATTAGAGTTTGGTATCATCATTCGTGTAACGGAAGAGAACACTGACTCAAGAGTACACACGCCAAAAGGAAACAAACAACGGATTTGACGCGGAGAGTATGACGAGAACTCAAGTAGAGAAGAGATGACGGAGAGAAACCAAAGGGATTAGCAAACACACAAATTAAGATGAATAGATTGGTAATCGTCGGTTCTTTCCCATAATCCCATTTAGTTATAAAATCATACTCGTTTTATAGTTTAGAAACTAAATTTCGCCATGATTCGGTTGTTCATTAAACGTTTCTAAGTCCAAAGACTTTATTAAAATTTAACTTCCAAAGTAATTTAGACAACGAGAATTTATAATATTATTGTCCGTTAGACATTATATCCATTGTTTACCCATTGCGAATTGAATACATTAAATTCGTTACGAGACTAATGTACTATATCCGTTTCGTGTTCCAATAGTCCGAAATGTCCAAGGTCCAACAATATTCCATGTCAAAATATATGTTTCAAGCCCGGTGTTGCAAAATCCCAAAGAACCCGACTACCAATCAACAACTAAATAAATAATCCATCAAGTCTAAATATGGATATACCAATTCTAAGATGCTTCGAAAAGTCTAACAAACCCCCGCGTGTCTCGTTTTTTATTAGAATGAAAACGTATTAGATTCTTGCTAAATTTACTTTACATTTTAATTAAATAATCCCATTATTTAATTTACTCTATACACTTTAATATTTTTTTCCCTTTTTTTCCTTTATAACAATCAACACAAATCGGATTTAATAAATTTCACATCATGGGTCGTTTTACTTTTTGAGTCACGGTCCACAATCCACTTACGGGTCAACATGTCAACTATTAATAATAAGTCCAAGTCATAATGTATAACCATTTTAGGCTATCGTGGTCACACCGAGACCACAGGTTCTTGGCTAACCACGACGAGGCCACAACATCACATTTCAAGTCCAATAAAAAGTCCACAATGTCAATATCAACTGTCAGCCTTTTCTATCCTACGGCTCGAGTAATCAATCACCGTCAAGTCTCAAATAACCACAAGTAATACCACAAACCATACGGACCAATAACTTACCTCACCAAGACCGTAAGGTCTCGGCTGTGATTAAACGTGGCGAGCGAGACAAACCAAACGGACCAAGCTAACCAAAATAGAACCAAACTGAGCTAACCAAGAAGAGAGCAAGATACACGAGTGGGTTCGGTCTCCAAACTATGACCCAAGATTAAACCCAACAAGCAACTAAATAACCCGAACAAATAATAAGCTTCGAACCAAACTAAAATGGGGCGTACGAGAGCGTGAAGCTCTCAGCACGCATACCAAGAGTGGAACACGACTCACGAACGATGATACCAAGTGTTTTAGTCTCGTTATTATCAAATTTTACATGTTTCTAGGTTATTTCGTACCTCACCGATTCACACAAGGGTAAGAATCAGTGAGTTTATTATCCTAAACCCACAGATCTATTACCTTCTAACCTAAAACTCGAGGATAACGAGATAACGAGATAACGGCGGCGGTGGTGGCGCGTTTAGAGGTTTGATGGCGCATACACCACGGATCTGTGACAAAGGAGGTGATATAAGGGAGGGTTTATGATTATTTTGATGGTGAATTGGTGGTGTAGCGGCGGTGAAGGTGGTGGCCGAGTTGTTGTGGTGGCGGTGTATTTAGAGAGAGAGAGAGAGATAAGTTATTATTAGGGTTAGAAATGAGGGGTGGTGGGGGTTTATAATAACCCTAGGGTAGTTTTTGAACATTTATCAAATTGAGGGGGGTGCGGGTATAACTAGGCGCGAGGGACTAAATGTGACAGTTTTGCTAATCATTTATAATAATAGGGTGTGGGACCCATTTAGGCTTGTAAACATTTGATTTGACTCACAAAAATTACACCGTTGCGTCCGCAATGATTTTTTCCAATAAAAATGAGTATTCACACGACTAGTTTCACATAATTATTAAAATAATCAATTTAAAACGTGTACTAAGTTAAGGTTGTGCCGGTGCGCATTGTGTGTCGGTTTTCACGTTTGTGTGATGTCTTCTTGTTTAAAAAAAATCAAATGAGTTTGAAAAAGCTCTAAAAAGTATAATAGGTCATAAAAAATAAAATTTTATTATCAAAATAAGTTTGGAAAGTCATCGTTTGTCATAAATGGTTTCGAGTTTTATAAACAAGTATTGCCCTGAAATGCCGGTTGCTACAAGTGCCATCTGCTAAATACTTGTGGCGAAACAACCACATACAACGAACAATAATGGCATCCGTAGGGCGAGGCACAAGAGTCCAAGTTTTATTTTTAATAAGTGCATTATATTCACCATGTATAGTAGTTTGCCAATTTGGATCATTAAACACATCATTATACGATTTTGGTAAAGGGGAAATGGAAGACACGTGAAAACTAAGAGGATCAGGAAGACGCTTTGACCCGACACGAAAATGTGTGACCATGGGATGAACAGAAACCGGGTTTGGGTTAGGTGGTAGGGGCTCGTGTTGTAAAGTGCACGATGGTGTATGAATAACATCAGTATTAGGTTAAGGTGTGTCAACTGGTGGAGGAGGTGAGATAGGTGTAGCAGGTGTATTAGGTTTCGAACCAAATGAAACAGGATCAACAACTGTAACATTCGGTGTAGGAGGTGTAATTGGAGTCGAGCGAATAATATGAGAAATGACATTAGTTGGCTCTTCCAAAAAATTATATGATGGAGGTGAGGTAGGTATCATAGATCCAAACGGAAAAATAGTCTCATCAAAGGTAACATGACGGGAAATGATAATTTTATTGGTGTTTAAGTTAAGACAACGGTAGCCACGATAGTTGGATGCGTGCCCCCAAAAAATAGAGGGTGTAGCACGTGGTTCAAATTTGTGAGAGACGTCGAGGTGAGGGTAACAGAGACACTCAAACGTACGTAGAAGGCTATAATCGAATTTGGTACCAAAAAGGTGGGTAAAAGGTATACCGTCGTTTATGGTGCGGATCATCCTCTCAGATTTACCATTTTATTGTAAGGTTTGGGGACAAGAAAATCGAAATTGAATGCCATTTGATGCAAATAATTTATGGAAGGCGTGATTGTCAAATTCACCACCATGATCACAATGAAAAGACTTTATTTCACACTTAAACTGAGTGTGAACAAAGTTACGAAACAAGACAAACTTAGACAAGACATCAGATTTATTAACTAATAGATAAACCCAAACATATTGCGAATAATGATCCAAAAATAAAACATAATATTTAAAACCAGGAAGACTCGAAATTGGGGAAGTCCACAAGTCTAAGCGAACAATGTCAAAACATAAATTAACTAAAGTACTAGAACTAACAAATGGAAGCCTCACGTGTTTGCCAAGCTGACAAGCATGACAAAGAACGGGAGGTTTCTCTTTATTACACGAAATTGAATTACTAGATAGGATACGACATAATACTTCACTTCCTGGATGTCAAAGACGCTTGTGCCACGTATACTGACTGGTAAGAAACGCTTGCGGAATATTGGAAGGCTTCGTAACCGGGTAAAGATCCTGATAAAGATTTAAAACATACCTTTTAAGGGGTCATTTAGTTTCTAAACTCGTATTTATTTAATCAAATATTGCCCTAAATTGTTTCTTTTTTCATTTTGGGTACTTTGGACGCAAAAAAAGAAAACCGGCAAGTTTTGGGCTAAATTGGACAAGAAAGTGAAGAAAACGACCAAGTCGCAAATCTATCAGGAAAGGGGACCTAACGGCGTCATAACTTAACAAGTGACGCCGTCACTTGTATTTGAAGACCGAGATTCATAGTTAAATTTACACGTGACGGCTCAGACTTTTTATAAAGAGACGGCGTCAAACATCATGACGGCGTCAGAGATCCAAGGCGACGCTGTCACAACGGCGATTCAGCAACAGACGAAACCCTAATGACGGCGGGTTGACGGCGTCACAAACCATAACGTGACGCCTTCACCTTTGTAAATCTATATATATTTTCGCATGTTATCCTTTATTGGTGTAACACTTTGGAGAGGTGAAATCCTAGATGATTTTCTGCTACTTTGTAAGGCTTTTTACAGCCAATTTATCCATGTTCTATTGAGATAAGTAATTCATCTTTAATCATTCAATATGTCTATGTGTTGTTTGATTTTATGCTTTTCTTTTCTCCACTTTAACATGCTAGGCTAGATTTATTAGTGTTTGCTTAGATTAAATGAAACCTAGTTATTGATTATTGGTTACCGTCTCTTGTTTAATTGGTTGCCTTGCGTTAGGAATAAGAAAAATGACTTAACTCTCTTATGTACTAGCTTGTCCATCTTATTAAACACAACCCTAGAGTGCGCTAGAGGTTTTTCTAGTTGTATTTATAGCGTGAATTGCGGCTTGTAGATCATAGGAGACTTAATAGACGTAAAGCTTTCTTAGAGGAGACTTATACATTCATAGAGTTAGGGCATATGGCACCGCCCTACTACCAATAATAAGGAATACAACGCTCCAATTAAAACAAGTACGTAACAATTCGATTAATCAATAAGAGATAACTAGGAAGTAAAGATAATCTAAGTGAACACATTTTCCTATCATAAGAGTTACAACCAACTTACTTTTCTGCATACTTAGTTTAATTTTAGTTTATTTAGTTTTGTTTTAATTAATTAGTAGTTAAAACGCCCACTCTTCAAACCCTGAGATTTTACTTGATTTCTAAAAAATATAAAAATACAAAAAGACTCATCCCTCACCTTTAGACCTATCTCGACATACACTTCGGCCTCCACAACACTATTCCCTAAGAGAACGATCAATCCCCCGTGTCTTGCCTATACTACACTACAACGGTTAGGTACAATGCCTAGGAGGATTGTAAAACTTCTTAAGGATTACGATAATCCGCATCAAGTTTTTGGCGTCGCTGCCGGAGAATTGTTAGATTTCGATTTCTATCTCGTTTAGGTCTACTCACTAGATTCCTATCAAGTGAAATTTTTTTTTTCTTTTTATTAGCTTTCTAGTAGTCTATCTTTTTCTTTTTATCTTTGTTCGTAGAACTTTTTCATTGACTATTCCGTTCGCCATTATGGAAAACGCGAATCCATCCGTTTTACCCAATGTAATTACCTTGTTGCGTGACCGAATTAAAAGGGAAATTAATGAACTTAGGGAAGAGCCGGTCCTTGTAACACCACCTCTAGTGATGACTTGGAAGAGGAACTAGTTGATGACTATAGTGTATTTAAAAATTTGTTTCCAACATATGAGGAATTAAACTATCATAATTTTCTCTTAAAGTACCCTTGCCCCTCGAAATATTGGAAACGACCGTGGATTAAGAAGTGCAATTATATGAATATCAAAATTGCTTGCATGGTTGGTTATATGTATAGAGAGCACACATACATTGACTTAAAAGCACCTATGAATATTATGTCTTGGCTCTATTACAATTGGATCATGAATGAAGAATTGAAACCTAGAAAAGATCCATATAACCCTAATCGATTGTGCAATTTTTTTGGGAGAGTTAAAGGGTTACATGCCTTCGTGGGAAATTTTACTTATCAATGTGATTTCATGATCCTAGAAGATGTTAGAGGTATTATAGACCAATTCTTATGTGAGATAGTGCTAGAAAAAACCGTTTGTAAAAGCATCTAAAATGGCCTATTATAGAGATGAAGGAATAGTTAGGTTTTCGGATGGAGTAGAGAGTGTCAAATATAGAATGCCATATAGGGTTGAAAAATTCAAGGATATTGATGATTTAGATGTCGATAACATTCCCGCTTTTGAGGTTGGTTGCAAAGACAAGGTCTATTGTGCAGCTTACTTGAACTTAGGCCCTAAATATAAGTGTGATGAAGGTAGGATTAAGACGTTTGAATGGGCACATAAGTTATGCAGGAAGTAATAGGCCATGACTTTGAGTCTAGCTACAAGACTCATAAATAAAGAAAAGTGTTTCTTAGGAGGCAACCCAAGCTTTTTAATTGTTTGTTGGTTTGTTTTTATTTTTGTTTGTGTCATATATATGTTTCATCATCATTGTTTATCTTTCATGTTTCGAATAAATTTGTGAAAATGCTTTATTTTATTTTTAACCTCGTCTTAATTACATATAAAGTTATTCTACAAAAAAGATAAGTGTTGGGAAGTTTATATTTATTTTAAAAGAACGAAATTCGAACATGAAAGTTTAAAATTAATGATGAGCATATATTTTATCATATTTGAGTGTTTGTTTGAGTCAAATGCTTGTATTGAGTCACAATGAATGTTTTACAGAATTTCCAGGTTTTAATAATTAGATTTTTCCAAAAAAAATTCAGGAAACAAAACTTAACAATCTGTCAGGTATACCCTGACAGCGTCAGGATTAAGACCTGACGGCGTCAGGAACTGTAGCAGAACAGTTTTTCAAATTTTTGTTTCTCTTTCAAAACTTAATTTTTGAAAATTTCAAGAATTTTTAAATTTCCAGGTTTCTGTAAACATTTATTTTGCAAGCATTATATCTTATTTGCTTTTTAGGATTTATTTTATTATATATAGTGTTTACCGCCGATTTTATGCGAGGTTTCGTGTTCGTTTTCTTAGTGATTTACAGGTTATATTGGACAAGAAGATGCAAGTGCACATTGGAAGTAGAAGTTTATCACTTTATTTTCTTGAAGGAGGATTAACCATGTTCCATCACAGTCCATGCCAAGCAAATCAGGAGAGTATTAATTTCTTTCATCTCTTTTATTTTTGCCGTTATCATAACTTTGGTACTTTTCAAGAACATTGGGGATAATGTTCAATTTAAGTGTATGGAGGGTAAAAAAGGACACCTTAGAAATTAGAACTTGTAGAAACTAGAAGGGGGGGGGGGTTGGAATAGTTTCACCATTTTAAGTACGTTTTCAAAAATCTTTTTCAAGTTTGTTTTGAAATACTTTTGCATTCGAATCTTATGTGATATAAATACAACAATCTATGAACACAACTATAAAGGAATAAGTAAAAGTATAGGAAAGAAACGATTAAACCGGGACACGGAGATTTATAGTGGTTCAGCTATGAAGCTCACTTTTCGCCCCACTCCACTCCTCGAGTCTCACACTCGAGAGTTTCACAAACACTATATCAACACGCTCCTTTATGGCGGAACAAACCGTACACCAATGCTTACACCAATTAACGACACTAAGCGAAATGTCGAGTCCTAATCCTAGCTAGAACCAATCTACACACAAAGCACACGTGGCTACACGATTCAAACCAACACCAAGTCCGAATCAACACAATACATGATGAGGCGAAAAGTGTACCGCTTTTAAGGGGTCATTTAAGCCTTAAATCATATTTATTTGATCAAATATTGCCCTAAATCGTTTCTTTTGTCATTTTAGGTACTTTTGAGGAGAAATCTGGAAAAGGAGGCATTTTGGACGTTTTTGGAGCATTAAAGTGAAGAAAACGGCAAAGTCTCAAAAATCGGCTAAAAGTTACTCTTGACGGCGTCACAATTAACTCTGGACGGCGTCATGCCTTGGCAAGAAAAGTTGGATGTGAAATTTACTCATGACGGGCCAGTGAAAATAGCATGTGAATTCTGACGGCGTCACGCTTTAACTTGATCGAGGGCGTCACGGCTTAAATCATAAGGGGACGGCGTCACGTTCAAGGTTCGACGGCGTCAAGCCTTGATAAGCCAGAATGGATTTTGGTAGAGCTAAAGAGGGACGGCGTCAAGATGGTCATCCGGGAACCCTAAAAGCGGCGAGGTGACGGCGTCACACTCCATAAGGTGACGCCGTCAGATGTCAAAGTCTATATATAGTTTTCTAATTTTTTGTCAAAAGAGAGAGCTTAGTGTGTGGAATTTTGGGAGAAAACCCTAAGACGATTTTAGCTACTTTTTCAGGGCTTTTTGCCTTGAGATCTTCCATGTTTCATTGAAAGATAAGTTATCAATTAATCATTCAATATGTCTATGTGTTGTTTGATTCTATCTTATTCTTGTCTTTTGTTTAACATGTTAGACTAAATTTATCTTGTGTTTGCTTAGATCTAATGAAACCTAGCTATTGATTATTGGTTGTTAGTGTGTTGTTAGTTGTATTGGATGATTGTTTATCTATGTTAGGCTTAAGAAAACTGGCTAACTTCCTATTCGGTAACTTGCTTGAACGTCTTAAGAAACATGAACCAAATGCGTACTAAAGGTTTTTATGGTTGTATTTAATGCACAAGCGAATTCTAGTGATCCCATGTTAGGAGCTTCCTAGCCGGCTCGACATAGGAGTGAAGTAGGAGCTTGTAGAGTTGGGGAAGTAAGTACGCCACCCCACGAATGGTATTAAGGAATACACCCGTCATCCACGCGACTAATACACACTAATTAACCGGTAAAAGATAGTTAGGGAGTAAGGAAATCTAAGTAAACACATTTCTCTACACATAAGTTTCTCACCACATTTTCATTTTTGTTATTTTATTTTATTTGCATCCGTAGTAATTTTGGGTTAGTTGACTAGCAACTAATTCCGCCCACTCCTTCAAAACCGAGATTTTACTTGCTTTCATAAAGAAATATAAAAACATAAAAAGAATCTTCCTCAACCTTTAGACCTAATTAGAGTAGTCTTTCACACCTAACGAACACTATTCCCTGTGGAGAACGATCAATCCCCCGTACTTACCACTACACTATACTACATCGGTCAGGTACACTGCCTGGTGGGGTTGTAAGCCTCTTGAGATCCCTCGAGAGGTAAAACCTGTTGTAAGGTTACAAAACCACGCAATCAAGTTTTTGGCGCCGCAGCCCGGGGAGTAGTTATTGCTTAGGTTGAAATTTTATTCTTATTAGGTCTACTCACAAGATTCCTATCAAGTGAGATTTTTTCTTTTTATTTTGTAGCTTTCTCGTAGTCTATCTTTTCTTTGTGATTTTGTTTGTAATTTGCTTCAAATGGACTTTTCACTTAGATTTCTAAGATTGCAAGATATGGTTGAGTGGCTAGAACACCAAGAAGTTCAAAATACCTCATTTAGAGACACTTATGAATCATATAAGCCTTCACCTAGGATAGATTCTTATGAACAACCTCCATGTTTAGGATCTTGTTTTAGTGAGGCTAATAGGAAAAGCGACCTAGTTTGCCAAGGAATTGTGGATAGAGCCGTATCAATAAACCATAAGTTGGATGAAGCACTAGGTTTGTTATTATCACTACCTAAGAAAACAATTGATGAGGATATAGGTGATCTTGACACGTGGAATGATGAGGTAAACACCATAAGCCCACAAAATACTCAACCATCATTTGAGGCACCCACACCGCCCGTGACTTACCCGGAAGAAGTAGAAGAGACTTTAGGAATCCCGATGGAGGTAGAACCCTTGGACCAAGCACAACTAGAGGATATAGGTTTGCACACTTTTAGTGATGACCTTACTCATAGTTCTAGGGAATTTCCTAGTGTTGATGAATTGGAACCTCAACCTTTACAGAACTTTTCATCCTTAGATTTACATCTAGGAGAAAAAAGAGGAACCGACCCACCCATCAACCAATATTATCCGGGTAGTTTTAGGATGAAGGAAGCCATTCACTCACCCCCTTCACCTCACGTGGCATATTCACACCCTAAGGGTGTGTATCGCTTCTTTCACCCGCACTTAATCCTAAGTGTAGGGAAAACCTCCCCTATTTTTGTTAAATAAGGGTAGAGTCAGGCTCGTGACTCGAACAAAAACAAGCGCTTCTTGGGAGGCAACCCAAGCTTTATTTGCTTTGTGTGTTTATTTATTTGTTTGTTTGATTTTATTTGCTTCCGTATGTATGTTTAATTTTTATTATTATTGATTCATGTTCAAAACTAAATTGTGAAAATGCTTTATTTTGTTTTTAACTTCGTCTTAACTACATATAAAGGTATTTTGCAAAAGATAAGTGTAAGGGAAAGTCAAATCGGTTTATTAGAACAAATGAACATGAATCATAATAATATTAAATTAGCATACATATTAGTATTTGTTTGAGTCAAATGCTTGTATCGAGTCATAATGATGTTTTGCAGGATTTCCAGGAAGTAAGGTATAGGTTTTTACAAAATTTTTCCGGAAACGTAACATGAGAATTCTGTCAGATCATTTCTGACGGCGTCAGGATTTACAACCTGACGGCGTCAGGTTTAATTTTCTGAAAATTTTTGAAAGTTTTGTTTTCATAAAAAGTTTTTATTAAATCTATAACTTATAAACTCCAGGAACCTGCAAAACATTCATTCCGCAAGCATTATATCTTTTATTGTTTTATTTCTAAGTCTGGAATTACACCTAGTTGTGAGTTGTCTTTGTTCGGTTTGATGCTTTGGTTTTTCTTGTTTGTTTTCTCAGGATTAACAGGTTATTTTGGACAAGGAGATGTATTTGGAATCTAGCTTTTGGCGCTGCTTTAGTCTTGAAGCATCAACATTACCTTGGAAGAAGATCTAACCATGTTACTTCATATCCACCGAGCGAATCAGGGGAGTATTTGATTTCATTCTTTTACCTTATTTACTTTTACATCTTGTTATTTGAACATTGGGGACAATGTTCATCTTAAGTGTAAGGGGGGGGGGGTAAAAGTACGATTAGAGAATGCTATTACGCTTGATTTTTGTTTGTTTAATGGTAGATGTGTAATAAAACTGAGATAAATACCTGTTAGGGCAATTTTAGTGCCAAATTTAAAATTTTTTACAACATTTAGGAGTGAAACTTTGGTCTTAATGAGCGTCTCACGGATAGGAGTTATATGACTAGCACAAAAACCGTACCACTAAAAAAATTTTCCACCCCCAAATATGTGAGGTTCGCCCCTAGAATTGGTAGGAAAAGCATTTATGCTATGATGTGTGTACCGGTAGCACTTAGATTCTAGAACTTGCATTAGGACCATTCCGAGGCCACAAGTGAGACTACATTCGTGTAGTTAGATTTACTACATGATAAGAGGCATTAGGATTAACCCATTGTTTTACACCTGTGTTTTTGTTATAATTACTTCGGCTACATTGGTCAAGTAATTCTCCCACACCCCTTTGCGTTGTACTTATTTTTAGTACACGATACCCCTAGTACACCCCTCAGAGCCTATCTTTTCGTTTCGACCTTTAAGCATTTTACTTAAAGGAAGAATTTGTTACACCCCACTAAAATGTACACCCAAATCGCCTTAGCCTACCTTGTATGCACTCATTTTTAGTGCATTATTGTTACAACATTTGTTTAAACCCAAGTTAATTATCTAGTTGATTACATGGTTGCTAAGTCGAGTCATATCCTTGTACATATTGTTTTGGGACGATTGGGACTCATGGGTAAAGTACTAGTATAATGGAGTAATGGGGAAGAACATCATTTATTACCCCCATATGTGCTAAATGTTTTAAAAGTACTCCAAGTTTTTCAATTATCTTAATTCGAGTCATTAGAATAGTATTTGTAAAGTTATGTAAAAGTTCAAGTGTAAGGGGAATGCAATGCCCCTATGATGTATTATTTTGGATGGTAGGGCAAAAGTGTATGCAAAAAAAAAAAAAAAAAAAAAAAAAAAAAAAAAAAAAAAAAAAAAGAGAAAAAGAAAAATAAAAAAAAAATATACGGACTACCATCCCGTTTCATTTTATGTTTGTTTTATATTTTTGTTATTTTGTTATTTTGTTTCTAGCTTAAGATCGAGTCTAGTCTTGGCTTAGCAACATTGTATAGTACATGTAATTGATCAAGATCTTTAACTAGCCACCAGTAAAATATCCCGTATCCAACAAAACCGTGTTTTCCTTTTCCCTACACCTAACGTTATAACCCATTTAAAAGCCCTCTTTGATAGTTTATCTTAGGTGCTTACGCCTAGTGGAGGAGGTTTTCGATCCTTTCCCAAGCCTATGGTAATCTATTTGCTATGACAGGTAGTGAGAGATATTATCCGTTTTCATTTATGAGATTTATTTTGATGACACTTGAGAGATGTGAGTATCTAAACACTACTTGTGAGGTGCTAGTATGTAATCTCCGTGCTTATTATGATTGAAGTGGAACGATTATTTGTTGTAATTACTTTTATGTTAGCATTAAATGACCCCTAACTTGTATTTTGATTAGAATAAAAGCGCATTTGCTTGAGGACAAGCAAATCTCAAGTGTAAGGGTATTTGATGAGGCGAAAAGTGTACCGCTTTTAAGGGGTCATTTAAGCCTTAAATCGTATTTATTTGATCAAATATTGCCCATAAATCGTTTCTTTTGTCATTTTAGGTACTTTTGAGGAGAAATCTGGAAAAGGAGGCATTTTGGACGTTTTTGGAGCATTAAAGTGAAGAAAACGGCAAAGTCTCAAAAATCGGCTAAAAGTTACTCTTGACGGCGTCACAATTAACTCTGGACGGCGTCATGCCTTGGCAAGAAAAGTTGGATGTGAAATTTACTCATGACGGGCCAGTGAAAATAGCATGTGAATTCTGACGGCGTCACGCTTTAACTTGATCGAGGGCGTCACGGCTTAAATCATAAGGGGACGGCGTCACGTTCAAGGTTCGACGGCGTCAAGCCTTGATAAGCCAGAATGGATTTTGGTAGAGCTAAAGAGGGACGGCGTCAAGATGGTCATCCGGGAACCCTAAAAGCGGCGAGGTGACGGCGTCACACTCCATAAGGTGACGCCGTCAGATGTCAAAGTCTATATATAGTTTTCTAATTTTTTGTCAAAAGAGAGAGCTTAGTGTGTGGAATTTTGGGAGAAAACCCTAAGACGATTTTAGCTACTTTTTCAGGGCTTTTTGCCTTGAGATCTTCCATGTTTCATTGAAAGATAAGTTATCAATTAATCATTCAATATGTCTATGTGTTGTTTGATTCTATCTTATTCTTGTCTTTTGTTTAACATGTTAGACTAAATTTATCTTGTGTTTGCTTAGATCTAATGAAACCTAGCTATTGATTATTGGTTGTTAGTGTGTTGTTAGTTGTATTGGATGATTGTTTATCTATGTTAGGCTTAAGAAAACTGGCTAACTTCCTATTCGGTAACTTGCTTGAACGTCTTAAGAAACATGAACCAAATGCGTACTAAAGGTTTTTATGGTTGTATTTAATGCACAAGCGAATTCTAGTGATCCCATGTTAGGAGCTTCCTAGCCGGCTCGACATCGGAGTGAAGTAGGAGCTTGTAGAGTTGGGGAAGTAAGTACGCCACCCCACGAATGGTATTAAGGAATACACCCGTCATCCACGCGACTAATACACACTAATTAACCGGTAAAAGATAGTTAGGGAGTAAGGAAATCTAAGTAAACACATTTCTCTACACATAAGTTTCTCACCACATTTTCATTTTTGTTATTTTATTTTATTTGCATCCGTAGTAATTTTGGGTTAGTTGACTAGCAACTAATTCCGCCCACTCCTTCAAAACCGAGATTTTACTTGCTTTCATAAAAAAATATAAAAACATAAAAAGAATCTTCCTCAACCTTTAGACCTAATTAGAGTAGTCTTTCACACCTAACGAACACTATTCCCTGTGGAGAACGATCAATCCCCGTACTTACCACTACACTATACTACATCGGTCAGGTACACTGCCTGGTGGGGTTGTAAGCCTCTTGAGATCCCTCGAGAGGTAAAACCTGTTGTAAGGTTACAAAACCACGCAATCAACACAATACACAATTCCGAGCTTACACACAAGTCGGATTAAACACAAGAATTGAGATACAAAGAATGGAGGTTGAGGAGAGATCCGTAACAACAGTTATGAGGTGAAGGAGTATTCTTCAACACTTCGTTTCTTGACGAATATGAGCGTTCTTCTCTTGCACTTGGAGGAAGGATGGATGTGATCACTTGTAAACAACTTACAACCCGTTAATATGATTAAAGAAGAGTATTTAGAATTATTTGGGAAGACAGAAAGTTTTAGTGCTCAAGAGGTGATTTTTCTACATAAAAAAGTGCAGTATTTACGGTCCCGTATATATAAGGGACCGTAGCCATGTTTACGGGACCGTCCTAACATACGCTCCTATTTTTGTCCTGATGTGGTGAAAGTTTATCTAGTGAAAAACTTATCTGGTTTAGGCGAGAAATATAGTTTTTGGGAGATTTGAAATTCAAATTTATTTTCTTTAATAAAACATTTCTTTTTAGTTACAAAAATACTTTTGAAAAAATGTTTTGTCACATAAAAATGTGAAGTTTAGAGAAAAATAAATTCTTTGATCACTTAACTAAGTTGGTAGATTGTTTGTTCATACCTTAAGTGATGTTGTAGTTGAAACAAGTTTTCTCGATTAGAAACTTATTAAACGTAATTTTACGTAACTTATATTTATATTTTGTGATTATCAAAATGTGTAGAGACTGGAGAATGCAAATGGCGTTTTCGTTTTCGTTTTTAATGAGTTTTCGTTTACTTCTCCCCCTTTTTGTAGAATCAAAAAGGCTTCGTCGATGTGTAGAGAGGAAAGAAATCGACGGTATCAAGACTCCCCCTTGCTTATTGCTCCCCCTAGATGAGGGCACCAGGAATCGATCGATGGTGTTTTGCTACAAAAACAAGTTAGCATACAGGTGCAAAAGTATACATTTGCAACACACAAAATAGATGAGAACAAGAAAGAAGTTAGAATCAGAAGCAGAAGCAGCTGGACGGTCCTGTAAATACTTGGACGGTCCCTTATATATTGGGGACCGCCAAGTATTTAAGGGACCGCCGGCAGTGGGTTAGACAGGAGTCGGAATTTAATAAGCATGCATAAAGTTAAACATTCATAAACCACGAACAAAGTCATACATAAGGATGACCATTACAACAAAGTCCTACATTACTAGTCCTAGCCCTAGTCAAGTCTTTAAAGTTAAGTCCGATTATTGTAGAGCATGCATGTTTTCTAAGATTTACGGAGAAAAGGTGGTGAAAGAGTGTTGTTTTAAGGTGGTGGAAAGCCAGATGGCAAGAGAAGAGATGTGATGAAGTCAAGATCATTCTTGAGATTTTGAAAAAGGTTGCGGTTGTGAATGCAACAAACGCAATAACCTCCACGGGCATCAACTTGGTCAAGAGAGGGATGAAGCATGGTTGGAGGGTGAAACTTTTGGGAGAGAATGATGTTTAGAAGGTTCAAGTCAACAAGATTGGAGAATTCTTAAGCTTTGTTGGAGTGTAGATAGTTTGGATTTGTCATTTGAGGTGGATATGGTGGTGGTAATGAATGATCTTGAGGAGTAAGGTTAGGAGACTCTTTGTGAATTGATGGAGACTCATTTTGAGGTTGTGAAACAAAGAAAGAGAAGGATGAGGAAGATGCTTCTTTGTAGGGTGTAGATTTTGAATTGAAGTTTGGATTGTGATTGTTTGAAGTGGTGGTATTATTCATGAAATTGCCTAGGCTTTGTTTCTTCCTCCAAATGGGTTTGACCGACATTCTAGGTTTTCAAAGGGATGACATTGTGAGGAAGGAGGAAAAAGAAGTTATGCCATGAGATTTAGGGAGGAAGATGAAGGTTTAAATAGAAGAAGAGAGTGTTATCTTAGGCAAAACATGCATTTTATGTTTTACTAATTCAAATTATGTTTATGTAATAAGGGAAGTATAGGTTAGACTAGCAAGTAGATGATTAAGAGTACAGAGGCAAGAAATCAGAAAAGAGGATAACGACAGAAAAAGGATTGACGGTCCCGTATATAGGTCAGCGGTTCTTTATATATTGGGGATCGTCAGGAGATAATGGACCGCTACCAGAAAAGCAAGAATTCCTTCAGCAGAAGGTATTCCTAGTGTGTGCCTACATGAAGCATATGTGGAGATGTGATTATCTCGACTCTAAAGAAAAGAAAACCTAAGAGATAATCCAAAGTCTTCTTAGTTCAATCTTGCTCATTTTTCCATGTCGGATTATATATTAGTTACATGATCCGATCAAGGATTTTGAGTACATTATGCATACATGAGAAATTCGTTTTTGAATTGTATTAAAAATGCGTGAAATATGATTTTCCTAAACGTGAGAAGTTTTGAAAAGAAGGAATTGGGGTTCGACCGGATCTAAATACACACGAGTTGTGTTGGAGATACTTTGAATATATACTAAATAGCACGCGGAATTTACTATTAAGTACTTAGAAGAATTCTTGTTTGGTGATTGTATAGATGTAACAGTAAGAACAATAACACAATATTCACTCAAACGATTAGCTTCAATATAATATGAGAATTACAATTACGATTGTGAAGCTATGATATTAATGTTGTGATATATAAACCTTAACCTAGGATCTCCTTTTATAGGACAAGGAGTCCTTTACAAGTAAACAATCTACCGTATAAACCTAACTTTATAAGATATACATTAAATCTTTTCTATATATATCTTCACACGGTTTCATCTTAATCTTATAAGCAGTACTAACTCTTCTTATCAACAGTACCAACTGTTGATGTATTCTTCAGCAACACTTCAACCGTACTAACTTATACAGAACCGTACCAACTGCTTAATTTAATTCCCAACAATCCTCCCCTAAACTTATGATTTCTATGCAAATCAACAAGTTTCTTGAATTAAACTCCAACGTTATATGATGGGGTGGATTCTTTCAAACACTTATCTTCAATCTTGAAACACTTAGGAATTTTCTTCACATATCCACCTTTTGACCAATAATAATACATCAAATTCGGTCAACTCCTCAAAAGTCTCCATAATTAAACTTATTCCTGTAAGGAATTAATTCCAAATATCAACCCAGCATTCAATGGCATTAAATCTCCATTGATTCTATAAAAGATCTTGAATTATCAACACTAACCCATCACATTCTTCAAAACACAACTATCAAACACAATGAGTTCATCCAATCCAAACATGGTTGAGATTTCATCGGATTCGTCTTCGGATTCAGGAAGTGAAGGATGGAAAAATTACTTTCCACCAAGCTACACTAATCTGACTATCAGGAACCCAAATCCACAAGCTGAAGAAGTATCTTCTGATGATCTTCCAACTTCCTCTGATGATGATGATCAGCAAGCACATCCACCTCCACTATCAGTTTTACTAACAAGAGAGATCGAAAAAGCTGTGTCAGGTATGAATAGGATCTCAGTGCCTGTAAGAAATAAACCACGACCAAAACCAGATAAACAAGTGATGGGGCTCCCAAGTCCAAAGGTGTGGAACTCAATCAAAGACAAAGGAGTTCACAAGTCCATGCCTGACTTTAAGGAGTTCACAAGTCCATGCCTGACTTTAAGGATAAAGGAAAGAGGAAGCTTGAGTAGTGATGAAGGTGTTAGGTTAGCTTGGTTGTAGGTTATGTTGACTTTGAGTCCAGGATTATAACAAAACTTCTGCTTATATAATGAATGCAACACTTTAATGAATAAATTTTATCTCCTTGTGTACAGATACATTCTATAATCCTTTGAACAAACTTTAACAGTAAGTACTTCAGCATAAACTTCACACTTATCTCAGATTCTGAATTGATAACCTCCCCTGAATTACATAATCATCTTTAACAGCAACTGAACAAACTTTTAATTCCTCCCCTGTTTGGAAGAATCTTCACCATCATATGAACTAGAACATAGGACATTCGAGCTCAGCATCCAATATGACAATTTGTACAAGTTACCATCAAATCAGTTTTGTAGTTTCAAACTGCTCTCAACACTTCCAGATGTGTAACCTTCTGAGAGAGGTGAATCATAGAGCATAAACTTAGAATGAACCAAGTTTGAAAAAGCAGTACAAACTAGTTGAAACTAGCAGTACTAACTGTTTAAAAATTTTCTGAGATAAAATCAAAGTTAATTGTAATGTGGATTTGAAAACACTTTTGTCCACGTATAGTTTTTAGCAAACTATCAGCTATCAATGGATTTGTTATGTCTTTACCAATAGCCGTTTGCTATGGACTAGCCAACTCTTCACACTTAGATATGGTGAGTTGATAACCATCCAGTTTTTGGTAAACTGTCAACCATAAACGGATTTGAGAAGTCTTTACCAGAAACCGTTTGATATGAACCAATTACCATTTGTTGTGTGACAATCATGCACACTTGATAGTCCAAACCACCATACTTCCCAAAGCACAATCCAAAGCAAAAAGCTTTTCTTAACCTGAAATGTTAGTCCAAAACCAAAGAAAACACAATACACAATATTTTCTTTTAACAGTTATCACAATTGACTAACAAATTCACAAGCAGTACTAAAAATTACCAAGCAGTACAAACTATACAAATAGCACAACTAGCAGTACAAAAACCAAAAACACTTAGACATTAATCTTTTGAAGGATTAAGCATTCCAATACCTGTTACCAAGTACTGAAATCTTCCTACATCAAAACCTTTTGTTAAGAGATCAGCAAAGTTGTCATCAGTATGTATTTTAACAACTTGTATTAACTTTTTTTCAGCACAGTCTCTTATAAAATGATGTCTAATCTCAATGTGTTTAGTTTTTGAATGTTGAACTGGATTCTTAATGATACACATTGTACTGCTATTGTCTATATGTATAATTGTGTTTAAGAAATTGTACCCATAATCAAGCATCTGGTTTTGAATCCAAAGAACTTGAGCACAACAACTTGCTGCTACCACATATTCTGCTTTAGTAGTAGAAGTGGCCACCATAGTCTGCTTCTTACACTGCCAAGAAATTAATCTACAACCCAAGAACTGACAACCACCTGTTGTAGATTTTCTATCCATGCTAGCACCAACAAAATCAGAATCAGAGAATGCCACTAGATCAAATGCAGACTCTTTAGGATACCATAGCCCCAAATTAGGTTGACCTTTAAGGTATCTGAAGATTCTCTTTACTGCTGTAAGATGAGACACCTTAGGATTTACTTGGAATCTGGCACAAGCACAAACTGAAAACATAATGTCAGGCCTGGATGATGTGAGAAACATCAAAGACCCAATCATAGATCTATACATGTGCACATCCACATCTTCACCACTGTGATCCTTTAATAGAAAATGTGTCTCCTTATCAACTGGTGTGCTAACAACCTTGGCATCTGTGAATTAGAATTTCCTCAATATTTCACCAACATATTTATCCTGAGAGATAAATATTCCATTAGACTTCTGCTGTACTTGAAGCCCAAGAAAGAAAGTAAGCTCACCCATAGAGCTCATATCAAACTGATCTTTCATTAATTTCTGAAACTCTCTGCACATTTCTTTGTTTGTAGAACCAAAGATGATATCATCTACATAAACTTAAACCAATAGAATATCACCCTTGTTCTTCTTGATAAACAGAGTTTGATCAATTTTACCCCTATTGAACCCATTCTTCAATAAATAAGTAGCAAGAGTCCCATACCAAGCTCTTGGAGCTTGATGCAATCCATAAAGAGCTTTAACCACCTTATAAACTTTGTTAGGATGATCTGAGTCTATGAAACCAGGAGGTTGAGATACATATACCTCCTCATCAATAGTACCATACAAAAAGGCACTCTTCACATCCATTTGATAGACTAGAAAACCCATATAGGAAGCATAAGCAAGAAATAACCTTATTGCTTCAAGTCTAGCAATAGGAGCAAAAACCTCCTCATAATCAATCCTTTCTTCCTGTGTATAGCCTTGAGTAACCAATCTTGCTTTGTTCTTTATCACAATGCCTCTCTCATCCTTCTTGTTCCTGAATACCCACTTAGTACCAATCACTCTCATTCCCTTTGGTAGATCAACCAGAACCCAAACCTTCTGAATTTTGAATTGAAGCAGTTCTTCTTGCATAGCCTCAACCCAACTTGATTCTTCTAAAGCCTTTAGCACATTCTTGGGTTCTACCTGAGATAGAAAACATACAAACATACACTCATGCTCATCATCATGATGTTTCTCCTCATATAATACACTGAGAAAGCCATGATGATCTGGGTCTTGAATTTGCCTTCTGGTCTTGACTCCAGATTGTACATCTCCTATGACATTGGTAAGTGGATGATTCCTATGTACAATTGTATGGGGAGTAGAAGGAATTGCATAGTTGATAGGTATATTTTTCAGACCATCTCCAAAGAAATCAAACTCATCAACTTGAGGAGCAGTATGAACTGGTGAATCAAGATGAGTTTGACTTGGTCCAGCAGCATCACTATTTTGCTCAGCAGTAGGAACTTATGGCTGAGCAGTACTAACTCCATTTGTACTGCTCGTTGGATTTTTAGTTTCTTTACCATTCTGACCACTGGTTTCAGCAACATCTTTCTCTTTGTCTACACCACTTGATGATGGAATATCATCATTCTTTGTAGAAGACTCATACAATGGACTGTCCTCCATGATTGGCATGAAAATGCAATCTTCATCTTCCTCTTCTGAACCTGCACCATGGTTCGTATTTATACCTGTAACAGGCACATAATTCATGGAGTCTGAAAGACTGTCAATATCAAAGATCCAATTTGGACCAACACCTGCAACATTTGGTTTATTTTCCAAAAATTCTATGTGCAGATTTTCTTCTACATGTTTGGTGCTTTTATTGTACACCCTAAAAGCCTTACTGTGCAGAGAATAACCAACAAAGAAACCTTCCTCAGATTTCCCATCAAACTTTCCTAGTTGGTCTTTGGTATTAAGGATAGTAACATGACAACCAAAAGGTCTCATGAAGCTTAAAGCAGGGGTTCTACCTCTAAGAAGCTCATAAGCAGTCTTATTGTGAGGTTGCACAACTAAAACCCTATTCAATACATAACAAGCAGTGCTAACTGCTTCAGCCCAAAATGAAACTGGTAGCTTAGAGTCAGCTAACATTGTTCTAGCAGCCTCTATAAGAGTCCTATTCTTTCTCTCAGCTACTCCATTTTGCTGTGGGGTTCTAGCTACACTAAATTCCCTCTTAATACCTTTTTCTCTACAGAAGTGATCCATCACTCTATTCTTAAATTCAGTCCCATTGTCACATCTGATTATTTTAACTTTCTTATCAACTAGGTTTTCTACTTCAACAATGAAGGTCTTAAGGATTTCACTTATCTCATCCTTAGATTTCATAAAGAATACCCAAGAAAACCTACTGTAATCATCAGTAACAACAAGGTAGTATCATCTAAAATTCAAGCTATTCACAGAAGTAGGACCAAATAAGTCCATATGCAACATATATAAAGCTTGAGAAATAGAGTTCTGGGCCTTTGGCTTACATGAGGCTCTGTGTTGCTTACCTTTAAGGAAAGAAACACAGGTTTGGTCATTAAGAAAAGTTTTATTTGGTAAACCTCTTACCAACCCATTTTTAGCAATTTTGTTAATGGTTTTAAAATTAACATGACCAAGCCTTCTGTGCCACAACATTGATTCTTCCAATGTGGCTTTTGCAACAAGGCAAGTAAGACCTGCTTTAGGAACAAGGTTGTTCATCTCAATACTGTATGTATTACCCTTTCTGGGGATTTTAAGCAATACTTGATTTTCATCAGGTAGCTTGAAATCAGGAGAAAGAATAAGGCAGTCAGTATCAGTAAAATGAACCTTATTCTTTTTATCACATATCTGTGACACACTAAAGAGGTTGTACTTTAACTCTGGTACAAAATACACATTATCAAAATCAAGATTACCAGTTTTTATGACACCTTTACCAGTAATCCGTCCACCAACACCACCACCAAAGACAACTGGTCCACCATCCAATGCTATGAAATCTGAAAGATAGGACATGTTGCCAGTCATGTGCCTACAACATCCACTGTCTGAGTATCCTCTATTTTCTTCACCATTTGAAGGATGTTCCTGCACACAAAATAAAGGTGTTAGTTTCTTTTGGGGATCCAAACCATCACTGGTTTGGATCTGCCTTGTGCATCAAGATGAGAAATATTGTTGGAGGTCTTTGATGCACCATTGGGTTTGGTAGATTTTCTAACCCAATGTGCTGAGGCCTTGACAGCATTTCCCCTTTTTCCCTTAACATTTAAGTGTCTACCAGTAGGATTTGCTGGTCTAGCAGTTGGAACTGTTGAACTAGCAGTTGGAACTGCTTGTTTAAATTTTGGCACCCATTTCTGATTGGTCATTGCTGTTTTCTTATAAAAATGCCTTTTAACTGTTTGTGCATGATTTGGAAATTGTTTTGCACTTGAAACAGTTTGCTTGTTATTAAACCACTTATTTTGACTAGCAGTTGAAACTGTTTTGATGCCAGTCTTTAACATAACAGCTTTGGGTGACATCTTATGATTTGCATTAGGGCTTGTCAATCTAGTTCGACTGTTTTGAGTTACCCTAGCACCGTTATTCCTATTCACCCTTGTATTCCCAGAAATCCCCTTTTCCATGGGTTAGAATCACAATAAGCTGCCATATGTTCAAAACTTCCACAAACAAAGCACACTTTTCTAATCATAGCAAACTTATCATCCAATTGCTTAGATTTTGAGTGATTCCAGTTCCTATGACTACCCTCAGAAACTGGTGATCTGTTCTTAGTCCTATACATCTCAGCATATTGAACACTTTTCCTAACTGGTTTTATGTTTTCAGTCTTAACCACTTTAGGAGCATGTTTAACTTCTACCTTAACAACATTAGGTTTGACCTTAACCTTTGCATCCTCATCATCAGATGTCCAATCCTCAATAGTTGGTGCATCTGAGTTCCTATCAGAGGACATCTTTTCCTCAGAAAGAGATTTATCACTAGCACTCACAAAAGAATCTTCTGCCTTAACAAATTTAACAGGATTCTCACTCACTTTAACACCATATCCAGGAAAATCCATATCCTTAAACTCTTCTAAACCTGTATGAGCTAAATCAATTCCTGGTGGAACAAACATTCCTCTAAGAGGGGGTGCAACTGACTTATACCCTAAACCAGACTTAGCTTTGTTAAGTATTTGATTCTCTACTATTTTCTGAACTCCCTTTGAAGTATGTTCAAGAGTATCTACACTTAACTAAATATTTTCTTTTTCCTTTTTAAGCTTCTCTAGCTCATATACAAGTCCACTCATTTTATCATCTTTTAGTTGCAAATCCCTCTTTAAAACACCTATCTCATCAGAGAAGTTTGACTCATTCTGTCTATAAAACACAATTTGTTCTTCCAAAACAGCTAGTCCTCTTTTATGATTTGCCAGACTAAAATTTACTTGTTTAAATTCTACTCTAATATCATCATACTGTTTCTTAAGACACTCATAATCTTTTAAAGCAGAACAAGTATTTGAACATTTTTGAACAATATGTACCTCAGAGTCTGAGAAAGCCATCAAACCCAAGTTAGCTGGTTCCTCTTCTTCCTCCATGAAGCTCCAATCAAATCCAGCTCCATCTACAGCTACCATAGCCTTGGAAGAAGGCTCTTCAACAATAACTGTTCTCCTTGTTCCTTGCTGATGCTTAAACCCTTGACTCTGGTTGCTTTGTTGTCTTGGACCTCTACATTCCCGGGCAAAGTGCCCCATCTTGTGACAATTATAGCACTCCACCTTAGACTTATCATAACCAGCAACATCTCTTCCATTAAAGGTAATCTTATTCCCAGTCCTTTGGTAATACTTCTTAGCCCTGATGCTTTTCAAAGCCAACTGCCACTTTAAATCCATAGCTTCCAAATCATCTTCAGCAATTTGAAGAATATCTTCATTAAAGATCTAAGACCCACCATATTGTTCTGACACAAATGCATATATGGTCTCTTAAGTCAAGCCAGCAGTACTAGTTTTTACACTAGCAGTGCTAACTGTTGGTTTAGCAGTACCAACTGCTTCTTCATCTTCATGATTTGAACTATTTGAAGAAGATAAGAAAGCCATATTCCCTGAACTAGAACTGGTGCTACCACTCTTCTTCACCTTCTGCTCAACAATCTTAAGATTGTTGTAAAGCTCATTCAATGTCATTTTCGCCAGTTCTGGTTTATTGCTCCAAACCACAACATAAGTGTTCCATTCAGCAGGTAAACTATTTAGAAACTTCATGTTGAGGTCTTCCTGTGGAATCACAATCTTCAACACAGTAAGTTGACTGATGATCTTTTGAAGCCTATTAAAGATATGGTCCAAAGTTTCATTGCTTGTTGCAGTGAAGTTCTCATAACTTTGTTAAAGTAGAGTTCTCTGTGCCTTCTTGGTAGCTTCATTGCCACCAAATCTTTCCACCACTGCTTCATTAGTAACAGGCACAGTGTAACAGGCACAGTGTAAAGTTCAGCACTTGATCATTAGGAATTGCCATTAGTAACAAATTCCTAGCCTTCTAATCATTCTTCTTTTTGATTCTCTCCTCATTAGTAACAGGCACAGTGTTGAGCTTTGTTGTCTTTGAGCCATCAGCATGTGTTTCCTCAGTTGGAATTGGTTTGAATGAATCACCATTGATAATTATATCCCATAATGCATAGTCTTGCACCATGAAATATTGCTCTATTCTGAGCCGCCATAAATCGTATTCATTCTGTTTCAGCATGGGGAGTTTAGCAAGGATTGAGGTTTGTGGTGTCTCCATGTCCATCTTCTTGGTAGTAAGTTAATGAATACTTCTGTATCTTCTAAATCAAAGTATCAGAACCTGTCTCTGATACCACTTGACCGGATCTAAACACACACGACTTGTGTTGGAGATACTTTGAATATATACTTAATAGCATGCGGAATTTACTATTAAGTACTTAGAAGAATTCTTGTTTGGTGATTGTATAGATGTAATAGTAAGAACAATAACACAATATTCACTCAAACGATTAGCTTCAATATAATATGAGAATTACAATTACGATTGTGAAGCTATGATATTAATGTTGTGATATATAAACCTTAACCTAGGATCTCCTTTTATAGGACAAGGAGTCCTTTACAAGTAAACAATCTACCGTATAAACCTAACTTTATAAGATATACATTAAATCTTTTCTATATATATCTTCACACGGTTTCATCTTAATCTTGTAAGCAGTACTAACTCTTCTTATCAACAGTACCAACTGTTGATGTATTCTTCAGCAACACTTCAACCGTACTAACTTATACAGAATCGTACCAACTGCTTAATTTAATTCCCAACAGGGTTTTTCATGCACAAAAAGAAGGAAAAAAAATTAGAGTTGGTTTTAATCATGCAAGGAATATTTTTATGATAAGTAAAGTTTTAAAGAAAAATTATCGAATTTAATTTTGTGATCAATAGATTCCTGGACTCAGAATAGAAGAAAGAGACTTACGGAAGTTAAGAAGAAGAGATGTGTTCCATCATTCCTAAACCTAGACGAAGATAGAAGAAAGATTCCCGCTTGAGAGGTTTAGTGAGGATATCGACAATGTTTTCTTCCGTTGGAACATTTTCGTTAGAGATGTTTCCCTTTTTTAAATTATCCCTAAGAAAGTGGTGACGAATTTCTATGTGCTTTGTGCGAGAAAGTTGCACAGGGTTCTTACTTAAGTCAATGACTCCTTTGTTATCACACATGATTGGGATATCATCAAGTGTGATGCCATACTCTACGAGAGCTTGTTTCATCCATACTGCTTGTTGACATACCTTTCCAGCGCTTACATATTCGGCTTCGGTCGTGGAGATAGCTAGTGCCGTTTGTTTATTGGAGAACCAAGAAGTTAAGCAACAAACCATGAAGGTACAAATTCCAATAGTAATTTTTTTATCCACATAATCTCCAGCATGATCAAAGTTGGCATATACTATGGTTTCTATGCCGGTCCCCTTAAGATACCATAATCCTAAGTGCATAGTGCCGTTAATGTATCGGAAGATACGATTAACCGCTTCAAGGTGAGAAGTTTTGGGATCTTCTTGGAAGTGAGCACAAAGGCAGACACTAAACATGATATCGGGCCTACTTGCCGTTAGGTATAATAAACTACCTATCATACCTCTATACTTAGTGCTATCTATGGATTCACCCTCTTCATCTTTTGTGAGCTTTGTGTCCGTAGCCATTGGAGTTTTCATAGGTTTAGTATCTTCTAATCCAAATTTCTTAAGCATTTCTTTTATGTACTTAGATTGATTTTATAGTCCAAGGAAGAAGTTGAGTTCGCCCATCATGCTCATTTCAAACTCGTCATGCATGATATTTGAGAATTCATCACATATGTCTTGACAAGTTGATCCGAATATAATGTCATCGACATATATTCGGACGATGATGATGTTTAATTCTTTCTTCTTAGTGAAACAAGTGTTATCTACCATTCCCATTGAGTATTCATGTTTAAGAAGAAAAGCTTTTAACCTATCATACCATGCTTTTGAAGCTTGCTTAAGACCATACAAAGCTTTCTTAAGTTTATAAACATGCTCGGGTTTCTCGAAGTCAATGAATCCTGGAGGTTGTGCTACGTATACCTCCTCATTGATGAAACCGTTTAAGAATGCACTTTTCACATCCATTTGGAACAACCTAAAGCCTAACGCACAAGCGTAGGCAAGTAATATCCTAACGGACTCTAGTCTAGCTACAGGTGCGTAGGTTTCGTCATAATCAATTACCTCTTGTTGATTATAGCCTTGTGCTACTAACCTTGCTTTATTCCTAGATACAATTCCGTTCTCGTCTAATTTATTCCTAAATACCCACTTGGTTCCTATTATGGTCACGTACTTAGGTCTTGGTACTAACTCCCTAACATCATTAGACTTAAATTGATCCAATTCCTCTTGCATTGTGATGATCCAACTTTCATCTTTCAATGCTTCGTTGACGTTCTTAGGTTCTATGATTGAGACAAAGCAAAAGAAGTTGCTTTTGTCTTGAGCTTGTGATCTAAGGGTTCTTTGGTTTAGATTTCCTATGACGTTGTCTAAAGGATAATTTCTAGATTCCTTATTGTTGGTTGTTTCATTTATTTCTATGGTTTCAGTTACATTATTGATCCCTAGTTTTTTCATGTTATCTACGATGGCGTTTTCTTCATCTAAATCATCATCTACCAAAGGTGATGTTTTAGGTGGGGGAGGACTCTCATCGAAAGTCACGTTGAGTGATTCTTCGACGACCATTGTTTCCTTATTGAGTACTATATAGGCTTTACTATTTTTTGAGTATCCTAGGAATACACCTTCGTAAGACTTTGGGTCAAACTTGGTGAGATAGTCTTTGGTGTTTAGAATGAAGCATTTGCTTCCAAACACTCTGAAGTAATCTAGAGTATGTTTCCTACCTCTCAAGATTTCGTATGGGGTTTTTCCTAGGATTGGCCTAATGAGAATTCTATTAAGTATATATGTGGAGGTGTCTACGGCATTGCACCAGAACTTTTGAGGGATGGATTGATCATTTAGCATTGTTCTACTCATTTCTTGTAGTGTTCTATTTTTTCTTTTGACTACCCCATTTGATTGTCGAGTGCGTGGAGCTGAGAAATTGTGAGTAATACCATTAGCATCACAATAAATTCCGAATTGCACTTCATTATCAAATTCTATACCATGGTCTGTCCTAATAGAAACTATGGAACAACCTAGTTGATTTTTGATTTTCTTGTTAAATGTTTTAAACTGCTCGAAGGCTTTGGTCTTGTTCTTAAGAAATCTAGTCCAAGTGTACCTAGAGTAATCGTCCACTATTACTAAGGTGTAGAGATTTTCTCCGTAGCTTCGTACGGTGGAAGGACCAAAAGATACATGCGAAGGAGTTCTAGACATCTAGAGGTTGAGAGACATCTAGAGGTTGAGACTATATTCTTAGGTTTGTGGCTAGAGTGAGCTTGTTTTCCAACTTTGCAAGCGTCACAAAAATGTTGGTCAAACTTAAGTTTAGGAAGATTTCTAACTAAATCCTTAGAAGCTAATGATTGTAAATAAACGCATATTTGTGTGACCTAATCTTCTATGCCACAAAGTGGAGTTATCGCTAACCGTAGCCAAACATATATTGTTACTAGACTTATTACTTATCTTCATGACATATAAATCACCTTTTCTAATGCCCTTGGCAATGACTTTTCCATCCTTAATGATTTCACTACCTTCTTTGAAAAATATTACCTTGCACTTATTGTCACATATTTGACTAATACTTAAGAGATTAAAATCTAAGTTATCTACATGCTCAACATTAGTGAAAGTAAGAGAATTATGAGTGATCGTACCTTTGCCAATGATATTACCTTTGAGTTTACTACCAAAAGTGACATTACCTCCGTTGCATAGTTGATTTGATGAGAATAGCTTACGATTTCCCGTCATGTGATTAGTGCATCCACTATCTTTGATCCATTCGTCGGGCTCCAAGTCAATTTCAAAGCATACCTCTTTTGAAGTTCCGGCCATTAGACAAGCTTCGTTTTGGGTCTCTTCATCGCTATCACTCCAAGCGCCACTTACGTATGCCTTTTGGTTCTTGTCTTTCGTTTGATGAGGGAATTCTCCAACCAATTGCCTTGGATCACCACATCCAAAGCATCTACTTTCACCCTTTCTATATTTGTCATCATGACTCTTTTGGGGTGCTTTCTTTTCATCTCTCGGTTGTCTTACATATCTACCTCTTCGCTTAAAGAACTTCTTAAACTCTCTAACCGCCATGGCATACTCTTCATCTTCACTTTCCGAACTTGAGTCTTCATCATCACTCAATTACTTTTTAGCCTTTAAAGCAAGTGATATCCTTTGTACTTTGCTTTTGACTATCTTGGAATCATTTTTGATGATTAACTCATGAACCTTTAGATTACCGATGAGCTCATCTAGTGAGAGTGAGGCTAAATCTTTTAATTCTTCTATTGCCATGACCTTTGCTCTCCACTTTGGATGTAAAGCCTTGAGAAATTTCCTAACACAACTCTTAACAGAAACACCTTCATCAAGTGCCTTTAGACTAGTAATAATAGTATTAAATCTAGCAAAAGCACTATCTATAGATTCATCTTCAGGAATGACGAATTGTTCATATTGTTAGACAAAAAGATCGATCTTATTATCCTTGACTTGATTATTACCTTGATGAGTGACTCACAAAGTTTTCCAAATATCTTTAGCCGTATTACACATAAAAATTCTTTGAAATTCCTTTTTCGGTAAAGCATTATAAATAACCATTTTTGCTTCATCGTTTTTAGCCAATTTCTTCTTAAGGTTATCATTTTTTTTTATCATAAGGAACAATTTCATCCTTTTTAGTTTTAGGGTTTTGTTCAATAGGTTGAAAGTCACCCACAGTAATAACATGCCAAAGATCAAGATCTTTTGATTTCACATAAGTTTCGAATCTAGTTTTCCAGTAAATGAAGCTATCAGCTTCGAAATGTGGTGGTCTTTGCATAAATTGCCCTTCTTGATATTTTTCAAAATTGTTAATACAAATAATGTCAAAAACATCGGTTGCATTATTCGGTCTCTATACGTTTTGATAATCACAAAATATAAAAACACGATACGTAAAACTACATTTGATAAGTTTTTAACCGAGGAAAATCGTTTCGACAACGTACCGACTACGACATCACTTCAGGTATGAAAAAACATAATACCGACATTAGTAAAGTGATAAAAGATTTTATTTTCTCAAAACTTCACATTTTTATGTGACAAAACATTTTTACAAAAGTATTTTTGTAATTAAAAAGAAATGTTTTATTAAAGAAAATAAATTTGAATTTCAAATCTCCCAACAGCTAGTTTTCCCGCTCAAATCAGATAAGTTTTTCACCAGATAAACTTTCACCACATCAGGACAAAAATAGGAACGTATGTCGGGACGTTCCCGTAAACATGGCGACGGCCCCTTATATATACGGGACCGTCCAACTTTAAGGGACCGTCCCCCGCTCCTCCTGGTGCCTATAAATACTGCACTATTTTCTCAGAAAAACCAACCCTCTTTGCACAAAAACATTCTGGTCTTTCTTCCTCTCTTCTTTGATCACTATAACGTGTCAATATGTGTTTATAAGTGATTCCGTTACCCTCTATATCAAAGTGCAAGAGAAGAACGCTCGTATTCATCAAGAAACGAAGTGTTAGAGCCATCACACACACGTAACTAGTGTTACAATTCTCTTCTTTCCCCAAACTCTCTAATTTGTATATATTGTAAATTTGTGTATCCGACTTGTGTGTGAGTCGTGATTAGGTGTGTTAGGATAAATACGGACAAAGTATAAGCCCCTGAAGTGGTGTGTCTAGATTAGAACTTTGTATAAGTCGGTGTGTGAAGACTTGGACTTGGTGTGAGTCCGTGAAGTGAAGACAAGGACCGAGTGAAGGTTCGTGAAGACTTGGATCGGGTGAAGATTCAAGTGGACGGGGTGATTGTCCGTGTGAAGAGTTAGACGGGGTGATCGTCCGTGTGAAGACTTGGATTGTGTGTAAATCCAAGTGGACAAGAGTGCTTGTTCGTGTAGCCACGTGGGCTTTCGTGTAGATTGGTTCTAGCTAGGATTAGGACTCGACATTCCGCTTAGTGTCGTTAAACTTGGTGTAAGCTTTGGTGTACGGTTTGCTCCGCCAGAAGGGAGTGTGTTGACATAGTGATTGTGAACTCTCGAGTGTGGTACTCGGGGAGTGGAGTAGGGCGAAGAGTGAGCTTCGTGCCGAACCACTATAAATCTCTGCGTCTCGGTTTGGTTGTGTTCTTCCTTTATCTTTTGTCTTTACTTTACTTACTTTACGCATTATCATTGTGTTCATAGATATCACATAACTTTGAATTAAACGGTTTCTCAAAAAGAACATAAAAGAACTAAAAGTTTTAAAACGTAATTCTAAACAGTGAAACTATTACCCTTCTAGTTTCTACAATTGGTATCAAAACAGGTCACTCAAGAGCTTTAATGTATACTGTACTTTAAAACTTGAATCGACCTATGGAGTCTGAAAGATATCTAGAAGGGCGTTCTTTGAAAGAACCACCATTTTTCAAAAACAATAATTTTATTGAATGGAAAAATAGATTTGGAAGTTATGTGAAATCAATAGATCAAGATCTTTGGCATGTCATTTCAATTGGTGATTTTCAACCAACGAAAATAAATATTAAAAATCAAAGTGATTATTTCAAAAGAAAATTTTGTAAAAACATTGAAGCCAAAATAATGATTTATAAAGCTTTGCCGAGAATTAAATATGAAAGAATATTTTTATGTCAAACGGCAAATGACATTTGGAAAAATCTTTTAAACTTTCATCAAGAGAATTGTCAAGCCAAAGATAACCGAATTGATCTTAAAAATACGCATGAACAATTCTTCACTTCTGAAGACGAATCAGTAGATAGATATTTAGATAGATTAAAGACAAATGCTAATAGTTCAAGTGTTTTCAATAAAGTTGATGCCGTCAAGGACTATATGAGTAACTTACGAAGAGAACTCGTTAAAGAATCCTGGAGTGATACGGATGAAGAAGACAACGTGTGCTCCGAATACGAAATATGTCAAATGGTTGAAACTTCAAATGAGGTACACTCTGAAATCGAACACTTTTGCTTTGACCCATTTATTCTAGAATTTTCAAAATTAGAAAATGAGTTTAAAAATCTATGAAACATAAGTCTAAAAACATTTTTAGAAAATGAATCTTTAAAATCCTTTAAAAGTAATTTTGAAAAAGAAATCATTTTGGAAGATAAAATGTCTAGACTTGAAAGTGGTATAGAAATTGATCTAGAATGTAAAGTGTGTCAAGATTACAAAAGTGAAATTAAAAAGGTTAATGAAAGGGCTAATATACTAGCTAAATTTGAAAAGAGTTCTCAATCTCTTAAAAATTTAATAAATAGTCAAATGGCATTCGGAGATAAAACGGGCTTAGGTTTCAATTCATGTGAGTCATCAATGAGTAAGACAAAACAAATTAAATTTGTGAAACCTCTTAGACAAATCTAAATTAGTTGTTTAGAAAACTGAGTGTCGTTAAAATATTGATCATCACTAATGAAAGTCAAGAAAAACAACTCTAATTAAAATTTTCTATAAGTTGGAATAAAAATTAAAGGGATACTTTTGCTATTTGGCGACATCCTCACCATGTGCATGTAAATGCAATGGATGTCTTTGACTAACCATCTCGGACCCATGAGAAACTAGGTACCAAGTTTTCTTGCAAGTTATGTCTTTTGATGCACGAGGGAAGCAAATATTGGCTATGAATGTACGTTCATATTCTCGTCATACGTGTGAAGACTCAACAATACTCAAATCTTGCATCACGCACACCATCTCTCACGGTAATGTATCCTTAGGAATAGCTAGGGGCAAAGGTATGCTTTCTTAAAACCTTGACTGTCTTGATTGCTATATGCCTATCTACTATGTGCTTATTTATCATGTGCTTTCCTGCTATATGCTTATGTGCTACACGATGATTATGTGATAATAGGTGTGATAGATAAAATTTGCAATTTGACTTAATATCTAAATGCCTATCCTCTTTAGGATCCAAGCAAATCTTTCGAGATAATGGTCTTACCCCAACCATTATCAACAGCCATTTATGCACGTCTACCAATCACTATGGATGACGCACACTTTAAACGTCCTCGACATCTCTTCTCTTCTATGACTTTTATTCATGTCTCCATTCGCCATAGACATGATTGACTTCTAAACTACCCGATGCAAGTCTCGTATTTGATCCTCGTCTCATCTACATCTCCTCTATTTCTTCTATCTCGACTCTATTCCTATTCCACATTCAGCGTGTCGTCAATCTCCTTTCTCTAAATGAGTCTCTCCTACTTCTTCTGTCTCGACTCTCCTTAATACCCATTCCTCTAGACTACTCGTGCGTATTGTGTCTCCTCCATTTCCTCTATTACGTGTCTAGAATTCCATGTTATCTAAATTCTTGTTTCTGAGAGTCCTCAACAAAACACTCTTTCTAAAACTAAAAATTGGAAAACCAGTCAAAATTTTCTGTCTCTCAAAAAGCCCTTATAATTAAAGGACCGTCCCATGTTTTCAAGGGTAACCCGTTTTCCTTCTCATTTGCTGAAAACTAAAATCAATTAACTCTCCCTACAGCAGCAGTGACAAAACCAAACCAAAATCACCTAAATCTTCAATTAACCCACCAAAACTAAAATCAAAGTTTCAAACTCAAAGATCATCAATTCATCATTTCTTCTAATCATCTATTGTAAGTCATTTCAATCAAATTTCTTCATAATTCAATTCTAGGGTTTACTTGAACATGAAATTAAAATTTGGGGATTTTCAACTCTTCTTGTAATTGTTTAAAATTAAAAACATAACTTAACAATATACAACCATCATAACTCACCTAGATGTAAAATTTATCCAAACAAGGGTATTTTGAAAAGTATCAAAACATGTGATAATCCCCAACTCGATTTGATAAAACTAATCATGTTTGTGAACATAACAATAACGCAATTATGCATTGTTAATACATATCAAAAATGTTTTCATAAGTATGCAATAACAAAGGTCAAATTTTTAAATATGATCCTTATAAAGGAACGAAATGTTTTAACTTAAAAGGGATCATAACTCCCCATCTTTAAACACTTGTAAAAACAATAAGCTAATGATTATACCATTTCTCTCATTATAGGTAACAAAATGTCACACGAATATGACTTTGATCATCTATTTACATACTCCTATACTCCCAGAATATCTCATGAACCAACCACACCCGGAAGTCACATTCGTGCCTACGTATATCTTGAAACTCGTTGCTTTCATGAAGGTCGAATAGTTGACCCCTCTTTAATTTATCATAGGGATATCAACACCTCATTTCGAGTTATAGGCTTCGATTGCCTGCTCTATATCAACGAGCACATTTGTCCTCGTACGTAACGAGGATCAATCTTTGTCACTTTGGTTTTGGATCCGAAACTTCAAGTTTTTCTTAACTCTTAAGCAATTTGCTCAAATTCTCTAAATTCCCAATCATGGGCAATGTGCCTATATGGAATATTGGTGTCTAGAGTCTCTCTTCAACTATGGAGAAGAGAATAGTCTGTATTGTTACTACATACCCTCTTCATAAGAAATCACCAAACTTATATGTACACACAAGTACTTTCCTTACCCAGATCCAACGAAAATTTGTTTGGAAGAGGTTCGTCATGAATTGCTCCCTTGGGCAGTCATCCTGCGAGAAAATGTTCTCAGTCTAAAAGGAAATCATGAGCAACTCCCGGCGTGTTGTGCTCATATGATTTACTGTCTTCACACTCAACAACCATATAATCTTTCCTACTTCTTCACTAAGCGAATTGTACATCTCAAGGGTCCTCAACAACCATATAATCTTGCCTAGTTCTTCACTAAGCAACTCCCAGCGTGTTGTGCTCATATGATTTACTGTCTCGACTCTCACTAAGCGAATTGTACATCTCAATTGTACATCTCAAGGGTCCTCAAGACTCATCTCTATCATCACATCATGCATTTTCATCCATACCTTCGGGGTCCTCAATACTCACTCTTTGTTGGGAATTAAATGTTCTGAAGATAAGTACTGCTAAGTACAAAGAAGGTACTGCTAGTGTATTCAATACTACTGCTAGTGTTGAAGATTCTACTGCTAGTGTATCAGATACTACTTTTGGAGTGACTCATACTACTGCTGAATGGATAAGTGTCGCGTATACTACTGCTTGATGGATAAGTATGAAAAATATATTTTGTGTATAAAAGTCAAATATATACGGTAGATAATATCTTAGATAAGTGTTCAGTCAACAAGTTGAATACACAGAACAAGTTGTATCTTAGCTACTGACACACATAACAAGCAAGTAGTTGACAAGACTTATCCATATTGTAAAGATCTCCTTTGGACTATAAAAGGGAGATCTTAGCTAAGATATTATAAGAGTGCACATGCTTAGAAAATATATATCTGTTAAGAACAAGAAGAAACACAAACATAGCAATCAGTCATCAGTCATAGAAACATAGAGATTCAAGGTTTTGTAACCCTAGTGATAGTGAAGATCACTCGTATTATTCTCAATAATATTGAATCGTTTGGTGTTATACTTTCTGTGTTCATTGTTCTATCACAAAAGCATCACTGTTCCATTTTCTCAAACCAATATCCTTCTAAGTATGGTTAAGTAGATTCCGCATACTTAATCATATTCACTCAAAGTATCTGTTGTTCCCTTAACACGCTTAGAGATAACTAAAAAGTTAATCTAATTGTGTTTATGACTGATACAATGTATTTGATTAATTACAACTGATAAGTAAAACGTAAATATAAAAACACAGTGTTTTTCAACGTTTAAATTCTTATTAGAAATCAATCAAAGAATCTATTACCAAATTGTTTTGCGGAACAAACACTTGGGATTGAATAGACAAGGTATGGTGTGTCTCCTATCTAAACTCAAGCTATGCTTAAGTGGTAACAATATCGACCCACTGAGCTATCTCAGGGATTGGTTACTCTTTGTAGGAGAAAAGGGGTTTTGTGAAAGTCTAAGCTTTTAATGCACAAAACTTAACCCACTTTTCTCCATCTGTTTGCTATTTATAGGCAAACATCAAAGAGTCCTGAAGATTAAAATACATAAAGAATAAGAAGGCGTGTCTGTCAACTACAACAGTATTTGTCATTTTTGAGAACCAATAGGAATGCGCCAAAAAGTCTTCGAGTGTCAGTTCTGACACTTCTTGACTTTTAGCCGCTTTAGGGATGGTTTGTTTCTGGCCCGATAAGACTTGTCCTTATCTCTTCAAACTCTTCCCGCTCAATCCCGCCTTTCTTTCAGGCTTCAGGTTCTTCAGTCTTCGCCTTCAATCTTCAGTCTTCAATCACTTATTGTTGTTGAGGAGACTGGGGTTCAGTAAGTTCTTGTCCAACACTTACTGAACCCATTACCTTCTACTTTGTCTCAAGTAACAATCAGGGAGTTACGCCTCACTGAGTGGTGAGTCTTTCTTCTTAGACTCGTCCTGAGCATCTTGAAGGTAACTCACTGAGTGACTATTCACTCAGTGACTTAAGTATGTTTTCAGTTAATTAACACTTAGCGTAATTTGTATTCAAATCCTGTTTTAAGGATCTTTGGGTACTGAAGGACCCAACAATCTCCCCCTATTTGGGTATAAATTATGCCTAAGTGTTTTGATCAGTTATGAGTGAGCTAATGACTTTTCTCATACTGAATATACCAGAAAGTTATTAAGGACACTGAAATAACAAAAAACATGGGCCATCATTTTATTAATATTATTACAGAAGTCCTAACAACTAAACAAAGTAAGGGATAGTGGTGGTGTTGCAGATTCATCAATCAAATTTGTAACCAAGGGCTTCAAGCATTGGTCTCTTAGATTCCAGCTCATGTTGGTCAGGATGTTCTTGGATCTTGGTTCTCAGGTCATGACAGAACCTCACATTTTCAGGACTCTGTATTGGGGAGGCCATCATGAGGAAACCAAGCATGGATTTGATTCCAGCCTGATCAATGTCGCTCCATCTTTGGAAGGCTGGGTCTCCAAACTCATCAGTGAAGAAGAGACCTCTCTCAGGTTGTTCAATGACCATGTTGTTCACAAATGTTACTCCTTCAGGGAGGGCTCTGTTGCATTCAAGGCCAGGAACTTTGATCTCAAGCTCAGATTCAATTTTCTTCCTCTTTCTTCTAGAGGACTGAGAGGGAGCAGGCTGATTGGCCGGAGCTGGGAGAAGAGAGGGAATACCAAGTTCATCAGGTGCTGTTGTCAGTTTGTCATATCTTTGCCTCAGGGATTTCATCAGGTCTTTGACAACCACGTTCTGCCTTTTCACTATGATTGGACCCAATTCATCCAATTTAGTGATCCCAAAGTCAAAGAATCTAAAGAGATCATGAACCTCAAAGTCTCTCTTTTCTGGACCTCTGAAGACACTAATGACAGCAGGCTTGGTATTTTGATGAATCTTGACATCAGAGATTGGTTCTGGTCGCAATCTGCTTGTCATAACCTACTGGTAGCTCTCAATTTTCTTTTTCCTTAGCTTTGCAGCCTTTTTCATTTTCTCATCCCTCTTCTTCCTGAGAGAAATCATCTTAGCATCCTGAGCTTTCATAAAGCTCTCACCACCTTTTCTTCCAGCAAGGGCTTGTAGTTGTATTCCAAGCTTTTCAGCCTCTTCATTTACCACCTGGATGAGAGCAGTCTTGATCAGCTGCTTTCTTTAACCACTCTTCCTTCTCTATATGAGCCTGAATTTCAGCCTCAGTGAGATGATATAGCACTCCATTAATTTCATATGGGATCTTGACCGGTTCATCAGGGTCAGCCCTTATATCCAAGGAAGCAGGCACCAATTTTGGTGTAGGTTCAGGCTCTGTTGTTGTGAGAATGCCTTTGCCTTTATCTTGGGGAGTTGATGATGGGGTTGTTTTAGGAGCTTGAGTTGGTGGTATCTCCCCCTCAGTGTGAGAAGGAGGTTGTTGACTGGATGACGCTTCAGTGACTTCCTCCCCCTCAACTGTTGCTGGAGCCATTGTGAGAGCAAGAGTTGGAGTGCGCACTGAAGTTGAGGGAGCAGCCTGACCTTTAAAAGCCTGATAGATCTCAGTCATCATGGTTTTGATGTCTGAGGTGTCTTGCTGAAGAGTGGTAACCTTGGCCTCAAGAGATGCTTGAGAAGTCTCTATAGCGGTCATTCAAGGCCCAAGATTCCAGGCCAAGGAATTCAAAGACTTGGCCCAGGATGCTAAATTTGCCTTCATAACAACCAGTGAAGACTTGATGGAGTCTACTGAAGAGCTGAGACCCTGAAGGTTCGAGGATGGCAGCATGTTGACAAGCTCAGTGAACTGGGCTGAATGTTACTGATAGGTCTCAAAAGCCTGAAGAATCTTCTTGGTGAGCTCAGGGTAATCTTTTACTGACTCTTGAATAGTTGCAACGCTCTTCGTAATGTTGGAAAGAGTAGCGTTGAACTTTTTAAGATGGGTATCAAGAGTTGTCAAGGAGAAGGGGATCGATGATTGTTGCTCATTAACGTAATCATGATAAGATTCAACGGATTCCTTCAGGTTGACATAATGAACTGCAGCTTCACAATGTTGATCAAAGATTTCTTCAGTGAGCCCACGAGAGAGCATTGTTGGCTTTCTGCAAGAACTTGACCAACTGCCTTTCAGTGAGAGGTAGAATATTGTCATACTTCCTGAGATTGGCTGGGCAGGATGATTCAGAGTTCGATGAATGATCAGCCTGAGATGCTGATTCTTCAGAATGTTGTTCAGTTGGTTGTTCAGTGGGTTGAACACCAGTGTCCTGATCATCACCTGCCTCAAAAACTTCTTCCTCACTGTCATTGCTAAGCTCATCATCAGAAAAGAGAACAGCCTAAAAATCTGCCATAGACTAAATCTGCAATAATGGGTTAGCCGGCTCCTCTTCATTGGAATATTTGCCTTGGTTGTGGCCAGGTCCTGACCCCGCCATAATAACTTAGTGGGTTTGCTCAGCCTGGCTTTTGGAGTCAGTTCCCGAGAGACTAGATCCACCATGAGGGGGTTGTGGTTCCATATCAGTGGGTGGTTGCATGCCCCCTGAGTCTTTGTCCCCATGTGCGCCTTCAAGGACTGGTGGGTTTTTTCTAGTACTATCACTAGGCACAGATTGTAATTGTTGGTGGACCCCCTTCCCATCAGGGTTGTACTGCCCTTTTGGGGATTTAGGGTCCTTGACTCCCTGAGACTCTGAGTGTGATTTCTCAGAGCCATGAACGGGATGTGATTGGGTGTGGGTCCCCTTCTCAGTAGAGTAGTGCTGCCCTACCCAGGATTCAGGACCCTGTACTCCCTCAGGCATAGCTTGTGATTTGGCAATGCCTTCATCGGGATGTGATTGGGTGAAGGTTTCTGACCCCACTGACTTGTGTATGTCAGTAGAGCCATGAGGAAGGGTTTTGCCCGAGGATACTGAGGATGATTTCTCAGTACCCTCCATTGGCATTAGTTTTAAGGTCAAGAGGGTCTCACTGATGGGTATCTCTGAGGTCTTGGCCATTTTCCCTTCTTTAGGCTCTAAGGCAGAAAATCCAAGGGCGAGTGGTGTGGGTCTCACCACCTTCTTGGTCCATGCTTTCTTTTTCTTCTTCTCCTTTGTAGGAGAGGGAATGGGTGAGACAGCGTTTTCACCCTGAATGAATACCAACATGTAGTTGGTCAGGGCGACTGGTTGTACCTCAGTAAGGCCACTTGTATAATTGGCCTTGTGTAGGACGTTAATGTGCGTGTCGTTGTGTTCAAGTTTTAAAATTTATAAACACGATTTATCCAATTCTCTAATCACACATACGAGCAAGTATACTCGTCCGTGGTAGTAAAGGTGGGTAAGTCGAGATCGTCCCAAGGGAATTGGGGTTTAGGTTTAGTAAAATAAGTTTTAGCAAAAAGGGTGTCAATCCAATTTTAAGTAAATTCAAAAGCAAGCAAGGTTCAATCAATCAAAAACAAATATACTTGTGTGTGATTCTATGACCAATTGTTTAGGGTAACCAACCAAGTTTAGTGTAACTTGTAGTGATGCACAACTTAATATGAATGATTCACAATCAATGGTTTTTATCATGAGAAATCATATCTAGAATTCAATCTCCTAGTTAATTCCTTTCGGCCTTGATTAACTATTACGACAATTCTTTTAAGTTTTTTGTTGTTTGAAGGCATTTCTTATCTTAAGAATTCCTACGAATCCTTTCGGCCTTTTTCGTGACGAAATAGTTTCCAAATCCATTTTAATGAGTAAAGATGGTGTTTGTCGCACACCATAATCCATACTAATTCGTGCACTAACTTTTTGGAATAAAAACATAAAGAAAACTCCTTTCGGCCTTTGTTAGTCTTTAAAATTGTTTTTACCAACCAATTAAGCAAGATTAGATTGTATCTCAACAAACTCATAAAACAAGATATGTTTTCATGCATCACTATGATAAGATTACTCCAACAATTGTCACATCATACACACACAAGTACAACCAAAATCACTCCATAACAATCATAATCAAACACAAGTAATTAACCAAACTTTCATTCATCTTATAGTAAAAGTAAAAGTAGTTCATAATAACTCAACAAGAAATACCTAATCGAGGAATTACAAGAACTAGAATTGTGGAACTATAGCAATCCACACTCCTCCAATCGCCTTTGATTACACGTAAACAACTCCACACACAGACACAACTCTTGAGACTCGAACTCAAGGCTTCCTGGACGTTTTCACAGCAACTACAAGCTTTCGGGCAATAATAATAAGTTAGTTAGACTTGGTGTAAGCCTTAACTCGATTTTCCTTTGAGTTGTCACCTCCCAAAAACTTCTCTCTTTGTAAATTAGCCAAGGGTTTCTTAAATAAGTGAGGAAACCCTTATTCTCCAAGCAAAAACGTCCAATATCAGTAAATAGCCGAGAAATGATAAGCCTCAATGATTATGGGGCTTAACTTCTTCATTAAATGCAACTTTGTAACTCCAGCGTCAGCCAACCGATCGGTATTTGGCTCCAACCGATCGGTTGGAGCTCTCGGTAAAATAATCTTCTCCCATCCGATTCGGATGCGGGCGCCATCCGATCGGATGGATCACTCTGCCATGCAACTTTTATTTCTTCTTTCTCTTTTCTCGTTACGTGCTTGATCCTTCGCTGTACCACTACTTCCTATCATAGAACTTGATCTTTTCTTGATATATAAGCATGGAAATCTTGAACTAATCAAATCCTTGAAGTATCGCGTGGTTTCTTTCTCGTAATTCTCCAAATGTGCATAATCTCTTCATTTCTTCGTCTTTTTATCATCTTTTCCTGTACTTGGCTATATTTACTTGCATACACACTTTTTCATCATTTAGCAACAAATACACATAAATATAACCAAATATGATGCACAAAACTAGCAATAACGCGCCCAAAAACATGTTAGATTTAAGCGTTATCAAATCCCCCACACTTGAGTTCTGCTCGCCCTCGAGCAAGTCTAATTTTTAGAAAAACTGAACTCAATGGCATCTTCATTATGATTATAAAAAGTTAACAACCATCCCAATTGGACAATTGTTATTTTACTTTAATTATGATAAATCCTTGAAATATACGCAAGTTAAATCGAGCTTGATAACATCAGTAAGCACCTCACAAAGGACATTTTAAATTCACACAACACTCGAGGGTAGATTTGATTGTAAATCACTCAATTGCTCAGTCATGATTCATGTTTCTTACCATAAGCTTGTACTTGTATCAAAACAACAAAATAAAACATCAAAGAGGTCTTTTATTCGGTTTTTAGGTTTAAGGGTTTTGATTACCTAGCTAATGTGTAAATACTTCATACAAGAACATCATAGCTCGCTAACAACGAATCCTTGTTTAGTTAAGCAACGGATGGTCACTAGATTGTACCTTGGTTCGCTAACGACGTTACATACATAACGGATGGTCACCAATTTACTCACTAGATCGCTAACAACGTTTTTCAACTATTCAAAAACTCGGATGGTCACTAGAACATCCATTTACTACATATCTAAACAAAGCCATCATTAAATCCGGATACTCGAAAGCTAACAACGAATAAAGTAATTGGTAAGGGTAAGGATAAGACATGGGAATTTTGATTTGGTTCTAAAAAAAATAAAAATCAAATAAGAATCAAGTCCAAATTCCGTCCCTAACTCTTTATATCACAAATGATTACTCCACCAAACTTTTTCGATTATTATTCCGAATTTCATACAAACTCTTCCCTTCCTTAATAGCTCATTGACTATTTTATTTTCATCATTCCATACTTTCATAGCTCATTGGCATTTCTCTTTCTCTCTCTTTTTTTTTTTCAACAACGTCCCCCCCACACTTTGGATGAGCACACGCTACAAAAAATACAAATAAGAGTAGCGACCTCCTTCTTCATTGAAACAACATATACACATACAAGGTGTGGTCAACATGCAATCATCAAAAATAAATAGTTTTAAACTTCATTTGAACTTGATTCGTGAAAATCTAAGGTGTATGGTGTAAAATTTTTCTGGGTTAAAATCAAAAGAAAAGATAGGCTCAAAAGGGTGTAACTAAGGGTATCTAGCGTATAAGATAACGCTAACAAATGGGTTCAAATTACTTAAGACAACTAACCAATGCGGTTAGCAAAAATGAATTGTAAACGGAAGGCCATTTGGTGAAAAATCCTAATTTGCCTCTTATCATTTGAATATATTTTATTACTTGAAAGTAATTTTAACCGTAATGCATAACAAGTACAAGTTCTAGAATCAACATAACCACCGGCACACTCATAACGAAATATAAAGCATAAGAAGTGCTTTATACAAAAAGGCTTAAATCCTCACAATTTAAGGTGGTGATAAAATGTACTAGCAATAGTTATCAATATCTCTCATAACTTGATTACGTTCCAAAAATTTTCAAATAGCCTTATTTTTACCATTGAATCAATTCATCTAACAACTAGAAAAATCAAGGGCGAACACATTCTAGTTACTTGAATTCCAAAATCTACTAAATCAAAAATTAAAAATTAAAAATTAAAAATAATTTTTCCTATTCCTTCCCTTCCCCACACTTAAGTTTTGCATTGTCCTCAGTGTAATAAAACGAACTTCAAAGTAAAGGAAATAGGAAAAAGAAATAGAGAAAAATAAATAAATACTACCCGGAAAAATTCGCATAGGCTTATTTGATCATAAGTAAGCACATGAGTTCTTCTAACTCCAAATATTTGATCAACACTAAGCTTCCGTCAATTCTTCCCCTGCAAACACTGCAAACACTATACTCGAAACAACTAAACAAAATACCAAACCAAATATAAAACATAATAAAATAAAAATAATCCAAAACAAACCAAAATCATAACCATAAATCCTACGAAAGTTACGTTAAAAAAATAGAAATAGAAATTGTTCAACCACCATTGCTTTTAAAACATAACCATAACATCATTAACCATCAATCATCGGACTCCATGTTGTCCGGATTAATCCTCTCATCTTCACTTTCTTCAACCTCTTCTTCATCATCCTCATCATCTTCATTCTCATCATCACTAAAAACTGAAAAAGCTTGTCTTTTTCTTCCAACCCCCGTTGAAGAACCGCCCACATCAAAGTTTGTCCCTCCAACGTTAGGAACTCTTCCATAAACCGGCACTGGGTCAAGAAATGGTGCGTACCCAGGATATGGGTAAGGGTATTGGCCAGGATACGGGTCATATTCAAATGGTAGGGTGGAGCATTTGGTGGGTTGTAGGGAGGTACCTCATAATTAGCTTGATGAGCCACATGTTGAAGCATCGGCATTGAGTAATCATAGTTATAGTTTTGCCTCAACATCATAGAATCTCTCCACACATCCCTACGCTCAATCTCATTCAATTCACGATTCCAATCTCCCCATCCCGAGTCAAAACTACCCGGGGCATGAACATTCCCAACATGTGGTGGTGGTTGATACGGTTGTTGTTGATAAGGTTGTTGTGGTGCTCCTTGAGGTGCGGCCATGTGCGGCTCTATCCAAGCTCCCAACTCTCTTGTCTTCCTATTCAATGCTTTATTAAAACTTTTATCATCCCACGTCTCACTGTCCATCATTTGCGAACATTTCGCTAACTCAGCCTGAACATAATAAGAGTAGTTTCTCACCAACTTGGTTACATAGCAACCTCCACAAATCGCACTATTATCTTTTATCCCTGGTGCTCTCCTTGAAAGATACTCGGCTATTATCCAAGCTGCATTCCCATTTTTCTCTTCCAACAACTTCATTACCCACAAATCCGGTTGATTACACTTATCTCGACTCCCCGTCCTATGTAAAACACCCCATGCAATCAGTTTCTGCAAAATCCTCAACAATGGGTTTCTTAACTTGGACGAATTCCTTCTAGTACAACTCGGATCACCAACACTGTTCCAATATTCAGCTAAACCTGCATAATCATTATGTTTCCTAACTAATCTTATAAAGTGATATGCAAACAAACGGTGCATAATTTCATCTTGGGTGTATAGGCCAAGAGCGACAGCGAACTCCGGCAAGGTAAACACATGCTCTCTACCACAAAGCCTAAACCAAACACATTTATCATTCACTAAATCCACAACCTTCCTTTCAAAATAAAATGTGGAGAAAAACTCTAAACACCATTCTCGATTAACATCCTCGTGAACACTAAATGCTCTCTCCCATGAAAAAATCTTCAAAACTATCGCCATCTCCCTCATACACATACGATATTCTCATCAAATTCCTTAACTCCATTTCACATTCATATTCATGAAATAAACTCCAATCAACTAACCTTGGCTTAGCAAGTCTTCTCCCTTGTAACTTCGAAAGACGCTCACGGAAAGCGTGTTTTTCCTCTCTCCCAAGGTTGCTAAACTTCAAATTTTCATTACACTCCTGATTAAGAGTATACTTGACCTTTTCTCTCGCATTCCTTTTTATGTACTTTGCTACAATCGGATTACCATCTCCACGTGACGAACTTGATCCTCCTACAAGATAACTCTATAGAAAAACACAAACATATGATAGAATAAGAGTATAGAAACTAAGCATGCATGATCTAGAAGTCTAAAAACTTAACTTTTGAAAAATCAATTTTCATCACAGAGAGTTCCATCCGATCGGTATTTCTCCCAATCGAATCGAATGGATTGAATACTAGCCCCCAACCGATCGGTAATGCCACGCAACCGAATCGGTTGGGCATTCTGTTTCAAAAAATTTTCTTTGTTCGACTTCCAATCAATTCTAACAAATCCTACTCTTCCCTATCCTGCATTTGATCAATCACTATGGTCTCTACATATCCCACTTATCTCCAAATCATATCCATAACATACTCGCATGATCAATCTTAGAACATATGGACATTTGAACACTTTCAAAATCAAAACCTTATCAATGTTCTAATCCACAATGCATCATCCTAAAAACACTAATTAACATCTAAACAACATCTGGAAATCATCAATTTCAACCCAGAATTGATTCAAAGTTTCGACCCATTTGCTCTAAAAATCCAATCAATTAATTCTTTCTCAAAACTTAATCAATCTATCTCATTCTTTTTGCAATGAATTCCTCAATCATTTACCCATCTATTCCAGAAAAATTACATCTTAATTCGAACTACATCAAAAATGCCCAAACTTTGACCTAATTCAATCAACTCGAATTAAAACCTAATTGATACAATTTGATGATGTTACTTACTTGTTTAGGTGCCATTGATGATCTTTCAACTCTCCTGCAACTCTTAATAGCCTTCTAATGGTCGAATTAATGAACCCCAAGTGTGGTGGAATGAGTGTGTGTGTGTTTTTATGATTTTTGAAATCTTGGGTATATATACTTCACTCCATCCGATCAGTATTTCAACCAACCGATTCGGATTGAATTTTTGCAAAACTCACTTTTTCTTCTTTCTTTCAACACCTTGACTCTTGTGAGAAATGTTTTCACTATTCCAAAATACTTCTTTTAAGTATGAAAAATACCCAACACACTTATTCTACCAACTTGTTATTCAATCTATCTCTACAACTTCTAAAACAAAACTTAACTCCATAAATTAAAACTTAATAAAACCAAGATAACCAAAAGGTCTTAACTTAACTCAAACTTAAATGCAAATATTAAACTACTAAAAATGCATTAAAATAAATAAAACAAACAAACACTAGCACAAGCCTTGTGCTTTTATTTTTCAACTTTTGTCTTCATCCTTCAAAATATTCATGCTTCAAGATGTCTTCATTTTGAAATTTGCCGAACAACTTCCGATTAGTCATTTGCGTTTTAAACTTCCTTGCAAAATTTCTTCCATCCGGACAAACTATATCAAACTTCACATGCCATTCTCCATCACCTTCTTCCTTCTTGTAAACACTAGCTCCTTCGGGTCCCCATTCCAAATTCTTCAATTGAACCGGTAAAGATCCAAGAAAATCTGTCAATTTATTGAACACAAAAACATTTTTGAATGGGTTATAAAAAACCTCCATAGCTAAAGCTCTTTCCAACTCATCTTCAATACCAAAGTAACTAGGGAAAATCGGCCCATATTTAGGTCTTCCCTCTTCATCTCTACCAACTTCGAAACAACCTAAATGGTCTTCTTCTTCCTCATCTTCATGCACTTCCTTCACAATCTTGCCTCTAGGTCTAGGATAGTAAGTATGCTTCAAGATTCCATCACTAATAGTCATAGTACCTCTACCCATATCTATAATAGCTCTGCAAGTTCTCAAAAACGTTCTTCCTAACAACAATGGTAACTCCTTATCCACCGGAATATTAAGCACAAGAAAATCGGCTAAGAAAGCTTGATATCCTACTTGAACTCTAACATTCTTCACTTCTCCCATTGCTTTTGCTCTTGAATTATCAGCCATACTAAGATTATATTGATTTGGTTAAGGATTACCAAGTCCTAATCTTTTGTATAATGGATACGGCATCACATTCACACTTGCTCCTGTATCGGCCAATGCATACATCGCATCGGTTCCATTTACCTTAATTGGTAACACGAAATTTCCCGGATCGCTCTCTTTCTTAGGCAACCCATTCTCAACTATCCTTTCCCTTGCAAACTCATCAAAATTCTTATCCTCTAGCCTAGCTGTTGCCATCATAACCGCATCTAATTTCTTACAATAAGTCATGTAATTGTTCAACACTTCTATAACCGGCTTCTCTTCCATAAGCTCCTTAAACTTCATTTCTAAGTTTTCCAAAACTGCTTCCTTCTGCTCTTGAGTCAATGGTTTAACTTCTTGGGGTGATTTGGGTGGCGAACTTGATGAAGAACTCTCATTCTTAGGGGTGGAGGGTTGGGTAAATTTGTTAAGTGGTGCTTTCTTTCGATTTGCCTTTCCCATTTTAACAATCTCTCCTCTACCTTCCTTCTTTTCTACCATATCATCATCTACATCAATCCTCATCTCTCCCAAAGCAAAATCAACCCTACATTTAGTCTTAACCATAAAATTTCTACCAAACATCACTTCCGGTTCACCCGCATTTCCATATTCCAACACAACAATGTCAATCTTGAAAACATGACCATGAATATTAACATTCACATCTCGCACTATCTTTCTCCCATAATCTTCATAATCAAGCCTAACAAAGCCAAGCTTACCAAGCATATCTTCCGTAATATAATTTTCACCATACTCTATATTAAGTTGAGCATCCCAAGCTTTAATGCCTCTACACCACATGGTGTAGCATACCTCATAAATGGTACATCAAACTCTCTAGGTGGTGTTTGTGTAAACACAACTACTCTTTTCTCCTTAGATACACAAACAATGCTTTCGCCAACTTCTTCTTTTCCTTCTAAACCAACCTTAGCTTCGTCCAAAATACTTTCCAATTTCTCCAAAGAATCGCCTGAATCTTTCAACATCTCTTCCAAATTTCTCAAGGACTCCGAAAATTTGCTTAAACTCTCCATTCTACTTAAGCACTAACTATAACATAACCACAAAAACAAAAATCCAAACTATTAGCGTGAGGGTTAGTTATAATCGAATCATATCCAAATGTAAAACCAAAACAAGCAAACAAACAACTTCAAACTATTAAAACATCAAAACAACTGAAAATTAAAAATCACAAAATTTTTTACCGAGGCAATCATCCGATCGGTTGGACAAAATGCAAAAAATGAAATCGCCCCAACCGAATCGGATGCGGGCAGCGTCCGATCGGTTAGATCGAAAAACTAAAAATATATATATATATATAATATATTTATATATATATATATATATATATATATATATATATATATATATAATAATTATTAATATATTTATATATTAAAACTAAACTTATGACCTTTTTATAATTTTACTTTTTAAGAAGAAACTAAATAATTAAAATTTAACTAATTAATAAAAACTAACACTTACCTACCAATCATTAAACTAATTAATCAACTTTTAACCTTAACTTAATAATCATAAAACTAATTATCAGCACATTTAATAAAAACTATTAAACTACCACACATTAAACCAAAAATTAACTATATTAACTAAGCATTTAACCTATTAAAATTCTTCTAATAACCCTAAATTAATTATCCTAATTAATCTACTACTTAAACTAATTAATCATAGCATTAATGAGGCATAAAAACTGAATGATAACAAAATTACTAAGACAAAAATACTTACCGATGCCACCAACCGATCAGATGGGCATCCATCCGATTCGGTTGGTTCCGAACCAAACTTTTTTTTTTCTTTTTACTTTTAACTAAAAAAAAAACTATGCTACTAAGCCCAACTACCAAGAAAATCTTAACAATTCCCCGGCAGCGGCGCCAAAAACTTGATGTGCGTGTCGTTGTGTTCAAGTTTTAAAATTTATAAACACGATTTATCCAATTCTCTAATCACACATACGAGCAAGTATACTCGTCCGTGGTAGTAAAGGTGGGTAAGTCGAGATCGTCCCAAGGGAATTGGGGTTTAGGTTTAGTAAAATAAGTTTTAGCAAAAAGGGTGTCAATCCAATTTTAAGTAAATTCAAAAGCAAGCAAGGTTCAATCAATCAAAAATAAATATACTTGTGTGTGATTCTATGACCAATTGTTTAGAGTAACCAACCAAGTTGAGTGTAACTTGTAGTGATGCACAACTTAATGTGAATGATTCACAATCAATGGTTTTTATCATGAGAAATCATATCTAGAATTCAATCTCCTAGTTAATTCCTTTCGGCCTTGATTAACTATTACGACAATTCTTTTAAGCTTTTTGTTGTTTGAAAGCATTTCTTATCGTAAGAATTCCTACGAATCCTTTTGGCCTTTTTCGTGATGAAATCGTTTCCAAATCCATTTTAATGAGTAAAGATGGTGTTTGTCACACACCATAATCCATACTAATTCGTGCACTAACTTTTTGGAATAAAAACATAAAGAAAACTCCTTTCGGCCTTTGTTAGTCTTTAAAATTGTTTTTACCAACCAATTAAGCAAGATTAGATTGTATCTCAACAAACTCATAAAACAAGATATGTTTTCATGCATCACTATGATAAGATTACTCCAACAATTGTCACATCATACACACACAAGTACAACCAAAATCACTCCATAACAATCATAATCAAACACAAGTAATTAACCAAACTTTCATTCAACTTATAGTAAAAGTAAAAGTAGTTCATAATAACTCAACAAGAAATACCTAATCGAGGAATTACAAGAACTAGAATTGTGGAACTATAGCAATCCACACTCCTCCAATCGCCTTTGATTACACGTAAACAACTCCACACACGGACACAACTCTTGAGACTCGAACTCAAGGCTTCCTGGACGTTTTCACAGCAACTACAAGCTTTCGGGCAATAATAATAAGTTAGTTAGACTTGGTGTAAGCCTTAACTCGATTTGCCTTTGGGTTGTCACCTCCCAAAAACTTCTCTCTTTGTAAATTAGCCAAGGGTTTCTTAAATAAGTGAGGAAACCCTTATTCTCCAAGCAAAAACGTCCAGTATCAGTAAATAGCCGAGAAATGATAAGCCTCAATGATTATGGGGCTTAACTTCTTCATTAAATGCAACTTTGTAACTCCAGCGTCAGCCAACCGATCGGTATTTGGCTCCAACCGATCGGTTGGAGCTCTCGGTAAAATAATCTTCTCCCATCCGATTCGGATGCGGGCGCCATCCGATCGGATGGATCACTCTGCCATGCAACTTTTATTTCTTCTTTCTATTTTCTCGTTACGTGGTTGATCCTTCGCTGTACCACTACTTCCTATCATAGAACTTGATCTTTTCTTGATATATAAGCATGGAAATCTTGAACTAATCAAATCCTTGAAGTATCGCGTGGTTTCTTTCTCGTAATTCTCCAAATGTGCATAATCTCTTCATTTCTTTGTCTTTTTATCATCTTTTCCTGTACTTGGCTATATTTACTTGCATACACACTTTTTCATCATTTAGCAACAAATACACATAAATATAACCAAATATGATGCACAAAACTAGCAATAACGCGCCCAAAAACATGTTAGATTTAAGCGTTATCAGACGTCAGGTTTAGATCCTTGAGCGTCAGGCCTAATATAATCAGAGCCAAGTAAGTCCTGAAGCATACAGGAAATGAACCTAGGGTAAAACATGTGTCTTTGCCTAGATTTTTCTGAGAGCTTGGCCACAAGGTCACGGAAGATTATTCCTCCGATGTCTATTTTTCTACCCTCCAGGAGACTGAACACCATCAATTGTTGTGATGCATTCAACTGCTCCGTGGAGGATCTATTGCTTCCAAGGACCTGAATGACAAAAGTCATCAGGATCCTCCAGACTGGGGAAAACCAAGTTTTAATTATTGCTGCCTTGGCCAATAATGTACCTGGGGCCATATCAAGTTGTTTGGGGTCACGTGGCTCTAGAAAAAGCACTTCTGCCTTAACTTCTTGGTGAGTGGGGTTGGGCTTAAACTTCTCAATGAAATCAAGGCCAGTGGCTTTGATGAAGGTTGGGTAATCAGGGGAGAGGGTCCTTTTCCCATTCATCACTAAGAAAGTGATTATTGAGTCCTTGGTGTCCTTAGGGCTTGTTGCCACTGCAGTACACCAGAATTCCCTTAGGTAGTCATGATATATGACTGAGGGGGTCTTTGTGAACGCTGTAGTAAGAAAGCAGTTTTGAAGGTATTTAACCACATTCTTGTACGCCCAAAACTTTTGGGGATAGGCAAAGTTTCCTACCATGTTATTCTTGGTCATGTCTATGCCCTCGATGAGGAATTCCACATTTGGGGCGTATGTGATAGCTTTAGAAGTAGCCATTTTTGTTTGGTAAGTCTAGGTTACAAAAATGGTCTGGGTTTCTAAATACTAAGAACACACACACAATTGATTTTTTTAAAGAAAAAAGGGGCAAGAATTTGCTTAAGATTTTCTAAAAAACCTGTGTGTGTTATTTTGTTTGGGGGTATTTATAGGGAAGTGGAGTGGAGGGTGTTTTGGGCATTAAGCGGTTTTTAATATCTCAAAAGTGATTTTTGAAAATTGTTTTGTATAAAAACGTTTGAGATCCGCATTTAATGCTCAACCACTCCACTTTCCCTATTTTGCGCAACTGTCGAGGTGAATAATTGTGCCCTCTACAAAAAGTGTGATTTGCAGACATTTCATCATCACATATATTTCTATGTGAGAGAAGAGGCATTAAATGCCAAGAGGGTATGTGGGGGCCCAGAGGTGGATGCCAGAAGGCAAAAGAACAAATATTCTTATATTAAATAAGAAATCAGTTACCAACCTCGGACATTTACCAACTAGATACTTAGAGCATTTAAGTTAGCATTGAATGTCATCTGAGGGCCCTGAATGACTTTTCATTCAGTGAACCTATTATTCAGGATTAGGGTTTAGTTCTGATGGTTCAAGGGTTCAGGAACTTGGGTTTAATTCCTGAGGACTTAAGGTTCAGAAACTTGGGTTTAGTTCCTGAGGTTCAAGATTTCAGGAACTTGGGTTTAGTTCCTGAGGTTTAGTGATTCATTTCACTGAAGAACACATTGAGTCAGGGACCTGGGTTTTCAGAATTTACACTTATTTGGATGAAATCAATCAGTGGACTGATTCTCAATATCCAACATTCCTAGTTCAGCTTTCTGTCTTGTGAAAGTTGGTTCCTCTAGTGGCTTGGTGAATATATCAGCTAGCTGATATACAGTAGGAATGAAGTGTAATTCTATGTCACCATTCATGACATGGTCCCTGATGAAATGATATCTAATATCAATGTGTTTTGTTCTCTGATGATGAACAAGGTTGTTTGAGATGGCAATTGCACTTGTGTTATCACATAAGATGGGAACCATCTTGTACTGAATTCCATAGTCACTGAGTTGACTTTTCATCCAGTGTACATTTGCACAACAACTTACTGCTGCAACATATTCAGCTTCAGCTGTGGACATGGCAACTGATTTTTGCTTCTTAGCACTACAACAGACTAGTTTTCCACCAAGAATTTGGCAGGAGCCTGAGGTGCTTTTCCTGTCCATGTTGCATCCAGCATAGTCAGAGTCTGAGTATCCTTTAAGATCAAGGCCTGAACATTTTGGATAGTATAATCCAAGGTTTGGAGTACCTTTCAGGTACCTGAATATCCCTTTCACAACCGTGATATGAGATTCTCTTGGGTCAGATTGATATCTGGCACAAAAACAGACTGAGAATTGGATGTCAGGCCTTGATGCAAGTAGATACATCAGTGACCCAATCATTCCTCTGAAAAGAGTTTGATTTACTGGTTTTCCAGTAAGGTCAGGACCAAGGTTGTTTAGGGGTACCATGGGAGTTTTGACTGAGGCACAGTCACTGAGCTCATACTTCTTTAGTAGGCTTCTGACATACTTTTCTTGACTGATAGAGGTTCCTTTATCAGTTTGCTTGATTTGCAGTCCAAGGAAGTAAGTCAGTTCTCCTATCATGCTCATTTCAAATTTCTTTGCCATCAGTTTTTCAAACTGTTTGCATAGTTTATAACTTGTTGAGCCAAAGATGATGTCATCAACATATACTTGTACAAGTATGACATCATTATTTGTCATGTAGATAAACAATGTGTTGTCTATCTTGCCTCTGACAAATTTGTTTTGGATCAGGAAGGCTGAGAGAGTTTCATACCATGCCTTGGGAGCTTGTTTCAGTCCATAAAGGGCTTTGTTAATCTTGCAGACATAGTCAGAAAACTCATGGCTTTCAAATCCAGGAGGTTGTTGAACATAAACTTCTTCTTTCAGTGACCCATTTAAGAATGCACTTTTAACATCCATTTGGTACACCTTGAAGTTCATGTAGGTTGCAAAGGCAAGGAAGATCCTGATGGCTTCCATCCTTGCCACTGGTGCAAATGTTTCTTCATAGTCAATGCCTTCTTGTTGGTTATAGCCTTTGGCTACAAGTCTGGCTTTGTTTTTAATGACTATGCCATTTTCATCAGATTTGTTTTTGAACACCCATTTCATGCCAATGACTGAAACATCTTCAGGACATTTGACCAAGGTCATTACCTTGTTTCTGTCAAATTGTTCCAGTTCATCATGCATGGCCTGAACCCAACTTGGATGTGTAAGTGCTTCTTTGACACTTTTGGGTTCAATTGTGGAGATGAAGTTCACAAATAGGCATTCATTGGCTGAGGCTGCTCTTAGTTGTGCAGCCATGCTTCTAGTGAGCATGCCTTCAGTAGGCTCTCCTATTATATTGACAAGTTCTATATCCTGAGACCTAGTCCAACTGTCCTGAGGTCTTGGAAACTGATTAGAACTTGAGGAGGCCTGATGGGTAGGGTCAGGATCAGACACATGATGATCTTCAGCATCTTGAGTGTCTAAGTGGGTTGACTCATCACTGTGATTGTTTGGTTCCTGAGCACTGTGTTCAGACTGAATGATTGCATCAGTACTTCTTTGTGCTTCAACAAACTCAGTGATGGTTGGGTAAGGAAGGTTGTGAGGGATGATGTAAAAGGAGATGTCAACATTTACTTGGTACTGAGTGGAAGGACCATTGTCAGGATGATGTTCATCAGGAGGGTATTTTGATGAATCATCAATGCCTATCTCTTCCACTGAGGTGTTAGAGACACTGATTGCATCAGTGCTCTCATCAAAGGTAACATGGAATGTTTCCTCAGTTTGCTGTCTCCTAGTGTTGAACACCCTGAAGGCCTTTGAGACAAGAGAGTATCCTAGGAAGTATCCATCATCAGCTTTGGCATCAAATTTCCCTAAGTGATCCTTGTGATTATGAATAAACACAGGTTTGGGATCCTTCCCTTGAATAACTCATAAGGGGTTTTGCTATGTCTCTTGACAATGATGGATCTGTTTTGTGTGTAACAGGCAGTTTTTACTGCTTCAGTCCAGAAGTGTTTGGAAAGGACTGATCCATTTAGCATTGTCCTAGCTGCTTCAATGAGTGTTCTATTTTTCCTTTCAGCAACACCATTTTGTTCAGGTGTGTAAGGAGAGGAAAATTTTTGGGAAATTCCTCTCTCATCACAGAAACATTCAAGTTCATAGTTTTTGAACTCTGTTCCATTGTCAGTCCTAATCTGTTTGACTTTGATGTCATTTTGATTTTCAATGTTCATGACAAAGGACATGATTGTTTCAACTGCCTGACTCTTTTCGATTAGGAAGTAAACCCAAGTGTATCTTGAGTATTCATCCACAATGACCAGAGTATACTTCTCATGGTTAATGGATATAGGACTGATGGGCCCAAAGAGATCCATATGGAGAAGATGAAGGCAGTTCCTGATGGAAAAGTTTGTTTTGGTTTTAAAGGATGCTCTATGATGTTTACCTTTTTCACAAGCAAAGCATGGTTTATCCTTTGAAAACACAAGTGATGGTAAGCCAAAGACCTTGTTTTGTTTCACAAGATTGTTTATGTTTTTGAAGTTCAGGTGGGAGAGTCTCTTATGCCAAAGCCAGTTGAGGGTTTCAGTGGCCATAGTAAAGAGACAAGTTCCATTCTGAGTTAGACTGGACATGTCTAACACATAAACATCTTGTCTTCTTGGTGCAATAAGGAAAACTTCCTTATTGGCATTGAAGATGGTCCCTTGCTTATCATCAAACTGAACTATGTACTTTGCATCACATAGTTAACTGACACTGATCAAATTGTACTTAAGAGCATTGACATAAGCTATCCTAGTAAAGACTATACCACTACAGTTTACTGAACCATAACCTTCAGTGAGACATGATGAATTATCAGCAAATATCACCTTGGGTCTTGGTTCTTCTACATATTTGTGCAGATACTCTTTCACACCAGTCATGCTCCTTGAACATCCACTATCTAGATGCCAAACAGGTTCCCTGGCATGTCTCTGCATAAATGGTAAACTGAGTTGGTTCTTTCTAGGACCCCTCATCTTGGAGGGCATGACTTTTGTAGTCTTCTTAAAAGTATCAATTAATTTATGGTCAGTGGTAAAGTGGACTGAGCTACCACAGGTTTTGCATTTTTTTGCAGAGGTAGATTCAGTGGACTGAGAGGATGACTTGGTCATACCTCTTCTGGTCTGAATGACCTTCTCATGTCCTGAGGTATTGTGAGTGGAGTCTTCACAAATTTCACAACAGTTGTCCATTAGACAATCCTTAGGATGGTGGTCATTGAAGCCACAGTGAGGGCAAGGTGCAAAAGGCTTGGCCTTTTGTTTCTGTTTATGTTTAGAATCAGAAGGGTATTCTAAAGCATGAGCTTTAAAGTTTGCCATCTTTGTTGTGGTTGTGTATGATTGGTGATCAGAAGTCCTGTGATCTTCCTTTTTGCATATCATGCAGTAAAGGATTCTATAACAATCATCAGTGAAATGATTGGTATAGTGACACAGCTCACACCTTTTCAAGGGTTTGGAGGGTTTTGGTTTGGTGCTTGAGGAAGCTGATTTGGGTTCCTTCATCTTGGATTAAGAAGGTTTCTCAGAAGATTCAATCTTCTCACTCAGCTTCCTGACATGCTCAGCCAACTGTTCAATTTTGGAATCAGGGCTTCCTATTTTTACTTCAGAAGGGACTGAAGTTGATGAGTCATCAGAATGTACTGAGACTTCAGGGGTTTACCTTTTCAGGAGGGTTTTTCCCATTCCTGGATTCTCCTTTGGAGAATACTGAGAGTAGACCAATGGTGGGAGGTTTGAGCTTGGTCCAGCACCCTGAAGGATATTCAGAGGTGGGAGTGGTGTGAATGATTCAGATTCAGATTCATTGAATGACTCAGTACTACTAGGTTAGTCAGTGAGTCCAAGCATATTTTTCAGAGCCTGACTTTCAGGAAGCAAGATTTTTCCAGTCTCAAAGTTTAGTAACTTACTGACTGGGTTATCCCTGACAATCCAGTCATTTGACTTGGGTTGCATTTCTTGCTCAAAAGATATGCCAGCTGGAATAAAGGTCTTTTCTTTGTGACTATCACTGGGGGTTTCAGTGAGTCGGTCTATTCCTATAAGTTTCTTGTCATTATTAGTAATAAGACTCACAGTGTCATAGACCTTGGGGTTCTTTTTAGTCTAGCTTTCAATGACAGAATTTTCTGTGTTAAGTTCATTTTGAAGGACTTGATTTTGTTTCAAAATTTCAGTGTTTTTGAATTTGTAGTGTAATAGTTTCTAACTTGACTTGTTTTAAAACAAGCAATTCATCTCTACACTTATTTAATTCTAACACAAGATAGTTATATTTTGAAAGCAAGTTAAGCCATTGTTCTTCAACAAACTTAAGATCTACACAAATATAATTCATATAGGACTGCCAGTCAGAATCATCATCCATTGAAAGTAAAGTGTTTACCTTCTTCATGGTTATGTTCACCCACTCTCCATTCCTTGCATGGCTTTTTCCAACAGCCACCTGATCACCTTCAGAAAGTGCCATCAGTTCACTCTCTCTAATTTCCTCATCTTCTGAGGAGACCTCTTCTTCATCCCAGTTATAAGCTTCTGCTACAAGAACCTTGTTCTTAGTCTGAACAGGTTTGGATGTTTGAGCAGCCTGAGACATTAAGGGATTAGTTTCAAGAAGTGCAAGTTTAGCCTTAGCTTTCCCATATTTAGCTTCAAAGTCTTTTTGACCCTTTTGAACATTATTGTTTTGAAAATGTTGGGTCGACTGAAGCATTCTAGGTTGGAACTTGCGAGTTCCTGAGGAACTATTTTCAGAAAATTTATAAGAGGGTTCTGAGATGGTTTTTGAATAACAGTCTCTAGCAAAATGACCCTTTTTACCACAATTAAAACATTCAGTGGTTTCATTTGCTTTGGCTTTTGAAAAGTTGGACTGATTTCTTTTGATGAAATGTTTTGAATTAGCAAGGAGTGCCCTTTCTTGGAATTCCAAGTTTAAATCATTTAGATACTCATCACCCGTTCTTTCATCAATCTCATCTTCAGAATCCTCTTGAAAATCTTGCACAACACCATTAGAATAAAAGGCAGTTGATATGGATGAGGAGGTCAAGGCCTTTTTGGTCTCAAGAGCTTTTGAGTCTGGGTATCTCCTAGAGATTAAGTTGTCTTCATAGACAAACTTCCCACAGATCTCAGGGAGCTCAAGGGTCTTAATGTGATTAGCATTTCTGAGGCCTTGTGAGAAGTTTAGCCACTTCTCCGGGAGACTGTTGACAAAGCCAACATTTGTCTCATGCTTAGACAAAACTACACCGTTATTTGATAATTCGTTTATCAGGGTCTTGTATCTGTTTTAAGTCTAAGAGAGACTTTCAGAGTCTTTGCTCTGAAAGTATTGTACTCAAGTTTCAGGTCCATGATCCTGTTTTCCTTGGTATCTGAGGGACATTCAAAGCTATTGATCAAGTCATCCCAAGTTTGCTTGGCTGTTGAACAGTTGATGGCTGATTCCACTATATCGTCAGGAAGACAAGATATAATGATGCTTTTTAGGTGTTGGTCTTGATTGACCACCCTTCTCTCATCAATGGTCCACTGAGCTTCAGGCTTGTTTAGCCCCTCAGCAGTCTTTGGGAAATAAAGACCTTCTTTAACACAAGTGATGTAGTATGGTTCCATACCAATCAAGTAGCAAAGAATTCGCTTTTTTCACTTGCTAAATTTTTCAGCTTCAAGTCTGGGGGCAACAGCTGAAAAGCTTCCACCCTTTTTATTGACTAGCTGGGGCACTGATGCGCGTGACGTGTCGTTGCGGTTTAGCAGTATTATTGCCTACTCAAGTTTTAAATTTATATTTAGCCGACTTATCAATAACACACACACTTAACGAACAGTGTACCCGGCCAGTATGAATATAATGGTAAGTAGAGTATCGATCACTAAGAGTGGAACGTATTATCTAGTTATTCTAATCAGTATTTTAATATCCTAAGTTAGCTATACAACCTAATCTAACGCAAGGGGGTTCAGCCTGAGAGACTGGCACGGTTTGGTAATGATTAAATAGTAAACTAAAATAATGAGCACGAATCAGCGATTAGCACACACGTACACAGATCGATACGTGAGACAATAAGAAGACCTGTCCTGATAATTAAGTAGCTTGTCACTTGTTTTATTGCTAGTTTTATATGAAGTGTATATAATTAACCCTTTCTCATTGGCTCTAATCTTATCGGCGAGTAAACCCTTAATGATCACTTATGTCTATCCCAATATCCTAGAAACGATAGAATAAATAGGCGAGGAAGGGGCATGGCGACCCAAGCAATGCTCAGCTAGACACAGAGGTTATCAATGCACTAATAAAATTCACCGAAGACATCAACATATAAACTTTAATTAATGGGAAAGCAATTTTAAGGGGTGCGCATGATTTTCCGTAGTCACATGACGTCGGCCCATCAATCCTGATGAATTAAAGTGTACTAATACAATAAAACAAAACTACTTAATGAATTGAATACATGCAGGACCTTCTTACAGCTCTTGTATCTTCGTTCAGGGTGTGTCTTGTGCTGCTAATACGTCTGAATTCGGCTTTAGGGTTTCTGTCTCTTTCTTCTGAGTTAAGCTCAGTGTTTTTTTTTTGTCCCGAAATTCGTTTGGCCTTGGGGTATTTATAGTTTCTGTCTGAGGATTAGATGCGGCGCATAGGATAAGTAGATGCGGCGCATTGACTTAACTTCGCGTGGGGTCCAAGATTAATATATTCAGGAATATTCGTACACCGCCTTAAGATGCGGCGTAACTCCATTTCTCTATGCGGCACATGTCCTTTGCTGTCTTGGATTGTAACTTGTGAAATCTTGATAGTGATACGCCGTATGTAAGAATTATGTTGCGGCGTATCTGGAGCAGAATGATCTTGATCTTGTACATTTCAGTAGACTCTTAACATCTTGCTTGTTTTGCCCCATAATTAGTCCAAAATCGCCAAGTTTCACACAATACTTGTTTTTACCTGAGAATTACAAAAGTAAATATTAACGTATCAATTCTCACAGATAATATAATAAAACAAGTCAAATAAATAGGACAAATGATGATAATAAAATGTACTTATTTGAGTTCATCAAATATCCCCCCACTTGAACTTTACTTGTCCCCAAGTAAATCTTAGAATAAATCTTATGAAAATTTATCCTAAAAGATATTAGGATTTATTTTTATATTTAAGCATGTATTCGTTTTGTCATAATTGCACAACCAAACACTTAACGAATTAGAAATAAAATAAAATATTTTGATAAAAGCAAATCTAATCGTTTAACTGTCCAGTCGTGACGAATATTCTATCATAAGCTTGGCAAGTATACGCATCTCCCCCACTAAAGCCAAGGAATAACAAGTCTAAAGTGGTAAAAAGGGTTTGTTGGTTAAGGGTTAATCATTCTTCTTAATCTCTATCGATCTCAAATTCCAGAAAAGGCGACAAAATCACAAATACATGATCGAATCCACGACCACGATACTTGTAATTGCTCAAATCCTTAACTCAAATAGGCTAAAGATAGGACCAAGTAATCTTTACCAATAATATTATATCAAAAAGGGCGACAAAATCATAAATACATAGCCGAATCCACGACTACGATACTTAAGATTGCTCAAATCCCTAATCTCAATAAATCAAAGGTTTGGATAAAGAATGATGTAGGGTATGGATAATATTTGGGATACAAATTGGTGTAAAATGAAAAATAAACAAAACAGATAAATTAAAATCCTAAGTGTGGTAAATTACTTTCCCAACCATCCCATGAATAAGACTCATATCATTGAATAACTCACGCTTTAACACTTGAAACACACGCTTTAGGTAGACACGAATTATACTCAACAAGATCTCAATCAAAGAATAACCTTAGTTGGCGTTCCCATAACGGCCAACTCCCATTCAATCCATAAATATAATATATAACAAATAGTGGTGATATCGCCCACTTAATACAAAACTTTACATAAGTTGGTTAAAACAAACTTTCAACTTTTCCTTTTTCTTTTTATTTTCTAATTTTTTTTTTTTTTTTTTTTTTTTTTTTTTTTTTTTTTTTTGACATCAATATATGTGTGTAAAATTTCACAACTTTTCTATCACTATCTTTCCGGATAATTTTTCCATACTCTTCATACTTTCAGAAATAACTGTAATAGCGAAAGTAGTAAACACACGAAAAATAAACTCAAAGTTATACAATATTTACTTTCATACCAATTGCATTGTGCAATTTTCCGACCTAACCAAAGATAATGAATTACGCACGCGAACACAGGAAATGTAAGGAAACACACTTTGCCTAAAGCAATTAACCAACCACGGATTTTAATCTACAGGGTAGGCTAGGTGTAAGGGTGTAACGAAACATTATAACAAAGGTGTAAGAAACCAAATGAATGGCTCTGAGTGTTTTTCTATGGGTATCTTACTCTAAAAGTGAGAGTAACATAAGGTTTATACGGGGGTTAACTAACCAGTGTAGTTAGTTAATATCACATAACATATAAAGGCTATTTGGGTGTAATCCTAGAAATTTACCAATTTAGACAAGTCATTCCAATTATATAGATAATACTTATTATGGTGGTCTCGAATAGTATATAAGCCAAGTTCTAAAGTTTACAAGTCACCGGCACACTCATAGATTTGTGAATTTTGAAAAGTTCACAATTTTTGGAAATAATGTTATGTGTGCAGCTATGTAATTTAGACTTTAAACAAAAACATGCTAAAAAAAATTTAAATTTTGATATATTAAGTACATATTAAGCATATTTTTGAAAAATAAGGACAAGTAAGTGTTCTAATTCTCCAATCCCCCCACTTAAGTTAAACAACGTCCTCGTTGTTTGTATCAAAGGTTAAAAACTGGAAAATAAAAGAATTAGAACAGAAAAACTCCCCTGAGATTTGCTCGGTATGATCCTCCATTATTCGTGTAAGAGCAAAAATCAACTTTCTTGTGGATTAGAACGTTTAAGCTTCATAGATGATGTATCCACAGAAATTGCAGGAATCTATAATACCATTCAGACTTTAACACACCTGAGTTAAGAAGGTTCAAACTTTCATAATACATTAGTAGTTAGTAAAAATAAAACTAAAAAATTAAATTGAAAATCATCAGGTCAGTCGATGCGCCGTATCTTATGGAAGAAGATACGCCGTATCGAGCCTGGAATAAATACGAATCTGAATAAAAGATGCGTCGCATCCTTAACCAGGGATGCGCCGCATTAAAATACTGACAGAAAGTTTTAAAGTTAAAAGTAAAAATGCAGAAAATTAAATAAGATATGACCAGTGCAGGTGATGCGTCGCATCTTAGGATTGAGATGCGCCACTGTTACACCCATATCCCGATAAGGTACTATATATATATATATATATATATATATATATATATATATATATATATATATATATATATATATATATATATATATATATATATATATATATATATATATATATATATATATATATTTAATAAGTTAAGTATTATATGTTATGAGTTAAGTGGTAAATATGTGTGGTCAATATAGAAAGAATGAAACTTGAGGGCTAGTCTTGCCAAGTGAGCAAAGTTAAATTGTTAAATATCTAATTATAGAAAGATGGAGAATAGTCCAGAAAAGTTTAGAGTGTGAGTGTGTGTGTCTGTGGTGTCGATCAGGAGAAGAAAAAGGGAGGGAAACTCCATCATCATCAATTAAGCTATTTTGATCAATCTTCAAGTGTTATAAGTCATTAGAAACCCTTAATTGGTATTTCCCACCACAAGTAAGTACTTTCCCCAATTTATGAAATTAGGGTTCATGATATGATATTTGGGCATAATGATTTAAGATCGATAATTCATGATTTGTTAGTTAATTAGTTCCTAATGTGAGATGATTATGATATAGGAAGCAAGTAAGAGAGTTGGAAGCCTTGCTAGTGAAGTTGTAATTGGGAATCAAGGTAAGTATATGGTATTAACATGTTCTTGTTAGCTTTATCATATGTTATGTATGATAATGGTTTATGTGTTAGCTTTATCATGTTTGATTACATGGTAATGGTGAAGGATAGGGTATAGGGTGCGTTAGCTAGTTATGGATCCATCACTAGGAGTAGCTTAGTTAGTCGTTGGGCTAACTATGGGATTAGCTTAGTTAGTCGTTGGGCTAACTATGGGATGAGGTTCAACCTTACGGGTTGATCGTGTTTATGCCGACTATGTTGGCGTGAGGTAAGTGCCCCTATATCGCTAGCTTAACTAGTGGTTAAACTAGTTATGGTTATATGTGATGTTTAGCTTGTTATGCCATGTACTTACTAAGCTTTTCGCTTATGTGTTTAGTTGTGATGTTTTTCTTTATAGGTACCGAAGGATCTAGCAAAGGTAAAGAAAAGATTTAAGTGATTATGTAGTAGAAGTTCATACTAGAAGAAGTTGTAGTAGAAGACCGTTCTTTTGGACCAAGCATATTGAAGTTGCAAGCCCCCGACGTGTCTTTTCGTGTTTTGGGTATATTTCCTCTCATATGGTCATTTTGTTATTCACGGTCTTATGGTTATATATGGTTCCTTGTCCATGTTTAAGTCAAGGGTCAAGTTTGTGTATATGTTATGACATCTATATGTTAATGGTTATGGTTGTAGTCAAACTTTATAGGGGTGTTTGGCAAATAACCAAATCCACCCATTTTGGGAAGTTACGGGTCATGTCGTTGTACTAACAACTTTTCAATATATTAGATATGTCAACTAATGCATGCTTTTCAATGAATATGTTGGGGACATATGTTTTGGGTAAAAGTGTGTAGTTGAGATGAGTTCTTAAGGGGGTGTTTGGAATAAGCGGGTTCCCACCCATTTTGGTATATGAACGGGTCAAGTTCTTTTGAAACATGTCTCATGGGTTAAAGAAATGACGTTGGTCAAGTTTGGTGTATAAATGAGGTGTTATAGATGATTTGTTATGAAAATGGGTCATAATGGGTTTAATGCATAACCCGTGAAATGGTTTGTACATCTTGGTTCTGTTTACTCATCTTGGTTGTGATTTACTCATCTTGGTTCTGTTTACTCATCTTGGTTGTGATTTACTCATCTTGGTTCTGTTTACTCATCTTGGTTCTGTTTACTCATCTTGATTGTGATTTACTCATCTTGGTTCTGTTTACTCATCTTGGTTGTGATTTACTCATCATGGTTCTGTTTACTCATCTTGGTTGTGATTTACTCATCTTGGTTCTGTTTACTCATCTTGGTTGTGATTTACTCATCTTGGTTGTGACTTTGTTCATCTTGGTTATGAGTGTGGGTGTTGGCAGATTTTCGGTAAACTTTAGAAAATCATGTCTTTTGAACCGTAAGTCGTTAGAAGTCGCACCACCCGTCGTTTTGAAGGTAATCGAGTCTAGTTTCATGCAAAAATAGTCTCAAGTTCCAGATGGTTATAGAATTTTGTCAGTTTATTAAAGAATAGCAACGGGTCAGTTTTTGGGTAGCCCTTTTTGTGAAAAATTTTCACGTTTTTAGTCATGTTTGGTCACGGGGTGTTACAACTTGGTATCAGAGCTTCGGTCTAAGAGATTTAGGATTTCCCCTTAGGAATTCCTAGACTTAGGCCTTGTGTAGACGCGGTTAGTATCGGTGTTTGTTATTTATGTATTGTTTGGGTGATTTCGGGAACACATATGTTAAGTATTTTTATGACTACGCCTGGCCACCGTAGTGATAAAAATATGACACATATGTGAGATTGAAATCATTTAGGCTATACATGGATGATAAACTCTAGGGTGTTTAGTGTAAGGATAGATATGTCATGCATTGACTATGTATATGATTTTGCTTAATAGTATGAATTGTTAAATTTCAGTATAGTAAAAAAGATGGCGGCGATTCAGAATAAGGAGGTGTTAAGAGCGACCTCTTCCCGCCATGATAGTGATGATCATAATGATGTACCTTCTAATAGTGACTCATCGATGTCAATGCCGAAAAACCTTAATCCTAAAAGTTTTACGAAAGATGAGTTGAAAGAATTGGACGTGTTGGTGACTAATAGAGTAGGGAGGGCTATCGAAAATGTTATGCCCTACTATGTCGACAAAACAACCGAGAATTTGCGAAAGATAATTCAAGAAGAGATTGAGAAGCTTAAGAAGAGTGGAGAATTAGTGAATGACTCGAATGCTAGACCCGGTGTAGGGAAGGAGAAATCCACTTATCGTGACTTCACTGCTTGTGCACCACCCACATTTACAGGGACTCTCGATCCGTTAAAGAGTTCTAGATGGATTACTGATATAGAAGGGGCTTTCCGTACGAGTCGTTGTGTAGAAGAGGATAAGGTGAACTTTGCTACTAATTACCTTCGTGAGCGAGCTAAAATATGGTGGGAAGGCAAGGCAAATGAGAAGAGTAGTGCTTGGAGAGAGTCGTGCATGTGGGATCAATTCAAGGAGGTGTTCATGAAAGAGTATGCTTCCGTGGAGGAGATTGATAAAATAAGAGAAGTTTTTCATAACCTTATGCAAATTGATGAATCGGTGAATGAGTTGTGGGGAAAGTTTTGTGATATGGTGCAATATTGCCCGGAGTATCTCGACAATGAAAAGCTTAAGGTTGATAAATTTCAGAGGATGCTCAAAGATGAAATTCGTAATATAGTATCGCCTTTCAAGGGTACCACCATGGATGATCTTCTAAGCAGAGCGCGTAGTCAGGAAGCGGATTTGGATAGGATGAAGGATAAAGAGAAGAAGGAGGTGAAAAGAAAGCTAGAACAACCAACAACACTTAGTAAGCGGGGCAAATTTGATGCCACAAAAAAGGACAATACGGGAAAGCTTCCACCTCCGTGTGGTAGGTGCGGAAAGAACCATGTGGGAGAATGTAAATCCGGAATGAAGGGATGTTATAAATGCGGGGATCCTAGTCATATTAGGAAAAATTGCCCTAAGCTTTTGGTGATATGTTATGGGTGCAATGAAGAAGGACATAAGGTAAATGAATGTCCCAAAGCTAATCTTGAGCAAGCGAAGCCGTTTAATTGGATCGAGGGAGAAAAGGTTGATGTTCCAAAACCTCAAGCTTGTGTTTACCCGATGAGTGCCAAAGAAGCGAAGTTAGATTCCGATGTCGTCTCAGGTATAATCCTCGTTAATTCCAAACCCGTTTGTGTTTAGTATGTTTGAGGCACAAGTGTGTCCTTCGTATTTTATAGTTTTAGTAAGGAATTGTCCACTTCCCTAAATGAATTTCTGACTCCCGTAGAAATTGAAATTTTCGATAGTAAAGTTGTTATAGTGTCTAGCGTGTATCGTAATGTAGAGATAGAGATCGATAGAAGCGTTTTTAAGATTGATCTAATTCCCATAATGCTGGGAATGTATCGATGACGTTCCGATTGATAATAAATTTCATGATGTATTTCCGAAAGATCTGCCGGGTATTCCACCCGATAGACAGGTTGAGTTTCTGTATTGATTTTGTTCCAGGTGCTACGCCTATCTCTGAAACTCCTTATCGTCTTACTCCTTTTGAGATGAAAGAGCTAATGAGCCAACTCCAAGAGTTACTTGACAAGGGTTTTATTCGCCCAAGTAGCTCACCGTGGGGAGCTCCGATTCTGTTAAAAAGAAAGACGGTAGTATGCGGATGTGCATTGATTACCGTAAATTGAACAAAGTCACGTTGAAAAATGTATACCCTTTGCCAAGAATCGATGACCTCTTTGATCAACTTCAAGGTGCGAAGTGGTTTTCAAAGATTGATCTTAGTTCGGGCTATCATCAGTTGAAGGTTTGAGAAGAAGACATTCCCAAGACGGCCTTTAGGACCCGATATGGACATTACGAGTTTACGATTATGCCTTTTGGTCTCACGAACGCGCCTGCGGTTTTCATGGATCTCATGAACCGTGTATGTAGACCGATGTTGGATAAATTTGTTATAGTGTTCATCGATGATATTCTTATCTATTCTAAGAGTAAGGAAGAACATGAACTACATCTTCGAGAAATTCTTGAAACGTTGAGAAAAGAAAGATTGTATGCTAAATTCTCGAAATGTGAATTTTGATTGCAAGAAGTTCAGTTCCTTGGTCATGCTATTAATCCCGATGGTAATAAAATTGACCCGTCAAAGGTCGAGGTCGTGATGAATTGGCAAGCGCCGAAGAACGTTGGTAAAATTCGAAGTTTTCTAGGACTCGCGGGTTATTATCGACGGTTTATTCAAGACTTCTCTAAAATTTCATCTTCATTAACCAAACTCACCAAGAAGAATGTTTCTTTTGTGTGGGCCGAGAAGCAAGAAGAAGCCTTCCGTATTTTACGAAAGAGGTTGTGTGAAGCACCGATCTTAGTGTTACCGGAAGGAAACGAAGACATGGTAGTCTATTGTAATGCATCCTATTCCGGTTTTGGATGTGCCCTTATGCAAAAGGGTAAAGTGATTGCTTATGTTTCAAGACAACTAAAGAAGCACGAGAAGAAATATCCGACTCATGATCTTGAATTTGCGGCCGTAGTCTTTGCTTGAAGATTGGGAAACATTATCTATATAGTGTGAAGTTCAAAATTTACGCCGACCATAGAAGTCTTCAGTATTTCCTTGATAAGAAAGATCCGAATATGAGGCAACGTAGGAGGTTAGACTTGCTGAAAGATTATGATTGCGAAATTTGCTACTATCCGGGTAAGGCGAACGTTGTAGCGGAGGCACTAAGTCGTCAGGGCCGAAGTGATGTTATATGGACTCACTCTTTGAGAATGATTATACCATCTGATCTTTTCGATAGAATTAAGTTAGCTCAGGAGGAAGCGTTAAAGAAGAAAATTAAGAGAAAGAACGTATCACTTCTCACATTTCTTATCTTAAAGTAGACAGCCGAGGAATTAAGACATGGTATGGAAGGGTTTACATTTCTTTTCGAAGCAACATTAAAGAATTACTCTTGGAAGAAACTCATGAATAGAAGTATTCTATTCATCCGGAAGCTACGAAAATGTATCTTGATTTGAAAAGAAATCATTGGTGGCCGAGTATGAAAAGTGATTGCGTGAAGTACGTAGAAAGATGCTTAATTTGTTTAAAGGTGAAAGCCGAACATCAAAAGCCGTATGGAAAAGTGCAGCCTTTAGACATTCTAGTTTGGAAGTGGGAGAGGATTACTATGGACTACATTACGAAATTGCCAAAGGCGAAGAAGAAGAATGATACAATCTGGATAGTGGTCGATCGTTTAACTAAGAATGCTCACTTTATTTCGATTAGGAAGAATGTGCCTGTTCATAAGTTAGCAAAGATTTATGTTAGCGAGATAGTCGCGCGTCATGGAGTACCTATTTCGATAGTTTTAGATCAAGTCGGGCGTTTCACTTCGAACTTTTGGCAAAGTTTTTAAGATGAACTGGGTATTAAGTTACGCATGAGCACAGCTCTTCATCCTCAAACAGATGGACAAAGCGAAAGGATAATTCAAACTCTAGAAGATATGCTACGAGTTAGTATGATTGACTTTGGAAGTAACTGGGATGATCACTTGCTTCTAGTGGAATTCGCCTGCAATAATAGTTATTATGCTAGTATAGGCATGCCTCCTATGAGATACTCTACGGTAGAAAGTGTAGAACCTCCGTATGTTGGGAAGAATTTGGAATTGCTCGAAGAAATGGGAGGTATTAATAATACTTTCCATGTGTTGAATTTGAGGAAATATTTAGTGGATGAGACTAGTGTAGTCATGTTAGATGATATAGAAATTGATCCAGAATTGATTTCACAAAGGATGAACCGGAAGCAATCCTAGGAAGGCAAGTGAGGCAATTTAAAATAAAGAAATTCCGTTAGTAAAAGTACAATGGAGACATCGTAAGGGTACAAGTATTAGATGGGAGCTAGAGGAGAAGATGAGGAATGAGTATCCTCATTTATTTCAAGAATAGATTTCGAGGACGAAATCTTATTTTAAGGAGGGGAGAATTGTTACACCCATATCCCGATAAGGTACTATATATATATATATATATATATATATATATATATATATATATATATATATATATATATATATATATATATATATATATATATATATATTTAATAAGTTAAGTATTATATGTTATGAGTTAAGTGGTAAATATGTGTGGTCAATATAGAAAGAATGAAACTTGAGGGCTAGTCTTGCCAAGTGAGCAAAGTTAAATTGTTAAATATCTAATTATAGAAAGATGGAGAATAGTCCAGAAAAGTTTAGAGTGTGAGTGTGTGTGTCTGTGGTGTCGATCAGGAGAAGAAAAAGGGAGGGAAACTCCATCATCATCAATTAAGCTATTTTGATCAATCTTCAAGTGTTATAAGTCATTAGAAACCCTTAATTGGTATTTCCCACCACAAGTAAGTACTTTCCCCAATTTATGAAATTAGGGTTCATGATATGATATTTGGGCATAATGATTTAAGATCGATAATTCATGATTTGTTAGTTAATTAGTTCCTAATGTGAGATGATTATGATATAGGAAGCAAGTAAGAGAGTTGGAAGCCTTGCTAGTGAAGTTGTAATTGGGAATCAAGGTAAGTATATGGTATTAACATGTTCTTGTTAGCTTTATCATATGTTATGTATGATAATGGTTTATGTGTTAGCTTTATCATGTTTGATTACATGGTAATGGTGAAGGATAGGGTATAGGGTGCGTTAGCTAGTTATGGATCCATCACTAGGAGTAGCTTAGTTAGTCGTTGGGCTAACTATGGGATTAGCTTAGTTAGTCGTTGGGCTAACTATGGGATGAGGTTCAACCTTACGGGTTGATCGTGTTTATGCCGACTATGTTGGCGTGAGGTAAGTGCCCCTATATCGCTAGCTTAACTAGTGGTTAAACTAGTTATGGTTATATGTGATGTTTAGCTTGTTATGCCATGTACTTACTAAGCTTTTCGCTTATGTGTTTAGTTGTGATGTTTTTCTTTATAGGTACCGAAGGATCTAGCAAAGGTAAAGAAAAGATTTAAGTTATTATGTAGTAGAAGTTCATACTAGAAGAAGTTGTAGTAGAAGACCGTTCTTTTGGACCAAGCATATTGAAGTTGCAAGCCCCCGACGTGTCTTTTCGTGTTTTGGGTATATTTCCTCTCATATGGTCATTTTGTTATTCACGGTCTTATGGTTATATATGGTTCCTTGTCCATGTTTAAGTCAAGGGTCAAGTTTGTGTATATGTTATGACATCTATATGTTAATGGTTATGGTTGTAGTCAAACTTTATAGGGGTGTTTGGCAAATAACCAAATCCACCCATTTTGGGAAGTTACGGGTCATGTCGTTGTACTAACAACTTTTCAATATATTAGATATGTCAACTAATGCATGCTTTTCAATGAATATGTTGGGGACATATGTTTTGGGTAAAAGTGTGTAGTTGAGATGAGTTCTTAAGGGGGTGTTTGGAATAAGCGGGTTCCCACCCATTTTGGTATATGAACGGGTCAAGTTCTTTTGAAACATGTCTCATGGGTTAAAGAAATGACGTTGGTCAAGTTTGGTGTATAAATGAGGTGTTATAGATGATTTGTTATGAAAATGGGTCATAATGGGTTTAATGCATAACCCGTGAAATGGTTTGTACATCTTGGTTCTGTTTACTCATCTTGGTTGTGATTTACTCATCTTGGTTCTGTTTACTCATCTTGGTTGTGATTTACTCATCTTGGTTCTGTTTACTCATCTTGGTTCTGTTTACTCATCTTGATTGTGATTTACTCATCTTGGTTCTGTTTACTCATCTTGGTTGTGATTTACTCATCTTGGTTCTGTTTACTCATCTTGGTTGTGATTTACTCATCTTGGTTCTGTTTACTCATCTTGGTTGTGATTTACTCATCTTGGTTGTGACTTTGTTCATCTTGGTTATGAGTGTGGGTGTTGGCAGATTTTCGGTAAACTTTAGAAAATCATGTCTTTTGAACCATAAGTCGTTAGAAGTCGCACCACCCGTCGTTTTGAAGGTAATCGAGTCTAGTTTCATGCAAAAATAGTCTCAAGTTCCAGATGGTTATAGAATTTTGTCAGTTTATTAAAGAATAGCAACGGGTCAGTTTTTGGGTAGCCCTTTTTGTGAAAAATTTTCACGTTTTTAGTCATGTTTGGTCACGGGGTGTTACAGCCACATCTTCTGCAGGTCTGACAGACTCAATACAAAATCATAAAATAAAATAAAAGATAAGCATGGGTTGCCTCCCACGAAGCGCTTGTTTTTGTTCGAGTCACGAGCCTGACTCCACCCTTATTTACTGTGTAATAGGGTGTTGTTCCCCCCACTTGGGATCAAGTGCGGGTGATAGTAGCAATAAACACGAAAAGAGTGTAAATTTGCTATTAAAGATGGAAGAAATACATAAAGATCATACCTTGGCAATATATGTACATCTTTCCTATTCTTACCCGGTTTGGTTGATAAATTGGATGACTTGACCACTTCATCTGAAAGAGTAGTATGTTGAGGAAAAATGAGTCTCCTTTCTTCTTGGTTAGTCTCTTTGGTAGTAAGGCGTCCCTTGACTTCCGCAGAAGATGAGAAAGGGTATTTAGCAAGTAAAAGTTCGAGTTCCTCTATATCCTTCATAGGGTCGAAATCATCATCTTCATCAATCACAGCAATGTTTAAGAGCTCATCACCAAATTCTTCCTCGAGCTCCACCAAAAACGGGTTGATCACAGGTGCTTCATGTGCTTCAATAGGTAGTGTAATAAATTTGACCTCATCATTCTTATGTTTTGCAACCTGTTTAGGAAAACTAGCATGATTATTAGTAACGGGATTAATAATATTAAATAAATTTGTACCACTTTGTGTTGTAAGTGACTCCAATTCATCTTGTGAATCTCCATCTTCAACTAGTGGTCTTGCAATTTCATAATCGTCCCGAATTTCATCCTTAAATAAGTAATCCCAGATTTCTTCAAAATCCCTCGTTGGGTCAAAATCTGGTTGAGGTATGTCATCATAAACAATTGCGTCAAATGGTTCGAAATCAAAATTAGAATACTTTTCATCTTCATCCGATGGATTGTCTAATGGTGGTAATACGATTGCAGAATATTCTTCAACGTAGGGTTCCGTATACACATCATCTTGTGCAATCTCTGGAGAAAAAATACTATCAATAACAATTGCCGGAATTGGTTTCACGGTATATGAATCTTCTTCATCATCATTTGACATACACCAAGTGTGTTGAAATGGCAATTTGTTTCTTTCTTTCCTTGACTTTTCTTGTCCTAAAATCAAGTATTCTTCCATAGTGATTTCTTTCGTCTCAATGACTTGTGCACCATATCTTGCTCTTTTCCAATCATACACCTGATTATTGCTCAAGGCTCTTTCCTCTTTAAACTTGACATATTCTTCCATTGTAATATCCGGATCGTCCATCTTCCTGAAATAAAACTTACTCGTGCAAAAGAAGAGTGAAACAATCAAAGTAAAATAAAATTTGCTGATAACTGTAGACGATGCGCCGTATCCCGAAAGATGGATACGCCGTATCTTATAATCGTTAAAATTTAATCAGAATTTTATACAGAAAGCAGATACGCCGCTTATAAATTAGAATGCGCCGTATCAGTTTTAAATTATCAAAAATCGATTATATTTATTAAAATTAAATGCGTCGTATTAACAAAAGCTAATGCGCCGTATTTTCGTTACGTTTCAAAATACAAGATTTTTGATTTAGAAGTTGCGCCGTATCGATAGAGATCGATGCGTCGTATCTGTTTAATAATTCGAAAACTGTTTTTTTTTTTAAATATAAAATATGCCGTATCTGTTAAAACAGATGCGTCGTATGGCGTTAGGGTTTAGAAAAATTTCTTATTAAAAACAGAATACGCCATATCTTGGGGAAAGATGCGTCGTACTCGAATTTATTAAACGCGTTATTTTTTTTTTAAATTAAACGCAATACGCCGTATCTGTGAAAACAGATGCGCCGTATCGTTTGTATTAGCACAGTACAACGATAGCAGAATGCAGAAAAAATAAAAAAAAAAAAAAAAAAAAAAAAAAAAAAAACAAAAAAAAAACAAACAAACAAACAAAAAGAAACAAAAATTAAAGAAAATAAAAACACACAAAACAGAAAATATGTAAATAATACAATGAATGCAATTTATCTATAATATAACAGAGTTAGTGGTTAGAATCTAAAAATTAAAAAGAAAAACCTAATTAAAATACTAATCAAATTAACAGATAATAACAATTCACTCCCCGGCAACGGCGCCAAAAACTTGATGCGCGTGATGTGTCGTTGCGGTTTAGCAGTATTAATGCCTACTCAAGTTTTAAATTTATATTTAGCCGACTTATCAATAACACACACACTTAACGAGCAGTGTACCCGGTCAGTATGAATATAATGGTAAGTAGAGTGTTGATCACTAAGAGTGGAACGTATTATCTAGTTATTCTAATCAGTATTTTAATATCCTAAGTTAGCTATACAACCTAATCTAACGCAAGGGGGTTCAGCCTGAGAGACTGGCACGGTTTGGTTATGATTAAATAGTAAACTAAACTAATGAGCACGAATCAGCGATTAGCACACACGTACACAGATAGATACTTGAGACAATAAGAAGACCTGTCCTGATAATTAAGTAGCTTGTCACTTGTTTTATTGCTAGTTTTATATGAAGTGTATATAATTAACCCTTTCTCGTTGGCACTAATCTTATCGGCGAGTAAACCCTTAATGATTACTTATGTCTATCCCACTATCCTAGAAATGATAGAATAAATAGGCGAGGAAGGGGCATGGCGACCCAAGCAATGCTCAGCTAGACACAGAGGTTATCAATGCACTAATAAGATTCACCGAAGACATCAACATATAAACTTTAATTAATGGGAAAGCAATTTTAAGGGGTGCGCATGATTTTCCGTAGTCACATGACGTCGGCCCATCAATCCTGATGATTTAAAGTGTACTAATACAATAAAACAAAACTACTTAATGAATTGAATACATGCAGGACCTTCTTACAGCTCTTGTATCTTCGTTCAGGGTGTGTCTTGTGCTGCTAATACGTCTGAATTCGGCTTTAGGGTTTCTGTCTCTTTCTTCTGAGTTAAGCTCAGTGTTTTTTTTTTGTCCCGAAATTCGTTTGGCCTTGGGGTATTTATAGTTTCTGTCTGAGGATTAGATGCGGTGCATAGGATAAGTAGATGTGGCGCATTGACTTAACTTCGCGTGGGGTCCAAGATTAATATATTCAGGAATATTCGTACACCGCCTTAAGATGCGGCGTAACTCTATTTCTCTATGCGGCGCATGTCCTTTGCTGTCTTGGATTGTAACTTGTGAAATCTTGATAGCGATACGCCGTATGTAAGAATTATGTTGCGGCGTATCTGGAGCAGAATGATCTTCATCTTGTACATTTCAGTAGACTCTTAACATCTTGCTTGTTTTGCTCCATAATTAGTCCAAAATCGCCAAGTTTCACACAATACTCGTTTTTACCTGAGTATTACAAAAGTAAATATTAACGTATCAATTCTCACAGATAATATAATAAAACAAGTCAAATAAATAGGACAAATGATGATAATAAAATGTACTTATTTGAGTTCATCAGGCACATTAGTATCAGCCATAGTAGGATCTTGGTTTTAAAAACCTTGAGCACTCTTAGTTTTTTAAAAGATTTTATAAACCAGAGGCTCTGATAACACTTGTTGTTCCCTTAACACGCTTAAAGATAACTAAAAAGTTAATCTAATTGTATTTATGACTGATACAATGTATTTGATTTATTACAACTAATAAGTAAAACGTAAATATAAAAACACAATGTTTTTCAACGTTTAAATTCTTATTAGAAATCAATCAAAGAATCTATTACCCAAGTGTTTTGCGGAACAAACACTTGGGATTGAATAGACAAGGTATGGTGTGTCTCCTATCTAAACTCAATCTATGCTTAAGTGGTAACAATATCGACCCACTGAGCTATCTCAAGGATTGGTTACTCTTTGTAGGAGAAAAGGGGTTTTGTGAAAGTCTAAGCTTTTAATGCACAAAACTTAAGCCACTTTTCTCCATCTGTTTGCTATTTATAGGCAAACATCAAAGAGTCCTGAAGATTAAAAGACATAAAGAATAAGAAGGCGTGTCTGACAACTACAACAGTATTTGTCATTTTCGAGAACTAATAGGAATGCGCCAAAAAGTCTTCGAGTGTCAGTTCTGACACTTCTTGACTTTTAGCCGCTTTAGGGATGGTTAGTTTCTGGCCCGTAAGACTTGTCCTTATCTCTTCAAACTCTTCCCGCTCAATCCCGCCTTTCTTTCAGGCTTCAGGTTCTTCAGTCTTCGCCTTCAATCACTTAATGTTGTTGAGGAGACTGGGGTTCAGTAAGTTCTTGTCCAACACTTACTAAACCCATTACCTTCTTCTTTGTCTCAAATAACAATCAGGGAGTTCCGCCTCACTGAGTGGTGAGTCTTTTTTCTTAGACTCGTCCTGAGCATCTTGAAGGTAACTTACTGAGTGACTGTTCACTCAGTGACTTAAGTATGTTTTCGGTTAATTAACACTTAGCGTAATTTGTATTCAAATCCTGTTTTAAGGATCTTTGGGTACTGACGGACCCAACAGTATCACATACACACGTTATCAAGGACTAACATCCTCAGAGTGTATTACCATCCTCTCAAGTGGTATCAGAGACAGGCTGATATCTTTGATTTAGAAGAAGAAATGGACATGGAGTCTACTCAAATGAATGTTGCTGCTAAGTTGCCAATGCTCAAGCAGAATTAGTTTGATATGTGGAGGTTAAGGATAGAGCATTATTTCCAAGTGCAAGACTATACACTTTGGGAAATTTTTGAAGAAGGAAACTCCTTCAAGCCTACAACTTCTACAACAACAGTTGATGATAAGGTAGTGACAACTGTGCAGACCAACCCAACAACTACAGAAGATAGAGTAAAGAAGAAGAATGACCTCAAGGCCAGAAGTATGCTGATGATGACCATTCCAAATGATCAACTTTTAAATTTTAGCAAGTTCAAAGATGCTAAGTCATTATTTGAGGCCATTGTTGCTAGGTATGGTGGGAATGAAGCCACCAAGAAGACCCAGAAGACTCTTCTCAAGCAAAACTTTGAAAACTTCTCTTCAACAAGCAATGAATCATTGGATCATATGTTTAACAGGCTTCAGAAGATTATGAGCCAACTTGCTATTCTTGGGGTGGACATACCTCAAGAAGATCTAAACTCCAAATTTCCGAGAAGCTTACCTGAAGAATGGGCTATGCATGTTGTTGTCTGGTAAAACAAACCAGACATTGAAACTATGAACTTAATGGATCTGTATAGCAACTTCAAGATTGTGGAACAAGATGTGAAGAAGACTGGAGGTTTTAGTTCAAACACTGGGAACATGGCATTTGTGTCATCTCCTAGTAACTCAAATCCAGTTGAAGATGTGAAGGTTGATGTGGGAGTTAGTACTGCTAGTTCATCAAGCAGTACTATTGGTATTATGGATGAGAAAACATGTTGTGCCTTTCTAACAAGTCAGAATGATGGGTCTATGCTTACTCATGAAGACCTCCAGGAGAAAAATGATGATGATTTGGAGGAGATGGACCTCAAATGGCAAATTTCTCTTCTTAGCATGAGGGCTAAGAAATTCTATCAAAGAACAGGGAAGATAATCACTATCAGCAGCAATGATACTGCTGGTTTTGATAAATCAAAGATAGAATGCTACAATTGCCACATGATGGGGCACTTTCCAAGGGAATGCAGAAGACCTAGGTAGCAAGATGGCAAAAGCAAAGGTTTTGGAAGCAAGTCCAAAGCTGTGGAGACCACTGAGCCAAACTCAAAAGCTATGGTAGCTATTGATGGCTTAGGATTTGATTAGAGTTTTATGGCAGATGAAGAGGAAGCTTCTACTCAGATAGGTCTCATGGCCTTCTCTGCTACTGAGGTACAATCTGATAAAGTTTGTTCTAATACTTGCACTGCTCTTAAAGAACTAGAAACTTTAAGAAAACATTATGATGATCAAATGATAGAACTAAACAAAACCCATCAAAACTTAACAAATCATAAGATAGGTTTAGCTGTCCTAGAGGAGCAGATCATACACTATAAAACCGATGAATTGAATTTTTCTGATGATAAAGGTCTTCTTAAAAGAGACTTATTTTTTAAAGATGCTGAAATTAGCTTTTTAAGAACCAAGTATGATAGGCTTAAAAAGAAAAATGAAAACATTCAATTAAGTGTAGAAACATTAGACTATGCCTCTAAAGGTGTGAAAAAAATAATTGAATGTCAAGTGATCAACAAAGCCAAGTCTGGGTTAGGATATAAGAATGTCCCACCTCCTTACAGATGAATCCCTGCACCCCCAAGGATAGACCTAGAACATACAGGCTTGTCTGAATTTCAACTACCAAAGTTAGAATATGGTGTTAAGCCAAAAGAAAATGTAGTTGTTGATAAGCCTGAAGAAGTAAGTGAACCTCTTAAGAGTTCAAGTGATACTTCACTTCCTGAGGACAAAGTGTCCTCTGGTAGGAAATCAAATGGTCCTATCATTGAGGACTGGACATCTGCTGATGATGAAGAAGATCAGATTGTGGTTAAACCTGATGTTGTCAAAATAAAAGGAACAAGTGTTCCTAAAGTGGTCAAAAATCAAACTGTTAGGCCTAAAACAAATATTAAACATATTAGGCAACCAGTTAGATATTGTGAACAATATAGAACCACAAACAAGCCTAAAGGTAACCAAAGAAATTGGAATGACCTCAAGTCTCACCAACTAGGTGATGACTTTGACTTCTATAACAAAGCTTGTTTCGTTTGTGGAGATTTTGACCACCTTGCAGCATTTTGCAACCTAAGGATATCTGGGTATTCAAACCATAGGGTGAACTTAGAAAGGCCTCATTTTCACTCTAATTTTGCTAGAATGCCACCCAAAGCAAGTTTCATAAAGTCTGGCCCAAAACAAGTTTCTACTGCTAGACAAGCAGTTACTACTGCCATACCATTTAAGCCTGTTTACCCAAAATCATCAGTTAAAGGTACAAAAACAACTTTCAAACATGCACCAATAACTGCTAAAAGGCCTTTTCCAACAAGAGCACTGATACAAAAACAAATTTGGATGCCAAAGGGTACTGGCAACATTAAATATATTGCTAGGGAAAAGAGGGCTAATGTTGTTAAGGCCTCAGCATGTTGGATTTGGAGACCTCTTAAATCCAATGATGCATCAACTGTTCTCAAAAGATTTAATTACATTGATGCACGAGGCAAACTCAAGTCAGTAATGGCTTGGGTTCTCCAAGGAAACTAATTTCCTTATTTATGTGCAGGGACATTCACAAGCAGATAATGAAGATCAAGGATATTCAAATAGTGGGTGTTCAAGGCACATGATAAAAAACATGTCTTATCTTTCAGACTTTCAATCATTGGATGGAGGATATGTTACCTTTGGTGGAGGAATTGGAGGAAGAATTACAGGTAAAGGTACTATTAAAACCGGTAAATTGGATTTTGAAGATGTGTATTATGTGCAAGAGCTTAAGTATAACCTGTTTAGTGTCTCACAAATGTGTGACAAAAAGAACAAAGTTCTTTTTACTGACACTGAATATCTTGTGCTTTCTTCTGATTTTAAGCTACCTGATGAAAGTCAAGTATTGCTCAAAATTCCAAGAAAGGGCAACATGTACAGTGTTGATATGAAGAAGATTGTTCCTAAAGAGACCCTTACTTGTCTTGTTGCAAATGCCACATTGGATGAATCTATGAAATGGCATAGGAGGCTTGGTCACATTAATTTCAAAACCATAAATAAAATTGTCAAAGATGGTTTGGTAAAAGGCTTGCCTCAGAAAAGATTTGAAAATAACCAAACATGCGTTGCTTGTCTCAAAGGCAAACAACATAAAGCCACTTGTAAGCCCAAGATTTTTAACTCTATTGATCAATCATTGTTTATGCTTCATATGGACTTATTTGGACCTACTTCTTTGAGTAGTATTAAGCATAAAAGATTTTGTCTAGTTGTTACTGATGACTATAGCAGGTTTACATGGGTTTTCTTTTTAGGCTCTAAGGATGAGAAATCTAGCATTCTTAAGACATTCATTACAGAGATAGAAAACTTAGTAGACAAGAAAGTAAAAGTCATTAGATGTGATAATGGGACAGAGTTTAAGAATAGAGTTATAGATGATTTCTGCAAAAAAAGGATATTAGAAGAGAATTTAGTGTTGCTAGAACTCCTCAGCAGATTGGAGTTGCTGAGAGGAGAAATAGGACACTCATAGAAGCTGCTAGCACCATGTTAGCTAACTCTAAGTTGCCTATCACTTTTTGGGCTGAAGCAGTTAATACTGCTTGCTATGTCCAGAACAGGGTTTTGGTTGTCAAGTCTCACAATAAGACATCCTATGAGCTTTTTAGAGGTAGAACTCCTGCAATAGGATTTCTTAGACCTTTTGGATGTCATGTGACAATTCTGAATACCTTAGACCATCTAGGAAAATTTGATGGTAAAGCAGATGAAGGATTCTTGGTTGGATATTCTCTCAATAGCAAAGCATTTAGAGTATACAATTCAAGAACTAGGAAAATTGAGGAAAACCTGCATGTGGAATTTCTAGAAAACAAATCTAATATTGCAGGTGAAGGTCCAAAATGGCTCTTTGATCTTGAGACTCTAACAAAATCAATAAACTATGTGCCTGTTGTTGCAGAAACTAATGATTATTCAGGTTCAGAAGCTGATGATGCAACAAATGAGGCAGGGTTAGGAAAAGAGAAAGATCAAGATTATGTATTGATGCCAATATGGACAAGTGTGGATTCAACTTCAATCAATGATGAACCTTCTTCAGATGAAGCTAAAGAAGGGATTGAAGGTAAAAACAAGGAAGATGGAACTGAGGAACAAGTGAATCAAGTTAACAGTACTAATGATGATAGTACTGCTGAGACCCAACTTGATACTGCTAGGCCAAATGTTTCTACTGCTAGGCTAAATGTTTCTACTGCTAGGCCATATGTTTCTACTGCTGTCCCATCAGACTCAAATGAACCAGATTTCTCAGAAGATGAGATGGATTTCAACAATCTCCCACCTCATTATCAAGTTCCTTCTACACCACACACAAGGATTCACAAAGTCCACTCCCTGGACAATGTGATTGGTGATGTACAATCAGGAGTGAAAACAAGGAAGCAACTTATGTCTTCTGACCAACAAGGGCTTCTTGATGCTCTTTTTACATCAAAGCAGCATGAGTATTCAAACTCTTGCTTATTTGTATGTTCCCTCTCACAAGCAGAACCCAAGAATGTTCTCAAAGCCTTAGATGATTCAAGCTGGGTAGAAGCTATGCAAGAGGAGCTTCTCCAATTTAAAATTTAGAAGGTTTGGGTACTAGTTGATTTACCCAAAGGTGTGAGGGTAATTGGCACTAAATGGGTTTTTAGAAACAAAAGGGATGAAAAGGGCATAGTGATAAGAAACAAGGCTAGACTTGTAGCACAAGGGTACACACAAGAGGAAGGTATAGACTATGAAGAGGTTTTTGATCCTGTAGCAAGAATTGAAGCAATTAGACTATTCTTAGCCTATGCTTCATTTATGGGCTTCATAGTTTATCAAATGGATGTCAAGAGTGCCTTCTTATATGGTACTATTGAAGAGGAGGTTTATGTCTCACAACCTCCAAGTTTTATTGATCCAGAACATCCCGACAAGGTGTACAAGGTTGTCAAGGCTCTTTATGGCCTTCATCAAGCACCAAGAGCATGGTATGAAACACTGGCTTCCTACTTAATTGAAAATTGATTCCAAAGAGGCAAGATTGATCAGACATTATTCATCAAGAAGCACAAGAAGGATCTTTTACTAGTTCAGGTGTATGTGGATGATATCATCTTTGGATCTACAAGGAAGGAGATGTGTTTAGAGTTTGAGAAACTTATGCATGATAAGTTTCAGATGAGTTCCATGGGGGAACTTACTTTCTTTTTGGGTCTGCAAGTTAAGCAATTAAGTGAAGGCATATTTATCAGCCAAGATAAATATGTTGCCGAGATTCTAAGGAAATTTCAGTTTGCTGATTCAAAAGTGGCAAGCACACCAATGGATTCTGAGAAGCATCTTCTTAAAGATGTAGATGGAGAAAATGTTGATGTTCACACATACAGATCTATGATAGGATCTTTGATGTATCTTACATCATCAAGACCTGATATCATGTTCTCTGTTTGTGCTTGTGCAAGATTTCAAGTAACTCCTAAGGTTTCTCATTTAACTGCAGTCAAGAGGATTTTTAGATATCTCAAGGGTCAACCTAGGTTGGGTCTATGGTATTCTATGGAATCACCTTTTGACCTGGTAGCATATTCAGACAATGATTATGCTGGTGCAAGCTTGGACAGAAAGTCAACAACTGGAGGATGTCAATTCCTTGGATTTAGACTCATTTCATGGCAGTGTAAGAAGCAAACAATTGTGGCTACTTCAACAACTGAAGCTGAGTATGTAGCTGCTGCTAGTTGCTATGGTCAAGTGCTATGGCTTCAAAATTAACTTCTTGAATATGGGTACAATTTCATGAACACTGTCATATATATTGATAATAGCAGTACAATTTGTATAATTAAAAATCAAGTGCAACACTCTAAAACAAAGCACATAGAAATTAGGCATCATTTTATTAGAGACTGCAATGAGAAAAAGTTGATTTAAGTGGTTAAAATTGATTCTGATCACAACTTTGCAGATCTTCTCACAAAAGCTTTTGATGTAGGTAGATTTTAATACTTGGTAGCAAGTATTGGGATGCTTAATCCTTAAATGATTTAAAACTGTATGATTTTGTATATAAATTGGATTTGTACTGCTAACATTGTAAATTGGTACTGTTATTAAAAAGTTTGTACTGCTAGTACAAATTTGAATTGTTTTGTTCATACTGTTAGTCATATGATAATACTGTTGTAATACAAATGCTTTTCATTTTGTTTTCTTGGTTTTAGACTAACAATTACAGGTATGGAAAATTGAGCACAAAGGAAGTTTCAAGTGCACAGTGTGAACAAGCAAAAGTTAGTGATTCAAGTTACTGACATAATAGGTTAATGATGGTCAGAGTTTGAGAATTCATTCACAAAGGTTCTTTCTTTAAAACTTCTTTCTTGAAACTTATTATGATATTTCATTTTGAATTAATGGCTTAGTTGATCAGATAGTAACTGACTCAACTCACTTTCTATCATTTTATACTTTAATTAGTATAATGAGTAAGTCTAAGGACATCTGATAGAAAGAACAACAAGCAAATGTGAATCTAACACTTGTGTTAGAGGAAACAACTGCCACGAGCTGGAAACCCTGTCAAGAAAGCCCTTTGAATGGGTTTATCTGTACACAGGCAGTTATTTATAACTGAAAACATTGGTTCTCACACAACCAGAGGTTAATTTAAACCGAAATCTTGATTAAGTGTCTGTCATTACACTTAATCCCTTCAAAATGGTTGTTAGCAGTATGGTTTTTCATTAAAAAAATCAAGTTCATACTGCTAAGTCAAAAGTTCCTTAATGGCTCAGAAACCCATCTTAGGATGGATTATGTGTCAATGTCCCATGATTCACCTCTCACAGGAAGTTACACACCTGGAAGTGATGAGGGCAGATTGAAATTTAAGGAATTGATGGCTTTATGTACAAAATTGTCTGATAAGGTATCCAAATTGGAAGATGATCTCAGAAGCTAGATTGGTGGAAAAGATCAGCCAAGATGGTGATTCCAACTATTTCTTCTAGTTCCTCAAAGGAGTCAAAGTTCAGATGATGGTGAGAGATCTTCCAAACAGGGGAGGAAGATTAACCAAACAAGGGAGGATGAAAGACTGTGGATGTGTATGCTCAGAATCAGGGGAGGAAATTTAAATTGATCAAACAAAGGAGAAATATTATGGAGGAAGATTGCCCAAATTGATCAAGTTCAAGAAGTGCATGAGTCTAGTAAGAGTATCATCATCTTGTATGCTCTTATCTTTTCCCACACCTGGCTCAGCAGCAGTTGTTGTACCTCCTCCTACAATAGAAGCTTCGTCTTCAGAATCATCACCCCTAAGTCTTT